>CM057449.1:800175000-800775000 GCA_016271365.2 Neoceratodus forsteri
AATATTTTTGGCCCCAAGAAGGAACTGTTAATAAGGAAATGGAAAGAAAGTTCCTGGCAGTATTTGTCTAGTATGAGACACAGAACAAAAATGCTACACTCACAGAGTAAAGAAGAACACAGACAGAGGTCTGCTTAAAACATGGAGGTGCATTTATTTGCAAAATATAGCGACTGCACTATTCAGTCACAGGTTAAAAGATGAAAATTCAATGTCATAATACACATACGATACTTGTGCTGCCAAACTATGTAAGGGACTCACCCAGACAGCTCAGTGCTTCACTCTACTGGACTTCATTGGGGCCCCTCCAGGCATTAAGTCGCTCCTTTTCTGTGCTGTTTGTTACACTGTGAGTGTGGCATTTTCATTCTATTTTTCATGGAGTATGCCAGGGCTGACTGCCCTCCGAATGCTGCACGGTCCCTGTCTTGTCTGATTTTGGCTGTTCCTTTTGCTTTCAATATTTGTCTGGCATAGTGCAGGTTGTAGGAAATAGTCTCTGCATTGTAATAAGTGTCATTCATCCACAGTTTAGATGTATTATTATCTAAGTTACACTAGTGTCTTTCATGCAACATAAAATGAAACCTTCTGTGATGACATGGGCTTAGCTATGATTACCCCCCACCACCACCCTTTCCCACAGCCCAGTGACTGCCCCACCTCAACATCACACCACCCCTGTTTGGTTAAGAAAATGTAATTGCACTGAGCAGCACCCCAATTGTGTGCCTCTCTATGTCCTTTGCCAGTAAGTTACTACCAACTGCCTGTTGCTTCATAAGAGTATGCATTTTCCATCCAGTGATTCTCAGAGTGTTTCACATGGCCCATTCTAACAGTGACCATTAATTGAAGACCTGTACAGTGGGAAGCTGGCCCTTTCAGACTTCTTAGTGAGGAAGAGAGTACCCAGCTGATATCATCAGTGTGCCAGCAACTGAGGCTGCTCCAAACCATTCCACACTCAAATTGAATGAGCCCTACCTCTGCCTACCCTATTGGTCAATACAACATTTATTTTCTGCTTTCCCAACAACAGTGCATCATAAGAGTAGGCTATGACTGCCACGCGCTACTCTGCCACCAACCTATGTTTTGGGGAATTCTTCAAATTCACCATTTCATCCATACTCGGGTGAAAAATAAGAGGAGCTATAGGAGGGGGAAGGGACCCCCATCACAGGTTGGATATAAATGGAAAAGTCCCAGTGATGTGACCAGAACATCAGTGGGCCCAAGTATAGCTTTGAGAGAAATGGGGGAAGGTGCCTGATGGGCCACTCTAGGCACAAGAACAGTAAACAAATATGTACTTTACAGGAGCCAACAAGGGAAACAGTCAAGAGGGATATAGAAAAGATGCAAACCTGTATTTGATATGAGAACAAAGTAGGAAATCAACCCACAGATGATCAGGGAGCAGGGAGCAGTCTGGACCCATTCCCAGTTTCTTCACATTGTGCTGCACTCAGATGGCTAATGTTTTACTGTTGGGTCTTCACATCATGCTTCTTGAAGGTATCTTTTAGGTTCTGCTTCTGCCCAATCCATTGTGCCAATTTGCAGTCAAAGTGGTGGGAGGCAGTTTCTCTGGTTGAGTTGAGATAGGGATGCCTGTAGCTATCAGTTCTTCCAGAGCAAATTCAGCAATGAGAAATGACTGGACAGCCTTCAGGAAGTAGATGACTGTCTTAAAGAGATACGGAGTGTGAAATGTAATTGGCTTGGTCCTAAGAACCTTCACGATTGGGATATATATATATATATATTTTTTTTTTTATTTACTATTTTTCCTGGCAGGTCCTCCATCAGTCTGCCTGCCCTGGTCATGGCCCTTAAGCTTCCACCAACAGTGAATTGCTGGCATTCTCCCGGTCACCCCCGGCTTACCCCCTGGAGAGTGGGGCCACGGCACTAGTACCCCTAATTCCGGTGCCATGGAACCAGTAACTGGGAGTGCTGCAGATGGTGGCTAATTGAAGCCTGGGGAGGGCTTCATGGAGACGGAGGACCCACCCCTCCATTTTTCTATTTTTTCCTCCTGGGAGGTAGGGACGTGCAATGATGCCGGCGTCTGCCCCGCCTTCATTACATTCAAGTGCCAGTAGCTGCACAACTCCTGGCTTCTGCCAGGGTCTGTCTTGCACCAGGCACTACCCAACCCTCCCCCCAGAGAAGGAGAGCAGTCCATAAGATGCTCTATCCTTCTCCCCTGGCCGGCCCTCCAGTGACCCGAGTCCATTCCCAAACCTGGGTCACTGGCTTCACAAGCAGAAATCCTACCACTGTGCCACCAGGCTGGCGAATGATTGGGATATATGCTCTGCAGCATGCCATGAGGGTGGGCAGTTAGTCATTATCAAAAAGGGGGTGCATGATGTTAAAATACAGCTTTTTTCTTCTAGGTGTTATGCAGTGTGTCCTGCTTGTCAGGATATCTTAATCAAATGATCATGAAGTTGGCATGGGGGGGTACACTAGGAAAATTAGGCTTAGGGCCTAGTGCATGGTGAACCAACCCACATTGTACTCTCAGTAGGAGGCCAAGTACAAAGAAATAGTAGTACAACTTGATTTTTATACAGTGAAAGCATGTCTTTTGGTCAGGGGACCTGGTTTTCATGCCAGTCCTGTTACTACAAGTTGCCTATACATAAAAGGTACAATAACCAGCAATATTTGACAAACGTTTACATAAAAGTACAACTGTTAGATGCAATAAGTCTCATTCCATCCCAGCAACACATTAAGTGCCAATGTTAACAAGATAATGCATTACATTACAATAACAAACACTATTAATCACATCATTTCCCACAACATTCTCTTGAGTTTTCCTCTCACACCTTGTTATTTAAAGCGTGTACAATTAAATTAATTTGATTTTGTTAGTTCCTGTAGGAACAAACTGTAAGCTGAAAATATTCATGCTGAAGGAGGTAAAATATTCCCATGTTTTACAGCCTGATACCAAAGTGTTTTTTCACCATTTTTATTTTTAACAACTGGGATAGGAATTTTATTAATTTGGGTAAATCTCTTTCATCTTGATTACTCTCTATCATCTCTGCCAAATAAATTTATATTTATATAGTGCTCCGAGCTATCTATATGAGCCCGGATATTCAAAGGGGTTGCGCCTGGTGCAACACAGTTGCACCAGGTGCAAACCCAGATTGCACCCCTGTGGAATATTGAAAGGGCTGCCAGGCGCAGCACAGATCCTGATGCGCCAGGGCGTGATGTAATAGTATGCAGCACAGATACAGGGGGCGTGCCCATGCACATGTGGCACATCCCAATATTCAGCCCAGGATGTGCGGTGCATATGTTGGTGCAACCCTGCAGTACGCCACATAGGAGGGCTCAAAGTTGTGCCCTTGAGGAGTGGGAACAAATCCCAGCCACCCACATAAGGGCCACTAAATTGCAGGGTGCAACACAGCAGCCACCAAGCATGGATGGCCACCCGCCCAACCAGAACACCATCCTCAAGCACACACATCACCCTGGTAGTCTAGTGGTACCCCTTCCCTCCCTCCCAAATCCCTGATTGCAGGTAAATGTATGGTAATTCATGCCCTGGTAGTCTAGGAGTACTCCCCTCCATCCCAAATCTGAGATCGCTGGTTAATGTATGGTAATACATTCCCTGGTAGTCTAGTGGTAATCCCCCTCCTGAGTCCTCGATACCCTGATAAATGTAACAGACGTCCGTCTCTGGTGGTCAAGTGGTCCCCCCTCCCTCCCGACTCCCTGATTCCTGATATATGTATAAGAAGACCATCCCTGGTGGTCTAGTGGTCACCCCCCCTCTGCCCATTGCAGAGATCGCGGTACATCACTGTCAGAATTATTCCTGGTGATTCAGTGGCATCGCCACCCCTCCCACCACACAGAACCCATGCCCACCTGCCCCCCAGTCAGCAGCAGGTGGCAGCAACCCGCCCGCATACTGCCCTGCTACCCGCTGACTGACAGATACAGTGTGGGCTGTGAGCCCAATGGTCCCCAGTGTGAAGTCATTCACATATTTAGGACTGTCTAGTACAGCATGCCCTGCAAGCCCTTTGGTCCATAATGGGAACCAATTGGCTTACAGCCCATACTGTGACCATCAGTCGGCAGGTGGCCAGGTGGTATGTGGGTGGGTTGCTGCTGCCCGCTGCTGATGAGGGGAAGTGGGGCGGGCAAGGGGTTCTATGTGGTGGAGGGGTGGGGGTGCCACTGGATCACCAGGATATTTCTGACGGTGATGTACTCTGATCGCAGTGACGGGTGGGGGGAAGACCTCTAGACCACCAGAGATAGCCTTCTTATACATATATTGGGGAATCAGGGAGTCAGAAGGGAGGGGAGATCACTTGACCACCAGGGACGGATGTCGTTTACATTTATCGGGGTATTGGGGAATCAGGAAGGTGGGGCATCTAGACTATCAGGGATATTCTGTTCTACATAAACCGCGATTGCGATGAAAGGTGGGGGGCCCCACTAGATCACCAGAAATGGTTGGTATTACACTTCTCAGGGCATCAGGTGGGAGAGGGGACCACTAGACCACCAGGGATGGTCTACATTCCTCTGGGATTTGTGGACTCAGGAGGGGGGCCACTAGAGTACCAGGGATTGTTTGTCCTACATTTTCCCAATTGCAGCTATCGGGTGGGGGCTGCCCCAGGATCCCAATTGCACACGTCATACTGTGAAGGGTGCCAGGCACAAGTTGCTGGGCTGCCCTGCACAAGGCATGCAAATGGGCCATAATGACATGCAAATGGCCCCATTGGTGCCTTTTATATATTATGGCCTCATTTGCATGCCCCCTGCTGAATATCACAGGTGATGCACCTAGCACAACTGCACTTCCGTTGGTGCATCCCTGTGCTTCCTATAAGTGGCTTGCGCCGGTGCAGTGCCACTGTGCCATGCACAGTATGTGCACTGACCATGTCATATTCAACAGTACTGCACCATGGTGCATCCCCATTGAATATCGCCTGGTCCTGACCCCAGCGCATCACAGTTGCGCTGCACCCAGGCTTGCACCACTGCCTGGTGCAGTCTGAATATCTGGGCCATGATATTTATAAGTACCCAGGAGAGACTGTAATAAAGGGATTAAAGTCAAACCCTGCACTCCCTTAGTGAGGCTGTATATCCAAAGATTGTTTCTGTGGTTACAGCTTTCGCGGTCATACACTACCTGGTTGGCGAAAAGGAAGAAAACATCCTCTATTCTTGCAGATGCCAATTTGGTTACAGGGTGCCACAACACAGCCTCACGTTGGATAAAGTATTCATATTTACAGGACCTTGCATTCAATTTAAATTATGAATAGGCATTACATAAAGCCAATGTTCAGTGACAAAACAAATATTGTGTTGAACAGGAGCAGTCATTTCTCAATTGGAACAAGAGTGAAAAAGTTGATTATGGGACCAGGAATGTATGAGATTAAAGAGAATGAGAAAGGTCAGGACTAGGAAGAATTCTCTAATTTTGGGGGTATTCATGATAACGTGATTGTTAGCACTTACTTGGAGCATGAGTGTTTAGGGTTGATGGCAGAATGATGGGGTACTCCTCCTCCCTGAGTAGGTTGAAGGCAGATTGTCTGTATAATCAGATGAAAATAAATGTTTAGAGTACCAAATAGTCTATGGAAAAAATAAACAATATTCATTCATTATCAAAAATCAGCAATTATATTAGTTTCAGCCCTACAGACAGCACCATGGATTCTTGTCTTGTCACAGGCCAGGAGAGCCCTACACATCTGAAACTTCCCTTGTCACATGGCCTGAAGGATCTGTGCTTGTGTAGCCACCCAGACAGTCCTAAGGATTCTTGTGTTGACCCAGGGCTCTGTATGCACAATGCAACCAGTCTCTATTGCCAATACATTCAATACCACGTTCTCTGACCTCAGTAGTGTTCTCCCACTGGACTTCTTCGATGATGATACTCCACCATCACTCTCCACCCCCCTCCCCGCTAACCACCCTACATTCTACTTCAAAGCAATCAGGATGCCTGAAGCCCACAGTTATATCAGTAAGGCAATTGCCAGATCCAGGACAAGTGGGGATTCACTTGAACTTAAGTTACTGTCCGTTACTCTCGATGAAGTTCTATCACCTCTAACTATGATCTTCAACCTCTCCCTTTCCCATGGTAAGTTTACCGACCGATGGAAATCTGCCACTATCACACCTGTCCACAAGAGTGGGGATAGAGCTCTACATACAAACTATTGACCTATATCCATAATACCCCCTCTCTCCAAGGCCCTCGAATGTATAATAGTTGACCAACTCTCGGAATACCTAGACAAATACAACATCTTGTGCACACAACAGCATGGATTCAGAAAAGGTCACAGCACTACATCTGCCCTCCTTGAATCACTGGTGCCATCCACAACTCTCTGGATAATAGTCTCCTCACTAGGGCAGTCTTCATAGACCTGTCCAAGGCTTTTGACAGTGTCCACCATTGCCTATTAATCACACATTTGCAAATCACTGGACTGTCCTACGAATCCTCTTCCTGGTTCAAGAGCTACCTGGAAAACCACTCTCAATGTGTGAAGATTGCTGATTTCTGCTTCTCAGATAGACCCGTTCACTCAGGAGTCCCTCAAGTTTCTATTCTCTGGCCACTCCTTTTTAGCCTCTTCCTGAATAGTGTCCCAAAATCTTCTCCTCAACATATCCTCCTCTGTGCCGATGATGTCATCATTTACACCACACACAAGGACCCCCTTCTCCTTCAAAGCAATCAACAGCTTGGGTTCTCTGCAATTGAAAACTGGTTTTGCAAGCATACATTAGTCCCCAAGCATAAAAAAACAAGTCTATGCTCTTCTGCGGCTCTCAAAACAAGCACAGGTCTCAACCCCTCCTAATCACTAATTGCCTGGGTGCAGCCCTCGAACAGGTTCAATCATTCAAATACCTTGGAATCACCATTGACAGTAATCTATCATATGCCACCCACATAGACAATGTCTCTAAAGCTGCAAATGCATGCATTGGCCTTCTTTACTGGCATAGGCAAAGCCTTACCACAGATGCCTTAAGGATCGCAGTCCAGAGCTCGGTGGTCTCACTAATCGACTATGGCCTGATCATCTACTGCTCGGCTTCTGCCACTGCCTTTAGGTGGGTATCCTTGACCTTAAACAAAGCCTGTAGGCTGATCACTGGATCCCACCATCTCACCTACACCTGTGACCTACACACCCAAACTGGATGGCTCCAATTGTCAAGCCCTATTAAGTACCAGAACTGCTTAATGGCCAAAAAAATAATACTGGGCCTAGCCCCTACAGGTGTCCAAGCCCTCCTCCGTATGGCACAGAATCAGCGCCCAAGCAGGGGCTCCGAATCTCAGCTCTTGCACATCCAATGTTGTCATACCATCCAAAGGCAAAGATCTTTTGCTCACAGAGCTCCCAGTTGGTTAAATGGCCTCAGCTATGACCTCTCCTCACTGCCTAAGTTAGGCCCTTTCAAATCTAACCTCCACCTCCTCCTCTCTGCCTCCAGCTCCTGTGATTGTCAACCTTAATTGGTTCCTCTTAATCCAGCACTTGTTACCCCCTAATTAACTCCTCTAAGTCTCTCCCCTTCTCTCCATACCCCCTTATCCTTTCTAGCACTTTTTTCTGTTACCTGACTAACACCGCCAGCTGCTAATGATTGTGTTGTTCTGTTCTAGCTCTTAATTCTGTATTCCCTCCTCTTCCTATGGCTCCTAATACCACAGTATATGTATGTATGTACCTATATGCCTGGAAATGCCTGTAACCTGCTTTGTTCATCCTCCAGTTTAACTTGCATTGTTCCTTCTAATGGTATTGTTTGCATATCATCATATCTTATATTGTCATTTAAACTGATGTGGAATCTTTGTAAAAGAGCTTTGGCTGAAAGGTATTTATAATTCTAGAGCTAAACAAATAAATAAAACTCTTCCCTCGTTGCAGGGCCCAGATGGCCTGCATGAGAGATGATATAATTACACTTTGCCAAGTGTCCCCAAACTCCAAACCCTAGAACCCTGAGTGGCCTGCTTCTCTTCAGTCACAGGTGTAAGACACGCAGACTGACTTCTGGCTTCAGAACTGAAGGCCCCTATGGGTATGCAGTTATGCAGATGGAAGCACTGCTGTAATGTGGGTATCATGGTACAGTAGCAGTTCTAGGAATTGTTCAAGGGGTAGCTGGTTTTCAGTTATGCAGTTGCAGATTGAAACCTAAGCACTAGTGGGTCATGCTATCTAGTGAGATACCTCGGGCAGTGTGGATGAGCAAGACAAGGCACATTTTATTTCACAGATGCCCAATCCTGGAGGCTCTGTGCACCATACAGCAGTAACAAATCTACTATAGAAATTACATAAAACATAAAAATGTTTCAATCTACAATTATCACTTTCATGTGTTAAAATCACTAAAACTAGAAAGGGGGAAGGGGAAGGAAAAAATTCTCTACACTTTAGTCTAGAGAATCAACAAATGCTTGATTAAATAGGTGGGCTTCGAGGCAGGTCTCAAAGACCTCCACTGAAGGGGCCTACCATATAACTGATGGAAGCAAATTCCACAGGATGAGGCCGGTGACACTAAATGCCCTGTCTGCTGCCATTTTCAGCCTCATTCTGGGAATCGCTAGGAGGCCCCTTGTGGAGGAATGGGGGAAGTGGGTCGATGCAGTAGGCAACAGGAGGTCAGACAGATAACAAGGGCCCAAACCATGTAGGGCGCTAAAGGTGCGCAACCTCACCTTAAAGAGGATCCTCCACCTGCTCAGCAGCCAGTGTAGTTCATGCAGCACTGGGGTAATGTGGAAGAATTTAATCTGCCCCACCAACAACCTGGCCACTGCATTTTGCACTAGCTGCAGCCGGTGGTGGCATCCCCAAGAGACCCCAAGGCAGAGAGCATTACAGTAGTCCAGCCAGGTTGATATGAAGACATGTACCAATGTGGGGAGGTCCAAGGGCAGAACAAGGGGCTTAATCCTGGCAATATTCCTAAGATGGTAAAAACTGGTCTGGACAGTGGCCGACACCTGAGCCTCAAATGTCAAACCACTGTCAAGGATAACACTTAGGTTAAGCACCCTTAAAGAGGCCTTCAATGGCATGGATCCCAGAAACAAACCGGTTTCTGTGCCATAGGCCATTCTATTCCACCCTCTTTTCAAATCCACCACTAGTACCTCCACCTTCTCAGGGTTCACTCACAGCCAGCTGGAGGCCATCCAGTCACTGATCTCTGCAAGGCAGCTGTCAAGTACTTCCACTGCATTGGATGTTCCCGGTGCGAAGAAAAAATACAGCTGGGCATCTCTGGTACAGCAATAAAACTCCAGACTGTATTTCCTAATGATCTCACCTGGGGCATCATGTACACTGCAAACAACATTGGTTAAAGGACCGAACCTGGAGGTACTCCTCAAGGCAGGAGACTTGGGGAGGATGAGAAATTCCCCATCACTAGCCGTTGCCTCCTGTTCATAAGATAGGACTCAAACCAGCAAATGACAGTGCTGGTGAGCCCACAAAATTCCCACAGGCTGTCAAGCAACACACAATGGTCTACCATGTCAAATGCTGAGGAGAGATCAAGGAGAATAAAAATGGTCCCTTCCCCTCAATCCCTATCCCTGAGGAGGTCATTATACATTCTAATAAGAGCGGTTTCCGTACTATGCCTGGCACAATATCCAGACTAGAAAGGCTCATAAAGATCAAGGGTTAAGAGGTGCTCTTCCAGCTGAAGTGCTACCACATTCTCAGTAATCTTCGCTAAAAGTAGGAGATTGGAGATGGGACAGTAATTTGTCTTGATATCAGGGTCTAAAGATGTTTTTTTATGAGGGGATGCACCAGTGCCTCCTTCAAGGCATTGGGGAAAATCTCCTCAGATAAAGAACACCTTACAATCAGGCCTACAGTATCAACACATTCCATCATGAAATGTATCGGTACCAGGTCCAGTTCACAATAGATGCGCTTCAGCTTGGATGCAACCCCAATGACCTCTGATGCCTCCACAGGCTTAAACTCCCACAAACTTGGTGGAGTGATCTCTGGATGACCAAGACGACCACTGTTGGCCCCCATAGGGCTCACTGGCAGAATCCCCTGCTGGATGGTGGACACCGTGTCCAAGAAGAATCGAGCAAACTCTTCTCATTAAGTGCTAGAAATGGTCTGCTTTGGCTATAGACAGGCTGGGTTTAGGAGCCTGTCCATAGTCTGAAAGAGCACCATTGATCAATTCCTCCAAGCAGCAAGCTCCTTTGACAGGAACTCTGCTTTCTTCTGGGTGATTGCCCCTGGTACTCACAATAATGAGTGTGCAGGGCCAGTTTATCCACCTCCAGACTGGACCTCTGCCTGCAGTGCTCCAACCTCCTACCCAAAATCTTCATTGCCTTGAGCTACCCATCAAACCATGAGGACCTCAAGTGAAAGGATGTGGGTTGCACACAGACTGGTATGAGAGAGCTGAGCACCACAGTCAGCACCCTATTATAAATGGTGACTGCTATGACTGAACCCTCTATGCATGCACTGCACACGCTAGACATATCTGCCATTGCCAGCATTCCTCTGGGGTCAAACTTCTCAAAGGACAATAGATAACCATCTCTGTAGGGAGAGGGTGCTCGGGGGGGGGGGGCCAAGCAAAAATTCTACTGTGCAATGATCCAACCAGACAATTCAATCAGTCTGAGATTAGTAACCTCAAGCCCTAGAAAGAAGACCAAGTCCAACATGTGACCGCCCTGGTGAGTCACAGAAGAAACTTCCTGCGGCAGGCCCCGAGATGACATAGTCTGAAGGAGGTTAGAATGCAGACTGGACAACTCGTCATCATCACAGATGTTGAAATCCCCCAAAACTAAACATCGGGGGGATGCCAACATCTCACCAATGATGAAATCGGCCACCTCTTGTAGGAATTCTCCTGCCGCACCAGGGGGGCAGTAGAACAGGAGAATCCTATAGCCTGTGCCCAGACCACTACGTATGGCTACACATTCGAATGAATTCGATCTTCAGAAATTAAGCTTGGATCTAATACAGATGGCCACTCCCCCACCCCTGCATTCCACTCTGGGGCAGTGTACTACTGAATACCTGTGGGGTACAGCAACCACTAGAACCAGGTCAGCATCATCCCCCAACCAGGTCTCAGTGAAGCAAGCTGGTTGACCGAGGAAATCAAGTCGAAGATGACAGTAGTCTTGTTCTTGATAGACCTGGCATTGCACAACACTGCCTCAGGGGATTGGTGGACATGGTAGCCCTCTTAGTCACCTGCCCACATGGTCTGTCAGGAACCCTGGGAACTGGAACCAAATATGTCTCACCTCGGTCCAGGATTCAACGCCATCCAGGGCACCTCCTGCATCTGACAACCTCGACCCTACCCCCCGCCGGAGTGCACGGGGTACCCACAGTAAATGATTAATGCGGTGCCTCATAATCCCAACCTTCCTACACCGGCATGCCATGGTGATAGAAAAAGGGAGGTCAAGAAAGGACTGCAGATCACATAGCAGGGATGCTGTAAACTATCCTGGCCCACCCCAGGCCACCTCGTTCTCCGAGACACATGATGTTCATACTGAGAACTCCACTAGATACTGATCCACTACCCTCTTAATCTCACAATTAATAAATACACAGTCAAATACATACAATACAAACCAATCAAAAAATCACCAACTATCCCCTTATTCAAGAATTCATCCACGCAAACATACAATTTAGCTTATATCAGACACCCCACCCCCCCAACAGTCATACACTAATCGGGCTAAACACAAATCTTTTTAATACCCGACTCTTGCTCACAACCATACACAACCACACTCCCAATCCAATCCTCACCACCATTCTAGCAAAATACAGTACACCTCAAAACCAAAATATAAGCAGCCACAAAAATGTGACTTTTCCAGCAGTATATATTTTTAAAATAATGTCCAAGTAAAAGTCTACAGTTCCACAGTCTAGATTTTCAAGTTCCACAGAGCTCCCACCTCTGTGGCAGTAGTCCAGCACAGATTCCCAGCAGGCCCACCTCTCACCCGGACCTCCTAAAAATACTTCCAAGTTTAAAATTTAAAATAAATTGTGCAATAAATAAGTCAGAGCTGTTGTAACAGCCTCTTAGTCTTCTTTGCAGCTCTTATCCTGAGTATACAGCGCCACTTTCACTGCAGCCCCAAAACAGATCTTTCTATAGAACCGGTACTCACCTCACAGGAGAGATGATCAAAAAAGAGAACTGAGGGCAAGCTCTCTCCAAATCCTCAACCCCCACTTCTTCATCTCCAGGCAGTGATACATCCAACGGGCAAACGACCCACAAACAGAATGGGCCAAGAAACAACTCAGACACGAAGTCCCTCTGGAAAGTGTTCCTCACTCCCAACAGACAATGACAAAATGGGCAGCCTCAGTAGTATTGGTGCATACTAAGTGATAAAATGATTGATGGGCTTTCAATGATCCCCCTCGAAAATGACGTAGCCCCTACCCTACGTCACTTCCACATCCGGCTGTGCAGGAAATGATGTAGCCCACCTCCACATCACATCTGCTTCTGGCTGCGCAGGATTTGATGTAGCGCCACCCCATGTGCCAGTGACACAGTTCTGGCTGTGCCGGATGTTATGTAGCATTCTCACCCCAGATATAATGCACCCCCTTTTCTGACACGGGGTTATGATGCGCTTATTTTGTTTTAAAGCCAGAAAAATTTGACTAGTTTTAAGGGTTTATATTATAACCATAAAAATACTTTTTATGTTATTGCTCTTTCTGTATACTTGATAACTCCATAGTGTTTTTAGCCTCTATAACCCTTAGCTGCTGTAAGAGATGTGTGTTATTTAGACTTTTATATTACTCTTGTTTTTTAAGGGAATGGAGCAAACACTGTGGGTCTCACACAAATGGTCCGAAATCATTAGCTAAAACTATGTATTACAGACTGCATCTCTGTTGAGCTGGAAAAAATTGCATTTTCTTAAAACTTTCCCAGGTGTATCAATTAACATTAACATTTTAAGGTTAGAAACAACCTTTTTTTCTTTTTTGGTAGACCATCTGTGATTCTCCATTTTAAAAACAATGGTATCAAACAAAAGTTAAAAATTAGGTATCCAGCTATTAAGCCATAAATAAATAACATTTTTCAGATGCTTTCCCAGGCGTATCAATCAGCTATAGCATTTTAAGGTTAGAAAAAATTTTGGTTTTTGGGTGGTACCTTCTGTGACTGCCCATTTTAGAATAACGGTAACAGACAAAAGGTAAAAAAAATAGGTGTCTAGCTATTGAGTTGTAAGTAAAAAGCATTTTCCTAATATTTCCCAAGCTTAGTGACCATCATCTTTTGAGGTCAAACTCAGGCTACTGTGGTCATTGCACAGAGACTGCATATATACCATCAACATGAATTTCTGCTCGGAGCCTGAAACACACACATTTGGTAACCAGCTTCCAGCACAGCAGCTTCTGTTCATTTTAGGTAACACTAAAAACATTTTGTAGAGTTTTCGATAACATTAAGCTTTTAGTTACATACACAAAACAATATTTTATACAGGGATATGACTTTTGATAATCTGTTAACATTTTGCAACAGGCCAACACTTTTGTAAATTAGATTCACTGGTATGATGACATAAACAAAATAAGTTGTTTTTATGATGCAGGTGACAAAAACTTTCTAAGCACTGTGTATGTTGGGAAAGAATTCTTAAATACAGAAAGAAGCACTGCTCTATTTACAAAATCAAACTAACATTATAGGGTACAATTGAAACACTGAACCCCACTTTAGACTGACAAAAATAAAAATAAAATGATAAAACCAGTGAGGAAAAGCCAACTGTTTAATTTCACCATTACTATACTCATCCCCACAATGTGAAAAACAGCTTTTTTAAAAATACACACATTTACTACACAGCGGTTTTAATCAAATGTGACAGTTTCATACAATCAGTGTTTTTGCCTTTTTATTTATTTATTCATTCACAGAAAATATACACCAAGTCTGGTTTGGACCCTCTGACATGCCTTGACAAGCCTGAACAAACCCAAATTTACCTAGCCCCATAAGTGAGTCATAACCTCGTGTCAGAAAAGGGGATGCATTATAACCGGTGTGGAAATGCTAGGTAACATCCGGCGCAGCCGGAACTTCATCATTGGCACATGGGGTGGCACTACATCATATCCTGTGCAGCCGGAAGCGGACATGATGTGGGGTTGGTGCTACATCATTTCCAGGGGGGTCATTAAAAGCCCATCAATCATTTTGTCACTTAGTATGCACCAATACTAATCACCTCTCTAAGTCCCAGGGTCAGCCCCACCACTTGAAGCTTGGGATAGCAGGAGATAGGTGGGGTTCTCCTGGGGGGGAGTGGAGCTCCCACCTCCTGCCACACCAGTTACTCCCACTGCTCAACTGCCATTCAAACCTGCAAGACCCTTCAATGCTCTCCGAGGCAGCCAACAATCCAGTCCAAGCAAACAAACAGCCACTGGTCATAACTCCAGCCAAGCGACCAGCTCCAAAACTTCTAGCGATGCCCACTCCACTACCTCTTGCCTCAGGTGAGTACCTTAGGTCCTACCTTCAGGGTAACCACACACGTTGTATAGGTGCAGGCCCCCTGGAGCATTCTCTCTGCAGATACAAAGGCACCCATGGGGCCAGTGCTTCTGCAGCCATATGTACTCATGCAAGCTGTATCACATGCACACACAGGTGAGGCTACATAAGCACTGGCCTCTGTGGGGACTGTGCTTATGCAGCCACAGACACAAATCCATGAAAATAACACATTAGTGCAACTATATTTGTGTCATTTGGAAACAGTTGTACATTATCTGTCTTATCTGATGATGGCTGTCTAGGTTGCTTGTGTGGTCTTGACCTTTTGCTGTTTGTGGAAGGGGAGTTTGGGCTGGAAACCCAAACATGATATTTCCCTACTTTGTGGCATTAAGTTGAACCCTAACTGGTGCAGTAATGCGGTTTTGTGCAAAGAATATCCTTTTTTTGAGACAGTGGAATTGTATCATCATTCATGCAAGTCCTACATGAATGGATGCAGATATACAGGACCTCTGGGCCCTGCACTAAGGGAAAACTCCTTGTGCCTATTGAGAGGCTTGTCCCTGCAGTAACAGCTGTCAACAAATTCAAGGATGTGTCTGGTGGACTGTGAAAGTGCAGGGCTCACTGTGCCCTGCACTTCCATGTGACAACAAATACAGACACACAGAGCAAAGAGCCCATCTCTCTTCTAAAGCTTAGAGCCCTCTGGCACCCACAGATGCAGAGATGCCGAGCCCTATTTCAAGAGAAGACTTCTCTTTGCTATATGGTACTTGGGCCTCTTTGGGTAACCCTGCATGTTCCCTCCCCAGCTTGCGGGATGGTGTCACATGACAGTGCTATCCACCTGCCTCAAACCATCCAGCTGACTCATTGAGCTTTCCTCCAAACTCAACTTGCCAGCATGGCATCACAAAGCACTACCCACTTGGGTAAAGGCGGACACTACACACAATGTTTTTTATTTGTTTTTATTTTGACCCAGATTTACAAGAGAGTCATTTTGTGATTCCACTCTATAAACATAACATATGACATTTAGAGAATACTGACCAAAATGTCATTTTGCATCACAAGTATGAAAACATGTCTCATCCAGAACACCTGTCATGTTTATAAGGTGGTGTGAAAAAATCTCCATGTTGAAAGTTTGGAGACAAAGTATTGAAAGTTAGTGAAGTTATAAGCAAATGCTAAAATATTTTAACATTCACTCATAACTTGGTGATTTTACCACATTTTAACACCAAATTTTTAATATAGTCTTCTTATGACCCTGTCTCATGAACCCAGTTAATGAAAAATTTGAAATCCCATCCAAAATATGATCGTGCAGAGTGACTGCAAAATCAACTTTTGGGCCGGTTTAAAAAAAACATCAGCTGCCTTCTTCATATTCATTATGTTTACTATGTTAAGAAGGGGCAAATGAGGCAGAGACCCATAATGTTGTTCCTATTAAGACAAGATGTAATAATCAAGCTTTCCCCCACCATTAATGTACTCGTCCAAGTTAGTTTTAAATTGGTCATTACTTGGACTTGCTATCACATCCAATGGTAGTCTATTCCATAAATTAGCTACTCTTTGTGTATAAAAATATTTCCACGTCTTGGTATGAAATCTTCCTAGATTGATTTGAAGTGGATGGCTCCGGGTATCATATCTATTGTTTTTATATTCTGTGTTTAATTCAGTCATAAGTGATGGATCATTTAGAATGTCATAATATAATAATAAGACCCCTCTCTGTCTTCTTAACTCTAAACTCTACAGTCCTATATGGTCTAGTCTGTCTTTATATTTAAGATCCTTTAGAGCTGCAAATGATTTGGTGTAACACCTTTGTATTTTTTCTATTTTACTGATTTCTATTTTGGTATATGGATACCAGAACTGATTACATTAATTTAATATCAGTCTGACACAAGACTGACATACTGTAGTGGCAAAAGAACCTCTGTCTTTCTACTCTTTGTATTTCTTTTTATTCCTATTATTGTTATAGTTGCTTTGGTAATAACCAAACCATATTGTTCTTTGAAATCAAAGTTATGGTTGATTAATATACCTAGATCTTTCTCTGATTTTCTGTTGGGAAGCACCTCATTTTTAGAGTATAAGTATGCATAGGATCATGATTTCCCAGGTGTATTATGCAACTCATGTCAGTATTTAGTTTCATCCCCAAAGTGTCTGTCCATTGCACTATTTTGTTGATATAATTTTGTATGTCCTTGATATGGTCATCTGTTCCACATGGCACACATAGTTTGGTGTAGTCTGCAAATTTAACAACTGTACTTTTGATGTTCTCAGCTAAATCTGCTACGAAGATTTGAAATACCAATAGTCCAATCACAGACCCCTGAGGGACTCCACTTGTGACTCTTCCCTCATAAGAACAATGTCATCTAATGGAAACAACTTGAGTTCTATTCTGAATCCAGTTGTCTATCCATTCAACAATATGTTGGTCGATCCCATGATTGGAAAGTTTTTTATTAACAGCCCCATATCGTATCAGGTTGAAAGCCTTACTGAAATCAAATAATACCACATCAATTGGTATACCCCATCCAACATTTGATTAACTGTATCATAAAAAACATATCACATTTTTCATACAGGACCACCCCTTTATATAAACATGTTGACTGGAATCAAACAAGGGAATGTTTTTTAGATGATCATTTATTTTATTTGTAATCATGGACTCAGGAATCTTACAAAGGATAGTGGTAAGGCTTATCGTCCTATAATTTGATAGCACGGATGTATAACCTTTCTTGAAAATTGGGTTGCCTCTTGATTTCTTCCTATCTTTTGGAATTTCATTATAATTCAATTATCTTTCATATACCAGTTTCCAGGGTAACCAGATTTCATCTATCATAAGTTTTAACATTGCTGATGTGATGTTATCAATGTCAGGGGCACTATTATCTTTGAATGTATGAATCTGATGTAACATTTCTTCTTTAGTGAAGATATGTTCCCCTGTTATTAATTCATGAGGTGGGGTCTCAAAAAGTCCATGTTGACAGTTTGAAGGGAGAATATTGAAAATTAGCAAAGTTATGTGCACACATTTAAATATTTCAATGTTCTCTCATAACTTGGTCATTTTGCCATATTTTTACACCAGATTTTCAGCCTAGCCTTCTTATGTCCCCACCTCCATGAAGCCACCTTGCTGCCCCTTGATAGCTCTCAGGCTGGATCCCATCAACCTGAACTGTGTCTGGGGCACCTTATCCAGTGCCGTGGCCCCGCCCTTGGGGCAAGCCAGGGGGCTAGGGAGAGCAGCCGACATGAGGGTGAGGGGGGATAACAGGTCCCATTTAGCTAGGTTCAGGTGTCTGTAGTTTTCTCAGATCATCAGTTTTAGGTATTTTCCATGCCTTTCAGTTGAAAAAACATCAAAAAACAAGATAGTGGCTGTCACAAACAACCCATCGACAAATTTTCAGTTAGTGGGAGCCATTTTTGATTCATGACACTTAAGTAATGCAAACCCCAAATGCTGTCATGAACCAAACATCTTCAGCTCATTTCAGAAGGTTGTCCAAAAACCCTTCCGAGCTTGCTCAGAAAAGTAAAAAAAAAACTTAAAATCCTTATAAATTTGGAACTATATAATATTTTTTCACAAAACCTTTGAAAGGCATGACATTGGCACAGGTCGCGTCTACCCTGAAAGTTTTGTTAAAAAATAATCTGTACAATCTAGGCTGTGTGTTAGAGGGGAAAAAAAGTGTGTTAACCATGGGGGAAGTTTCCAAAAATCAATGTTCCATATCTCATAAACTGCATAGGATACTGACATGACACTGCTAGCCAGATTGTGCATGCCAAATAATGGCATATTCTGTCAAAGGCTGTTAAAGTTATTAAGGTGCAAATATTGGGTTTAACACTGAGCACTTCACTGAATCCTAATTATACTGGAACTACCATGCCATGCCAGTATGACACAGAGATAGATGAAGAGATAGATAGAAAGACAGACAGGCAGACAAACAGATGGACAGACAGCCACAGATAGATAGATACCTACATACTATACATACATAGGAAGATAGATACAGTTGGTGTGGGCATAACTTTACAAAGATAATCAGTGATATCTTTTACCTATTGGGTGCCATGATATCACCTATTAGATACATCACAACTGACTTAAGGTATGTTAATGTACAAGTTACAGATTTTGCAACATCAAAAGTAAGGAAATCCAATATTAGGGGATTTTGAATCATAGCCACTGCCACCAGCCGGTGAGCTCTGCTGAACTGAATACCAAAACACAATCCAGGCAACAATTCCAATGGACCCTGCACAGACCAAGTTAATATCTTTAGCTTTTGTAAAATCAGATTAAAAGCAGAGCAATAACTTGCTAAATGCAGGGCCCTTTTGGCCATGAATGGACTAGGATCTGACTTCTACCTTGCTTCACACAGATCCCTTCAGACCCTGCACAGAGGAGGAGGTGCATTCTAACTTGCTTCCCACAGGGCCCTCTAGTCCCTGTATGAATCAAGAAAGACACAAGGCTGATTGTGAAACATAACCTTACTAGTAACTTGCTTTGCCCATGTCCCTTTGGGCACTGCATGAAACAGGACCTAAGTCTTGACCTGAATTGCAAAAAGACCTTTGGGATTGGGATCTGACTTGTGCTTTGGCATTCAGTTGATTGGAGTTCACAGGGCTGTGCATGAGGTTGGGGGAGTTAGGGTTAAAAAAATTCAGAACATTGGATTTCCATATTTTGATGTTACAAAAAACTATTTGGTGCATTAACATAGTTTTTGCCAGGAATTTCCTGCCAGACAAGACAGCATGATGCAAATCATAAAAGAGGAGATAAATCCAAAGCTACTTCATGCAGGTCCCTTTGGGAGGTAAGCCCTTCTGAACCTGCTTCATCTATGGCCCGTTGGACCCTGTATGAAGATAGAACCTTTGGGCCCGCTGCAAATCAGAAGGTTAGTCATAACTTGATTAACATAGGGTTCTTAAATCCTAACATGCTTCATGCCAGGCCCTTTGGACCCTTTGAAAATCATGAGGTAAGCTGTAGGGCCCTGCATGAAACAAGACTCACTCAACACTTTGTGCTTTGTGCAAATCAGGTGGGAAGTCCAAACTTGCTTTGCCCAGTACAACTTTGGCCCTGTGCAGAGGAAGACATGAAGGGCATGAAGGAGCTGTCCCTAACTTTCTGTGACTTAATTTCATGTTTTCCTTTTTTGAGAGCTTCACCCCAAATTTGTAATATCATCTTTTTTCAGCCCACCTTACAAATGTGAAAGCTGTCATTTTTTGGAATCCCACCAGGGACATGATTCACAGAATGACTGCAAAATTATGTTTTAAGCAGGATTTGAAAAAAAAAACACAGTTGTGAGGTTTATGAGGTGGGTTGAAAAATAATGACATTGTCAATTTGGACTCAAAATCTCATAAAATCTCATAAAACAAGGAAGTTATGACTATATATTTTTGGGGGGAGGCTTACTTTCATTTTCATAGTTTCAACATTTGCTCATACAGTAACTGCAGTTTCTTAGTTACAGGTAAACTGGAGGAGGCAATGATAGACCATTTGCTTCATTATAGGTTTACAAAACTTAAAAATGAGGGAAATTTTTATTTTTTTTACCAGCACATTGAAGGGGAAATGGATGGCATGTTTACTAAAAGGGGAAAGAGTGCAGAGTTTTTACATAAAGAAAAGAACAAGCTTGATAAGACAACCCAGTGGTCACATTTTTTAGGGACAGCCACTGAACTTGGAATACTAGGTAGCTAAATAAAGAATGGGGGTACAATAGATCACTGGGGTGCTTAAGGGACACCCCAGTAGCTAGACAAAAGATATGGGGAAGTTTTCATTTTCATGCTGTAAGGCACAGAAATATGTTTCTTCTTTTTGGTTAGTCACTCCAGCATGAGCTTTTGGGGGTTTATCCCAGAAACACATTTCTGAATGCATTATCACACTTGAAGGAGAAATGGGCAAAAGGTGCAACACATGCCTAATGTACTTAATCACACTGGAACTTCCACAAGACTCATTTAAATGTGATAAATGTTTACATAACAAAGAACTGATCCAGGAATTAAATTCATTTACTGACATATTGCTACAGTTTGAAGCAAGCCAGAAAGACATGGCATGTTAACTACGGACAGGTTTAAAGGATTGTACAGCCTCTAATTCCCCTGTTTTTGATCCTGTAAATGTCAGTAAGGGGATAGGACCAAACAACCCCATTATAAATGGAATAACACAGCAGGCTGAATTATCTGCTGTGTTAGAAAATGATCTAAACAGGAAAAGAGCTAGAGAGGAAGATAATCCCACTGGAACTGATGACTCATGGTATAATGTCCAAATCAATAAGCCTGCTAAAAAAAAGGTAGGCGGAACACTAACTTTTGTATCACCCTTAAAAATGATTTACTACCGTAGCAACTAATTTTACAAGCACAGAACAAATTACAGCAGAGTCTTTGATCTCATTTGACACTACTATTAGTCCAGCATCACCCAAGATTTTTACAAACAGATAAGGGGTGGATCCATAAATATTGCACAAATGAATATTCTGGATAGTGACACCATGACAACTCATGACCATAATCAACTGACTCCAAGAAATTTAGTGGTAAGGTGATTCTATGATTAAACACTTGGACAGGGCTGTTTGTAACCCTAATAAAGCAAGCAGAACAGTTTCATCCTTCAATGGGGCTAGGATCACAGACCTAGCATACATGAGTGAAGACATAAAAAACTCTGGCAATAACCAATTTGTTATTCATGCTGGGGCAAATAATATTTTTCAGGACTCTATTGAAAATATTAAACAATATATAGTAGCACTAATCAATAAATTGATACTGTTAGTCTGTGAACCTGCTATATGAGAAATCTTACCCATCCTCAAGGCCTTACCATATCTCAATCAGAAAATAAGGGCAATAAATGACTGGCAAAGGAAATGGACTTTAAAACAAAACATCAAGTGCCTAACACATTGGGAAGAATTCTACCTTCAAGACAATTTTTTTCCAGGGATGGACTGTACTTAAGCAAAAATGGAAATGTATTATTGGGCAAACAGTTTTCCACCTTCACTGACAAATATTTAAACTAAGTGGTAAGGGGGGAGGGAAGTCTATTAATTTAAGTAATGGTGAAGACAAACAACCTATTGCTTTATCACAAAATATTAATATCAATGCTTCCCAATACTCCACACCGACTATAAAGGAAAACACTGAAATAAATATACTACAACTTAATGTTCATAGTCTAACAAATAAAATAGACAAATTAAACCATATAATGCAAAAAGAAACTATCTCAATTTGTGGAATTACTGAAACCTGGTTCCAAGATGACAGCTAGAATACAGACATCCCAGGTTACAATAAAATAATAAAAACAGGGCAGATAAAAAAGGGGGTGGGATAGCCCTATACATATCAGATAAATACACTTCCCACTCTATCACACCAGTAGAAATCACCAATTGTAACAATAAAATCTTATGGGCTCAAATTAAACTGTCAACTGAAACTTTATATTTAGGTTTAGTCTGTAGACCCCCTGATTTAAATCTAGAACAAAACAATGACTTCTTATCAGCCTTAGAAAAGTTTGATATAAGTAATAACTATATATTTCTGGGAGATTTCAACTTCCCAAATATTAACTGAGAAACATGCCAAAGCAAGGGAGCAATAGAAAAAGACTTCATTGAATTAACAATAAATCAGAATTTAGACCACATCATTAAAAAAGGAACTAGAGACAATAAAATCCTATATATTATTCTTACAAATATGGAAGACAAAATCTCAGAGCCCACTATAATAGAACCATTAGGTAATAGTGATCACAATATGATCTTAGTCCATTAACAAATGAAAACATTAGAGTCCAAAGGTATCACTATGGTTAAAAACTACTCTACAGCTAATTGTAAAGTAATAAAAACAATCTTGCCTCCTGGGACTGGCAATCAGAACTATACGGTCTTAATGTGCACTATGCATGGAGACATATCTGAACAAAATTGAAATATTGTCTTGACACATGGGTCCCTACTAGAAGGAAATACATCAACGGTTAAATAAAACCTGTCTGATGGAATAATAAAATCAAGAAATCAATAGATAAAAGGAAAAAGAGATACAAAAAATACAAAAACAGACCTACAAGAATTAAGTGGAATAAATACAAAAAACAAGCCAACAAAGGTAAACAAAACATTAGAGAAGCAAAGGCAGGTACTGACAATAGATTAGCAATTGACACATTGGACAACAAAAATAAGTTTCATAACTATATAGGTTCACTCAGAGGCTCCCAGACAACAATAGGTCCCATAAAAAACAGACAAATGATTAACTAGTAATGAAATTGAAATGGCCATAGAATTTAATAACTATTTTTGTACAGTTTTTGCACCTAGGGATAATCATACTGGAGCAGCAATTAGTATTAACAAACAAGAACTAATACCTTTTACTCACAAAGAAGTAAAAAGGGAACTCAACAGATTAAAAACCAACTCTTCAGCTGGAAAAGATGAAATCCATCCTTGATTCCTCAAAGAAATTGTTAATGAAATTATTGGACCATTATACATACTATTCAACTTATCACTAATTAAGGGAGAAACTATTTCTGCATGGAACAACGCTACTGTCATTCCTATTTACAAATCTGGACACAAGTAAGATGCCTCTAATTACAGGCCTATATGCTTAAGATCAATTATAGGGAAAACATTATAAAGACTTCTTCTCCATAGGTTGGAGGAACCCATTACTCTTAATAACCTAGAATACATGACACAGCATGGTTTCACCCATGGAAGGTCATGTCTGACTAATTTACTACAGTTCTTTGAAAAATGTAAGTTCCTTACTAGATGAAGGGCTACCGGTGGACATTATATTTCTGGATTTTGTGAAAGCGTTCAACAAAGTCTCACATTGGATACTGATAAATCATATGGGTACACAAGAATTTCATCTATACGTAATAAACTGAGTCATCTCTTGGCTACAAAATCGTTGATGGTGTACTTCTATTAAAGGACACTATTCACCATGGGGTGAAGTGACTAGTGGGGTCCTACAAGGCTACGTTTTGGGCCCAATTTTATTTAATATACTGATCTCCTCGATGCAGTCATCAAATAATGTTTGGATGGTTAAGTACACAGATGACTGCAAATTAGAATGCATTGTTAGTACCCCTGAAGAGGCTGGAAATTACCAAAAAGAATTACTTTCATTAGAAACTCGGTCAAATAATAAGATGGTATTCAATGTACATAAGTGTAAAGTAATGCACTTGGGTCATAACAACTCAAAATACAATTATTTGTAGGCACTGATAAACAGGCACTGATAAGCAGCAGGAAAATCCAAGCCTCCCCCTACAAAACAGGGTATTAAATGAGAAAAAGACCAAGGTAGAAAGGTCAGTGGGGGATGCTGCTGTAGAAGGTAAAGCCATCAAAATGGAGAGCAATGAGTACCAATGCCAGTAGTCTGGGTAACAAGCTTCCTGAATTAGTGGCCTTGATGGAGGAGGAACATCTGGATATCGTGGCAGTCACAGAAACATGGTACACACAAGAACCATGACTGGGACATAAACATACCAGGATAAACTATATACAGGAGGGACAGGGAGGGTAAAAGAAGAGGAGGCGGAGCTCTCTACATAAGGGAAGAAATCAAAGCAACAGAACAAAAGGGTTAACAGGTAGGAAAAGAAGCACTGTGGGTCAATTTGGAGACAGGCAATGGCACCACAATCCGCACAAGGGTTGTATACAGACCCCCTTCTCAGGGTGAGGAAATGGACAAGGAAATGATAGAAAGTATACTTAGAATGGCAAAAAAAGAGGAGATATTGCTGATGGGTGATCTGAATATGCCAGATGTTAACTGGAGTGCAGTTGCAGCAGACACTTCTAAGAGTGGGGTTATTCTAGATGCCCTACAGGAAGCATGCCTTAGACAACTAGTATTGGAACCAACTCAAGAGAGAGCAATCTTAGACCTGGTTCTCTCAAATGGAGATGGAGAGAGAATCACAGATGTAGAAGTGGGTAGCCATCTGGGAACTAGCAACCATCAAACAGTATGGTTCACAAAAAACACAGCAATAGAGTCAAGCCATACAAAGGCAAAAGTACTGGACTTCAGGAGGGTTGACTTTGCCAAAATGGGTGAGTGCCTAAGGAATGCACTAGCAAATGGGCAAGAAGGAGGGGTGGAAGAACAATGGGGAATAATAAAAACTGCCATCACAGAGGTAACAAGCCTTTGTGCGAAACAAATAAACAAAACAAAATGATGTAAGAAACCACTATGGTTCTCAAAGGAGGTGGCAGTGAAGGTTCAAGAGAAAAAGAAAGCATTCAGAAAGTACAAGGAATCACACAAGGAGCAGGGCAGAGAACAGTATCAGTTAAAGCAAAAGGAAGCTGGGAAGGCAGTCAGAACAGCAAATGCCCGAACCGAGGAAAAGATAGCCAACTCAGTTAAGAAGGGGGATAAAACATTTTTTAGGTACATCAGGGAGCGAAGGAAGACCAAGGGAGGGATAGTGAGGCTTAATAAAGGGGAGGGTGGGCAGAGGGTGACAGTGAAAAGGCAGAGATACTAAACAAATATTTTTGCTCAGTATTTACAAATGAAGAGGGTGAGGTACCTAAAACAAACAATAGAAACACTCTGGATACAAAAGTTGATACCAGCCCATTTACAGAAGAAAGGGTTCTGAAAGAACTTAAAACTGAAGGTGGGCAAAGCAATGGGGCCTGATGGATTCATCCCAGAATTCTAAAGAACTAAGGGTAGAACTAGTGACACCACTGACTACCCTCTTTAACAAATCATTGGAGGATGGGGTGGTACCTGAGGACTGAAGGGGGGCAGATGTGATTCCCCTTCACAAAAGTGGGAGCAGGGTCGGAGCAGGAAACTACAGACCTGTTAGTTTAACCTCAGTGATAGGGAAAATGATGGAATCACTTCTGAAGGAAATAATTGTTCAGTACCTAGAGGCAAGAGGGGCACAGGACCCAAGGCAGCATGGATTCACAGCGGGAAGGTCATGCCATATGACTCTAATAGATTTCTTTGACTGGGTGACCAGAGTAGTAGATCAGGGAGAGGCTGTGGACATGGCCTACCTAGACTTTAGCAAGGCATTTGACACAGTCCCACATAAAAGATTAATACACAAGTTAGCCAGCCTGGGAGTGGGTCCCAAAATGATAGCCTGGGTAAAGAGCTGGTTGGAGAATAGGACACAGAGGGTAATAGTAAATGGAGTCCACTCTGAAGAATGGGGGGTTACTAGTGGGGTAACGTAGGGTTCAGTATTAGGACCTGTCCTCTTCAATGTCTTTATAAGCAACATTGCAGAGGGACTGGAAGGAAAAGTATGTCTCTTTGCAGATGACACAAAGATCTGCAACAAAGCTGATGCACAAGGTGGGGCAGAAAGGATGAGAAGGGACTTGGCAAGGTTAAAGGAATGGTCAAATGTATGGCAGCTTAGATTCAATGCTAAGAAGTGCAACGTAATGCACCTGGGAAACAAAAACCCAGGGGAAGAGTACACAATGGGGGGTGAGATACTAACAACAACAAAAATGGAAAGGGACATGGGGGTGGTCATATCAGATGACTTAAATGTGGCCAGAAAATGTGAGAGGGCAGTAAGGAGGGCTGGGTGGATAATGGGATGCATAGGAAGAGGCATCGCCAGTAGAAAACAAGAAGTTGTTATCCCTCTATACAGACAGCTGGTGAGACCCCATCTGGAGTACTGCGTGCAGTTCTGGAGACCCAGTCTCCGCAAGAACATAGACAGGATGGAAGCTGTCCAGAGGAGGGCAACTAAAATGGTGCAGGGTCTTCACCGGAAGACATATGAAGAGAGACTAAAGGAGCTTAATATGTATAGCCTCAAGGAAAAGAGGGAGAGAGGGGACATGATAGAAACTTTGAAGTACCTCAAGGGAATCAACAAAGTCCAAGAGGGTAGCATCTTTCAGAAAAAGAGATGTACAAGAACAAGGGGACACAATTTGAAGATGGGGGGTGGCTCAGAGGTAATGTAAGGAAGTATTTTTTCACAGAAAGGGTTGTGATGCATGGAACGGCCTTCAGGAGGAGGTTGTGGAGTCAAAAACAATGGTTGAATTCAAGCATGCATGGGACAGTCATAAGGCAATTCTATGGGGTGGGGGTAGAAAGAAGTAGGCTGCTGGTTAACTAGGATCTGCAGCTTATCCATTTGGTAGGGAAAATGGGCAGACTGGGAGGGCCAAGTGGTCCTTATCTGCCATCAAATTCTATGTTTCTATATTTCTATGTTTCTAAACTTAATAATGTCAAATGTCAAGAAACCACTGATGAAAGGGATCTAGGATTAATTAGAGATAATAAACTTAATCTTGATAACAATACTCTAGTAACAGTCAAAAAATGACAATGTATTAATGGGAATAAGGGAGCATATCAAGAGTCTTTATATAAGAGTCGTGGCGCCAGAAGTTATACTACCATTATATACTGGATTAGTAAGATCACCCTTGGATTACTGTGCACCCCTTTGTGCTCCAAGCACAATCAAAGGAAAAAAGTTAATTGAGGGAGCCCAAAGAAAGATAACTAAAAAGATTGCCGGCTTTGAAAATAAAGAATATGGTGAGAGACTGCAACAACTAAATCTGTACTCAATGAGTTACAGGCAAACATGTGGTGATCTGTGCCTAATGTATAAAGCTACAAGACAGCCATTTCTCTTGGAAACCCTTGGTTTAGGGAAAAATCCTACTGAAGTACACACTAGGTCCCGCAGTCTTAAACTAAAGGGTGAAACATGTAGAACTAAGAAAAGGAGTGAATGGTTCACACAGCAAGTTGTGAACAAATGGAATACATTACGAAGTACAACTGCTGAGAGTAAAACTAAGGACATATTTAAAAAACAACCAGATTCAATTATGGGTATGAATAAATTTAAATATTTTTTTTTTGGGTCGTCCTGGCTTTAGGGATCAGCCCAGTCACGGTCCCCATCACCCCTCACCCTCCCTCCACCTGGATCTCCTCATGCTAATGCTCGTCACCTTGCCCCTCCAGCCTCTGCCAGAGGACACTCAGGTGCCACAGCTGAAGTAGTCCCTTCCCCAGGGAAGGAGAGCAGTCCATTGGACGCTCTATCCTTCCCCACCCCTGCCAACTCCCAGCGATCCATGCCCATTCCTGAACGCTGGCGTGGTTTGAGGTGTGGCATCCAGTGACTCAACCCTCAGTGCTTCCAGGCCTAGTTAAATTTAAATATCTTTAACTGACACACCACCCTAGGGTGGCAAGCTCATTTTGAACGTCGGTCTCTTCTGAACAGTACATAGCCGGGTACTGAAGTCTCCCAAGTGTGGTTACTGGTGCACCATGTCTCGCTAATGGCTACTATGTCCAGTTTAGCCTCTGTCATTGTTGCCTGCAGGTCTGGGATGTTGTTTCCCACACTGCGAACATTTGTGTACATGATTTTCCATTGGCCAGATTTCAGTGTGTTAGTTGTTGGGTGAGGTCTGGTGTTTCCCCTGCGCGTCGTATGAGAAGCCAGACCTTTTTCCTTAAATGGTGGTGCAGATGAACTATGCACATGCTGAACTCCTGTTTGATCACTAGCATGTCAGACAGTTGCATTTTTAAATATTAATATTTTAAATATTAAGGCCCCCATATTCAGAGCTAGCTGATAGCGCTTCATAGCATGTGGTGCTGTGCTAATAATAGTACATGGTCAGCTTTGAGCTACATTTAACTAGTTAGTGGGCACTAAAAGAGCACATTACCTGACTGAAAATTGGTCCATACTTGTGCAGTGTTAAGTAAAAATAAGCAACGTTGATCCTGCCCAAAACTGCATAAAGACCGCAGAAAATAGGACATCCAAACAGGGATTGTGCCATGGATCTTGTGGACCATATTCAGCCCTAGCATGCAAATGAGCCAATTGGGCATGCATGGCTATAGGGGGCCATTTGCATGCCCTTTATAGGTTCATTTACATGGGTGCAACAGCCATCTTGTGCTGATACAGAGTGGGAGCAGTAGAAATTCCCTGGTAGTCTAGTAGACCCCCATTCCCCAATTGCCCATGCTGTATTTAGTGTTAAGCACTGTTAGACTCTAAGGAATATCCCATCACCTGATCACCCAATTGCTCTTTCTATGTTTTGTTGTACAATCCCTGGTACTCTAGTGGTCAACCATCCCAGATCACACTGAATCACAGATCCCTGGTGTACTAGTACTACCCCACAATGAGATGCACTGACCCCCTAGTCTGAGTGATCCCCTCACCTCCCACCCACCTGCTGAAGATCCCCTGCCCATATTCCCCTCGCCCAGTCAATACTCACCTGACAAATCAGATTAGATTGGGAGCCAGCACAGCCCTTCACTTGTTCCCTCAGATGGCTGCCTTCTGAGAGTCACAAAGCACAATTGTGAGTACTGTACTTATGCAAGATCATGATCCCTGACTATCAGATGGTGGCCGGCTAAGGAGGTGGGCAGAAGGCTGTGCTAGTGTCCAGTCTGACACAATTTATTGGGTGAGTGTTGACTTGGGTGAGGGGGTGCAGTGTGGGGGGTCCTCAGTGAGTGGGTAAGGGTGTCTCTTAGACTGGGTGCATTGGTAGCATTCAGTGTGGGTAGAGAGGGTGCTAGCACACCAAGGATCTTAGATATATGATGATCAGGGAGAAGAGTTCTGCTAGACTACCAGGGGGCATCCAACATAACAGAGAATGGACAACGAGGGTGGGGAGGTCCACTAGACTACCAGGGAGATTGCAGCTAAACTTAGAATGGGTGACTGGGGAGTCCATTGAACTACCAGGCAGCAAACAATGAAACACTAAAGGAGTGATGGGTGGGTGGTGGTCTGCTGGACTACCTGGGAGCATACAACAAAACACAGAATGGGTAATCAGGGGTGGGATCCACTAGATATAGGAGTGGTTGGCCTCAGTACATGCACCTTGCCTTTGGTGGTGGGGATGTGGCCTTAGTGCTGGGTTAAGGACAGGGTTCACTGATGGGCTGTTTAGCACTGCCAGGACTTTTTGAATATACTGCTGCACTGTTATGCATGCAGGATCCCACATTTGTATAGGTGCAGCAGTATTGTTATTGGAATTACGCTGCCAGGTTAGTGCAGAGCTCTGGAGCCTCTAAATACAGCCTTGCCTGGAGTGCTGGCACTAATCCAGGTTAGCACAGCACTATCTTGGTTAGTGCTGTGCTAACATTTTGAATATGGGGCCCCGCAATGTTTTTCTAGTAAAACTACCACTCAAAAGCAGCAACTTCAGTCAAACTCTAACAAACCTGAAAGTTTCAAATTTCAGTTGTCAGCCATTTTTGCACTACAAGTGAGTAGGATATTTACACTGCTGAACCAATCATTATCAAAATGACAGGATCCAGAGATTCCGGGCCCCAGAACACGCATCCCAAACTTTAGGCCATGCAGTCCACAAACAGATGCATTATTAAGGAGCAAATGTAGATGTTTAACATAGACGTGCTTTTGTAAACCTACAGTACCTACCACTACGTTATCTCAATAGAAATTATACTTACGCAGTAGTGCAAACATAGTGCTTAACAGGCTATTTGATGTTGACTCCAAATAAATCCACCTTAATGTCTTTGGCAGTATTCAACAAAATTGCTTGATATTTTGCACGTGTGATCTGTGTGCCAGGTTCTTAAGGCATGGCAAGTTCCAGGATGACTGCTCATCTGGATACTGTGATCTAGAATTTAAATAAAACCTTAAAAATGTAGTTTTTGGCCATTTGTTCTCAGCTGTGGAGCAAAAACAGTTTAGAGGTTTGTTTTAGAAATTGTCAGGGTAGAAGTTGCTTGGCTCACAGGTGTGTCTTTCAAAGGTTTCTTGAAAAAATATAATTTGTTTCTTGAATTATATGGTTTTGAGATTTTTCTTCTGAGCATGCTCAGTAGGGTTTTCAGGATAACTCACTAACACAAACAAAGAATTTGATGCTGTGAGACCTTTTATTTTCGCGAGAAGTGTTTCATGCTTGGGAGAAAAAATGTTATAGTCATGAGCACTGCCATCTTGTTTTTTGTTTTCGTCATAAAAAGAATTCCAGAAACTCATTAAAAGGAAAAACCAACACCTGAAACTATGTAAATGGGACCTGTTTAGCAAGATTTTGGGCCTGCACTTCTAGAGCCAAGAAGTAGTGCAGTTATTTGGGTATCAGGAACTTGTATTTGTGGCTGGAAGTGGGTGCGTGTGTCTTACTCTTGACATGTTGATCTATGGCTGCAGAAGCACAGGCAGGGCCCATGCTTCTACAGATGAAGTAGTGTTGTAATTTGGGTATTGTGGATTTATATCTGCAGATGGAAGTAGATGTGCATGTCTTGCATTGTGCGTGAGTATGTATGGCTGCAGAAGTGCTGGACCCTGATGGTGGATGTCTTTTGTGTCATCTGAAAACAGTTGTACAGTATTTTGTTTGCTTTATCTGATAATGGCTGTCTGTGGTTGCTTATGTGGTCTTGTCCTTTTGCTGTTGGGGAGGGGGGAGCTAGAGTTGGAATCCTTAACTACATTTTTTCTCTACTTTGTGGCAATAAATTGAGCCCTAACTGGTTCAGTAATCCAGTTATTTACAATGAATATATAATACTTGTGTGGTAGAGCATATATGGTAGCACAAGTATAGTTAGGGTTGAGTAGGCACTTAATTGTTAAACCCCTAACTTTAAGCCTTAATAACTTTGGTGCTGTTCAACACAATGGTCAGGGTGCCAAGTTTGTATGATCTGGCAAGCTTTGTGATGGCTGTTTGTTCAGATGCTGAGATCCAGGGAGTGTCAAAATAAGCAGATCCACACTTTTTGGGACATTATTTGCTTGCATCTAGAGCAAAAACTATTTGGATTTTTTTCCCCCAAAACTCTTTAGGGTAGGAGCAACTTGACCCAAACAGGAGATTTTCAAAGATTTCATGAAAAAAACTATTAATTAGTTATCAAGTTTTAATGTTTTAAAAATGTGGCTTATTGGCATGCTTAGTATGATTCAGGACAGCTGTTTCTCGTAACCTAAGAAATGTTAGATGATTAGCAGATTCTTAAGTTATGAGAAAAAATGATTAGGTTCTCAGCACCAACATCTTGTTTTGATTTGGAGAAAAAACAACAACCTGTAAATGCATAAAAATGATGGTTGTTCAAAAAACAAACCATTGAATCATCATAAATGGAACCCATTCAGGTAGATTCTGGAGTTCATTTGACAAAAAATGACTCAGAAATATGTTTTTTTGGGGGCAGCAAGAAATATTAGGCTGCTGGCTTAGTGATGGTTGCCCATTATTATGTCATAAGCTGAGAATTTGTAGGTTGTGAGAAAGTGCAACATAAGAATACCAGCTCACAGAGAAAGAGCCGTTTGCTGAAAACAACTTGTAGTCATAACTCTGACAATTTTTAAGATTTCTTCACCAAATGTCTATCAATTTTATTTCATGATGAATCACTGGTGATCATAGATGAGCACAGTGGGTCAGAAGTGTCACATTCACATCAAAATGGGGTTTTAATGTGAAACACCATAAAACCCACTTAATGGGTTGGATTAAAACTTTGTCACTTCTTTGGAGGTCAAAGATTCTTAAAATATGACTTCTGAGAATTGGGGACACTAATATTGAAAAATGGGGCATGCACTGTAGTATGATAGTGCTGGTGGGCACATAATGCTGGCCTGCAAGATTTGCATATAACCCAAAGACTGTATACAAATGCTGAAGATGAATATAATTCCATGGCAAAGGATGTGCTTGGGGAGCCAAGTGTGCTGCACACATTGTGTATGCATGTAATGGACCCTACATAAATTCCGCTAACATATGTAAAAAAAACTGTTGTGTGGTACTTTTGTAGGCCCCGAGGGCCTTACCCAAATACACATGCACACATAATGTTGCAATGTGAAATTTGCATAGGGCCCAAGGGAAGATGTACATAACATTGTGCTGTGCAATTTGCACAGTACCCAAAAGGTCCTACGCAAATTGTGCATTCACATAATGTGGCACTGTGGAATTTAGGTAGGGCCCATATTGCCCTATGCAAATTATGCTGATGTATGTAAGTCTGTGGTAGAGAATCTGACTAAATAATGCTGCACTGTAGAATTTGTGTTGGTCCTGTGCAGTTTTTGAAGTCCCACCTCTGAAAAAACACTGATGAAGTGGAGAACTTACAGTGTGCATCAAGCAAGATGATAACAACAGGAGCAGGAAAGGCCACATGAGCAGCATCGACAAAATATATTTATACGTCTTTTGATGGGAAAAAGGTAATAAAATGACAAATATATTTTATTAACATTTTCAAAAAGGGAGGAAATTCATTGCAAAATGCTTCACTAGTGCACAAGCTAGGGCTCAAATAACACCACAAAAGGATCACATGATGGCTAGCTGAGGGAAAACAGCGTGTCTCTGCCGCTCCCAGCTCCTCTCATAAACAAATCAAAATTTTACATACCTTGAGATTTTTTACTACAGCCAAACTTGCAGCATCACTTCAAGAAATCCTGCGGTCCGCAAATTGGGGTCTGTAGCATGGTGGTAGAGATGAAGAAAGCACCTCTGTACCACACACCCTCCTACTCCAGAGAAGGATGAGGCCACAAAGAGGCCCAAACAACAGGCTGCCAGCTCATCCTGAAACCCACCCAGCTACACAACTCTCACCAAGGGATGATTCCTAGAAATCATACAACCTCTGCAAGAGACAATCTCCATGATCTCAACGGATCTCCAACAGCTATTTTCCTTAGTGGATTCACTCTCGATGTGGGTCAGTGACTAGGAGGTCCGAATTGCATCCATGAAGAAGTGGCAAAGGAGGACCAACCAGGACCCTAACACCATGAGATGCAGGCTTAAAAAACTAGAAGACAAATTAGAGGATTTGGAGGGGCGCAGCTGGCACAACAACCTCCTGATCTGGGCTTACTGGAGAAAGAAGAAGGTTTGGCTCCCATTCTATTCCTTTAGAAGTTGTGCACTAAGATCACTGGATCATCCCTGAATGGCAGTACTTATATCATTGAGAGCGCTCATCACTCCCTGTGCCCCCCCTGCTGCTCCTCCTCAGCCCCTGATATTCAAATTGTTGAATTTCCAGGACAAGCAGCACATTATTGCAAATACTAGAGAGATCCAGGACCTATTATGGGAGGGACACAAAATAAGAAAAACCCAGGATCTGCCCCAGACTGTGTGAGCCAAGCACCAAGAACTCCATCCCACAGTATCCAAATTAATAGTGGCAGGCAAACCATTTAAGGTCAGATACCCAGCTACAATGCAGGTAAAACACGAGGAGAAATGGATCTCTTTCAAAACCCCAGAGCAAGCGGCAATTGAACTGAGATCCCTGTTCCCTGACCTGTTTAAATGAAGCTCATCACAGAGTTCAGCGGGATCTCTCTCTTCCTGTGGGCGTACTGAGCTTATAAGCATCCATGTATGTTGCCATTAAGTCAGATGGGCTATCTCCATGCTCTAGTAGTCCTGAGGCATGTTTAAACTGCTGCTCTTTTCTGCAGTAGACTGGGGGGGGGGCCCACATTGGGGAAAGCTACTCACTGTAAGAACTTGCTTTTTCTTTTTGTTATGCTGCAGTTCAATTTTCTTTACATGTCCTGGAGATCAGGATCAGCCTGAACCTGCCATCATGTTCCTATCGAGGGTAGTAATCACCTCGAGCAGCTACGATCTGGTTCATTTTTATGTTTGCTTACACGTATGTGCAAGAAACATAGTGCCACCATATGAGTTTTTGTAGGTGTGTCTCCCCCACTTCCAATGCCCTGCTCCCTTTTGCAGGTGTGGCTGTACCACACCAATGAAAGTCGGAGCTGTCTATGACAGCCCTTCAGATACAGTGGCGTACAGTTGAAAGCAAAAAACCACTGTAATCAGTGGTAGTAACATGTAGGTAATTTGCATACTGCCATCGGCAGGTAATTTATATACTGCAGTCAGCAGTATGCAAAGTGCCTACACTCTGCACTGCATCTGTAGCTGTCATAGACAGCTCCATTGTTGTCTACTCTCCCCCCCCAAGTAGCATGCTGGGAGCCCACCCCAGCGTGCTCATGCACTTCGCACACTGTATGACTGATGGGGTGCCCAATCCCCATCGGCTTCACTGCCCCCCCAGCAGACTTCGGTGCCATTCTGGGAGCCCACTCTAGTTTGGCAAATTCGTACGGCTGACTGGGGTGCCCAATCCCCTCAGCTCCACTGTATGGTTTGTACCCCAAAACCAGAGTTCCACATGCCACACTGGGGAGCCCACCCCAGCTGCAGAGTCCGTGAGTGGTCAGACGGGGCTGCCCAACCCCGTCAGCTCCACTGGCCCCTCCAAAACTTCCAGCTGCCACGCTGGGAACCCACCGAGCATGGCAAAAGTCCCATGTAGTCTAAAGAAACATAAAAACCCTGTAAAAAAAAAAAAAAATGGTCCATCGTTGACTGTTTCGGCCCCCTTCCCCCAACTCGCACCCACCTCCCCACACCCCCCACTCCATACTTACCTTGGGAGGCTGGTGCGATGATCTTCAGTGGACCAGGAACACATTTACACTCTTCAAAACCGACCGCGAACTGAAGAAATGCCGGTAAGCTGTATAATGCAATATATGTTTTTTTTTTTCAACTTTGGTGCATATCTCAGCCATTTTGGGGAATTTTTTCTCCAAATTTTCAACATGCGGTTCTTGGGGACACAACTCATGAATTCAGTCACTGTCATTTTGTTATTCAGTCCTGAAAGGTGATTTCGCAGTCATTGCGCAGAACCACCTTTCGGGAATGAGTAACAAAATGACAGTATAACAGTTCATGAGATAGGCCCCCAAAAACCCTATGTTGACAATTTGGTGAAAAAATTTCAAAAAATACAGTTCCTACACATGCTCATAACTTTGAGAAGTTTTTATATTTTCAGTCCAGATTTTCAACATTACTATTTAACCACACCTCCTTATGAACAGTATAGCTGTCATTTTTCATATCATGCCCAAAATGTGTTTTCACACATGTAGCGCACATTAGCACAGTTGGTATGTGAAATCAATGTTTGGGACACATTAAGAAAATCACAGTGACACTGGTCATGAGCAGAGGTGGTAAAATGGCTATGTTGAAAATCTGGTGACAAAAGTCCATAAAATGACTCTGTCATAAGCGTGCATTGCGCAATTTCCACGCACCCTCGTAAGTTCACGAATTTGTAATATTTTCAGTCTAGATTTTCAACATTGACATTTTTCCACACCTCCTTATGCACAGTTCAGCTGTCATTTTTCACACCCTGGCTGAAATGTGTTTTTGCACTTCTGGCGCAGAATAGCGTGATCACTGTGGGAATTTAGTGTTTGGGATAGATTACGAAAATCACAGTGACACTGTTCATGAGCAGAGTTGCAAAAATGCCTATGTTGAAAATCTGCTGTAAAAAAATCACCAGACTACTTACATTATGGGTGTACATTGCGCAGCTCCTACGCACGCTCGTAACTTCACCAGTTTTTGTATATTTTCACTCCAGATTTTCAACAATGCCATTTTTTACACCTTCTCATGAACAGTACGCCTTTTACTTTTCACATCCTGTTCGAAATGTGTTTTTTGTACCTGTGGTGCCATATGGCACAGTCACCCTGCAAAATCACCTTTCACGCAACAAACTGATATGTGGTGGGGTCACAAAAGCCCATGTGGAAAACTTGGAGTAAAAATACCAAGAAACTCCCAGGGTGTTGAGGTTTTCGACCATAATGCCCTACCTTGTAGGGACTGACAGGCATCAGGGATGTGACTTAGGATTGTCAACAGTAATGCTCATGCCATTTCACCCCCATTCCACCCCCCACCCTGCACCCAGTGACAGGCATTGAGGTGTGCCTTGTACCCTTTGCCCGCAGAGTTCACCCCATTCTCCTATACTGCACCCATTTCAGTGTATTTCCTTATGGAATGAGGTGAATGTAAAGGCAAAACACCCCAAGGCACACCTCAGTTCTTGTCAGTGTCTGAAGGGTAGGGTGAGGTGAAATGTCATTACTGTCATGGGCGATGACCCAAAGGCACACCCCAGTGCCTGTCCATCTCTGCAGGGTCAGGGTAGAGTTGGTGTCAGTTCAATACTTCAAAGCCATTCCTATACTGCATCTGTTTAACTCCTGCACTTCTACTGCTAATGCCAGCAAGCAAATATTCGGCATTGACAAATGCTTGTTTATTTTGAACTGCAGTCAGGAATGGCCCAGTTTTCTCCCCTTTTTCCTCTCTGAGTGAAGAGACTTATGGATGCATTTAGTATTTTCCTTTTCCCTTTTTTCTTTCCTTTTTTTCTTCTGGATATTCCTCTAATTTATAGACATTGAAGCCTGGACTCACAAGGATAAGTTACAGCAGTCTGCTTGTTTTGTTTGACTATAATTGTTTAAGGTATCCTTCAGTGCAGATTACTGATGCAGACTACCATTTTATTTATTTGTATACGAGGCACCCTGCAGGATTTCTGCCTACAGACTGGGCTAATAATATAGCCATATATACTAGGTGCCTTGTCTAGACAGATGTAAATAATTGTATTGTCTATAATAGCAACCCAGTTATTGCAGGGTATGTGTTGCTCTCAGTAATCTTACCCTTAATGTTTTCTATAAAGTTCTAATTCTACTTAATGCAAATTGTTTGCAGGGGGGAGGGAGGAGGGAGACTATAAGTGGGCTTTCTCTGTTTATCATTGCAAACATCACCTGATGGTGTATTGAAGGTGGTGCAGTTAGTCAGAACTCGGGGTTCATTAGTCGAGTGTTTTTGTGTGTTCTTTATTGTTGTTTATGGGTGGGTTTCTTGTGGGGATGGGGGAGATGGGTGGGATTCGGGATTGGAGGGGAGGCGGTGGAGAGTCTGTTTGGGGGTGGGATATCATTCAATACAGCTTTTGTAATCTTTTTCTGCACCTGGGGTGGCGTGGGATAGGGTGGGTTGGAAAAGTCTTGCATATTATTGGATTCTGGTCTAACATGGTTACCCAATATGGACAAACTTAGGCAGGTGCTCAGAGTGTTCCCCTATATACTCGATTCCACTTCTGACTGTTGGCAGCATGGGTAGCCAATATACATTTGTTATTTGGAACATGAAAGGATCCCAGGACAAATTTAAAAGAATGACTATCTTATGTCACCTCCAACATCTTGGAGCCAGTATAATCTGTTTGTAGGAGACCCATCTTTGGCGAGAAGATGTCTCCCTCTTCCAAAGAGCCTGGGTGGGGCAGGCCTATGGTGCCGGTATCTCCACTAAAAGAAGAGGCATGGCAATTTTAATAGCCAAATCGGTTCCCTTTACCATGTTACACGAGAAGTGGGACCCCTTGGTCAGGTACATTATCCTTCAGGGTACCTTGGAATCCTTTTCAATTGTGTTGGGTTCCGTGTATGGTCCTAATGTGGATTCACCCCAATTTTTTTTAGACTACTACCCGTACTAACATTTGACTGCCCCATGCTCACTATATTAGGAGAAGACTGGAACTTGGTGCCTCAGACTGATTTAGGTCACTCAGACAGTAAGAGGGCTGGCCTCTCCCTGGCTCAGAGAACTCTGAGGGAGTTTATGACTGGTACAGGGACATTGGATGTTTGGCATACTCTGAACCCCAGGGAATGCCAATACACCTATTTCTCCATACCTCAAAAAAACGTATCTCGAATAGACTACTTCCTGATTAGTTATTTTTCCCTTCTGGGTGCCGTAGATGTCGATATTCATCCCAGAGTAGTATCTGACCACTCTCCAATTAGCTTCACATATCTCTCAGGACTGGGCATTATGAGGTACTTTCTCTGGCACCTCAATATGCAGTTGTCACAAAGTCCCTCGGTAATAACTCATACCCAAAACTTTATCTCTGCCTTTCTGGAGACTAACAAGGGCTCAGTGAATAGAGTGGACACTGTCTGGGCTGCACTCAAGTGTGCCCTGCAAGGTGACTTAATTCGCTTAGCCTCCAGCCATTGCCGTCGAAGTAGGGACCAACTAAATACCCTGTTAATTGAAATCCGACAGTTGGAACATTCACTTCATTGTTCTTCCCCTGAAACAGACTGGGTGAGTTACAATTCCAATATGCCAAAATAATGCCTTGGAAGGCTGAACTTTCTCTGCATTGTACTAAGTTATGGTAAACTAGAGTCTAGGGAATGGGCCGTTAAACTTCTAGACCTTAGGCTCAGGCAGGTGGAAGCTGCCAAATTTGTGCCAAGCTTACGTCTGCTCCCAGATAGAGATGTTGTCATGGACTCGAGGAAGATAGTATCAATGTTTGGGAAGTATTACCAAGCACTCTATTTAGCAGAAGAGCCCCCTACCTCAGAGGGCCCTTCCATTGTAGATTACCTGAACTCCACACCCATCCCAACCATGCCTTCTCAACTGACTGTTCACCTAGGACCCCCAATCAATATTGGTGAGGCAGAACAAGCCATTAAAGCCCTTCCCTTAGACAAGTCCCCGGCCCAGACGGCCTCCCAAATAACCTTTACAAGGCCTGTCTCCCCCAGTTGGCACTGCTCCTGGTGGACATCTTCAACCTCTGTTTGAACAAGTTAAGGGAGATTGTACCTTTTTGGAATCTCTAATATCCCTTATCCTTAAGCCCAGTAAGAACCCCCTAGATCCAGGCAGCTACCAACCAATCTCCCTACTTAACTCTGATGTGAAAATTCTACCAAAATCTTAACCACTCACCTTGCACTGGTCATGGGAGAAGTTATCAGACAAGAACAGGTTGGCTTTATATTGGGTTGGCCCTCTGGAGATCATATGAGGAAGCTCCTACACTTAATCTTGGCATTGAGGGACTCTGAAGCCCTGGCTGCCTTGGTCTCCCTCGATGCTGAGAAGGCATTTGATAGGATCTCTTGGGAGTTCTTGTTTGCTTCCCTTACCCAATTTGGAGTCGCAACTGACTTTATAAATGGGTCCAAATACTACATTCCTGCCCCACAGCCAGAGTAGGGTGGAATGGTCACTTGTCCACCTCATTCCCCCTTCAGCGTGGAACCCATCAAGTGTGCCCACTTTCACCTCCCTCTTGTTTAACTTTTACTTGGAACCCCTTATTTGCAGGTTGGTTAGCTCCCCCATGCTGAAAGGTATCCATTTAGAAGGTAAACGTTACCTTTCTTCAGCATATGCTGATGATTCATTGTTACATGTTGAGGACCCCAACTCTACTATTCCTGCTTTACTAGAAGAGCTAGACCACTTCTCCAAGGTATCTTCCTACAAACTCAACCTTTCTAAGACCCAAATTTTCCCTCTTAACCATTGTTTGGTCAGAGCGGATTTCTCTGATCTGGGTTTATCATGGAAACTAAAACCCTGACATACCTACGGATAAAAGTAGCTTGAGATATTCCCACTGTGGTTAAATAAAATTTTACTAAACTGATCTCTACACTGAAGACTGACCTAGACAGATGGGGAGCACTCCCTACATTACTTTGTGGGCATATCAGCATCCTCCAAATGAATGTGTTACCACACCTACCTTACCCAATGGGAAAGATGGGATTATTTTGGGCTTCTTCTTTCCCAAATCCTGGTTTACCCAGCTCCAAAGAATGCTTAATAGTTTGTTATGGCAGAATAAGGGAGTACGAAGGGCATATGGCAAATTTGCAGCCCACAAACTGCAAGGTGGACTGACCCTCCCATCCTTTTTCACTTATTATGGGGCCCAACATATCAGCAAGTTATCGTATTGGGTAAATGATTCAGGGGTGCAACACACCAACTCCTATATCCCCATTTGGCTCGGAATCGAGCGGGCTCTATCTACATGAGCATACTGTTCCCTGTCAGCATTGGCTTATCAACACCCCTCAACTCTCCCTTTATGCCTGAAAAATTCCCCTATGGGCTGGACTCTTTCAGCGCTGCACCAAATATGGGCCCACCTATCATCCAACTGGCACAAATCACCTAGGCAACCCTTATTCAACAACCCACATTTTCTGATTGGTCGCCGTCCAATTCCTCCTTTTTTCTAACCTCAGCTCCAGCACTGTGCCCTAGATAATTTCTGGCACGATGACATTTTAGTAACTTTCCCTTACCTTCAGGGCAGTTTATTTAGTTATTTATTATTTATTAAATTTTTTTAACTGGCTAAGCCCACTGGGCCCGAGGGTCCCTTTTTCAGGGGCGACCCGGAATTTGTTACATATGGTTTGAACATACAGTCAGGTGTCACAGTGTCAGACATATCATACAGGGTTACTAGGGCAGTATACAATTTGACAGTTTTTGTGTAAGTGGGCAAGAGGTACATGATATTAGTTAATACAGTAGTACAGTACAGAGCGTCTAATACAGTAGTACATCTAATATTGCAATACAGTACAGTACATCTAATGCCGGAGGTATATTACACTGATGAGTACAGCATGGAAGAGCAGTACATATAATACGGGGTTATAAGGACAGTATACAGTTTCTGTAGAAGAGGGCAGCAAATTCCTAACAATATAGAGTACAGCAGTGACGGCAGATAGTGGGTGAGGGTGATGGGTGCTTTGAATACGAAGTTTTATGGAAGTGGGGTAGAGTACCAGCTTGTGCAGCCATTAGTCATAACCCTTTAAGGGGAGCAGTGTCAAGTCAGTGCAAATTGACACAAGGTGTGGTTGTCTTAGCCATTGGGGCAGTGGCAGGGACTTGGTTTGATAAGGTGAGCATGCAGTCCCTTTTGAAAGATGGCTAAGGTTAGTGCCTCCTGAAGATGGCTGGGGAGATTGTTCCATGATTCTGGGGCTAGGTGAGTAAAGGATTTACTCCCAGTGACAGTGCAGGTCAGGGGAATTTACAGGAATTTTTTGTTCGATGAGTGGAGTGGTCATCTGTTCTGCTTTGGGGCAAGTAGTCCGATCAGACCTGCTGGAAGTTGGGCATCAAGGAGCTTGTAGTTCCAGCTTAGTAGGGGGTACTGGAGCCTATTGTACAGGGATGGCCAGTTGAGGGCTGTCCGGGCATCACAATGGTGGGTCCTAGGGTATGATTTGGAAGCAAAGAAAGTGATTTTGTGCTATAGGGTAATTAATCTACTGAGGTCTATTTTAGCGATGCCGAGTATGATAGGGGCGGCTTAAGTTAAGGTTGGGAGAAGGATGCTATGTGATATTGCCAGTCTAGTCTCTGGTATCATGTTGTGGCTTAGACGATAGAGAAGGCACAGTTTTTGGTGGATGTTTTTTGTTATTACGTCCACATGGGGCTTCAGTGTGAGCCCCTGATCTAGTGTGAAGCCAAGGTATTTGACTGATTGTACTACCTCTATTTTGGAGCCAGATAAGGTAGTGAGTGGCAGAAGATGGTCCCTGGAGAGACCCAGGAATTTGGGCCCGAACAGCATTGCCTTAGTCTTGGTGGGGTTGAGGAACAGGCGGTTCTCAATTAGCCAAGTCTCTGCCTTGGTGAAGTCATCCTGGAGCCAGGGTCCTAGATCGGATGGGCGATACCCCATTCTGTACAGCACTGCATCGTCAGCATACTGTACTATGGAGCTGCCCCCACAATGTCCATAGAGGTCACTAATGAATAGGGAGAACATAAGCGGGCCTAAGATTGAGCCCTGTGGGACCCTCCTCAGTTAAAGGTAGGGGTTCGGAGGTGACCCCTTTCCACTTGACCTGTTGAGTGTGGTCAGTGAGGTAATTACGGAACCAGTTGAGGGAGTGCTGATCTAGTCCTAGTTGGCTATGCTTGGTTAGTAGGAATGAGTGATCCACCAGGTCGAAGGCCTTAGAGAGGTCCACGAACACAGCCCCGGTAGGGGTACCCTTGTCCCAAGCTGCCAGGATATCGGAGGTGAATTTGAGCTTCAGCACGCAATAAGGATATATGCTCACAATAAGGACATATTCAAATACTGGCAACTAAAACACACTGTAGTTGCCTTTTTGGGATCTAAACCCTGGTCTTCCCTACCCCGAGTAGACTTACCAAATGTTTGTCAAGTGGCAAACCAGCCCCATGCAGTTTCAAGAGTTTATAAGCACTTACAGACTCTAGATGCATTTCTCTCAACAGGTATTTGCTACTACTGGGTTCAGACGCTGTCCCTTCCTTTCTGGAAGAGGGTCTGGAAGTCCACATACAAATTCATTAAACAAGATAGATTGCATCTTACCCAGTTTAATATCATGCACAACTTATACTATACCCCTGTCAGTTGGCAAACTTACATCCCCACTCTGTTCCCGCTGTAGGGGAGCACTGGGATCATTATACCATATGCTCTGGAGTTGCCCAAAAACTCAACAGTTTTGGAATTCTATGAAGTGTACCTTAGATCCCCTATTAGGCCTAGAGTCCTTATTTACTCCCGAGTGCTGCCTCCTTTCACTATATCCTCCTGGTACTCACAGAATTAGGAAAGCTCACCTTGTCTTGATTTCAGTCACGGCAAAAATTGTAATGCTAAGGCACTGGAAGGGAACAAGGTAAGGAGGAAGCTCTCCTCTCAGTGCTAGAATGGTACCATGAAGTTTTAATAGCCATCCAGCTGGAGAACAATATTGCCACCATGAATAATAGATTACCCTCCTTCCAGTCTACTTAGGATCCCTTTTTGATTTTGTCATCCCTCTGGAGTCCCTAATTGACTGAACCTTAAACTACCTGATTTACCAGGACTGATCGAAGGCTTGGGGTGGGGTAGAGGGGTTAGGGGGAGGAGGAAGGGGGTTGTGTTTTATGGCTGTACCCGACCGTCTGATTTTACAATTTTTGTTTTGTTCCATTTTGTTGATTGTATTGGCAGCTCATTGTAATATCAGTGTGATATCCATTGCTGTATGCTCCATAAAATTAATAAAGTATACTGAAAAAAAAATAACACCACAAAAGTATGGAAACGTGGTGTTATGATTTTCAACTCTACTTTCCCATACCGCAAGCAGCACAAGGACAAGACCATACAAGCAATCCATAAACATCATCAGGGAAGATGAACAACATACAACTGCTTTCAGATGACACAAATGCGGTAGCACTGATGCATGTGATACCTTTGAAAATATGCAGAAAGCATGCTACACCAAAAAAAACATACTCCATCATTGCTGTTTAGGAATGTAACAGTATGGATCAGCTGCCAAGGCACTAAAGACCACTACTAAAACACAAGCATGAGTACACTGTACATCATTACTGAGTTGAATATCTCTTCTGTCAAAGTAAGATGCAGAATATTGTATTGCAGCACATGTGGTACAACTTATGACATGGAATAAATGTAATGTGAACTGTAAGTGAGCATATGAATTGTGGTACATTAAAAGTCTTGACACATTTGTCATGGTGAGATCTGGGTGTGTGGCATAAAGTGTAACCATGTGATTTATCTTTCGATAAATGGCACACCATATGATATCTTTCAAAGAAAGAATCAAGTCACATATTGTAATGCTCTTTATAGTATATTATGTTCATTTCATCATAAATCACTTACATGATTTTAGTCAATTGGGTCTCAAAAGCACAGAAATACAGTGTACCAGTTATTCTGTGTACATTGTGATCTCATTAGGGATCATTACAGGGGTGAATTCTAGGCTCTCTGTAGGTGGCATTTCTCAGGCAACTAGTCAAAGAGCCCTCTTGAGATAGGGCAATACTGGACCTGGTGCTCACAAACAGGAACAGTATTTCAGATGTCAAGGTGGGATACCATCTGGGGACCAGTGGTCACCATTCAGCAAGGTTTAACATAAGTACAGCAGCAGAGACAAACCACACAAGGATGAGGGTCCTGGACTTCAGGAGGGTGAATTTAAAAACAATGGATGAATGCATCAGAGATGACAATGCAGGGTCATGGTACTGGCTGAGTGGGGTGGAGAAACAGTGGGCCAAATTAAGACATAGTGTAGGTAACAAACCTGAGCAAAACAACTGAACAAAAACAGGAGGAAAAAGAGTCCACTATTGTTCTACAGGGATGTGACTGCAAAGGTAAAGGCTAAAAGGGAGGCATTTTGGAGGCACAAAGAGATACACAGGGGAGAGGATAGGGAGATGTACCAGAAAAAGCAAAGGGAAGCAGGAAAGCAAGTAAGGGGTCCAAAGTGCAAACAGAGGAGAGGATAGCCAAAGGGGTAACAAAACAAAGGACACAAGACCTTTTTTTAGATACATAAATGAAAAAAGAAAGATGAGGGGAGGGATTACGTGGGAATGAAGGGCAGGGGTAGACTGTGCAGAGGAGAATCAGGAAAAAGCAGTCATCCTGAACAGATACTTCTGCTCAGTTTTCAAAGTGGAGGAAGAGGGGGACAGACCACACAGAAGTAACAGGAACACTGAAAGGAGGGAGGCTGATTCAAGTATATTCACACAGAAAGAGTCCTGAGAGGACTTATTAATATAAAAGTGGCTAATATGGGACTTCAGAAGAGCTGACTTTGATAAGATGGCCAACAGAGTTAAGCTAGCCAGGGCAAAAAGAAATACAGGTGAGAGGGTACAAGCAAAGTGGGCAAGCATTAAGGATGCAATACTTGAAGCAACATCCCATTGTGTTAGAGAGAAAAGGAAGTGCAAAGGAAGAAGGAAACCACTTTGGTTCTCAAAAACAGTAGCAGAAAAGGTCAGAGCCAAAAGGCTGGCCTTCAGGAAATATAAGGGAATGCAGGAGGATGAAGATAGGGAGGCATACCAAACTTCCCTAAGGGAAGCAGGAGAGGCTGTAAGGTAAGCAAAGGCCCAAACCGAGGAAACACTGGTACCAAGAGTAAAAGAAGGGGACAAGACTTTCTATAGATACATTAGTGAAAGGAGAAAGTCCAGAAGAGGTATTGCTAAGATCAAAGGGGATAAGGAGGAGTGTGAGGAGAAGGACTATGGAAAGGCATCTATCCTAAATAGATACTTCTGCTCAGTATTTACAGAGGAGAAGGTGGGGCAGGGCCCACAGCTCAGCACCATGGACACGGGGGTGGGGTGGGGGGTGTGCACTAGTCCCTTCACAAAAGAAAGGGTCCTACAAGATCTCAATACTCTCAGAGTGGATAAGGCAATGGGACCTGATGGCATACATCCCAGGGTACTATAAGAGCTAAGGGTGGAACTAGCAGAGCCATCATCAGAACTGTTTAGTGAGTCTCTGAACACAGGAGAGGTCCCAGAAGAATGGAGAAGGATTCATGTGATCCCGCTCCACAAGAGCGTTAGCAGGGAGGAGGCAGGGAACTGCAGATCAGTCAGTCTTACCTCAGTAGTGGGCAAGATTATGGAGGCACTCCTTAAGGAAAGGATAGTGCAACACCTGGAATCCATAGGAACACAGGATCCAAGACAGCATGGGTTTACAAAAGGAATGTCTTGTCAAACTAATCTCATAGATGTCTTTGATTGGGTAACCAGAGTGGTGGACCAAGGGGGAGCAGTTGATGTCACCTACCTTGACTTAGGCAAAGCTTTTGATACTGTTCACACAGAAGTTTGATTAACAAGCTGGGTAGGCTTGGTGTGGGTCAGAAGTTGGTTAAATGGGTGGTAAACTGGTTAATATGAAGAAAACAGAGAGTAGTGGTAAACGGTATTCAGTCAGAAGAGATGCAAGTCACAAGTGGGGTTCCTCAGGGATCTGTCCTGGGGTCAGTCCTCTTCAACATCTTCATCAGTGACATTGCAGATGGACTGGAGGGTAAGGTTTGTCTGTTTGCAGATGACACCAAGATCTGCAACAGAGTAGATGATCCAAATGGGGTGGGCAGAATGAGAAGAGATCTGGATAAACTGGCAAAATGGTCAGAAGAGTGGCAACTGGGGTTTAACGCAAAGAAGTGCATGATCATGCATCTAGGGAAGAGAAACCCTGAAGCCACCTATAGGTTGGGAGGGGAGTTGCTGGCACTCACAAGGGAAGAAAGAGACTTGAGCATCATCATCACAGATGACCTGAAATCATCCAAGCAGACCACTAAAGCAGTAGGCAAGGCTAGGGGGATGATGAGGTGTATTAGTAGGGGTATCGCAAGTCGTAAGAGGGAGGTAATAATCACTCTTTACAAGACACTGGCTAGGCCCCATCTGGAGTACTGCATGCAGTACTGGAAGCCACACCTTCATGAGAATATTAACCAAATTGAGGCAGTCCAGAGACGGGCAACCAAAATGGTGCAGGGCCTCCATCAGAAAACATATGAGGATGGATTAACGGAGCTCAATATGTATACCTTAGAGTAAAGGAGGGAGAGAGGTGATATGATTGAAACATTCAAACACCTTAAGGGCATTAGCAAGGTGAAAGAGTCTAACATATTTCAATATAAGAAAAATAGCAGGACAAGAGGACATAGCATACGATTAGAGGGATGCCGATTAAGGGATAATGTAAGGATGTTCTTTTTCACAGAAAGGGTGGTGGATGTATGAAACAGCCTACCTCAGGAAGTGGTGGATATGAATACAGTGCAGGGCTTCAAGCAGGCATGGGATAGGCATAAGGGAGCAATACAGATGAGTATGAATAGATAGGCCATTGACAGAGTAATGGTCTATGGCACATTCATAAGGTAGAAAAAGAAATGGGCAGACTAGATGGGCCTTGCGATCCTTATCTGCCATCAGCTTCTATGTTCTATGTTTCAAATGACACAAGGGCTGGATGAGGTACACCCAAGGGAGTTGAGGGAGATCTTAGAAGTATTGGCTGCACCTCTGGCATCTCTATTCAACAACTCACTAGAAATAGAAGTGCTTCCACAGGACTGGAGGAGGGTAGTTGCACTTCATAACAGCGCAGCAGGGAGGAGCCTGGCAACTATAGGCAGGTCAGTCTGATGTCAGTAAAGAGGAAGGTAATGAAAATACTTTAAAATTAATGCTAGTGGAGTATCTTGAATCCAGTATGTTACATGACCCAAGGCAGCATGGATTCACAAGGGGGAGGTTAAGTCAGATGAGCCTGTTTGATTTGTTTGACTGGAAGACCAGAGATATAGATCAGGGTGGGACAGTGGACATGGCTTACCTAGATTTCATAAGGCCTTCTACACATTACCTCATAGGAGGCTAATAAGGAACATGGGCAGTTCTGGGGTGGGACCCAAGGTGGTAAACTGGGTATGGAACTGGTTGATGGAGAGGTGATAAAGGGTGGTGGTTAACACCACCTACTCTAATGATGGGAAGGTGACCAGTGGAGAAACCCAGGACTCAGTACTGGGACCAGTCCTCTTCCATGTATTTATAAGCAACATTGCAGAGGAGACGGAAGGGAAGGTATGCCTCTTTGCAGATGACACAAAAAGCTGCAACAGCGTAGGTATCCTAGAGGGGTTGGACAGAATGAGTAGAGACCGGAGGAAACTTGAGGAGTGGTGAGGATATGGCTGTTGGCTTTCAATGTGAAAAAATGCAAAATCATGCACCTAGGGCATAGAAACCCAGATGTAGTGTATAAAAAGGGGGAAGAGGTAGTGACTGTCACCAAGCAGGAAAGAGACCTTGGGATTAGCATATCTGATGACCTCAAGGTGGCCAAGCAGTGCAACAAGGCAGTGGGCAGGGCCAGCAGGATGCTGCAGTGTATGGGGAGGGGAATCGTCAGCAGAAGGAGAGAAGTGGTGTTTCCACTGTATCAATTGTTGGTGAGACCCCACCTGGAGTACTGTGTCCAGTTCTGGAGAGGAGGCTGTACAGAAGAGGGCAACTAAAATGGTACAGGGGCAGCATCATAAGTTCTACGAGGACAGACTGAGGAATCTCAAGAGTAACAGTTTGTTAATTTAGTTTGTTTATAATATTTTTGTTTGTGTATATTGTATATCTGTTATTTCTTCTGGTCACCCATGTAAATGGGTCTCTGGCTCAAGGAATTTTCCAGATTTTAAATAAACAAATCAAACAAAAAAAAATACAATATGTAAACTGTGGAAGATAGGAGGGAGAGAGGGGACATGACCTATAAGTACCTCACGGGGGTGAGTAAGATACAGGGGGAGTATTTTTAGAAGAGAAGGTGCATGAGAACTAGGGACAGTGCTATGAAACTGGAAGGGTAAAAATTTAGGAGGGATTTGAGGAAGTAATTCTTCACTGAAAGCATGGTGGATGCCTGGAAAAGTCTTTCTGCAGAAGTGGTGGGGGCGAAAACAGTGGTGGGTTTCAAGCATGCATTGGATAGGCAAAAAGGAATCTTGATAGGAAAACAGGAGGCAGTAGCCTGAGATCAGGTAGGGTCTGCGGTGACAGTTTAGACAGTAACAAAATGCTCAGACTGGGTGGGTGAAGCAGTCCTTATATGCTGACAAATTCCATGTTTCTGTCACAGCATCTGGGGTAAGAACACCCAGCGACAAAAAGAAAAAAAAAACATGTGCTGTGCACTTATAATGCAATGATATAAAATCAGTCATAACACTGTAGTAACTCATGTGGTAGAAAAATCATACCATCTTTCAAATGGTTGATTTAAGAAAGAAAGTACATCACACTTGTGATTTGAATTTTTGTAACAAATATGAAGAAGTTAGAAAAATCACTGTGCAGTACGAAAAGTGAAGCACTGCTTTTATACTGCTGTAATTGTTTTTTATTGCCATAAGTTTAAGTAAGCAATAACCCATGACAGAGTTTGGTTATTGGGACTTTTGGTGCAGTCTTTGCACCATTTTTGTTGTCCTTCTCTGGACTGCCTCTGTTTTGTCTATGTCCTTCTGGATATATGGCCTCCAGAACTGGATACAGTACTCTAGATGAGGTCTCATTAGCGATCTGTGCAGTGACATAACCATCTTTTTTTCTGCTGGTGATACCTCTCCCTATACACGCTAGCATCTGACTGTCTCTCCCCATTGCCTTCTCACATTGTTTGGTTACCTCTAGGTAATCAGATATGATCTTCTTGTTTGGTGGCCGTCAGTACCTTCCCCCCATCTTGTACTCCTGTCTTGGATTTTTACACCCCAAATGTATGATTTTGCACTCCTTTGCATTGAATCTAGGCTGCCACACTCTCGACCATGCCTCAAGCATGTATAGGTCCTTTCTAATTTTTTCCACCACCCCCAAAGTGTTGACCCTGTTGCAGATCTTAGTGTCATCTGAAAAGAAGCACAGCTTCCTCTCCAGCCCCTCTCCAGTGTCACTTATGAAGACATTAATAAGGACTGTCCCAGCACAGATCCCTATAGCACCCCGATGGCCATCCCTCTCCTCGGACTGAACGTCATTTACCACCACATTCTGTGTCCTGTCATTCAACCAGTTCTGACCCAGTTTACCACCTTGGGGCCCACTCCCAGGCTGTCTAACTTATTTAAAGCCTCCTATGTGGGATGGTGTCAAAGGCCTTGCTGATATCTAGGAAGGCCACATCCACCACCCCTCGCTGAGCTACCTCCCTTGATACCCAGTCAAAAAATCTATCAGACTGGAGAAGATAGATAAAGTCCCATTTCACAAAAGTGGTGGTAGGGAAGAAATGGGCAATTATAGGCCTGTCAGTCTGACATTGGTGGTGGGAAGGTTTTTTTGGTTTTTTTAACAAGTCAAATGTTATTGTTATTCCAGTTTACAAGATTCAGCATCGCTAATGTACACACATAGCCAGATATTACATGAAGAAAAAGAAAAAGAGAAATCTTTTTCAGGTAAAATAGGGAATTACTCAGAATGTGCTTATTGAAAGTAGGAGTGCTTATGGGACTAAAATTGCTGGGTGGTGGGTATGTTAATGAAAACACTACTAAAGGAAAGGATTGTGAAATTTTTGGAATTTGGGTTACAGGATCCAAGGCAGCATGGATTCACATAGGGAAGGTCATGTCAAACAAAACTGACAGATTTATTTGACTGGGTGACCAAGTAAGTAGGTCAGGGTGGAGCGGTGGATGTTTCCTACCTGGATTTCAACAAGGCTTTCAACACCATTCCAAACTGTAGACTGGTAAGGAAGCTGAGTAGCTCTGGGGTGGGTAATAAGGTGGTAACTTTGATAAGAAACCAGTTAGGGGGTAGGAGATAGAGGGTAATGGTAAACGGAGTTTGATCTGAGGAAGGGAGGGTGACCACTGGGGTACCTCAGGGTTCAGTGCTTGGACTGGTCCTCTTTATTGTTTTTATTAGTGACATAGCATAGGAGCTAGAAGGAAAGGTCTGCCTCTTTGTAGATGACAACAGAGTGGAAACTATGGGGGTGTATGGAGAGGATGAGCAGAGATCTAAAAAAACTGTAATAGTGGTCAACCTTTGGAGGTTGGGTTTCAATAAAAAAAAAGTGCAGAATAATGCACTTAGGCCACAGAAACCCAGAAGCAGAATACAGAATAAGTGGAGTGATACTGACAATGACCAAGCAGGAGAGAGACCTGGGGATAATCATATTGGATGACCTAAAAGTGGACAGGCAATGTGATAAGGCACTTGGGAGGGTTAGTTGGATGCTGGGATGCATAGGAAGAGGTATCACCAGCACCAAAAAGGAGGTGGTGTTGCCCCTGTTGGATCACTAGTAATACTACACCTTGAGTAAAGTGTCCAGTTCCGGAGTCTGCATCTCAGAGTGGAAGCAGTTAAGAGGAGGGCTACCAAAATGGTGCAGGGTCTGCATCAAGAGCCCTAGAAGGAGTAGCTAAAGGAGCTCAATATGTACACCCTGCAGGAGAGAAAAGAGAGAGGGGATGCACTCCCCCACATAAGGGAGCAGGTATGTTAGGGAGGGATGGCAGAGATAAGGTGGGTATATGGTGGAAAGAGCTTTCCGCAAATGCCAGGAGCATGGGGAACAAAATGGTGGACCTAGAGGCCATAATGGTGAATGAGGGCCTGGACACTGTAGCCGTAATGAGCATTACACATGGTGGGTAAATATACCAGGGTACAGGCTTTTTAGGAAGGACAGGGCTGGTAGAAAGGGGGGTTGTATTATACATAAGGGATGACATTAAGGTGACAGATGGGTGGGATGAACTTGGGGAGGCAGAGATCGTGTGGGTCACACTAGAAAAAAGGTTTGGGGCATCAACAAGGCTGGGGATGACTTATAGACCACCAACACAGGGTGAGGAAGTGGATAGGCAGCTGATACAGGTTGTTCAATGGATGGCACTCAAGGGGGAGATTCTGCTGGTGGGTGACCTTAACCTCCCAGATGTTGACTGGAATATTTCATCAGCTAAAACAGCCAGGATCCAAGAGATCTTCGAGTCCCTCCAAGGAGCTTTTCTACAACAGCTGGTTAGGGTGCACACTAGGGGTGGCAGCATACTGGACATGATCCTCACCAATGAGGATAGTATGGAAGGAGTTTGAATGGGGGATCAACTAGGTGCATGCAACCACAATACAGTGAGCTTCAGGGTTACAACAGGGAATGAAGTAAGTCAGACCATCACTGAGGTCCTGGACTTCAGGTGGACAGATTTTACCAAAATGAGGGAGATTTTCAGGAACAGAATGATGGGGAAGGAGAAAATTGGGGAAGTGGAGGAACAATGGAATTCAGTTAAGGGGGGGTTATTAAAAGTCACTGAAATCTGCATAAGGAAGGCGAGGAAGAGCAGGAAAAGAAAGAGGCTGCTTTGGTTCACCAGTGAAGTGAGGGGTGCAACTAGAGAAAGAAAGAGGGCATTCAGAGCATGCAAGAGGATGCAGGGTAAGGAGGACAAGGAGATTTACAGGTAGAAGCTGAGGGTGGCATGGCAGAAGATTAGGAAGGCAAAAGCAAAAATGGTGGAGAGAATTGCTATGCAGAACAAAAGGGGAGATAAAACTTTTTTTCTGTATATAGGCGGAGAAAAGGAAGGCAAGGCAGGGGATAGTAAGGGTGAAAGGGTAAGGGAGGAGTACAAGTGGAGGGGGACTTTGGGAAGGCAAAGGTGCTAAATAGGTACTTCTGCTCAGACTTCATGGTGGAAGGAGAAGGACGGGGACTGGGGTTAAGGTAGAAGGGAATGGATGACATAAAGGTGGATTCTAGGCTGATCAGTGAAGACAGGGTAAGAGAGGAATTAGGTAAGTTGAGGGTGGACAAGGCAATGGGTTTTGATGCCCTGTATCCTAGGGTACTCCGACAACTAAGGAAGGAGCTGGTGGCACTTCTGATGAGATTGTTTAACTTTTCCCTGGAGACAGGGTGGGTGCCTAATGACTGGAAGAGGGCAGACATGGTGCCACTTCACAAGAGTGGCAGCAGAGAGGAAGTATGTAATTATCATCCAATCACCCTCATCTTGGTGGTGGGTAAGGTGATGGAGGCAATAATTAAAGAAAGGGTGGTGAGTTACCTGGTGGAAAGTGGGCTATAGGACACCTAACAGCATGGCTTCACACAAGGGAGGTCATGCCAGATGAACCTAATCGAGTTTTTCGATTAGGTGATGAGGGTGGTTGATCAGGCAGGGACAGTGGATGTGACCTATCTGGACTTCAGGAAGTCATTCAACACTGTCCCCCACAGAAGGCTGGTAAATATGCTGGAAAGTTTGGGGGTGAGGCAATAAATAACAGGGAGGAATAGGTGATGAGCCGGGTGCCCCAGGGGTCAGTACTGGGGCCCATCCTGTTTGACATCTATATCGGTGACATAGCGGACGGTCTGCAGGGGAAGATTTGCCTATTTACAGAAAATATGAAGATCTGTAATAGGGTAGACATCCCGGGGTGGAGGCTATGAGGAAGATCTACGGAGTACTAGAGGGGTGGACGGAAACCTTGCAACTCAAAATTAATGCCAAAAAGTGCACAGTAATGCACACAGGGCGAAATAACCCACAAGCAATATATGCACTGGGGTGGGGGGGTGATGAAATTAAGGTATCTGAACAGGAGAGGGATCTGGGGATTATAAATTCAGATTATCTTAAAGTGGGGACCCAATGCAGCAAGGCGGTGGACAAAGCAAATGGAATACTGGTATGCATAGGGAGAGGTATAACCAGTAAATGGAGGGAAGTGCTGGTACCACTTTACAAATCCATGGTGAGGCCTCATCTGGAGTATGGGGTTAAATTCTGGAGACCTCACTTATGCAAGGACACAGATGGGATTGAAAGGGTTCAGAGAAAGGCCACCAAGATGGTACATGGATTACATGGGAAGACCTATGAGGAGAGGTTGAGAGAGTTGGATCTGTACCCACTGGAGACCAGAAGGGAGAGGGGACATGATAGAAACATTTAAGTATGTGAAGGGGATTAATAAGGTGGGGGTGAGCTTATTCACAAGAAAAGTAGGTGCAAGAACTAGGGGTCATAGTCTAAGGTTAGAGGGAGGAAAGTTTGGGGCAATGTGAGGGGGTACTACTTCACTGAGAAGGTAGTGGAGCCCTGGAACAGACTGCTGGAAGAGGTGGTGAGAGCCATTAATGTGGAGGGATTCAAGAGGGCATGGAACAGACACAAGGGGTTGACCAATGGGTGGAGGGGGGATTTCTGGACAAGGGGGGCAAGTAGGGAGGGGGATTAAGGGGCAGACGATGGGCCCAAAAGGGTCCTTTGCTGCCACCACATTTCAATGATTCTATGAAATACCTCCCAGGCTTAATAAGGCACAGGAGAGTAATAGTTTGTCTCCTATTTGTCTGGGTATTTTCTTCTTGTATTTGCCTCTTGTCCTTTTTTTGTCCTTCTTGAGCCCATCCTCCTAAATCTGTCCCTGCTTCTTCCCCTTTGTCTTGGATTTCTTCTTATCTGTCATTTTAGGATTCTTGTGGTTTGTAACTACCTCTGTTCCACCCTCTCCCATGTCCCCAGCCACTGCTCAAAAAACAGCATCCCCTCTGTTGATAATGTCCCTTGTATTCCCTGTCAGAATTTGAATCACTGCTATAAAGACAGTTATAAGAGTTTGTGTTATACTGTACTCTAGGGTGGTATTTTGTTATCTTTCACCCTGTTTAAACCATGTTCTCTTTACAGTCAGTGAGTTATCTTTCAACAATTGTATTTTTTGGCTTTTTATCACACCCTCATACTCTTCTAGTGATTTGTTAACTTTTTGTAGGTATTGTTTTAACTCATCCTCAGAGAATTTCGCTTGGATTTGTTAGTTCAGCTTCATCACTTCTTCAGTCACTACATGATGTTTTGTTGTTGTAACCTCCATTAATAATAATGTACAGTAAAGTCATGTGGTTCCACTATGTCAGTTGGACGACAATATTCTCAACTGACATTACATCATCAAAATGCTGATGGTGACCATGTCACCCCAGCAATCAAGCTACCCAACCACGATCATGGCAAAGCACCAGGGCACAGCCAGGCTGTTTGCAGGGAGGGGGGCTTCACCACTTACACCCCTCCTGAAACATAATTTTAATTGCCTCCAGGTTGGAGGTGTAGTGGGAAACAGCCTAACACCCCTGGTGCGGCAAGACATTGGGTGCTACAAAATCCTGATCGACAGAAAGACTGTCGATCAGGTTGCAGTACCCGCACTGCCATTGATGTATGGCTTTCATTTGCTGACAGCACACCTAATCATGTGAACACTGTTTTCTAACACTGTCCCACTTTTTTCTAGTCTTTGATTAGTAAAACTTCAATTTGATTTCACAGAGACTTGAAGACCCATTGGGATCTGCTTCTGTTTAATAAATTATACAAGGGTAACAGAATGCCATTCTAGACATGTTTCCATGTATTTTTACTGTTCCAAATGTTCCCTTATTCCCTTTGAGAAACTGTTTGTGGAAAGCTGTTTCTAACTTATGTTATTTTCAAGCATTCTTACCCCATCTGCCCATGTGAGGTAAACTATTATTGATTATTCCTCTTCTTGTGCACCTTATTTGCTGAATGGATTCATGCTGGTATTATTAGTTTGGTTATCCCTGAATTAATTAGCAAATCTCCTCTTAGATAATGCCATGAAACACCCTAATCTTAACACAGTAAATCGCATAATCCCTGTGAATCAAAAGCAAACCAGTCTTAAAATACCAAAACCAAACTGTGAGGTAAAAATAGAGATGTGGGGTACAGGAGGAAAAAATATATATTCTTAGTCCAGTCTAGATCCCTGATGTAGCAGAGAAAAGATGACTAGCCAAGTGATCACTCACCTGAATTAAGTTTATTGTATGTATCTGAGTTCATTATGCAGTCCAGTCACAGAACTTCCAGGTGTGAGCCTAGGTGAGTAAGTTTATAATTCTTGCATTCATAGAATCATTGTGGGTCAATCTGCTGGATAGAATGAAACTGGCACATAATCCTAGCCTGAAGCACTCCAGAATCCAGTCTGGCAACCCCTGTGGAAAAGAAACACACAGGAGGAATCTTGTCATAACCTGCCATTAGTAAATGCACCTAGAAGTTAGGAATGTGGGCTCACTCACCACACAACAGTAAATGTAGAAATATTCGTCAGTATTTTTATTTATGTACACAAATATCAGAAACCTCATATATCTCTCTGCTTACAGAAACCAATATTTCAACTGAGAACCTCTTTTTCAGGTCTTAGGAGAAACTGTAATAATGTATTTGCTTTCATTTTACAACTAAAACTGAGTGTTACTCGTTCCCTGTTAATGCTTCTCATAATGTTTTGCATTGCCTTACTGACGGCTGAATATTGTAGAACCACATCTTTTACAGATTTAGGAGAGAATGAGAGATATATAAGCTGTTAGCATACCGTATAAAGGCAACTCATAGAAACATAGAAACATAGAATTTGACGGCAGATAAGGACCGCTTGGCCCACCCAGTCTGCCCATTTCCCTACCTACTGGATAAGCTGCAGATCCTAGTTAACCAGCAGCCTACTTCTTCCTACCCCCACCCCCCAGAACTGCCTTATGACTATCCCATGCATGCTTGAATTCCACCACTGATTTTGACTCCACAACCTCCTTCGGAAGGCCATTCCATGCATCCACAACCCTCTCTGTAAAAATACTTCCTTAAATTACCTCTGAGCCGCCCCTCTATTTTCAAATTGTGCCTCTTGTTCTTGCACACCTCTTTTTGAAAGATGCTACCCTCTTGGACTTTGTTGATTCCCTTGAGGTACTTGAATGTTTCTATCATGTCCCCCTCTCCTTCTTTCCTCGAGGCTATACATATTAAGCTCCTTAGTCTCTCTTCATTTGTCTTCGAGTGCAGACCCTGCACCATTTTAGATGCCCTCCTCTGGACAGCTTCCATCCTGTCTAGTATCTTTGCGGAGATTGGGTCTCCAGAACTGCACACAATACTCCAGATGGGGTCTCACCAGCTGTCTGTACAGAGGGATAATAACTTCCTGTTTTCTACTGGTGATGCCTCTCCTATGCATCCCAGTATCCCCAGCCCTCCTTGCTGCTCCCTCTCACATTGCTTGCCCGTCTTTAGGTCATCTGATATGACTACCCCAGGTCCTCTTTCCATTTTTGTTGTTGTTAGTATCTCACCCACCATTGTGTACTCTTCCCTGGGTTTTGTTTCCAGGTGCATTACCTTAAACTTCTTAGCATTGAATCTAAGCTGCCATACATTTGACCATTCCTCTAACCTTGCAAGTCCTTCTCATCCTTTCCACCCACCCTGTGCATCAACTCTGTTGCAGATCTTAGTGTCATCTGCAAAGAGACATACTTTCCTTCCAGTCCTTCTGCAATGTAAACTATAAAGACATTGAAGGGACCGTCTATACTGAACCCTGCGGTACCCACTAGTAACCCTCCTTTCTTCTGAGTGGACTCCATTTACTGTTACTCTCTGTGTCCTGTTCTCCAGCCAATTCTTTACCAGGCTGTCATCTTGGGACCCACTTCCAGGCTGGCTAACTTGCGTATGTAATCTTTGTGTGGGACTGTTCAAATGCCTTGCTAAAGTCTAGGTAGGCCATGTCCACAGCCCCTCCCTGATCTACTACTTTGGTCACCCAGTCAAAGAAATCTATCAGATTCGTCTGGCATGACCTTCCTGCTGTGAATCCATGCTGCCTAGGGTCCTGTGCCCCCTCTGGCCTCTAGATACTCGACAATTCTTTCCTTTAGAAGTGATTCCATCATTTTCCCTATCACTGAGGTTAAACTAACAGGTCTATAGTTTCCTGCTTCTGCCTTGCTCCCACTTTTGTGAAGGGAATCACATCTGCCCTCCTCCAGTCCTCGGTACCACCCCATCCTCCATGATTTGTTAAAAGGGTAGTCAGTGGTGTCACTAGTTCTACCCTTAGTTCTTTTAGAATTCTGGGATGAATCCCATCAGGCCCCATTGCTTTGTCCACCTTCAGTTTTAGAGTTCTTTCAGAACCCTTTGTTCTGTAAATGGGCGGTATCAACTTCTGTATCCAGAGTGTTACTACTGTTTGTTTTATGTACCTCCCCTCTTCCTTTGTAAATACTGAGCAAAAATATTTGTTTAGTATCTCTGCCTTTCACAGTCTCCCTCTGCCCACCCTCCCTCCCTTTATTAAGCCTCACTATCCCTCCTTGGTCTTCCTTCACTCTGATGTACCTATAAAGGTTTATCCCCTTCTTAACTGAGTTGGCTATCTTTTCCTCGGTTTGGGCCTTTGCTGTTCTGACTGCCTTCCCAGCCTCCTTTGCTTTAACTGATACAGTTCTCTGTCCTGCTCCTTCTAGATTCCTTGTACTTCCTGAATGCTTTCTTTTCTCTTGAACCTTCACTGCCACTTCCTTTGAGAACCATAGTGGTTTCTTATCGTCTTGTTTTGTTTATTTGCTTCACACAAGGCTCGTTATCTGTGATGGCAGTTTTATTATTCCCATTGTTCTTCCACCCTCCTTCCTGCCCATTTGCTGAGTGCGTTCCTTAGGCACTCACCGATTTTAGCAAAGTCAGCCTCCTAAAGTCCAGTACTTTTGTCTTTGTATGGCTTGACTCTATTGCTGTGTTTATTGTGAACCATACTGTTCGATGGTCGCTAGTTCCCAGATGGCTACCCACTTCTACATCTGTAATCCTCTCACCATCTCCATTTGAGAGAATCAAGTCTAATATTGCTCCTCTCAAGTGGGCTCCAGTACTAGTTGTCTAAGCATGCCCCTGTAGGGCATCTAGAATAACTGCACTCTTGAAGTGGCAGCTGCAACTGCACTCCAGTTAACATCTGGCATATTCAGATCACCCATCAGCAATATCTCCCTTTTCTGCCATTCTAAGTATACTTTCTATCATTTCCTGTCCATTTCCTCCCCTGAGAGAGGGGTCTGTCTAACCCCTGGGCGTATTGTGGTGCCATTGCCTGTCTCCAAATTTACCCCACAGTGCTTCTTCTCCTCCCTGTGTACCTTTTGTTCTGTTGCTTTTATTCCTTCCCTATGTAAAGAACTACTCCTCCTCTTTTACCCTCCCTGTCCCTCCTGTACACAGTGTATCCTGGTATGTTTATGTCCCAGTCATGGTTTTATGCGTGCCATGTTTCTGTGACTGCCACGATATCCAGATGTTCTTCCTCCATCAGGGCACTAATTCAGGAGCTTGTTACCAGACTATGGGCATTAGTACTCATTGTTTCCATTTTTTGATGGCTTTACCTTCCAGTGCAGCATCCCCACTGACCGTTCTACCTCTGTCTTTTTCTCATTTAGTACCCTGTTTTGTAGGAGAGGCTGGGATTTTCCTGCTGCTTGTCAGTGCCTCCCTTTGACTAGTTTAAAAGCTTGTCAATGAAGCATTTAAACTGGATTGCTCAAGATTGTTCCCTTCCTGGACAGATGCAGACCATCCTGCCAGTATAGGCTGGTGTCCCTCCAGGTGGAACCCCAGTCCCCAATGAAGCCAAACCCTGTGCTCCGCACCATTTTTTCAACCATTCATTAAACTGCATGGTGCCAATTATCCTCGCCTCCCCATGCTTTTGACAGGCAGCACCTCTGAGAAAGGAAGCTGTGTGTGCTACTCGTCTTAGGTCCCTCCCCAACTCTGCAATGTCCTCCTGCACTGCTCTAATCTCATGATGAGCCAAGTCATTTGTCCCTAGGTGGACAATTACGTCTAGCTCGGAATCCTTGCAGCTGTTCTCGTGATCCTGGAGGATGCTTCCTGTCCCTCAAGCCATGGCACCAGGCAGGCACCTTACTTCATTTTCTCATCTCCCCAGTTCTATACCCCTAATAATTGAGTCCCCCACCAGGAGCTGCTTCCTTTCCCTTTGGTGTCCTCTGCCTCCTTTCTGTGGGCCTCCCTTGTGACAGTTATCATCAGTCTTCTCTGCGGGTACACCCATAGGGGAGCTATGCTCCCCCAGAATGGTGTATGGATTGTGGAGTGGAACAATTGACTGGGTGTGCCTCTGTTCCACCCTCCTCACCCTCCCTGAGCCCACTGTGGTCCAACTGCTGTGCTTTCTTGCAACCTCTGAGGTAGTGGTGGTGGCCCTAGTGCTCCCTGGATGGGGGAGGTTCCCTTTCTACTGTCCAGTGTGGCCTGGGGGAAGGTTTCCTTACTACTGTCCAGTGTGGCCTGAAGACGTGCAACTTCCTCCCTCAGGGCAGATAGTTGTCTGCAAATAGGGCAGTATCTCAGCCTCCAGAAAGACTCAGTAAGGAACAGCAATAACTGGATGTTAAATTGATGTTTTTTTTAATGAAATGACATAATAGTCAGATGTTCATACAAAAAATATGTTTGCTTACTTTATATGAGAAACCAAGCTTATTGAGTACAGTAATTTCATTTATAGTATATTATTAACATGTACACCATTTACATGGAAAGAGTAAGAGTTAGTTTCACTTGTGAAAAGAAACAACATATTTAAGACCCTGTTCCCACATCATCTTCATTCTGTTTTTTTATACAGTATCTTTATAATCATTTTCGATGGTATCATGACCTTTGAGGCAAGATCACTTGTAAAAGGAGATACTGTATACTAATACCAACCAATAGGTATACCGTTTGTTATATTGCAACAACATCAAAATAAGATTTTAATTAGTAATTACAGACTGCTGATTTTCACTGTTCGTTAACTCCTGTTATGAACAAGAACTTAAGGCTTTGTGTATATTTACATGTTTTGACAGTTTCAGCTATGCCCTGAAGAAGTGGTACTCCCTCAAAATGTTAGCTTCCATAAACAAACTTGTACAGTATAAGGTTTCTGATATTTGTGTACATAAATAAAAACATAAAAAATATCTCAACATTTATAATTAGTGTGTGTATTGAGTGTGTCTACATTCCTAAGCTTTAGACGCATTGCTTGTATGGTTGGGTCCTTTTGCTGCTTTGGAGTTGGGGTGGGAAGTTAGGGTTGAAAACCTTAATGCTGTATTTCTATACTTTAGTGTTATTAAGTTGAGACTTAACTGGTGCATTAACAGAGTTTTTTTTTTGTTGTAAAGAATACATATCTATCTATCTATCTATCTATCTATCCATCTATCTATCTATCTATCTATCTATTTTATAAAAAAAAAATACCTTTGTTAATTTACCAGTTAGTGTTCAACTTAATACCACAAAAGAAGGAAAATGTGGAGTTAGAGTTTCCAGCTCCCTCCTCCAAACAGCAAAAGGAAAAGGCATTAGGGTGTTGAGCCTCCAGAGTCTTGATGAATCAGTGGTGGGGTCTTTCTTGGGTTTATCACTCATAATGCTCACCCCCCACCCAACCCACAGCCTCCTGTCTGAAGCATAAGGTGTAGCACCAAGCCAGTGCCTCATGGTATACATTCTTAAAAGGTAGAAATGTATGTCTCACCATATGTTACCAAAATAATCTGTTTTAGCTTTCTTTGCACAGGACCCTGTGAGCCCTGTGTGAAGAAGAGAGATAATGTCTGACCTTGTTTGCTCAGGGAGAAGGTGGACATTATGGCTGACAACCCCACTACTGCTTTGCCAAGACTGTAGAGACCCAAACCCCTAATGTTTTTCCTTTTGCTGCTTCAGGGATTGGGGTGGGAAGTTAGGGTTGGAAATCCTAATGCCACATTGCCCTACTTTTGTGGCATTAGGTTAGTCTAACTGGTGTATTAACAAAGTTTTTTTCAAAGAATTTCCTTTGTTTTTGACATAGTGGAATCATATCCTCATTCACACAGGTCCCAACAAATGCAGATGCAGATGCCCAGGGCCCTGCAGCAAAAGATGTCAAAAGGTTATGGGGCTGTCTGATGATCTGTGTAAGCGCAGGGCCATCTGGGCCCTGTGTTTCCATGTGGCCACAGATACAGATGCACAAGGCAAAGAATCCATTTTCTCAGCTAAAGCACAGGGCCCTCTGGAACCCAGATATAGAGTTGCAGGGCCCCATGCCAAGAGAAGAGTTCTCTTCACAATATGGTACTTGGAACCATGCGGGCAACCCTGCACCTTCCCTTCCCGGAGTGGGGGCTGGCGTCTCATGACAGTGCCATCCCTCCTCATTGGCCGATCCTATTGTCTCACTGATCATGCACCAGAACTCAGCTCACTGGCACAGGATCACAAAGCACTATCTGCTGGGGAGCAGCTGTAGCTACACCCAACATTTCTTAATAATTTTTTTTTTCAGATTTTGACCTCAAATTTTCAAGATAGTCATCTTAGGACTCCCCATTCTAAATATGTAATGTGGCATTTATAGAATAGTGGCTGAAATTATCATTTCACACCACAAGTGCAAAAATACATTTTGTCCAGGATTTGGAAAATGACACCTGTCATGTTTATGATGTTGGTGTGTAAAAATGGCTCTGGTGATTGTTTGGAGTCAAAATACTGGAAATTAATAAAATTATGAGTGAATGTTGAAATTTTTCAATATTCACTCATAATTTGGTAAGTTTTTCACATTTTGCACCAAATTTTCAACATGGTCTTCTTATGATCCAACGTCAAGAACCTGGCAGGTGGAAATTTTCAAATCCCGCTCAAAAGGTGATTTTGTGCATTGACTACAAAATCACATTTCAGCATGTATTTGACAAATTTAAATTACTGTGTTCATGGGGTGGGGTCCCAAAATGGACATGTTGAAAGTTTGGTGGAAAAATATTGAAAATTAGAGGTGATATGAGTGATGTTGAAATATTTCAAAGTTCCATCATAACTTATTCATTTTATCATATTTGTGTGCCAAATTTTCAACATAACCTTCTTTTGATCCCTCCTCATGAACCTGGTAAGTGGAACTTTTCAAATCTCACCTGAAGGGTGATTTTGTAAAGCAACCATGAAATCAAGATTCAGACAGATTTGAGAAATGTCATTTACTTTTTTCATGAGGTGGTGTCTCAAAAACACTATGTTGAAAATTCAGTGTGAAATATTGGAAAGTAACATAGTTATGAGCAAAAGTTCAAAACCCTTTGAAATACATTAAATTGTACTTCCCTTATTTTCTCATAGCATTTACATTTTAGGGGAGATTGATGACCTAGATGGGATAGGGTTACAACAAAGTGGTACCAGGAGTAGGCACCCCAGTCCACTTAATCTATAAGTGTAATAAAATTGAACACATGGAAGGGGGGCAGATGACTTGGAGGGGAGGAGTATGAACAAATTGTTCTGGATGTGGGAACCCCGGTTCACTTTGAATGCACAAATTAGCTTGGGGAAGAACGAAGAAGGGTTGGCTCAGCTGGAAGGGGGAGGGAATAAAAGAGATAAAAAAAAAGAAGATAGATAGACAAAAAGACAGACAGATATGTACTGAGAGAGAGATACTGAGATTGTTCGCTCACTGCTGGTACACAAGCCAGTAGCACATCTCCATCTTCAGCTTCATAGAAACATAGAAACATAGAAGTTGACGGCAGATAAGGACCGCAAGGCCCATCCAGTCTGCCCATTTCTTTTTCTACCTTATAAATGTGCCATCGGCCTTTGCTCTGTCAGTGGCCTATCTATTCATAGTCATTTGTATTGCTCCCTTATGCCAATCCCATGCCTGTTTGAAGCCCTGCACTGTATTATAGCCACCACTTCTTGTGGTAAGCTTCATTCTATGCATCCACCACCCTTTCTGTGAAAAGAATTTCCTCACATTCCCCTTAATCGGCCTCCTCTAATCTCATGCTTGCCTTTTGTCTGCTATTTTCTTATATTTAAACATGTTAGACTTCTTTCATTGTTTATGCCCTAAGGTGTTTGAATGCCTGATCATATCACCCTCCTCCTTTGCTCAAGGGTATACATAATGAGCTCCATTAATCTGTCCTCATATATCTTCTGATGCAGTCCCTGCACCATTTTGGTTGCCCTTCTCTGGACTGCCTCAATTTGGTTAATGTCCTTGTGAAGGTGGTGGCCTCCAATGCTGCAGCAGTACTCCAGATGAGGCCTAACCAGTGTCTTGTACAGAGGGATTAATACCTCCCTCTTACGACTTGTGATACCCCTACTAATACACCCTAACACCCCCCTAGCCTTACCTACTGCTTTAGAGGTCTGCTTCGATGATTTTAGGTCATCAGTGATGATGATGCCCAAGTCTCTTTCTTCCTTTGTGACTGCTAGCAACTCCCCTCCCAGCCTATAGGTGGCTTGAGGGTTTCCCTTCCCTATGTGCATGATTTTGCACTTCTTTGCATTAAATCCCAGTTGCCACTCTTCTGACCATTCTGCTAGTTTATCCAGATCTCTTCTCATTCTGCCCACCCCATCTGGATCATCTACTCTGTTGCAGATCTTGGTGTCATCTGCAAACAGACAAGCCTTACCCTCTAGGCCATCTGCAAGGTCACTAATGAAGATGTTGAAGAGGACTGGCCCCAGGACTGATCCCTGAGGTACCCCACTTGTGACTTGCATCTCTTCTGACTGTATACCATTTACCACCGCCTCTGTTTTTCGCCCGTCAACCAGTTTGCCACCCAGTTGACCAACTTCTGCCCCACCCAAGCCTACCCAGCTTATTTATCAATCTTCTATGTGGAATGTGTCAAAAGCTTTGCTGAAGTCAAGGTAGGCACATCAACTGCTCCCCCTTGGTCCACCACTCTGGTTACCCAGTCAAAGAAATCTATGGGATTAGTTTGACAGGACCTTCCTTTGTAAAACCATGCTGTCTTGGATCCTGTGCCTCAAGTGGATTCCAGGTGTTGCACTATCCTTTCCTTAAGGAGTGCTCCATAATCTTGCCCACTACTGAGGTAAGACTGACCGGTCTGTAGTTCCCCGCCTCCCTGCACACTCTTGTGGAGCGGGATCACAGCCCTTCTCCAGTCTTCTGGGACCTCTCCTGTGCTCAGAGACTCACTAAACAATTCTGCTAATGGCTCTGCTAGTTCCTCCTTTAGCTCCTTAACACCCTGGGATGTATGCCATCAGGTCCCATTGCCTTATCCACCCTGAGCTTAGCAAGCTCTTGTAGGACCTTTCTTTTGTGAAGGGAGTAGTGCTCACCTCCCTCCCCTGTGTCCATGATGCTGAGCTGTGGGCCCTGCCCTACCTTCTCTTCAGTAAATATTGAGCAAAAGTATCTATTTAGGATAGATGCCTTTACAGGGTCCTCCTCCTCACATGCTCCCTTTTCTCCATTAAGCTTGTAATACCCCCTCTGGACTTTCTCCTTTCACTAATGTATCTATAGAAAGTCTTGTCACCTTCTTTTACTGTTCGTGCTAGTGTTTCCTCAGTTTGGGACTTGCCTGCCTTACTGCCTTACCTGCTTCCTTAGGGCAGTTTGGTATGCCTCCTATCTTCATCCCGCTGTGTTCCCTTATATTTCTGAAGGCCAGCCTTTTGGCTCTGACCTTTTCTGCTACTGTATTTGAGAACCAAAGTGGTTTCCTTCTTCTTTTGCACTTCCTTTTCTGTCTAACACAATGGGATGTTGCTTCAAGTATTGCATCCTTAATGCTTGCCCACTTTGCCTGTACCCCTCACCTGTGTTTCTTTTTGCCAGGGCTAGCTTAACTCTGTTGGCCATCTTATCAAAGTCAGCTCCTCTGAAGTCCCATATTTTTGCCTTGGAATGGGATGATTTAGATGTAGTAGCCAAATTGAACCATACCATGTCATGGTCACTGGCTCCCAGGTGACCTTCTACCTGGAGATCTACGATCCCTTCTTTGTTAGTCAGTACTAGATCTAGGATAGCCCTGTCTCTTGTGGGTTGCTGTACCAGTTGTTTGAGGCCCCTCCCTGCAGGAATCCACTATGAGTCTAGTTCTGGCAGATGTTCCTGCTGGTATTGACCAATCTGTATCCGCATGTTGAAGTCTCCCATTATCAGAACCTCCCTTTAGCTGTCATGTTTTGTATATCTTCTAACAGTAATGTGTCTATGTCTTCCCTCTGGTCTGGGGCCTGTAGACAACCCCAGTTCTTATGGCTGTCCCATTTCCTGTTTCCAGGGTGACCCACAGTTCTTCTGGCTCCTTATGTGTATTATGAATTTCTGTAGCTCGATATTTTCATTAACATACAGGGCCACTCCTCCCCTTTGCACCTCGGTCTCTTCTGAACAATACATAACCAGGTACTGAAGTCTCCAAGTGTGGTTACTGGTAAACCACGTCTCACTAATTGCTACTATGTCCAGTTTAGTCTCTGACATTATTGCCTGCAGGTCTGGGATCTTATTTCCCAGGCTGTGAGCATTTGTGTACATGATTTTCAATTGGCCAGATTTTGGTGTGTTAGTTGGGTGAAGTTTGGCATTACCCCTGTGCGTCGTATGGGGAGACAAACCTTTTTTCTTACCTGGTGATGCAAATGAATGGCAAACATGCTGAATTCCTGTTTGACCACTAGCTGAGGGGGGAGGGGTGTTCTTCCCATTCGACGTATGGGGTGCTGCACCCCTCTCCCCATTTGCTAGTTCAGATGTCAAGAAAGTCCCCCTGCTCTCATACAGAGAACACAGGTGAAAGGTTCCTTATTCTAAGCTTGGCACTCTGGATTTAGTTGTGCCCAGAAAAGGTATTTCTGGCATTCTTTTAAAGCAAACACCAGAATGAAGCTAAACAAGTCCAGTTTACCTAGTTTCAGGTGTTTATTTTTAGAAAGTCATCATTTTTATGTATTTTCAATGCTCTTCAGCATGACAGAAAAATACAAGATGTCATCCATCATGATCAATATTTATTTGTCATGATTGATAAATTACAAATGATAAACCCTCACAATCAATGTTTTTTTTTATCATTTGTATGACAGGCTTATCCATAAAGCTTACTGAGCATGCTCAGAAAAAAATTGAAATCCTTAAAACTCTGGAACAGTTTAATATTTTTTCACAAAACCTTCAAAAGGCACTACCTTCACACAGATCACATCTACTCTGAAAGTTTTGTGGAAAAATGATGTACTGTGTAGGCTGTATGTGAGATAAAAAATAAAACTATGTTAAATAGTGGGGATATGGTACTTAATGTAAAATCAAAATTCCGTATCTTGTAAATTGCACAAGACGTTTTCACAAAACCTTTCATGTCTTGAGACCCTGCCAGTCAGACCAAATTTTTGGCTATTTTGTCAAATGCCACTAAAGTTATAAAGGCCCAAAAATTGGGGTTTAAAATTGAACACTATATTCAACCCTAACTAAACTGGTGATACAGGGCCAGTATAATATAAATAGATAGATAGATAGATAGATAGATAGATAGATAGATAGATAGATAGATAGTCAGTCAAATATTGCAAAGGACAAGTTAATGCACTACATTTAATTTATTTTCATTTGTTTTATATGTTTATTAATGTATTTGTTGAGGGGGAATTATTTTGTAATTTGAAAATCTGTATGGACTGGTAAAATATAATAATTGGTATGGGGGTAAGGCAGAGACTACTGTAGCACCAGCCAGGATGCAATGTATTACCCTGCAATATTGCTGCAGAATGCTGCAGTATGATGAAGGGAACAGTGTAATTCAATGGCAGTTAAGCCCTTTTGTTGTGCAGTATTTTTCAACATATAATTTACTGTATGCTATTTCATTGCATCCTGGCTGAATATTAACTATTACAGTGCACCCTCTATTATCCACTAAGTTTGGTGCACCAACGTTTTGGCAAATAATAAAGGGTGGCAGATAATAAAGGTGTGTTATGTTGCATTGGTAAAACATGGAAAAGTCATCACAGGACTACATGTAGGTATTAACTATTCAGTCTTTTATTTGTGTACAATTTGGTTACAAAAATAATTAAAAAAACACAGTATGACTATTAAAATCGTGTTAGTTAATTTCTCATTTATCATCAACTTTAATCAGTGAAACATCTGCTTTGTTTTATTTGTCATGATTAACTTAATTTTAGCTTCCAAGTTCTCATTTCTAGTTGGCCTGCAGTGGTGTCCAGGAAAAGTACAGAGCTGGGAGCTGGGAAAGGAGAAGCAGTGACTACGGGGAGGCTGGGAGAGAACCCGCCACCTGCATGGTAGACACTATATACCGCTTAACATTTTGTCACCGAAATGATTGCATTGATACCTCCTAATATTTTGTCACTGAAATGTTTGGCAGTGATACCTCCTAATATTTTGTCACTGAAATGTTTGGAAGTGATTTAATCTTGGAAAATGAGGGACACTGTCCTTAATAATGTGGGCCACATCAGCACACATAGAGACACAAATTAAGAACACTGGGAGCTGGTGACTTAACAGCATTACACTCCTTTTATAAGTTTCGTAAGTTTTGGTTTGAGTCAGTAGCTTGGGCCAAACACACCTGCCATATTTAATGGACAGTGGCACTACCCTTGTACATATCTAATCTTTTTTAAAAGTACCAGTTGTGTCACTTGATACCCCCTCATCAAGTAATCTATTCCACTTGGCAACCACTCGCTGGTTTATCCAGGCCCCTCTCTTATTTGTTTTATAGTTTTCACCTTTTAACTGATACTCATGTGGTCTATTTATTCCAATATTATCCCTGGGTTCTAATCCTAGGCATTCCCAGAGATCTCTATTCTTAAAAGCAAAGTACACTAGGCACAAGTCCCCTCTCAGTTGACACTATTCCAGGGTGTATTACACTAGGTCCAGTAGTCTTTCTTCATAATTCAGACCCTTTATCCTAATAACATTCCTGGTTGCCCTTCTATGAACTCTTTCTGACCTTCTGATATCCCCTGTATGGTATCGGTTCCAAAACTGAGCATAGTACTCGGTCTATGGTCTAACCAATGAACTATAGCATGACATCAGTGGAGTACTATACCTGCTGCAGATGTTCCTTAATATACAATTTAGTATTTTATTTGCTTTTTTGGCCACCTCTGTGCTTTGATGATGGAATGCCAGGTAATTTGTAATTGTTATACCCTGGTCTTTTTCACTATTTGCATCTTGAAGTTCATCATTATTTAGGTAATATTTAGCGTAATGTTTTTCTTTCCAAATTACGTGACCTTATATTTACCTATATTGAACACCATCTTACGCTCCATTACCCATCTTCCTATAAGTTTTATGTGCTTTTGGAGGTTTAGTCTGACTTGCACATTTTTAACTATGGCACCTAGTTTGCAATAATATGCAAACCTGCTCACTCATGAGTTGTCAGATGTTTACATTGATGATACAAACACATTAAAGATTGTGGATCCCAGGATGGATCCCTGGGGCACCCCACTGGTCATCCTACCCCAGTTAGAGACATAACCTCTTAAAGACACCCTTTGGATTCTGTATCTCAGTCATGTTGCTATTCATGTAATAATACCAGGACTTACCTTTAATTCGATTAGCCTATTGATTAGTTCTTTATGTGGTACCAAATCAAAAGCCTTGGCAAAATCCAGGTATATAACATCCACTGGTAGCCCCTTGTCCAGTGCCCTGCTCACCAGGTCAAAGAACTGGACAAGGTTAGATTGGCATGACCTCCCTGGTGTAAAAATGTGTTGTGTTATGTCAGTATTACCAGTCTCATGTATATGCATATCTAAATATTCCTTTATGTAGTCTTCCATTATTTTGTCTACAATACAGGTTAGACTAATGGGCCTGTAATTCTTAAGATCACTCTGATCACAGATTGGACACTAGTTGGAAATCCTAACAGTGGGGTGACAGTGACTCACACTGAGTCTTTTGTGGGGTCCCCAACTTGTACTAGCAGGTGCCAGGTAATTGCAACTCTTCAAGAGCTGCTAAGCATACCTGGCAATGTAAAGCAATGAGGGAGATTAGCCTGAGGACTAGATCCTGCTAAAGGAGGGACTTTCTTAACTTCATCGACAGCCATGGAAGACCTGCACTAGACAAGATGAATAAGTACAGGGTTAGCTGCACTAATCCAGGTCAATTTGCACTATTTCTTGGGCATTTAAAACAATGCTAAAATAGCCCTTGCTTCTAATATGAAATCTTCCTTATCTTCACCCCTGACAGTTACAATGATCTCTTCACCAGTGGTGTTGTTAAAAACCTTAAAGCTGTTCTCAAAGGCAACATAGTCCTCGACAGCGTACTGTAAAATATTTATTAATAAGACATTTAGAACAACCAAAAAATATGGACAATAATGCACTGCATCAGTACCAAGAATGTGGTGAATGATAGAGAGAAAATAACATAAGAAAGATGCAGTCTGTACACAAGAAAGTGAAGATCGATGGCAGATAGAGAGGGTGGCAGATAATAGAGGGAATTCCGTAGAAATGAATGGTACAGGAGGTCAGGCAGCAGATAAGGAGGGTGGTGGACAACAGAGGGGTGGATGATAGAGGGCGCATTGCATGTAGCCCATCACTGGGCTTTGGTAATCTTAGTGAGATGCAGGTTCTGTCACAATACCACAAACATACTGTGGTAATCCACAGCAGAGGCATGCCAACATCACCTGCCACAAAGAAGTTAGAGTAAAATTCAGGCTACTCACCTGAAGAAGGGACCCGTGAGGCCCTGAAAGCTTGTTTACTATACCATCTTTGTACAAGACATATGTTGGTCCAATAAAAGGTATCAAACCTTCCAGTGACTCCTTATTGCTGACCTCAAAGCTTTCATCACCCCCATTTGCAGTCTACTTTACCAGATGTCAGTCAGTGAATTGGGATCCAAAGTGGTTTGGTCACATTTTTGAAGATGAACTGAATCCTTCTGGTGCAACCAGAAGCTGAACCAAGTTTGCCAGAGGTCCACTCATCCCTCTCTTACTCAGCTATTTCAATGTACATTCTCTACTGAGGGGCCCAAAACTGCACACAGTATTCTAGGAGAGGTCAGATTGTGGTCTTTTCAGGTGGCAGGATTACTCTCTGCTCTGTTTCTCATTCTCTTTTTGATGAACCACAACATTCCTCAAACCCTTTTGACAACAACAACATAATGTCTATTTTTGCTTTTTAAATGCTATATTGAGAAAAATGGAAATTTACAGAGTTAAAGTATATAGAGCAAGCTGGCCTGGTGGCACACTGGATTGAGGTGCTGGATGCCTTACCCCATGCTACGCTGGCAACCCGGGTTCAGGAATGATCTTGGGTCATCTGGGTGCCAGCATGGGGGTGCAGGACTGAGCATGCCAGCGGGCAGCTCTCCTCTCCCTAGGGTGGTGAGGGTGGGTTGGTACCCCTCATAGTTCCACTCCTACTGGGTGGAGGTCCTGTGGGTAGCGTAGGTGAAAGGGGTGGCAAAGGTATCAGGAGTTGAAGGGGCTGAGCTGGTGCCATGGGGTGCAAAGCATGCCTCCACACACTCTCACAGCCATGTGCAGGGGGCTCGGGGAGGGTCGGGGTGAAAATCTTCAAAAGTGAATATGTGTCCCCATCACCAGTTGGCAGGAGTAGGCAATGGGGACCAAAAAGCTTGATTTAAAAAAAAACATATATACAGAAGATTACAGAATAAATCAACACATAAATGTGTCTAAAAAGAAACAAGCATTGGTCAATGCCTTAATAAATGTTTGCATGTTAGTAGTAAGAGAGGTAGGGTTAGTGAGGTAAGACATACAGGTTAACAAGTGGTTTTGGAATGCACAGAGTGGGAAGGGGCGCCATGGCAGTGGGCATGTGATTGGTCCTGTTGAGGGCCATGAGCATAATAGGCAGGGTGAGATGCAAAACTTGCTCCAGAACAGGTAGTGTAGACAGGCAAAACCCAAACCCCACACAGTTTAAAAAATGTGCTGTTATGGTCTTCAACCTGATGCTCACAAAGTTTAGAAATGGGCTAGTAGGGTTGTCACACCTAACTACCTCCACTCCCCTCCCTTCCCCTCATAACCCAAGGTAAAGCTCCAGGTCAGGAGTCATACAACACAGGTCTGGCATTTCATACATTTCATACCTATCCTAGGTCTTTAATTAGAATACTTGCAGGGCATAGGTAAAGGCTTTAACATCCATTTATAATGTGGCTTACTTTGCCTACAATACTGTGGACACTGCTCAACACAGCAGACGTGTTACAGATTTGTTAGTTCTAATACTATGCACATTGCACACTTGTAACTTCTTTCTGTATGTCATATTCTCAGAACTACTCAAAGCAAAGTTGCATGTGTGGGGTATATATTCTATTTTACACAGTCTCGCTGAAGCTGAATGAAACAAATTACATGTGGATGACACATTTCCAACTAGACAATATGTGAAACAAAATATTGATGTTAAATAGATGTTATGCTATAAATTGGGTCCACAAGGTCATACACCAATAAACATAAAAATGTGTGGCAACTGTGCAACTTAACGTTAGGCATATAGAGACTCACATGACTCAACACAGCTTTGTAGCATGGAACAAGATGTGTTGATTGGCCTTGGGTCAGAAGGGTAGGGAAGGAGGATTAGGGTTGTTATTTACAAATTTTGAGTAATATTTGCCCTGTATAAATTACCACACCACTGATGCATAGCCCCATCCCTTTGGCTTAGCCTTGGGTAACAGATGTAGAAGAGAGGGTAGGAGGCGTAGCAACTCTAGTCTGCATATAGGATTATGCACTAAATGTAGCACTGTTTTCAATGGAAACCTCAAAGAAGATGCATGTCACATTTTTGTATATAGGGCTGTTCAGTAAAGTTGATTTTTATGGAGATTGTCCTAGAATCCTGATATGCACTAGAATTCCTTTGCGTAGTTCTGGGAAAGTGATATGCCCTAACTGATAATGCCACTACTCATAAGGATTCCTTCCTAGTGAGCAGGAATTTGTATTACTACTGTGAACGTCTCAGACTGTGCTTGAAGGGTTCACAGCATAGACATCTTCAAAGCATAGAACAGGAGTTCAGAATAACTGCAGAGCTTTACCTCTTCATATTTCTTACAGTAATTATGTTAGTGGTTCTGTGGCTGGAAGTACCTGTTCAGTTCTGAGGCAGTGCTTCTAGTGATTACTATTGCTGTGCTAAATAGATGGAAAGTTGTTTTAGGCCATTACCAACTATAACCCTTGCTTCCTGGGTTATAGGCTACCCTGTCCATCATGTGTATTGTCTGTAACCCAGGAGCATTGTTTAGAGCATTGCAAGTTGGAAGATACATCAGATGGCTACAGAGCAGGGAGAGAGTGGCAACCATACACCAGGGAGAGTTACATTGGGGGTCAGAAGTACACCCAGGGAGCCACTTGCTGCAAGGAACCAATGGTGCAGCCCTGAAACAAGATTAAACTCCAGAATCAAAGAACTGAACTCTGTCACAGTTTAGGTAAAAATACAAATTCTAGGAGATGAAGTAAGTAGCTAAAGGTTTCATTGAGCCAATGAACACAGTCACACTAACCCCAGTGATTTGACTCAGGATGAGTCTTCGTCAGAGTCTCTCTGGCTCAATACATCCTTGTTCTACTACTTATTGTGCTTCTGCTTCTAGAATCAGTGTTTTTGCATGAACTGTGATACTTTCCCCTAGATTGCAGTTCCTTGTTTGTGGTGTTTAAAGCAGCTGTACAACGAAAATGGGCTAAAATCTGACCCCACATTTTTTTCTTCCTAATTGATGCCAGATGGCTTCCACTTTATTGTGGTGGAAAATCTTCAGTTTTGATTATCATTTAAGAATTTTATAGAAGTTTTAAAGTAATTATTTCTCAAGAAAAAAAGATGGCTGCCTCATTTGTGCATATAAATAATATTGAGGACCCAAGGAGGGTAAGAAAACAAGACAAAAATGCAGAAGTACAGTACACAGCATAGTAAGCATCCAGAAAACCCAAATCAACAGTTCTGCTAATATTTTTCATAACTATAGCAGAAAATAAACTTTTTGGAATAATTTTTTCATTGCACTGCTGCTTTAAATTGGTGTCAGGAAGTGGTAAAGGGCAAGTAGACACCAGGGTAAAGAACTTGGGGTTCAGGAGTGGTACAGGGGTCTTGCATCACTATGGAGAGAAGAGAGCTGCCATTAGTCCCTAGGGCATGCTTGCTACAGTTGGGGGGGGGGGGTTGCTACTTGACAAAATGGAATGAATTCTACCTACAGTGGCATCTCCAGGATGAAACATACTTTTAACACACTCTGCAGTATGCTGCAGCAGACCTACTGAATAAAGCAATGTAATTTCAATGGCAATTAGTCCCCTTTATCATGCAGGAAACTATGGCATTCACTTCATCCTGACAGTGTCACATTTTCCTGAATGACAAAATGGACTAATTACCATTGAAATTACATTGCTTTATTCAGTAGGCCTCTGCAGCGTTCTGCAGAGTGCTGAAAAAGGCTGCAGAATTGCATTTCATCCTGGGGGATGCCACTGTACATGGGGGTGTGCTACCTTGTAATGCATGACCTGCACATGGCACATGTCACAATGTTACATTGCACCATGTCTCTGGACACTCACTAGGATTTAATGGCCATAATCTCTGTACTGTAGTTCCTACAAGCTTACATATAGATTGCCAAGATGCATTGTGCCAAACTCTGCGGGAACTTCTCCTCCTTTTTGTATCCACCAGCCATTAACTATTACAACTGCAGGTGGCAGCATAAGTCAGAGGATCAGACACACAACTGTACATAGAGTTTGCTTAGCAAAGTATAAAAACTTACTTTATTATTTGATTAGTAAAAAAACTACAGCCAGCACATACTAACAACAGTCAACAAAAGGCTCCAGTAAATCAGGGCACACTGCCCCTTCCTCGTGAAACTATGTGGTTTGCTTGTTTTTGGTCAGCACAAGTTGGCAGGTATGAAATATACATTTTGTGCCACCTTCAGCTGTGACTAAGAACTGGGTATCTAATTTATTGCTGAGTCCTGTTTTGACAATCCTTTGGGCCTGTTGTCAGATGTTTGCCCATTACATCACATCATAAAACAGTGAGAAAAACTGATATAAGGACATCAGTATGGTATATTAAGTTTCAACGTGTAGTATAACAAACAATACTCAAAGACAAAAACGCGCATTAATAATAAGTGAAAATTGTATGAGGCAACTCGTGAGGACATCAGTAGAAGTTCAGTAAAATCTGGCAGTGGATGATGCTGCCAGAAATGTGACAGACTTCTGCTTTGCTTCAAAACACATTTCCAAATCTGTTTCTTTTTTGTGGTGCCGGTTTTATGTTAAAATACACATGTTCTGTTTTCAATTTGTGTCTCTGGAACAAATTTAAACCATAAATTTGCATATTTCCATCAACTTAAAAGCATGGTCATCCAAAATTATATTTTGTGTATTTGCAATAGCAGTCACACTAGTTTAGAAAATAATAAAGCCTTGTAAAAGCTGCCACAGTATTAAACAAACATTGTCTACAGCGAAGGACTTATATAGCTGCTTTGGCTGGTTATCTGGTGTGCTGTAAAAGACTCAGAAATAAACTGATGCAGTGAGAGAGGAACACAGTCACATGGAGAGAACTCTCTGGAGTGAAGTCTACACTGGATGTGGTACAATTCTGCCATATGCTTGTACACTTATGTATGATTGTACACTCTTCACTGCAGATTCTTGCATACAGACACAGTTACATAGGATAACACAAAACAGGGTTTGCAGTCAAGGGACTATACATACGCTAGGTGGTTGTTAGGTATGAAGTGCAGCTAACTGTCTTTTACCACCTGAGAAGTGCATATCTCTTAGACCACACACACACACACACACACACACACACACACACACACACACACTAAAGTGTGTTAGCCTACATATACTATAAAACTAGCACTGTAAAAAATCAAAATAAATAAAAGTTGAGTAGTCATGGTTAAACTGCATGGTCATGTGATGACTGGTGACCAATGAGGTTACATGATTTTTATGGCAGATTTTATAAAAACATGTGCACACACATTGTTGCTGGCACAGTTGTACACATGCAAGTACCCACACACATATACACTCACTGCAAGATGATACCTGCTTGCACATACATGTATACAGATATTTTTCAAAACTGTTGTATACAGTCACATAGGGCCACAGGGCTCTACGATGCTGGTTCAACAACAATTTCATCAACCAGCATCACAGTGATGGAATTTATGTTGCGGTAGACATAAATCATGAAGGACTTACAGTCTTTTTTTCTGCTGTGGGGCTTCACCACCCGAACCCCCCATGCTGGGGGCTCTGCACCTCTACCCCCTGTTCTAAATATAATCAACTCAGAGTCGGAGTTGATTCGGGGAAGGGGTGCAGGACCAGGAGACAGTGTGCCCTGGTTGCTGGCGCACCAATACAACGAACTGTCGATGTTGTTGGCATCGACATAGTTCGCTATATTGGTGTTGCTGTTGGAGAGGTAAACCAGGACACCATGCTGTCTCACTCACATAGGGCCACAGTACTGTCTGTACAAAACATACAAATAGTGAAAACTAAATTTATGTTGACTTCTTTACGTTAGGAGAAAGAGGCTATTAGAGGCCTAGTGGTGGTGGGGGGGGGGTTGCAGCTTGTGGGATATGCTAACCTTCATAGACTGCCTCATGGGTTTGAAGTGGCAGAGACTGTCATGTTGTGGGTGACTGACAGTGGCTAATTGAGCTTGGGTTGGGAGGCAGGCAACTTCAAGGAAGGCAAGCTGCTGCAGTGAGTTGACTCACACTGACAAACCATTTTTACATCAGCAGCAGACTTTGGGTTAGGGAAGGGGGAATTGTTGAGTAAAGCTGTGATTATTTTTCAGAATTTCTCATTACAGAATGCCAATCGAATTTTGCCAAAAGTCCTACTAACAGTCTATGGAATTCTGTCAGAAGGGGAATGTCAGAATTCCACTATTCCATCATTCCTCTTTTGTTTGCACAGAACTCATGCTACTGCCTCTATGAACAAATTCTCCGAAAGCAAGTGGGTGTATGTCATCCTCTGCAATAGATTTTATTTTCTCATACTAGTGTGTGTATGTTTGTATGTGAGAGAGTTTGTGTGTGTGTATGTGTGTGTCTGTGTGTGTCTATATATATATATGTATATATATATATATATATGTGTGTGAGTGTGTGTGCTGTATTCCATACTCAAGGCAGTTATACCCACCCTGCAAAGACACAACTACTAAAGGCAGTACATGTAGAAGAGAGAGAAGTTCTGGGACAGTGTTGTCAAATCTTAATGCACGGAAACCATAACCCTAAGGTTATGCACATAAGATGACAAATGGATAACAGGACAGAAAGGAAGACTGTTTGTTAAGGTATTCCCCGGCAGTAAAGTATCATTGTGGCAGTGTAATAGACAGCATGATTAGCTGAACATAAGTTCAACAGTTCAAAACACTAAGAGCATCAGACAGTCAGCCGTAAAGAATGGGTCAGAACAAGAAAATATGAATATGGTCTGATGACAAATGATAGTGCTTAATTTATGTTGACATCAACTGATTACTGGTTTTAGCAGGGATAAGCGCACCATGTTCTAAATTCCCTTCTGAATTATCTTCATCAGCTAGATCATCAATCAAGGCTCTGTTATCCGCATCCTCTGTCCCGACCTGTGACCAGTGGTTTGTGACCTCATCGTCCTCCTGGAACCTGGACTGGGAACATATTCTATACTGTAGTCTAGTGGGATAGTTGATAATTCAATTAGAAAAATATAAACATATCCACATTTATCTTTGACAGTCAAGCTGTATAGTCACTTATGAGTGCCCCAGCTGTGCTACACAGTAGCTAGTGGGAAGAAGACTTACTCAGTAGCAAATAAAGACAGAGCAGGACACACAACAGACTTAATTGGCATATTCAGCAGAGGCATATCATCAAGGTTGTAGTTGCTACATGTCAGCCATGTAAGCCTGCATTAAGAGGCTGCAGACATATGGTTATCTCACTTTGATGGAACCACCTATTTGCTATGTACGCCCACCTGAGGCAGAACAGTTTACAGAGGATTCAAACTAGTGCCAATAGCTGGTGTTTGGTTACCCACTATGTATGAGGTGGAGAATGAGGATGCATTTATGGTGGTGGATGATGCTGCCAACAGTCATTTTTGGAACAGGTTGCTTGACTTTCCATGCTGGACTGTCAACATATGTTTATGTAATAGCACTTTCAGTTCCCTAATGTGCCTATCTGTCATCCCCATATACAGCTGTCACAGTCCTATGCTTGTAACTGGACCTAACATAGCAATCAAAACATACATAGAAACATAGAAGTTGTTGGCAGAAAATGACCTCTTGTCTCACCAAGTCCTCCCTAAAGGCATACACCTTAGACTCGATAATGCTGTACCAACACCAGTCTGTGGACACACATTTCAGCATTGCTTCAATCGAATCACTGTCTGTGATGTCACCATTCCTTTCAAACTGCTCCCACATATTCGCAAGTTCCTAGTGAAGTACATCAAACTGCAATATTGCCTGGCTGACACAGGCATTTGGTATACTTATAGCTTGTGTAGCATGTTCAAACAGCAGCAAGAACTGGAACTGGCTGTGCATCATCTACCACTCACACATATTGAGGGAAAGGGCTTATGTGTGATGGTCTCTGTGCAGATTTTTGAATATTGTATTGACATTGTACTGTCCAACTGGGCATTCAAGCAGATAGAAAGAATTCCACCATGTAGCCAATTCCTGCTTTACCCAGCACTGTGGGATTCCATGTTTAGCATGGAGATCCTTCGGCTGGTTCTATTGGTAGTCTTGAACAATTAAGTTAAGGCACTGGACAAAGCATGGCACATGGCAGATTAAACCATCCTCCAGGCCTTGACCACATTTCTACTATTGACACTTGCAATGAACCCTGGTTTTAAAACATGACAAGTACTATAAGTCACTCATCAGTGAAAACAACAAAGACCATGCAAACAGGGCTGGGGTGCTCATGACATGTTCAGGTAACAATTACCAAAAAAACTGGGCACTCACCCCTCAGATTAAGGACAAATGCAAGATCAAAAAAAATGTCATTGCAAAATGTTGTTTTATTTAATGACATACAGAAAATAGCACTTTACTCTGCAGTTTTTTCTGTGTCAGCATCTGCCTCTATCTGAAGGGTCAGTGCCAGATTTTTTTGGTATTTGTTAGTCACTCATCAATTTGATAGTTCATCTCTGATGAGATGTTAGTGATATGCTGAATGGAATCCCTGCATGTCATTCTGACTGTGGCCTGCAGATGCATAACAGCAAGAGGTGGTTAGGGGCCAATGAAACATAGAAACATAGAATTTGATGGCAGATAAGGACTGCTTGGCCCATTCAGTCATCCAATCTCTCCCTACCTACACTATTACTGCAGACCGTGCCCGATCTATAGCTCTTTCTTCCTCCCCCTTTCCTTTCCACTATGATTCCCTTGTGCTTATCCCATGCATTCTTGAACCCCACCACTGCTGTTTTTGCCCCCACCACCTCCACTGGAAGGCTGTTCCAGTAATCCACCACTCTTTCTGTGAAGAAGTACTTCCTCACATTTCTTCTGAAGCTACCTCCCTCCAGCTTCATAGCATGTCCACTTGTTCTTGAGCATCTTTTCTTCGAAAAATACTTCCCTCCTTACATTATTTACCCCATGAAGTATTTAAAGGCCTCTATTATATCCTCCCCTTCCTCCTCTGGTCCAGGGTGTAAGTATAGAGATTGTTTAGTGCTATGTTATTCTTGTAAATAGGAATCTATGCACTGTATGTAAGCTGTACTACCAGTTCCCATGTAATATATTGTATATACAAAATTATGTAGCTGAGTAGTCATGCGAACAATGTCCCTATGAAACTATATGTCGTCATGCAATTATGTAAATATGTAAACATACCACTACAGAAGGCGTCCCGTGAAAATGAGGGTTAGCTCAGTGAGATAATGTACTTGTTCATGTTTTCGTGAATGAAATACTTAGTAGTACTACTACTACTACTTAATCTCTCCTCATAGGGCATTTGATGCAGACCCTGCCCCATTTTAGTTGCCCCCTTCTGGACCACCTCCACTCTGTCTATGTCCTTCCTGAAATGTAGTATCCAGACTGGACACAGTACTCTAGGTGGGGTCTTACCAGTGAACTTACAGAGGCAACACCACCTCCCTTTTTCTGCTGGTAATACCCTCCCTATGCATCCCAGCATTCCATTAGCCCTCCCAACTGCCTTGTTGCCCTGCCTGGACAACTTTAGGTCATCTGATATAATTAACCCCAGATCGCTTTCCTGCTTGGTGGTCATCAATACCATTCCACCCATTTTGTGTTCCGCCCCTGGGATTCTCTGCCTTAAGTGCATTATTTTGCACTTTTTTTGCATTAAAACCCAGCTGCCATACTCTTGACCACTACTCTAGTTTTAGCAGGTCTCAGCTCATCCTTTCCACCCTTTCTGGAGTGTCAGCCATTGCAGGTTCTGGTGTCACCAACAAAGAGGCAGACCTTCCCTTCCAGCTCCTTTGCAATGACACTTATAAAGACATTAAAGATGACTGATCCCAGCACTGATCCCTGAGGCACCCCACTGGGCAGTATCCCTTCCTCAGTGTGAACTCTGTTTACTGCCACCCTCTGTCAATAATCCCCTAACCAATTTATTATCCAGTTTACCACTTTGGACTCCCTTCAGAGCTATATCCAGTTTGCTTGCTAGTCTCCTATGTGAAATGTCAAATGCCTTACTGAAATCTAGGTAGGCCACATCCACCACTGCACTTTGATCTAAATCCTCTGTCACCCAGTCAAAGAAATCTATCAGATTCATTTGGCATTGCTTCCTTCCTTGAGAAACCATGCTGCCTCAGATCTTGTAACCTACTGGATTCAAGAAATTCAACAATGCTTCCCTTCAGCAGTGACTGCATTAACTTTCCCACCACTGAGGTCAGGCTGACTGGCCTATGCATGAAGGGGATTGACAAGGCTTACCAGCATAAATCATTTGGGAAATGTGCCCAGTGTGTAGTAACACAAATATATATACAGAGGTTGCTCTCGGTCCACTGACTCAAATATCTCTACTGAAGTGTACAGCATAGTGTGCACAAGAGAACTGCTAAGGGCATGTAAGAAAGGTTTCACAGACTAAGGTACTACTCTGGAACTGCCTATGTTGAACAAATTCTGGTTAGAGCCAAAATGGCTGCTCAGAGCGATGAAACTGCAGTGAGCAGGAATGGAAGAAAAATCAGATCTCTCGCTACAGTCTCAACACACCAACACAGAACAAAAGGAGTTTGTGAGAAGTTTCTGACCTGTATGCAGAGAAGTGCAGGAGTCACCACACCGGCATGTTCTGTTATCAAGATTGCAGCGTCGATGGAACTATGCAAGCGCGATACTCGCGTATGCACAGTTGGAGTTGATGCCGCCATCTTGTGCATGGTGGTCATTACTTCTGCAGTTGCACAAGAAAAAGTAGACTGCCGGTGAATAGGGTATGTTTATGTGACCCGTGGAGGGGAAGGGCCACATAAACTGCACTACTGGAAATTCGCCAAAGCACTGTAGAAGCACACCGAACAGTGATCTGGTCACGTGCTTCAACAGTTCTAATACTCAACCTCAGCCAGAAAAGAGCAAAACAGCTTGACTGCATCGAGAAGGGTGCATGCTGCAATCCACATGAAGTCAAACAAGCAAGAGGCCACACTGTGTTACCATGACCAGTTTCATACCCAGTACGTCATCAGGGGGAGGTGGTTTCCTCATACAATGGCAGACATTAAATAGAATTAAATTTAAAGTGACTGTGCATAGATTAACTAAAGAGCATTATGCGCTAAGAGTGCAAATGTGCTCAACACACAACCATTATACAATTATTACTAAAAAAACTATTGCAAAAGGAAAACACAATGATAAAACAATTAGTAATCACAGCAGCAATACAAAATCTTATATAAAGGCACAGTTCAGATAAATATTCTCACTAGTCCAAGGAGATTTCTTAAATGAATACTGATGCTTGTCATAGCAATTCCATCCAGTCCTGGAAAAGAGAATAAATATAACAAGTGCACAATACAATTAATGTGAAAAAGACATTGAAAGGCATCCAATGCTTAGCAAGGCTGTCCCTGGCGCATTGGATTACATGTGAAAAACATAAAATAAATGAATATGCTATACAACCTTAGTTTTCTAATACAGGGCAGAAGGTCAGTCTTGTCATTCAAGCCTGGCAGGCTCAAGGCCCCAAGCATATATGTCCAGAAAGATTCTCTTTTGGATAATTTTTCATCAAGATTGCCTCCCCAGGGTCCCAATTTTATTTTTTCTAGTCCATAAAAGTTAAACATATGTGTGATGTCTCTTAACCTAGTGTTCCTACAGCGTATTGCTATGGCACTCCTTGTGTCATCAAGGTCTATGGATATAAGATGTTTGCCTATCCTTGCTTTAAGTGGTCTGGTTGTTTTTCCCATGTAAAAAGATCCACATTGACATGCAGCCATGTATACCACATACTCAGATACACAGTTAATACAGGGCCTATTTTCTTTTTGCATCCTACTATTGCAGCTGGTAAAGGTGCTACATTTGATAATGGAAGGTCAGAATTTACAATTGCCACAAGGATATGTACTGTGTGGCAGTGCTTGTGTAGCAGTGCCAGTTGTAGTTGTGTCCATATTTCCATTGTGTATAGTGCTAGGCTGGTAACTGTGTACCAGCCTATCACTAATATTTGTGCCTCTCTTGTAGACCATCCAGGGCCTATTTTTTATGGCATAATGGTGCTCCATCCAAAACATTTCAGTTGTTTAAAATTATGTCCTCTCTGCTACCACACCACACCATACAGTATAACCCCGTTTATCCGAACTCCGTTTATCCGAATCTCCCTGTTATCCGAAACTGCTTGCTGTCTCCCACCATTCTCCTGTCACTTATGCTGTCACTTTGAAATTCACCATGAACGATTAAACGTTCGTTTTCTTTTACTTTTCATTTACTTTTCTTTTGTGTACGACTGTTCTGCTTTCCTCTCTCACCTGACAGGCACTATTAATGACTCCCATCAGCATAACTGCTTTCATCCTGTCATTCTTACAGTTGTAGACTTCAAGTTTCTTGCTGCGTTGTGCTCTGTGAAGGAAAGCGATGGCCAAATGGAAACGTTCGGTGCTGGACATAGCTGCCAAGTTGCGTATCATTGAGTGCCTTGAACAAATGTGGTAGAGGAATGGATGGCGACCGACGACCTGGAGAGTGGATGCAGAGAGATGTCAGACAGTGACATCATACAAGCTGTGAAGTGTGATACTGATGCGGAGATTATGAATGGGGAAGAGGACACAGATCAAAAAGCAACCTATGCCCCCACCACCACCCACAGGTGCAGAAGCTGCTGACTCCTTTGATAAATGTATTTCCTGGCTGGAGAGTCAGCAAGATATGGATGGAGTTCAGCTGCTATTGCTACGGCAGTTACGGCAGTGAGCTGTGCATCAGAGAAATGAAAAGAAAAACAGCGTTCGATTCAGGACTACCGAACAAAACTTTAAGGACTGTCATGTAATGTATAACTTTTTTTTAACCCAAACCAAATGATTGCTGAATGCTTTGTAATGTGTTGTATTCAATAAAATCATAAGTATATGCAGTACTTTACTTTCATTCATGTCGTTCATGTAACATTAGGTTAGCAGCATTTTATTTTAGGCTATTTTCGCTTATCCGAAACCCCATTTATCCCTGCATGTTTGGATAAACGGGGTTACACTGTAAATATATTGTCTATAAAACAACGCCAGATGTCAATCCTACTGTAAAATGGATTGTTCTGGTCATTTTAGACTGTTTGTTTTCCCATAGCCCTAGATAGAGGTTGGCATGATAGGGGCAAAGGTTGCCCCCATTGCGATACCCTTGAGTTGAAGAAAGAACTGTTCCTGGAAGAGAAAATATTTTTGGGTTAACGCATTCTCCACACATTTCAAAAGAAAGCTTTTCTTCTCCCTACTCAAACTCATATCTTGATCAAACCAATATTCCAGCAATGCCAGTCCCCTCTCATGGGGGATGTTAGTATATCAGGACTCAATGTCAATTGACAGCAGCAAACAATCCTCTTCTACTTGCATGTTGTCCACTATTTCCAACACCTGGGTGGTGTCCCAGATGTAGGAAGGTAGTACATGCACATAATCTCTAATGTGGAAGTCCACATATTTTGACAATGGCTGTACCAAGGAGCCAATACCAGCCACTATGGGGTGGCCCAGAGGGTTCTGGAGGTTTTTGTGTACCTTTTGTAGCACATATATGCAAGCTCTTATTGAACTGGTAACTGTAAGGAATCCACACTTCTCTTGATCAATTATCCCCTCACATTCAGCCTCATATAGAAAGAACTCAATGGCAGTCTTAAATCTAGCCATGGGATCCGAGGTCAGTGGCTGGTAAAACATCTTATTATCTAGCTGTCTTTTAATCTCATTTATATATTTATCTGTTGACATCACCACAACTGAAACCCCTTTGTCCGCTGACTTGATTGTGATTTATTTGTCATCCTCGAGGCTTTTTAGGGCCTCTGATTCTGTTTCTGTTATATTCACATAGCAGGGTTTATTATCCTGTTCCAGTAGTTGTTGTATTTGTTTCTCACATATTCTCTCAGAAAAAAACACTGCCTCATTGTATTGTGGCATAAAGTTAGAGGGTGGTCTAAAATGTCTTACCTCAGACTTCAATGTTGATGCCTGTTCACCTTGTGACTCCCCCCCAGGCTTCAATATTCCCCCTACACATTTTAATTCTTTGAAAATGGGCTTTAAAATTAAAATTACGAGTAAAACAATGTAAATCAATATAAATTTCAAATGGTCTTGTATCCTGAGTAGGGACAAAGGATAATCCCTTTTGTAATACCCGTAGTTGTTCTACATTCAGTTCCACATGAGATATATTGATCACTATCCTTTCTCCTATGGGTGATTCCCCCTCTTGTTGCCATGTCCTCTTGTTACGATGTTTGCATTCACCTCTTCTGGTCTGTGTGTGCCTTGCTGGGTATATTGCCCCCGATTCCTGTTCCTGAGGATGTGCTGTTCATGGTTGGTCTCCTGGAATTGAACCACCCTCTCGATATTTCATTGGTCTGTCCTCTGTCCCTCCTCTAAAAAAGGGTCCTCAGATTCTGATTCACTGGTGTTGTAGTTAGGTGAAGAAGTTCTATGTTTTAGGATAGATCTGACAGGTGGTTCTGAGTGTTTGCCTCCCCTTGACAGTCTCCGTCTATTGGGCTGTCTAGATTTCTTGTTCCAGTCCCAGACACGGTCATGGAGATAGTCCTGGTGGTCCCTTTCGAATTTTGTTAGTTTGATTTTCTTAATTTTGCTTTCTTCTCTTTGAATTGTGCCTATTTATTTCTATTCATATGTGGCATATTCGGGGTCACTACTGAACTATGCCAGTACTGCTTCTTTAGTTGAAATATCATTTGTCTCCTTCTATCTTTGTGCATCATAGTCTCTGATCACTCTTTTGATGAGAGCATCGGTGCCCAACTGCAGTGAACCTTTCCAGTCTGACATAAAAATATCGTGGTCCCAACCATATCCTGGCTTATTGGTGACCCTGAAACCCCTCAGTGTTCTGTCTACACATACTGAAGGTAGGCCTCTAGTGTTAACTTGCCCCAGAAATGGCAGCATCCCCTAATGATAACCATCTCCAAGTCAATAAATGCCTTTTTAATGTAGGGGTACTGATGCATGCGTGTGGCCATGGAAAGCGAACCACAGACAGACCATACCTCCAGCACCCAAGACTGATGGGCATGCATGCCAGCAAGAGTCTGTTGTGTGCCTGCTGCCAAATGGACAGGCATCAATGTGTTGCACACAACCTGCTGTGGCTACCGGAGTGCAGGGGCAATGTCGCACTACACCGGAGCGTGGTCAACACCGATGGTGTATAAAGGTATCACAGCATACAGTGTCTGGCACACAGGCAGGCCAGGGCACATGACTCCCCATGTGAAGAGGCAGGCTGTACTGGACATGGGAGCCACCCATGACCTTCCAGCAGAATGCCTGAGTAGGTGGCCCCCCAACAGAACAGGTAAACTGCACATGGCCTGGCAGCCTAATGTCCCTGCAGGCCAACACCAACCCCGCAGCCACCCTCAAACAGGACTGTGGACCCAGACACATGCCTGCAGGTGGATGTTTCTGCAGGCCATGCCCTTCCATCACACACACACGCACACACACTCGAGGCAGTGATCAGACAGGGTACAGAAGACAAATATTTATTAACACAGCTCTGAAACATACACTGTACAACTGCAGGTGAATGCGATAGCAGTAACCTATGCCCTGCCTTACACACAATACACCAACAGTCCATCAGTAAACTCCATCCCTCCACCCCCTCAATGTGCAGCGGGACATGAGAATGGGCCCACCTGGGACACGACAGTGGCTGACATCTGCTGGGCTCACTTCCTCCTTTCCTTCCATGGTTTTCCGTCCTCCTCCTCACTGCTGCTGAGTGCCTCCACCTCATCCTTGGGCCACTCCACCCGCATCATCATGATCCACTGTACTGGTTCCCTGTAGCACTGTGGAGAGAATGACACACTTAGTACTGTGTTCAGGTCTATGCCCCCCACCTGATGTATGGACAAACATCAGTTTGTCCCCCCCTCACTGGCTCATGTACGCGTACCTCAAAAGCAATACAGCCACAACGGCGGTCACCATACAAGATCACCATAATAGCCTATCAGAGGGTACTGCAGTCCAACTGCACATGCTGGGGATGCACAGAGGCCTGTGACACCAGTGCCACACAGTTGCCATGCAGTCAGGGCTCAGGAGAAGTGGCCACCAATGCCAACCTGGACAGGACCCTTGGGGCAAACAGCTACCCATAACAAGCCTACCTCCCCAAGTGGAACCACACAGCAATGCAAGATCATGGGCAGATGGTGGACACTTACCAGTGATGGCGCAGTGACCCTCCACAGGGTCTGCAGCTCTGCATTACCCTCCTCCCCCTCATGGTGCAGCTCACCACTAATCTCCATCCACCAGAGGTATCTGGGCATGATAATGGTCCACCGCATGTGATAGAGGTCGTGGGGCATAACCACCATGATTGCTGCCTCGTCCACCGGCTCCTACCTCCTCAGTTCAATCTGGGTCAGCTTGCCCTTAGCATCCTGCATGGGAAAGGGGTGAGAGACAATGAAAATGACAGGATTAGAACAGACAGACATGAAAACAACTGGTAACCCAACACCGCTTGCAGTAGTAAACATGGTAACAACGTGTAAAACTCACTGGATGAAATGTCAGTGCTGCCCAGAGTTGGCCATAGCCACCACTATCGGAGAAGTCCCATTCTACAACATGCCACAGCTGCTGTGGAAAACCTCCATGGATCTAGTGAGACGTGGCATTGGCCAACCCTGCCCCTTACATAGTGGGCCTCTGCAGGGCATGCACGTGCCATGGGGATATACACATGCCATCCGCCATTGCATGTAATGGCACATGCCACGTGACACTTCCACATGGTCACCCCAAACCACTGAGATGTTGCGCTGCAGAGCGACTGGATACAGACCTCCACACCTGCAGATTTCACACCCCTGTGCAGTGTGGCCTGCTGTTTGTATACACTGACACATGGCCTTAAGGCCTGCCTGTGTGTGTCTGTGTGACATTGTACAGTGCTGTGGTAGGCAGGAGCACTATCACATCTTGACATATACAGTGTTATATCACAAGCAGCTCAGCAATTATAAATATTGGAGCTAGGAGACGAAGTGTATGTGTACAAAAGAGTACTGCAATGCGAAGAGTCTCACCATTGATATCGCTGTACACTTGCATGTGACAGGACATTGGGTAGACCCAGTGGACTGTTGTGTGTGTGTGTGTGTGTGTGTGTGTGTGTGTGTGTGTGCGCATGTGTGCATATGTGTGTTCATGTGTGTGGCTGACACTGAAGCATGCCCCGGAACATGCCTATGCTCGCAGCAACCGCAGATTCACTGTAGATGTGAAATGGCCAACAAGACCAGGGCCACCGCCCGTGACATTGATGACGCTATGCAACCACTTGATATGCATCTCACAGCTGTACCCTGGTGTGGGTGGTTGGTACATGCTGTTGGGATACACGTAACATGTATACAAGACACAATACAGTGCATGTGTGCAACTTACTGTGAGGACATGCCATAACACAGTACAATGTTTGGGAGGGGACCTTCGATCATGTAACATGGCCAGCATTACCACCACTGTCCCCGTCATCCACTAACATGGTGGCATGGTGGCGTACGGCCATGTTGCTCATGCAGACTTTGGTCCGTACCGAGCAAACATGACTATAGGTGACATGATGACTGGCCGTGGGATGCATAAAATTTGTGATGCCGGAATATGGCACTGTTCCATGTACATGCTGTTACCCGAGTGATGGAATAATGTGCCCGGGACATTTCATGCATGCCTATCTGCTGAACGCAGGCCATGCCAGATGTAGACAGCCACGGCCATGTGAGCAAGTGTTCTGTCCATGCATGGATGATTACCAGCTACAGGACATGCACCACATAGAATTGTTCTGACTGCTGTGACCAATGGTCATTCGACTGTGCAACCTAGTCTGTGACCATGTTGGTCCATGGACACAACGCTTCATGGCCATGTGCATTGTGACCAAGGTCATGTGCGCCCTTGCATACTATGCATCAGGGTCATTCCAGCATGTGGCAGGTGATGCCATCAGAGTCAGCTAGTCGTCCATGTTCAGGGTACTTGCCCTGGTCAGGATGCCCTGCTGGAGCACAAGCAGGAACACATATGGCCCTAATGTCAGATGGTGAGGTCCATGCCACAAAGCAAGCCTTCTACACACTACACAACATGCCCAAAATACTTGGTGCTATGGATGGCATGCACACTGGCATCCTGACATCATCAGTATCCAAGGAGGCTTACCAGAACCATAAAGGCTTCCACAGTATCAACTGGCAGGTGGTGTGTGACACTGTATGCCTGTTCACCGATGTGCGTGCCAAGTATCCTGCATCATGCCATGACTCCTACATACTCGATATATATAGGGTCTTGGAGCATGGCTCCATGTTGGTCACATTGATGATTGGCTGTAAGGTGTAGTGTGTTACTGTGTGTGATTGTCATGCACCTGTCCATTATATGACTGACATCTCCCCAATTCCCACAGGTGACAGTGGATATCCACTGTGCCCATACCTGCAGACACCTATCCTAGTGCCTGTGGATACTGCAGAGATGTCATTCAACACAGCACACTGTCAGATTGGGGCCATTGTGATGAGGAGCATCAGTATAATTAAGATGTGCTTCAGATTCCTGGACCACACGGGGGCAGCATTATACTGACTCCATGACGTGCAAAGCCATGCCTTCACTCTCTGCGTGATGCTGTATAACATGGTGGTGCATCGCTGTGTGCCAATACCTGACTACCAACCTCTGGACATTCCACCAGAACAGCATGCCGATGACCCAGTGCACAGACAGGAGACAACCGCTGGATGTGCTGCATGTGCAGCAGTCATTAACAGGACCTTCAGACACTTGCCACATCACCTGTGCCGCTCCAGTGCCCTCCCAGCTGAGCATGCCTGACCAACAGCCACAGTGATGGCAGCCAGGATGGCACACATTCCAGTGTGTTCGACCACATCCATGCATGCGCAGATGATGAGGTATGACAGAGGGTGCAAGCCGTCATCTGTGGGGCGGTGATGTGCACAGATGGGGCTGGGCGACATGGCTGGCATTTGGTGTCAGGGCAATAGTGCTGCTGTGTTAAGCCCATGTACCATGGCACAGTAGCCAGTCAAACTAGGGTCCACCCGCCCACCCTACACCAACTCCACATGTATGTAAAGTACTCATGCCCAGTCCCACCACCAGCAATCACCCTGTGGCACGTCGTACCCCACCACTGTAGCAGATTGTGTGTGTGTGTGTGTGCCTGTATGTGTGACTCTGTGTGTGTGTGTGTGTGTGTGTGTGTGTGTGTGTGTGTGTGTGCCCATGTATGTGCTGTGTCCCCCATGGCATGTCTCTCATCCACTGTTCCCATGATTATGCTCACAGGCCATGTGTGTTCACAACCGTGGTGAGGCATATGGTGCTGTATGGTCACGCGCCGTCAAATGTGTCTCCCTCCTGGCTGCTAGTCCAGGTGCTTGTGCACCTCTACCCCTGCACCGTGGTGCATGGTGTGTCTCTGTGGTATTTGCAAGGTCATTTTCAGTGGCACTGCCCATGTTATGGACCTCGCTCTGGCCCGCATCCACCTGGCTGTCCTCTATGACAGTGTCCTGCGTCTGTATGCTGAGTGTGTAATCAGTGCAGTCAGTCTCAGAGGTGGTACCATGCTCATCACTGTCCATTATGCGGTCTGGTAGGTTGCCCATGATACTACCTCTGTCTCATGCCTGCTGTGGTCCCCAGTGTCACTGTCCTGGGTGTTGTGCTATGGACTGTGCTGTTGCACCATTGTGGTGATCTCTCATATGCTCCTGTCCCCCTGCCATCTCTGATATGTCACTGAACAGCACTGATCAACTCAATGAGGGCTTCAGTGTGCCAGTGCTGGGTCTCTAGGTAGTCGAGCTCGAGCTGGTGCAGCTCCATGTATTGAAAGTCATGAATGATCGAGGGCTGAGTTGGTGTGTTGTGCCCTGTTGGCCAGGTAGGGGTTCCCTCATCCCCACTGCCAGGGTCGACACTGGCCACGGTGTGTATCACACAACCATGTCACTGTGCGACACACACACAGCCACACTGGTTCACTGTGGGCATATGAACATGACCACTTGTCTTGGGTTGGCTGCTCTGCATGGCAAAGTAGGTCTCCTTGCCCCCCCGTCTTTAGCATGCTGCTCAGCAGGGATCTCCACATCCTTGCTGTCACATCTGGTGGTGATGGTTTCTAGTGTGTCAGGCCTCATGGCATCTGCTGCCTATATTCGACCTGTTTGGGGGCAGGAGGTGGTGGTTACTGTTCTGCTACATGTCACATGCCTGTCTCAAAAACTTTACCCACACCATACTCACTTGCAGTGATGTCCTTCCTCACCTGTCCTCGCCTGATGTCATTGACTGTGTTGTGTGGACAACACAGCAGCATACCACCACCATGTCCAACATCCCTGGCATGTTCTGTTGGCACAATGGAACAATGTTAGGCTTTCTGCAGCCTGCCTATGACATAACTGGGCATGCTGTGTCTGTGTGATATACTTACCAGTGAGCGTTTCCAAGCCTTCTGGATCCCCTTGAATGCTCATGGCAGTTAGGGTGTCTGCCACCATCTTCTCTATGGGGGTGAGCTGTGTGTCCACTGAGGGTGATCAACCACCGGTGCCACGCTGTTCCCATGCCCCAGCACCCAGGCATTTCTTAAAGGCCATCCTTAGGTCATGGCATTTGTGTTTAATTGCCATCATGATCTGGTCATCTGGCACTACAGCATTGACAGTAGCCTAGACATCAAGCCAGAGACATGTCTTTACCTCTGGGAGGGGTGGACGGTGTGAGTGCACTGTATAGCCAGTCTTGGTTGGCGCTTATCTCTGCCACCATCATGGTGACTTGTGGCCCAGTAAAGTCTGATGAACAGGAACATGCAGTATCCCACCGCAGCCACCTCCTGGTGCCAGACCATCTGTCTGCCTGTCCTGCTCAGCCTCCGCATTGCTGTGTGCAACTTGCTCCATGGGGGACCTGTTTTCCACCATTCTGTCAACTCCTCCAATGTGGTCCTCATTCACATCTGTGTGCATGCAGTGCATATTTCCTTATATGGTGGGGTCAAGGGGTGAGGCCATGAAGCCGGGGCCATCCTCTGCTGCCTGCATGTTTCACTTGGCACCATGTACGGCAATGCCCACTCACACTGCATGGGGCGTGTTTCTGTTTGTGAATGCTGCATGTTCCTGTGGTCCTGTGTGCCACTCAGCTATGCACCGCATATACATTGCATTTTCATGTATTTTTCACACATTTGTGCATAGAGACCAATATGACTAAAAAAAAACAACCATGCAAGAGACTGCAGAAACAACTTTTCATACACAAGATTCCTACCACCTCTTGAATGCTGGTAGATCATCCTCTCTCTTTCCATTTCACTTCCGTGTAATTTCCATGCAGCTGGACCGGCTTCAAATTGGGCTCCCCAATATCTATTCCCTGCTAGAAAGTCTTTTCCTGTTAGATAACCACAGGTCTTTTTGCATAGGTGCCTGGCATTCTATAGTTGCGGTCTAGTCAGTTACTCGATTCTGCAGTGAACAAGTCCAAAATCCACAGACAGAAAAGAGCAAAACAGCTTGACTGCATCAGGGAGGGGTGTGTGCTGCAATCCACATGAAGTTAAGCAAGCAAGAAGCCGCACTCCTTTTCTGGTGAACTAAATATTCATTTAACTGATATAAATTTAAAACAGACTGCAAAAGAGCATGTAAGAATCACACTGTTACCTCGACCAATTTCAAACCCAGTACGTCATCAGTGGGTGGTGGTTTCCTCATACAATGGCACACATTAAGTAGAATAAAATTTAAAGTGACACTGCATAAATTAGCTAAAGTGCACTATGTGCTAAGAGTGCAAAAGTGCCCAACATACAACCATTATGCCATTATTACAAGAAACCATTTGCAAAGGGAAAACATGATGATGAAACAATTAATAATCACAGCAGCATTACAAAGTCTTACATAAAGGCACAGGTAAGATAAATATTCTCACTAGTTCAAGGAAATTTCCTAAATGGATTCTGATGATTGTCATAGCAAGTCCATCCAGTCCAGGAAAAGAGAATAAATACACTAAGTGCACAATACAATTAATGTGAAAAGACGATAAAGGGCATCCAGTGCTTAGCAAGGCTGTCACTGCAGACTGATGTAACTGACTAGACCGCAACTATAGAACTCCAGGCAGACATGCAAAAATATCTGTGATTATCTAACAGGAATGTACTTTGCAGCAGGGAAAGGATATAGGGGAGCCCCCTTTGAAGCTGGTCCAGCTGCACAGAAATTACACAGAAGTGAAATGGAAGCTACACCGAGAAGAGGACGGCCTACCAGAGTTCAAGAGGCTGTAGGAATCTTGTGTATAAAACATTTTTTCTGCAGTCTCTTGCTTGGTTGCTTTACTATTCATATTGTGTGGCTACAAACTGTAAACCAGGAAGCGGATGTTTGCAAGAGGTTCCTGAATAATATACAGCATTTTTAGGGCACATTGTAGCATGAGATGCCAACATGGGATAAAACTGTAAGCTGCCTTCTTATTTTTTGGGAAGGGCTACCTCTTCTCCTTTACTTAACAGTGATTGTGAAGAGAGTCAGACCAGCTGAGGAGCTACGCTTAGTGCGAAACTCGCTTACTGCGTCCGATATAGATCATACGTCACACGCGTAGCCACAAGACTTATTTATGAGATATTACATGTTTACTTTGGGAGGGGGGCCCCGATGAAAGATGACATTAATTTGTTATGTGAAGGATGTAAGAATGGACAGAGCTCGAAGGGGGAGGGGAAGCGGGGGACACAGCCCCCCCGATGAAAGCTTACGTTCATTGATTAAGTCTGCACCTACGTTTGCAGTGGAAAGCGGTGTGCGATTCCCGTAGCCTTTTACGCTATGCAATCTGGCTGGTCTGACTCTCTTCACAATCACCTACTTTACTGTTATTTGCTACACAAGGGCAGAAGGCAATAAGATCATGTCTGCAGCTGGGATTGGCATCATTCAAATTAGAGCAGAAATAAGATAATTTTCAGCATATGTTGTCACAGCAGCAGGAGAGGAAGATCTGGTCATAGAGGGACCTGGAGAAAATGAAAATAATATTAATGGCTCCACAGAAAAACCTGGGGTAGAACAGATAACCCCCAACATTAAAAGGGCATTTATTGTCTTGGAGAGGGCTGTCCTTAGGAGATGCTGCCATTACTGGGGTAAGTAAACACTGGAGGCCTACTTACATGTAGGCAGATCATCAAGGGGTCTCAGGGTCACCAGTAAGTCAGGATATGGTTGGGACCATGATATTTTTATGTCAGACTGGAAAGGTGCACTGCAGCTGGGCACCAATGCTCTCATCAAAACAGTGATCAGAGACTGTGATGCACAAAGAGAGGAGGAGACAAATGATATTTCAACTAAAGAAGCAGTACAGGCATAGTTCAGTAGTGACCCCAAATATGCCACATATGAAAAGAAATAAATAGACACAATTCAAAGAAAAGAAAGCAAAATTTAGAAAATCAAACTCACAAAATTCGAAATGGAACACCAGGACAATCTCCATGACTGCATCTGGGACTGGAAAAAGAAATCTAGACAGCCCAATAGACAGAGACGGTCAAGGGGAGGCAACCAGTCAGAACCACCTGTCAGATCTATCCTAAAGCATAGATATTCTTCACCTAACTACAACATCAGTGAATAAGAATCTGAGGACCTTTTTTTAGAGGAGGGGCAGAGGACAGACCAACACAATATTGAGAGGGAGGTTCAATTCCAGGAGACCAACCATGAAGAGTGTAACCTCAGGAACAGGAATCAGGGGCAGTATACGCAGCAAGGTGCAAACAGACCAGAATAGGCAGCCACAAACATCGTAACAAGAGGACATGGCAAAAAGAGGGGGAAGCACCCATAGCAGAAGGGATAGTGATCAATATATCTCATGTGGAACTGAATGTAGAACAACTACGGGTATTACAAAAGGGATATCCTTTGTCCCTACTCAGGATACAAGACCATTTGAAATTTATATTGAGTAACATCGTTTTACTCATAATTTAAATTTAAAAGCCCATTTTCAAAGAATTAAAATCTGTAGGGGGAATATTGAAGCCTGGGGGGGGGGTCACGAGGTGAACAGGCATCGACACTGAAGTCTGAGGAAAGACATTTTAGACCACCCTCTAACTTTATGCCACCCTACAATGATGCAGTGTTTTTTTTCTGAGAGAATATGTGAGAGACAAATACAACAACTAATGGAACAGGATAATAAACTCTGCTATGTGAATATAGCCAAACCAGAATCAGAGGCCCTAAAAAGCCCTTGAGGATAACAAAGAAATCACAATCAAGTCAGAGGACAAGGGGGTTCAGTGGTGGTGATGTCAACAGATAAGTATAAAAATGAGACTGAAAGACAACTAGATAATAAGATATTTTAACAGCCACTAATCTCGGATCCCACGGCTAGATTTAAGACTGCCATTGATTCCTTTCTATGTGAGGCTGAATGTGAGGGGATAATTGATCAAGGGAAGTGCGGATTCCTTACAGTTACCAGTCCAATAAGAGCTTGCATATATGTGCTACAAAGGTACACAAAACCTCCAGAACCCTCTGGCCACCCCCATAGTGGCTGGTATTGGCTCCTTGGTAGAGCCATTGTCAAAGTATGTGGACTTCCACATTCGAGATTATGTGCATGCACTACCTTCCTACATGCAGGACACCACCCAAGTGTTGGAAATAGTGGGCAAAATGCAAGCAGAAAAGGATTGGTTGCTGCTGTCACGTGACATCGAGTCCTGATATACTAACATCCCCCATGAGGGGTGACTGGCATCATTGGAATATTGGTTTTATCAAGACATGAGTTTGAATGGTGGGGAGAAAAGCTTTCTTTTGGAATGTACAGAGAATGTGCTAACCAAAAATTATTTTCTCTTCCAGGAACAGTTCTTTCTTCAACTCAAAGATATGGCAATGGGGGCTGCCGTCACACCAATTATGCCAACCTCTATCTAGGGCTAAGGAAAAAAGAAACAGTCTCTGATGAACAGACCCACCATTTTACAGTAGGACTGACATCTGGTGTAGTTATATAGATGATATATTTATAGTGTGGCATGGCAATAGAGAGGAGTTACAGGAATTCATTCAATATTTAGGGAGTAGTAATTCCAATCTTAGATTTTCCATGCAGTGCGACCCCTGTTGCATCTCCTTCCTGGATTTCATGATACATAAGAATGCAGATGGCACTTTGCGAACAGACCTATTCAGGAAGGAGACAGACAGGAATTTGTTACTGCTGGCCTCTAGCTGCCATCACACCATCTGACTCAGAATATCCCCAAGGCATAGATGCTAAGGGTAAGAATGAACTGTAGGGATGATCATGATTTCTTGGTAAATGGTACAGAGATGGTTGACAGATATCAAGGAAGGGGATTTTCCAAGTCTGTTGTAGATAGGGCATTTGAAGGGGCATTAGAAACTGAGTTAACCACATTACTAACCACTAGAGTGGCTGAAGTTAAGGAAGCAAGATTAAACTTTGTCATAAAGTGCTCTAGTCATAGCAAGGCAATTGAGAAAATCATTTTGAACAACTGGAATGTTTTGGAACGAGAGTTGTTACTTAATGATGCCATAAAAAATAGGCCCTGGATGGTCTACAGGAGAGGCACAAATATTAGGGATAGGATGGTACACAGTTGCCAGCCTAGCACCTTACAAGATATGAATATGGACAAAGCTACCACTGGCCCTTCTAGACAAGCACTGCCACTTGGTACATATCTTTGTATTTATTTATTTATTTATTTATAACTAGGATTACAAGTACCTTTGAACCAGGGGTACTTTTACAAAAGTTCCATATCAAGGAGAAACAAACAACGTGTTTGCAGATGTAAAATTAACAGTAGGGTTGTAACAGAGTAGGGTTACAGTGACAATTGATGCAGAAAATGTTACAACTGGTAGAATGACTTAAAACATACAATCAAATAAACAGCCAAGAAGCAGTCCAGAATGGTAGACTTTGTCAATCTAAATACTAACACGGTGAAAAATAGGAACTGAAGAGATGCAGCAGGAGGAGTGGGGAGAGAAGTGGGAATGAAGAGGTAGAGAGCTGGAAGTATCAACTGGGGGCAGGGCAGTGGGAAAATGGAAGAAGGGGAGGTAAACACTAGGTAGGCCTGAAAAACCAGGTGAGTGGCAGATAGAATCTAGAGGGTAAAGACACATTGACTGAGGGTTGAGAGGTGCTGTCGGAGATTGGTTTTAAAGGTGCCTAATTTGGATTCTGAAAGGACTACAGTGGCAAGTCATTTAGCCAAATTGGTGTCCTGTAGCTAAATGTTCACTGGGCTTGTGAGGTAAGGCAGTGAGAAATGAGGAAAACCTGCTTAGCTGCACTATGCGTGTGTCGTTGGTTTGCTGTAGGGAGCAGCAGTGACTGGGTGTCACTAGGAGTTAAGGCCAGGCATATTTTTCTTGCTAAAAGGCAGGTTTGATATTTAATTCTATCCTGAAGGTGGAGCCATTTGGTTTGCACATAGAGGTCACAGGTATGACTTCTTTTATCAGCCCTTGTTATCAACCTGTCAGCCTTATGCAGTGTGATTATCAGTCATTTAAGAGTGGAATCAGTGGCAGCACTGTAAATTATCAGGTCATATTCTATGATGGACAGGATTGAGCTGGTGACTGCAGATTTTAAGGCCGCAGGAATGAGGCAGTGCCTATGTCTGTAAAGGACCCCCAGTCTACTGTTTACCACCTTGGATATATGATTGACATGTAGGGCAAATGACAGTGAGCTAGCAAGCCTAATTCCTAGGTATTTAAATTCATGAATCATCTCTAGGGGTTGGTCGAGATTATTACAGAAAGTTAAGTCGGAGGATTTGAATTTGTTATGATGACTTGCAAAAAGCATTGTTCTTGTCTTGTTGTAGTTCATTAAAGGTTTGCGATTGACAAACCGGGATTCAACTTTTGTAAAGTGAAGCTGGAGGTCATTTGTGAGGGGGAGGAGGTCAGTGTGGCTGGAGAAGAGAAAGGCATCATCAGCGTAAAAGACTAAGTTGCTGTCACAGGCTTTGAGTAGGGTATTTAAGAAAAGACTGAAAGGTAAGGGCCCGAGGATGGATCCTTATGGGACTCCAGAGGGGACTGGGAGACTACTCGATAGGCAATCAACTATTCTGACCTGTTGCATTCTGGTTTTGAGGTAGCTTTTGAACCAGCTAGCCATGGTGGAGGAAAGACCCAGTGAAAGGAGGGTGTTTAGAAGGAGGGAGTGATTAACAGTATCAAAAGTCTTGGTCAGGTCAATGTAAATTGACCCAACTATGTGCCCATGGTCCAAGGCTTTGTGAATGTAATCTGTTAACTCCAGCATGGCTGTGACAGCACTATGGGCCTTATGGAAACCATGCTGTTGAGGGCTTTGAATGTTATATTTGGTTAGAAATTCAATCAGCTGGTCAGAGACTACTCTGTCTTGGAATTTGGATAAAGGCAGAAGAAACTAAATGGGGTGGTAATTAGACACTAGAGATCAGTCCCTACTTTCATGCAGAGGTGGACAACTGCAGCCTTCCATTGTTTGAGGAACTGCCTTTGAGATAGTGACTGGTTCAGGATGGTGATAAGAGGCTTTAACATGACATACAGTGAGAGATAGAGTAGTTTCATATCAAGGGTGACACTGCTGTACCTGGTTTTTCCTAACACCTTAAGTAGACATTTTTGGCCTCAGCAAGCATGATTCTCTGGAAGTAAAAGTGGAGGATGTGAGAGGGAGGGACAGAAGTGCCAGGGGAGCATCTAGTGCTGAATTCATTGAAGAAGTTAAATGGAAGCACCTGGCTGAGATCTGTAAAAGCTATGTTAAAAGCATCAGCAATAGTTAGGGTCTTGTACAGGGATATCATTAACAACTAACAAAGTGGGTGCCACCTTACATGGCTTACCAGTAAGGTCCTTGTTTTTTTGTCAGAAATTCCCACTGTTTCCCCATGAGCTAGTGAGCTCATTTTGAAAGTGAGCAATTTTGGCCCTGCAGATTTTCTGGATACATGCATTTCTAGAGCTCTACGATGCCAGTTCGACAACACTTTTGTCAACCGGCATCACATCAACAGGATTTATGTTGACCGCAAGTTGTGGTCGACATAAATCCAGTTGGTCTCCTGGTCCTATTTTTTCATTGAGAGGCTTCACCCCCCCCCGAACACCTCATGTGGGGGGCTCTGCCTCCCCACAACCTCCATACTTAGGATTATCAACTCCAGTCGGAGTTGATTTGGGAAGGGGGTGCACTACCGGAAGACAGTGTGTCCCAGTGTCAGGTGCACCAACACAGCGACCTGTCGGCAACCTGTCAATTTTGTCAATGGATTGGTTGGTCACTGAGTTGGTGTCGCTGTCGGGGGGGGGGGAGCATACCCATTTCTAGCAGTTCTATGTCACTGCTTATCAACTGCTTTACCAGCAGACTGTGCAAGATGCCAAAGATTATCCCTGGTTTTCATCCTGCTTAAGAGTTCACCAGTGATCTATGTGTTTGTAACCCCCCTCTGGACTTTGATTTATGAGCTGGGGTAAAGAGGTCACAGGCTTCATTAAAGTGTATAATAAGGTAGCTTAGTGCAAGGCCAGAGTTTGTAAATGAGCCCAAAGGGGGACAATCACACTGTGTAAGGTACTGTAGGCCTGAAATTGATTGAGTTTCCCTTTTTTCAGTGTGCGTCGATATGTGATTTTTGGTGGAGGTTTTGGGGATTTATTTGGCCAGAGGCTTAGGACAGGTGAGTGGTCACTCGTCGAGTCAGCAAGAACTGCGGTGCTGATATGTCTTTGAGGGTGTGTGGTGAGAATTTGATCTAGGAGGGAGCTTTGGCCTGTCCTCCGGTTGGCTCTTGTGGGGTAAGTCACCATCTGTGAAATCTTATGTGCTGCAATGGCATCTTTAAAAGAGGTGGCTTCAGGGGACAACCAGATGATGTTAAAGTCACCCATAAGAACTACCCCGTATTGATTTGGTAAGCTGTCGAGGTGATCAATCATCATATTGATACCTGATTTGATTTTGTGTGTGGGGGGGTATAGATAGCAGATATGTACAGAACTTTACCCTACTGCCCAAGGAATACTTTAATCCCTAGAATTTGGGACTTTTTAGCTTGGGTGGCATGGTGTAGTACCTACCCTTTAGAGAGTCCTTCATATAGATAGCTCACCCCCACTACTTTATCCAACCTTATCTAGCCTAATCAGAGTATACCCAGTGATATTTAATGCAAAGTCAAGTATTTTAACTGAGAACCAAGTTTTGGTCAGCGTGTGCACATCTGGGTTATGTTGCATCATCCAGACTTGGAGGTCATCTATTTTTGGCAGGAGGCTCCAAATGTTGACCATTGCAAGTTTAAGGTAGCCATCTTTACCATCAACATTTTGTGGGCCATACAGGGGACCTGGCTTTGGGTGGACATTCCCTGAGATGAGAAGTAGGAGCAACATGATCCTATAGAGGTAGGGTTTGAGATGCTTGAGCCCTGTTTGGGGGTCCATTTATTTAGGAGTTGTAAGTACAGGAAGGGGTGTGTGGAATTAGGGGATGGGGTATGTGACAACCCAAAAGTAGCTAGTGGGTAAACGGTAGCTGATGGTAAGATTAACATTCTCACCAGGACTGGGAGTAAGGGGGGCAGTGCCCTGAGTTGGAGCAGTGCAGATGTTTGGACAATGGTTACAGGAGCAGAGGCTGTGTTGCAGAAAGCATGTATAAGAAGGAGGAGAACAGGGGCATTTGAGGTGCTGGAGTGTAAGGGCACCATAACTAGTATAGGGTGGAGGGTGTCTGAAACAGGACTCCAGCACAGGGTGTTTTGCAGGCAGTATGTTTGGTGACAGATGCGTGGTTGTGTGAAGATATGAGAGGTGCTTGCAAGTATAAGGATTAGAAATAACCATTTGGAAGTAGGGTAGCTGCAGTAGCATAGTGGTTAGGGTGGCTGCCTCCAGAGTAGAAGGTTGTGGATTTGATTCTGTTCGGGGGCAGAGAGAAGAGAAACAGGAGGACTGCAGGGAGTACAGCGAGCATCGATGGACTAACACAGTTCAGTGTTGGCAACTCTCCAGGACTGGAGGCTTGAAATTTAAATACCTCGCTGGCTGCATGCTTCACTCCAGTGGCTTGTTGCACTCCTTTCGGAGTACTGGATTAGTGGAGGAGCCTGTGGAAAAGAAAAAGAGATTTGATGAGGGAGGGTTTTGGGGTTTAGGGGAACAATGTAAAAAATAGTTTGGAGGAGGTTCAAACTGAAGAGGGGTTGGGAACAACTGCACATGCATGGGTAAAGAGAAGGCTGACAGGATTTAACACGGAGAGTGAGGAAAACTAATTTAGATTAAAGTACAAATTGAAGTTCCTGCAAAAGAGGTAAGCTTGACAAATAAAACTGTCAAAAACACTGTTTCTCAGACTGCGAGAAATAACTGTCCTAAACTGAAAAACACAACTAGAAAAACTAGCAGGCAACAACAGTTAAAGTTCTTAAAAACTCGCTATAGAAAACACTAGTTACACAGCTAATTCAGGTACAAATATGTGCAGTAAAAAACAATCTAAACTTGACTGCTGCTAGATAAGCAGAACAGAACACAGCTCAGTGCTGGCAACTCTCAAGGACTAAAGGCTTAAAATTTAAGTACCTCGCTGATTGCAGGCTTCACTCCAGGGGCTGAGCAGGCTTGTTGCACTCCATTGGGAGTACTGGATTAATTGTAAATTCTGCCCTTCCATTATCTAATGTAGTACCTTTACCAGCTGCAATAGTAGGAAAAGCTATGAAAATAGGTACATTATTAACTGTGTATCTGAGTATGTGGTATACATGGCTACATGTCAATGTTAATCTTTTTACATGGAAAAAACAACTAGACCACTTAAAGCAAGGATAGGTGAACATCTTTTATCCATAGACCATGATGACACAAGGAGTGCTGTAGCAATACACTGTAGGAATACTAGGTTAAGAGACATCACACATACTGTATGTTCAAATTTTGTGGATTGGAAAAAGTAAAATTGGAACCCGGGGAGGCAGTCTTGACAACAAATTATCCGAAAGAGAATCTTTCTGGATATTTATGCTTGGGGCCTTGAGACCACCATACTTGAATGACAAGATTGACCTCATGCTCTGTATTAGAACATGATAGATATATAGCATATTCATTTCTTTTGTGTTTTTGGCATGTAATCCAGTGCTCCGGGGACAGTCTTGCTAAGCACTGGATGCCTTTTAATGTCTTTTTCACATTAATTGTATTGTGCACTTATTATACTCATTCTCTTTTCCAGGACTGGATGGAATTGCTATGACAATCACCAGTATCCATTTGGGAAATTTCCTTGAACTAGTGAGTATTAATCTTAACAGTGCCTTTATGTAAGACTTTGTATTGCTGCTGTGATTATTAGTTGTATCACTGTGTTTTCCTTTTGCACTAGTTTTTTTTGTAATAATTGCATAATGGTTGTGTGTTGAGCACTTTTGCACTGTTAGCATATAATGTACTTTAGCTAATTTATACACTGTCACTTTAAATTTCAGAGGCAGTATAGTGCAGTGGTTTAAGGCTCTGAGCTGCAAATCTGGACACTTGGGTTTGAATCCCACAGCCCCCACTTGTATACTGTGTGACCCTGAGCAAGTCACTCAACTTCCCTGTGCTTCCAGGTTGCACCTGTAAACAAGCTTTCAGCTTAGTGTGTCTCACCTGGTTAAACAAATGGGGAAAAAAATGTCATTCTATTTAATGTGTGCCATTGTAAGAGGAAACCACCACCCCCTAATGACATACTGGGTATGAAACCAGTTGGGGTAACAGTGTGATTCTTACATGCTCTTGTGTGGTCTGTTTTAAATTTGTATCCATTAAATGAATATTTTGTTCACCAGAAGAGGAGTGCATCTTCTTGCTTGTTTGATTTAATACTGAATCTCCTCTAATGGCATAACATCTGTTGAGCTCTGCCCATGCAGCTGTAAAAATGGTGCTAGACTTGTTGAATGATACAAAAAATTATAGAAAACTTTTGTGCAACATAACAAGTGTTCTAGGCACCTGGCATTTGGCAGACCACTTGCCTTTTTGTGCCCACACCCCTCCTTTTTTTAATACAGTTCTTCACCCTTCTGTATCCCTGAATCATCTTAGTTTGTTGTTTTTCATCTTCTTTGCTGGCTTAGTGAGCCTCCCTCCCCTGACAGCTTTCCTTACCCTTTTATGAACTCCTTCCTTGCTGCTCTCTCCCCAAAGCTTCTAGCCCCCACTTCAAGGGAAGCCCAAGCTAGGTTGCTGACTTTCCCTTCTTATGAGTTCCCTTAGCCCAGTGGTGGGCAACTCACGGCTCCCAGTGGTAAACCTGTGGCCTCCCTCAGCCACCCAAAAATACACCAGGAGGCTCTCTGTGAAAAGCTAGACAAGGGTGATAGGCTGAAGGCTGTGATGGACATGTTATACGTAGCTTTTCCCCTCTATGCTCCTGTCTCAGACTGTTCACCAGCCCCTCCCACAACTATTTGGAGGCCATTCTGCCTACCAAAGAGCAGTGATGCAGAGAAAAGCTGAGGGTTTTGGCAGAAGTTAGGCAATAAGGCAGGCAATATAAACAACACAACATTTTAAATTACTGGATTTTAGTTTCATGATTGCAGTGTGCAAAAAACTGCATACATTCTTGGAAACTTTACCTTAACTGTAGAAATCTGGTTGCAGCAACCATTTATACTGGAAATTTCAAACAACTTTGGTGCAGATAGATCCATCATACCTCTTAACCTCTGACCTTATAAATTAGGAACAAGGCTTAAACAATCAGGGGCACATCTTAACAAAATGGTGGTGACGGCAGACCTGTGCATGCATGATACATGTGCAAACACAGATTGAGTCGGGCCACCATCTTGCACTTGGTGGCTGCCATCATGTCCACAATTGTGGAACAAAGTAGTTCATTGTGGGGGCAGTGCTCTGTGGAGGTGAGCTCCATCTGTGGAGGAGAGGCCACCAGCTTCCACAGTGGTGTGGTCAGTAGACCGCATCCCTTTAGGAGACAATGGGGATTGTTTCCGGTCATGGTCCCTTCTCTCTCCTACAGTGATGTGATCCCAAGGCACCTGCAGGGCTCTGCCCATGCAGCCATAAAAATATGTTCAAGATGGAGCATTCCAGTGGGGTACAGCATAATTTATTAAATGTTGAAACTATGGTTTCTCAAAAAATGAGAAGGGCATCATATCCACTGCCTACGTTTGTGCTAATGAGGCATTAAATTCCCTGGAGACTGGGTGGTTATGATGATACTTATTATGTTTAGCCACTACCTCTGTGATTGTAGGTTGCGCTTGGGGAGAATGCACAGATAGGAATGATGTTCTGGCCAGGGACAGTCCCTAGTGCCAGGCGTGGGTCTGCCAAGTGATTTAAACTTAGAAAAATAACAGGCTACTGAATGTGGTACTTTACTGGCAGGTGGGCTTGTGACGGGTTCCATGCCATAAGGGTAATTTTTAATGGTGACTCGTACAATAGCGAGTAAATTTCACCGAAAGGAAAATCAGCCCATAACCCACATAATCAATTCCCAATACGGCAACCACATGGACATTGAAATTAACATTCAGTGGGGGGGGGGAGCTGTGCCCCCTGCACCCTTTAAGTTAATATAATTAATTCCAGGGGAAGCAGACACTGGGGAAAAGGGGATTACATGGGAGGGAGTACCGCAGCTGGGGCACCATCTGTCCGGGGAACACAGTGAGGCAAAACAAAAATCCTTACAGCAAACAGCATGCAGAAAGAATTTACCTACTGGCAGTCCCGAACCTGGGACCATCATGGATGCTACAGCAGTCCATGACCTACCTGCCACACCAGGTGGACAGCTCAGCAGTACCAAGTGTCATTGGTGTACTTCCCCAGCAACAGTACAGCTTCCCCAGTGTTTGCTGTCACCATAACAATGCTCTCACAATTTCTATCCCTACTATCTCTATGTGAACCCACCTGCTATCCCGTCAGGTATGCAAATAGAGTCCCTCATATTTGAGTTTCTAATTTGCAGTCACCCATTTGATTGGTTATCTTTGTGGCATGTATGTCAGCGATGGTTGTTATTGTAATGCCTCTGCTGTTAAGATTAAAGTCACTGGCTTCTCAGTCTACATTTCCCCCCTCAACCATGGCCAACAACAGGTCTCTTTTTTTACCAAGCTGTGCATCCATTTGGGGCGTATGCCACTAAACAAGATGTTTAGCTTTCACTTGTAATTTCACTTGTGGCACAGGAACAGCAGAAGGTCCATATATGCTGCCCTTTATTTAGTGATATTAATCTTTTAGTTCTACTTTTGTCATAAATATATCTAATTTGATTTTGAACATACTAAGTATTTCGCTTTGCACTATATCTACCAGTACATTGTTTCATATCCCTGTTATTCTTTATGTGTAATATAATTTTCATTTATTAGTTCAAAATGTACATGGTTTTAACTACTTGTCACTGTGTCACTTTGTAATACTGTACTCATTGATTATAGTGTTCATATTGTCCAGCAATTTATTGAGTTACACTTTATTTAAGTGTCAGTATCAATGCAATTAATTATTAATTAAATGCAACTGGGGAATTACCCTGTAGTTACATGTTTGTTGCATGCAACTACATTGTGGCTACAATGCAGCTACAGTGTACTTACAATCCCCCTTATTCTTCTTCTGTTCAGTGCATGGAGGTTTGAAATGTTTAAACATTCTGTACAGCTTTTATCCTCTAAACCCTCAATTATTTTTGTGACCCTATTTTTGTATTCTCTTTAGTTTATGTTGTCCTCTCATATTTAGTTCTCCCCAAGTTTAATTTCTGAAATACACTGTATTGTCACAATGAGCTTTAGGTTTACATTATTTGTAATTGTTATTCCAAACTCCTTTTCATTTTGAGCTGTTGTAAGTAAATGGTTCTGAAGGTAATACTTAAGCCTTGGATTACTTTTGCCAAAATGCATCACCTTGCATTTGGACAAATTAAATGTCATTCCCCTACCCTGATGCCCATGCTCCCAGTTTGGATAGGTCAGGTTATAATGTTTGTAGTTTTCCTTCAGTGTCCACTTCTCTGCCCAGTTATGTAACATCTGCAAAGATGCCATAATTGTTTAATAGAGAACAACTAATATCAAATATAGAGATATTGAACAGTGTTGGGCCCAGTGCAGAATCCTGTGTTACTCCTCTAGTAACCTTTGCTGATTTTTGTGCATGTTCATTTATTATTATTATTACCTGTGTCCTATCCTCCAGCAATTAGAGATCCAGTTTGTAATACCGATATTAAATCTGCATGCAATTAATTTGGTAATAAGCTTATCGTATGGTACCATTTTCATGTAACTTTATTGACCAGTAGTTCCAGGCTGTAGGTCAGCTTTGTCATGGCTAACTCTAGCTTTGTGAATTTAACATATTGCAAAGCTATCTTCTTTTGTATCTTGACTGAAGTAATCCCACCCTAAAGATGTTTTGGATGATGGCTGTGTTCTTGTTGTAGTTTGGCCATGGAGAGGGCATGACTAGAGATGCACTGAATTTATAACTCATCAGCAAAGCTGGTGCAAAATCAGCTAACATTATAATCTATTGACATTGCAAAGTTCCCCTGACTTTGCCATCAGTTTTATTTTTTTTATTTTAGCTAGAAAAAAAAGCAACAAAACTCCCCACCACAGTCTGCATCATGCAAACCCACCTCCCCACCACACCACATAGTTTAAAAAAATATCCCCCTACCCATTCCCCTGCTAGGCTCTCTCTTCCCCCATTCACCCAGTGCAATTCTGAAAATGCATATCAAATCCCTTCCCCCACCCACACAAGCAAATTCTCACCACCTCCTCTCACCTGATAGCTCTAAATTGTAATTTAACCACCTTCACCAGCCTCTTGCTAAAAAACCTCCCTATTTCCACCAAAGCTCCACAAGCCTCAGTTTCAATGGTAGAAAAATACCTGTGAAAAAGAAAACCATTACCACTCTTCTGTGTTCAGTGAATATTAAGTGACATATATCCTACTGTAGTTGTAATATCTGACTGATTAACCACTTGCAAAGAGAGGACCATGTCGGCTGTGTGCTGAGTATGTGAGAGGAATATAATTTTACACTAGATTTTATTGCTTGATGGTATTTTTAGAAGGTATGTCATCATTTCATTGGAGAGCCACTGCTAAGCAAGCAAGAGGAGGGATGGAACCCTGGGAAGCTGAATTTTGATTTATTCTTTTGAACTCTGGCTATTGAGAAAAGCCTTGGGAATAGTGAGGGTGCAACGGGGGGGGGGGTGAAGGACTGGCAGGGGAGTGGAGCGGGGAGGATGAATTGGGGTCGTGGGGTCAAGGAGACACTCTGGGGAGAAATAGGCCCAGGAGAGGGGTTTGCCCTGCCTTGTGTTCACACCCAAGGGCTCCACCTCTGGGGGGCAGGTAACACAGTCAACCTCGACTTCTCATCCAAGTTGTGCTGTGTTATGCAATGCCAGGTCGATTCGAAACAAGAAAGCAGTAATTGCTGATCTTGTTGGGTCATTTGATCTGGCTTGCATCACTGAGATCTGGCTGGATGAGAATGCTGGTCCCATTTTGGAGTCAGCTCTTCCAGCTGGGTACTCAGTGATACACCACCCGAGACTGGATCGTAAGGGTGAGGGATAGCCATCTGTTTTAAGATGGAGCTGAACCTTATAGATGTGCCAGTTGGGATCACTAGATCCTTCAATTGTATCATGGGTGCAGGTGTGGGTTGTAGGATACTTCTCATCTATCATCCACCCAGTGATGGGTACCAACCACCTGGAGACCTGCAATATCATTTCAACAAAGAAGTCTGTGACTTTCTGTAGGAAATTACAGGAAGTCATGGACTTCATCATTGAGATGGTGTTGGAGGCCTCTAGGTGGTTGGTACTTGGGGACTTCAATGCCTGGGTCGACAATGAACTCTCGCATTTTGGACAAGACTTCCTCCAACTGATGGTTTCATTGGCATTCACACAGGTGATCGCCTCTGCGATCCATATACAGGGTAATTCATTGAATCTAGTGTTTCTGCTGGGGATGGAGATCTCGGAGGTGGTGGTTGAACCTGTCTGATGGTCTGATCATCACACTATAGGGTTCAGTTTTGCAACCCTCCAATAGACCTGCCCCATATGGAGATGGTCAGGTACCACCCTTTGCAGGGTTTAACCCCTGATGGTCTTATGGTGGTGCTAGACCTATCGGGAAGTTTGAGTGTTAGCATGGATCCAGAGGGTCTTCTGCTAGGTTATAATAAGGCAGTGGGGGCTGCTCTGGATTCCATTGCTCCTGTCCAGGTTTTTCCCCTCTCCCTTTGCCCTCAGTCCCTTTGGTTTGATGGGTTTCTGAGGGAGCTGAGGAGACTGGGGAGAAGGTTGGAATGATGCTGGTGAAAATTGGGCCTTGATGGTGACAGACTTAGATTGATATCCCATTACAGGGATTATCAATCTGAAGTCTCCCATAAGGAGGCAGAGTTCCTGTCCAGGGAGCTTGCTGCTGTAAAGAACTGACTGGCTGAGCTCTTCCATACAGTGGACAGGTTGTGCAATCCAACCTGTCTCCAGAGTTGGGGAGCTTTTTCACAAGAGAAGTGTGATTAGTTTGCTCAATCTTCCAGATAATATTGGCACCATCAGGTCTGAGATGCGCATAGCTCACTCAAATGACAGAGCAGAGATTGGTGAGAGGCTGCAAGTACCCAGTTTGTCTGGTCAGATTTTAGCCAGCTGGAGATTGTGGACATCGTGAAGATGATCCAGGGCTTGCGACTGACTCACTGTAGTTTGGACCCTGGTCCAACATGCCTCCTTGTGGGGTGTGTAAAGTAAATCAGACTGGTCCTTGCTGAGATAGTTAGGTGTTCATTAGAGACTGGGGTGTTTCTGGACACCCTGAAGGAGGTGGTGGTTCATCCCCCTCCTGAAAAACCTTCTCTCAACCCTAACTGTCTTGCAAACTGCAGGCCTGTCTCTAACCTACCTTTCATGGGTAAGGTTATTGAGAAGGCAGTCACGTTGCAGCTCGAGAAGCATCTGACCACCCATGACATCTACGATCCTCTCCAGTTTGGTTTCAGTGAAGTATGCTTTTCAGAGATCTTGCCAGTACCTAGAGCCACTGATAATATCATTAACAGAATTAAATCCTACAATGAGTGGCTAAGGAAATGGTGCTTGTTACAGGAAATAAAATGCCTCATGCACTGGGAAAATTTTGTAGATAGTCCTTCCCTCCCTCTTCTGTTGGGATGGGTTCCACTTGAGCAGGAGAGGTAGTTCCATCTTAGGCAAGAAAATACTCTCACACATTATCAGCCATTTAAACTAACATCAAAGGGGGAGTTTGAGGTAACACCCAAGATTCTAGTAAAAAAGACCCCCATATCCAAAGTTTGCAAAGTACCATCACTTAACGCAAGGTCCTTAAATTTGTTAAAAATTGCTGAGCTTGAAACCAGAATTCACTTATTGGATATTGACATCATTTCAGTAACTGAAACATGGTGGGATCCAGATTCAACTTTGATGAAAGATATACCGGGCTTTAAATTATATCTAAAAGACAGACTTCATAAAAAAGGGGGTGGTGTATGTATTTACATTAAAGATACAATTCATTCACATGAATACCCATATGCTTCATCAACGGAAAGCATATGGGTTGCCATACAGTTCCAGGGTCAACCACAACTAGTCTTGGGCACATGCTATCGCCCACCTTCTTCTGATTCAGAATGCACTGACTCATTAATGCAGGATATCAGCCAGATGACAAACAAAGGCATCATCCTAATCCTGAGAGACTTTAACATGCCAGCTATAAATCGGTTTACTACTACCGGTATAACAGCTGCCAAAAAACATTTATTTCAACTTTAAATTAACTAGGGCTTGAACAAATTGTCCAAGAACCCACTAGAGGGTACAATGTCTTGGACCTTGTAATAACCAATATTGAGGATAAGGTCTTGAATCTCTCTCTATATCAGATCCATTATGGAATAGTAATCACCATGCCATTATTTTTGATCTAGAATATGAAACTAGCAAGATAGTTCAGGATGCTCAGGTGTATAACTATTATAAAGCTAACTTTGAGGCAATAAACAACAGCCTAAGAAAAACCCCATGGGACACAATTTTATCACCCTTAACCCTGAAAGACTATTGGGTACTTGTTAAAAATAAGATACTAGATCTAGAAAAAACTTATATTCCAACCTGGAAAAAATATAATAATAAATGTAAAATTCCTTCTTGGTTAAATGATATTTGTAGGAAAAGTAAACATAAGAAAAAATTATTAACCCATGTAAAAAAATGTACAATAGCTACGAAAGAAGTCATGCTGAGACAATATAGAACTGCAATTAAAGAACTGAAAAGAACTATCAGGAAGGCAAAATGCAACCTCGAGTTCCATATAGCCCACTCTAAAGATAATCGCAAATCTCTATTTTCCTATCTCAACAGCCAAAAAGGCAGTAACAGACAAATAGGACCACTCATCAATGGCGAAAATACCAATACATCTGATAGAGAGACAGCCAACACATTCAACACCTATTTTGCATCAGTATTCTCAATTCATAAAGTCACAACTAAGATAAACACTATCACATTAGGTTCTACTGACTATAACTATACTATGACTATTCTGATGTAATTTCTTTGTTAAAAAATTTAAAATCAAATACTAGTTGTGGGCTAGACCTCATCAATCCAAGATTTTTGATTGAAACAGCCGAAAACATTGCCCTTCCACTTTCCATTATTTTTAATAAATCATTAAGGGAAAGATCAGTTCCATCTGATTGGATAACTGCCACAGTTGTGCCCATACTTAAAAAGGGTAATTGCTCCACAGTGAGCAATTACCGCCCCATCAGTCTTACTTCAATCCCATGCAAAGTAATGGAAAAAATTATCAAAGGCATATAAGAGGAAGAAATGAAAAATCTAATCATTGTTGACCACTCACAACATGGGTTCAAGCAAGGCTATTCTTGTACTGCCAACTTAATAGCCTTTTGTAATGTTGTCAATAAAGAACTAGATAATAAGATTCCCATAGATGTCATTCTCCTGGACTATAGCAAGGCTTTTGACAAGGTTACTCATAGTATTCTCCTAGTTAAATTATCAGATCTGGGTTTTTTATGTTTGCTTGCACGCATGTGCAAGAAACATAGTGCCATCATCTGAGTTTTCCAGAGGTGTGTCAGCCTCTTCCAATTCAGTCAGTGTGTTTCCAGGCATGGTCGCAGAGTGCCAATCACTGCTCCAGCTGTCTATGACAGCTGAAAATGCAGTGGCAAACAGTTGAAAGGGAGAGCTCCGCTTGAGTGAGCAGAGCTCTCCCCCTCACACACACAAACGCGCGCACGCACGCACACTGCATGCTCAAGCGCCTTCCCCCCACACTGTATGGCTGACAGGGGTGCCCAATACCATGATGGCTCCATGCCCCCCCAAAGCATCCAGGTGCCATGCTGGGAGCCCACCCCAGCGTGGCAAAATGTTAAATGGCCGACGGGGGTGCCCAATCCTCTGTCGGCTGCACACCCCCCCAAAGCATCCAGGTGCCACGCTGGGAGCCCACCCCAGCGTGGCAAAATGATGTTATCACTAATGGGGGTGCCCAATCCCCCATCGGCTGCACCCCCCAAGCATCCAGGTGCCACGCTGGGAGCCCATCCCAGCATGGCAAAATGATGTTATTGCCGACGGGGGTGCCCAATCCCCTATCGGCTCCTGCCCCCCCAACATCCTTCCTGCTGCTACGCTGGGAGCCCACACCAGTGTGGCAAACATCCCGCATTGTCTTAATTAAAGAAAAATACCTGTAAATAAAAAACGGTCCCTCGCAGTCTCCCTGCCCCCACCCACACCCAGCCACTGTGCACCCTGCCTCCCCACACCCCCCTCACACCATACTTACCTCCAGAACTTGGCATGACAATCTTCAGCTGACCAGGAACACGTCTGCACTCTTCAAAGCCAACCACGAACTGAGGAAATGCCGGTAAGCTGTATAATGGAATAGATAGGGTTTTTTTCAACTTTATTGCATATCTCAGGCATTTTTTGGAATTTTTGCACAAAATTTTCAACATGGGGTTTTGGGAACCCCTTTTTATGAATACTGTCACTGTCATGTCGTTACTCGGGTTCGAAGGGTGATTTCGCAGCCACTGTGAGAAATCACCTTCCAGAATGATTAACAAAACGACACTGCAGTGTTCATAAGGTGGAGGTTCTCAAAAAGCCTGATTTGAAAATTTAGTGGAATAAAAATGACTTTATTTATGAAAAGTCGCTTGCAGTTCCTATGCACGTCAGAAGTTCAAGAATTTTTAATATTACCCAGATTTTCAAACATTGCCATTTTAACACACCTTCTTATGAGCAATACAGCTGTCATTTTTCACATCACCCAAAATGTGTTTCCACCCATGTAACACACAATGGCACAGTTGGCGTGCGAAATCAATGTACGGGACACGTTAAGAAAATCACAGTGACACTGTTCATGAGCAGAGGTCTTAAAATGGCTATGTTGAAAATTTGGTGAAAAAATTCCTAAAAATGACTGTTTTACAAGCGTGCATTGTGCAGTTCCTACGCATGCTCGTAAGTCTGAGAAATTTCAATATTTTCACTCCAGATTTTGAACATTGCCATTTTACCACACCTCCTTATGAGCAGTACAGCTGTCATTTTTCACATCTCGCCCACAACGTGTTTCTGCCCATGTAGCGCACAATGGCACAGTCAGTGTGCGAAATCAATGTATGGGACAAGATAAGAAAATCACAGTGACACTGGTCATGTGCAGAGGTGTTAAAATGGCTATGTTGAAAATTTGGTAAAAAAATTCCCAAAAATGACTGTTTTAGGAGCGCACATTGTGCAGTTCCTAGGCATGCTGGCAAGTTTGCGAATTTGTAATATTAGCACACCAGATTTTCAACAGTGCCATTTTACCGCACTTCCTTATGAGCAGTGCAGCTACCATTTTTCACATCTCGCCCAAAATGCATTTCCGCACATGTAGCGCACAATTGTACAGCCGGTGTGCGAAAACAATGTTTTGGACAGATTAAGAAAATTACAGTGACACTGGTCATGAGCAGAGGTCTTAAAATGGCTATGTTGAAAATCTGGTGATAAAACTCCATAAAATGACTGTGTTACGAGTGAGCATAGCGCAGTTTCCACGCACCCTCGTAAGTTCATGAATTTGTAATATTTTCAGTCCAGATTTTCACCCTTGGCATTTTTCCACACCTCCTTATGAACAGTACAGATGTCATTTTCCACAACATGGTCGAAATGTGTTTTCACACTTTCAGCACAGAAATGCATGGTTGCTGTGGGAAATCATTGTTCGGGACAGCTAAAGAAAATCACACTGACACTGTTCATGATCGGAGGTCCCAAAATGCCTGTGTTAACAATCTGCTATAAAAATTCCCCAAACTAGTTACATTACTGGTGTGCGCTGCATAGTTTCTATCCACGCTTGTGACTTCACCAGTTTTTTTAAGATTTTCACAGCAGATTTTCAACATTGCCATTTTTTACACCTCCCCATGAACAGTACCGCTGTCTGTTTTTACATCCTGTTCGGAATGTGTTTTTGCACCCGTGGTGCCAAATGCCATAGTCGCTGTGCAAAAGCAGTTTTCGGCTAACAAACTGATATTGCCACTGTTCATGAGGTGGGGGTCACAAAAAACATGTTGAAAATTTGGAGTGAAAATACCAACGAATGCCTGAGGTGTTAGGGTTTCCGACCATAACGCCCCACCCTGTAGAGTATGACAGGCATCAGGGGTGTGACTTGGGATTCTTGCCTGTCATGCTCATACCATTCCACCCCCACCCACACCCTGCAGCCAGTGAGAGGCATCAAGGTGTGCCTCAGACTCTTCGGGCCCAAACTTCACCCCATTCTCCTATACCACACCCATCTCTCACTGTATTTCCTGATGGAATGGGGTGCGCATAAGGGCCAAAGACCCCAAGGCACACCGTGACACTTGTCAGTGTCTGCAGGATAGGGTGTGGTGAAATGGCATGGTCATTATGCCTGATGACCCAAAGGCACACCCCAATGCCTGTCACTGTCTGCAGGGTGGTGGTGGGGTTGGCTTCAGTTCAATACTTCACTGCCATTCCTATTATGCAGCTCTGTAACTTCTACACTACCAATGCCAATGCCAGCAAGCAAGCAAACATTCGGCATTGACAAATGCTTGTCTTGCAACATAATAAAATGGATTAATTGCTGGTTAACCAACAGGACTCAGCATGTTAGGATTAACGGTGCATATTTCAGTAATGTGGGGGTGACTAGTGGTGTGCAGCAGGGTTCGGTTCTGGGCCCTGTGCTGTTCAATATCTTCATTTCAGATATGCAGATTAGCTCCAGAAATATTCTTCCAAAATTTGCTGATGATAAAAAGTTATGTGATAGGGTGGACTCTTAACTTTGACATAGATTTATTGGTAAATGACCTTTTCGTACTAGAGCATTGGGCACAGAAAAACAATATGACATTTAACACTGACAAATGCTCTGTTCTTCACTTAGGTTACAACAATCCCAAACAAACACATAAACTATACAATATTATAATTAAATCTTCAACATGTGAAAGAGACTTGGGTATCCTGATTAAGGACAAATTATCCTCCTCTAGTCACTATCATCACATAGCTAAAACTGCCAACTCTCTACTCAGATGCATTAACCGTACATTTATATCTAAGATGGAAGAATGTATCATCCCAATGTTTAAAGCATACATCAGACTACATACAGATTATGAGTCACCAGTGTGGAGTCCATACATGATCAAGGATATTCAAATGGTCGAAAGAATTCAGAGAAGGGCAACAAAAATGGTTCCCCATTTATAGGTTCATAGGTTCATAGGTTTTTATACAAGTTCAGTAGGTATTGCTACCTTTTATGAACTCGCCACCAATCAAAGATGGAATTTAGCAACACTATCATATCCAGAGAGGCTTCAGAAAACAGACCTGCACTCATTGGAGTTTAGGCATACTAGAGGTGATCTTCTGTTCTTATACAAAGTTCTCAAATCACCCTCTCTGGTGGAAAAATGTGGAATTGTCAAAACACTAAGAAAAATAGTACCTAGACTTCACAATCAACAATCAGTGGTAAATAAAGCAAAAACAAACAAAAGAATCTATTTCTTTTCAGTAAGAGCACAGAGGCTCTGGAATCAGCTACCACAAGAGCTAGTAAATTTTGAATCCTTTAAAAAGGGTGTAGAATATTGGCTCTCCAAAAATTACAAAGTCTAATTTCCCACAAATGTGGGGGACAATCAAGATAGTCTTCAAAGCTTCCTTTGTCCTTACTCACCTAGTAAACCTAGGCATAGTACTGAGACTGCAATGGTTCAGGTAGTCAATGATCTCCTGACAGCGAGAGATCAGAGGAGCCATTCCATCTTGGTCCTCCTTGATCTCTCTGCAGCATTTGATACCGCGGATCATGGGGTTATGCTGGAGTGCTTGTGGCTATTCTGTGGACTGTCTGGTACAGTCCTCAGATGATTTCATTCATTCCTCACTGGCAAGATGCAGAAAGTGGAGCTGGGAGTTTTCTCGTTGGCAACACTGCCCCTGTTATGTGGGGTACCGCAGGGCTCTGTGCTTTCCCCCCATGTTATTCACAGTGTAAATGCTGCCACTGGGGGGAGATTGTTGGGCAGTGTGGATTGAGTTTTCACTGCTATTCAGATGATACTCAACTGTACATGTCTTTTGTGCCTGAACAAAACAATACTATCTCAGTCTTTAACAACTGCCTTTCTTAGATTCAGGACTGGAAGAGTGCCATCTGGCTGAGACTGAATCTGGATAAGAGTGAGGTGTTGGTTGTGGATCCAGGTCATCTGGTAGAGAGGTTACCGACTGGGCAGCCATCTGGATTGTGGCTGGGTGGCAACCAGCTGATGACCTCTGGGGAAGGGCAAAAGGGAGAAAGATTAGATTGGGGTAGTGTACAGGCCACCATCTCAAAATGAGGAAATGGACAGGGAGTTGGGTGAGTAAATTAGGATGCTCAGTGGTAAAGGCAGTACTATGATAGTAGGGGATTTCAGTGTGCCAAGGGTAGATTGGAGCACTCCAACTACAGTACCTCTAGTGCCAGGGAACTGGTCCTCCTGGAGGCCTTCCAGGACAGCTTTGTGATAGAGTTGGTAATGGAGCCAACAAGGGAGGGAAACATCCTGGACCTAGTGTTGATTGACAGGGAGCATGTCCAGGACTTAGGGGCTGAGGACACCCTGACAGGACGTGACCACTGCACAATGTGGTTCTTCCTCGATCTAGGTAAGGAGGTAGCCAGGACCAAGACAAAGGTAGTGGACTTCAAAAGAGCAGACTTTGGGAGGATGAGAGACATAATAGAAGAGCACCTCACCACTATCCACCCAGACATGGATGCTGACCAGAAATGATCCATCATCAAGCTGGGTCTGGCAGAGACCACTAACACATGTACTAAGACCCAAAATAAGAAGGCCAAGACCAAAAACCTGAACTTGTTATGCAAGGAGGTAGTAGAGAAAGGAAGGGAAAAAAGGGATGCCTTCAGAAGGTATAAGAGATCCAAGCAAGAGGAGGACAGGGAGGAGTACTTGAGAAAATCCAGAGAGTTGAGTAGAGTAGTCAGGGCAGCCAAGGCTTTAAGGGAGCTAAGGCTGGCACAGGGGAAAAGAGAAGGGGAAAGGATTTCTTCAGGTACATAAGGGAGAAAAGAAGTTATAAAGATGAGAATGTCAGGATCAAGAAAGTTGGGGGTGGTCAGAAAAGGGGGGAATAGGCAGAAGCACTCAATCAGTATATCTGTTGGGTGTTTACCAGGGAGAAGGATGGGCCTATGCCACAGGAGAGAGATAGGGTGGGCACAGGGGGAGCAGGGGTAATGGATGGGGGAATCCCAGTGAGAAGGATATTGGAGGGCCTTAGGTCCCTGTGGATGGATAAGCATCGGGACTGGATGCTGTGCATCCAAGGGTCCTGAGGGAGTTGGCAGAGGTCCTGGTGGGATCACTGGCAGACTTGCTCAACACCTCTCTGGGGACTAGCTGTATGCCCCAGGACTAGAGGATGGCACATGTGGTGCCCCTCAATAACAACAGGCCCAAGGATGAACCAGGTAACTACAAAATGGTCAGCTTTACTTCCATTGTGGGGAAGTTAATGGAGACAATCCTTAAGGAGAGACTGGTGATCTTTCTAGAGGTGAATGGTCTCCAGGTTGAAAGGTAACATGGGTTTGTCTCAAGTAGATCCTGCCATATCAACATGGTTCACTTTTGTGATTGGGTGACTAGGGCACTCAATAGGGGCCATGTGGTGGGTGTCCTGTATTGGACTTCAGCAAGGCCTTCTACTTCAAGAGGATCTGGCAAAGCTTGAGAGCTAGTCTGATGAATGGCAGCTGTGGTTCAATGCCAAAAAATTGCAAAGTCATGCACTTGGGAGCCAGAAACCCTGGGAATTGCTACTGGCTGGCGTGTGTGTGGTTATCCACTTCAGAGGAGGAGAAGGATCTTTTAATACTAGTTACAAGGGACATGAATCATTCTGCACAGTACAGAAAGTCAGCAGCCAAAGCTAATAAGATGCTGGGGTGCATTGCCAGAGAAATCACCTCTAGGAGAGAGGAAGTCATCCTGCCACTGTGCAGGTTGCTGGTGAGATTGCACTTAAAGTACTATGTGCAATTCTGATGCCCCTACTTAAAGAAGGACATCAAACTACTGGAGGGGATCCAGAGTAGGGTGACAAAGATGATCCTTGGACTGGGGACAAACCATATGAGGAGAGACTGAGGGAGCTCAGAATGTATTCCCTGGAGGATAGAAGGCAGAAAGCTGATATGATTGAGACCTTCAAGTACTTAAAGGACATGAATAAGGTTAATACTGAGGGCCTTTTCAGATTGAAGGGGAGGAGGAACACGACTGGACACAGTCTGAAATTGGAGGGTGGAAGATTCAAGAGGGAAATGAGGAGGCACTGTTTCACAGAAAGGGTGATAGCTACATGGAACGCACTTCCAGAGGAGGTGATATCACTGAAATCTGTGGGCAGTTTTAAGAGGGGGTGGGACAGGGTCAATGGAAAGATCACAATATAGGGGAAGCTGGGGAAAGGGGAGTCAGCAAACTGAGGTGATCAATCAGATGGATGGGAAAGGTATGGGGGGCAGTTGCAGTAGTATAGACTGTGAGCTGTGCACCTGAGCAGACTTGATATACCATATGTCCTGTGTCTGCTGGCAATTTTCATATGTTCGTATGTATGTTCGTATTACCTTAAACCGTGTTTTGAGGGTAAATTGATTTCTATCAAATAAGCCAGTGGTTCCCCAAGACTTATTGCATTTTAGATTAGTAGATCTTGATTCCACTGAACTGAACAGAAATCAGGATTTTTCTGACCCAGGACAGAGAATGACAACTGGAAAATTTAAGGATACAGAGAACAGAGATGTGTAAATGATATTTAATGCAAGATTGCTATCTACGTATGGTATAGCAGCTACTGTATGTTGTTCTGGAATATTACTACATTTTCTAACTCCGGTATCCTGACTGTTACCTTGATTTGAGGTGCCTCTGTGTTCAAAAGTTGTTCAAAGTGGTTGGAGCTAGTAGCTGTATAGAAAAAGGTGGTTTGAGAAGGACTGAGGAGGCTTAGTGAACTGAAAAATGAGAGGCACATCATGGAGGAGCAAAGTGAAATATTCGGGGAGTGGAGAAAGGAGCACATCTTTAGCCACAACAGTGTTTGGAACATCTACACTGTGAACTGTGTGCTTAAAAATGAAAGGCAAAGAGATAAAAGAGGCTTGAGATTAGTGACTAGATGATCTAGGTCAAAACAGCTAGAGAATAACAGCACGGTAGAAAACAGCGCAAGCAAAAAAGCATTGGTAAAGATAGTGGCACAGAAAAAAGTGAGCGAAACATACAGTGCTCATTTGACCATGCAGCTCCTCATGCCCCACCACTAGTGATGGGCGAAGTGGCTCCAATTCACTCCATGGAGTGATTTGCGGAGTGAAGGCGAATTCTCGGAGTGCTCCATAACGTGAAGCGGAGTACTTCACGTTATTAATGAGTAACGCGAAGTCCATTGAAAACAATGACTTTGCATTACTCCGCCTTCCCAAACCACTACTCCACCAATTCTTATGGTGAAGTACATTGAAAACAATGTACTTCACCTTACTTCGCTTTGTTTTTAAGCTCCAAAGGCGAATTTTGCAGTGTTTCATGGGATTTCAAGTCACATGGGCTCTAGATTGTTCTGCACAGCCTCAGTTTAGGGTAGTGTGTGTAGGAAGCTGTAGGAGACAATCTGCTCTGAGAGCTCTCTGCAATTCAAACCTTCAAAAAGCTGCTAGAAAAGCCTTTTTGAGTAATTTTTTTTGCTGAAACTTTAGTTCATCGATTATAGGAAACCCTCGTGTGCTCATATCATCGAGCGTTTATTGTTTGTGTATGGATTTTGAATGTTAATGTACAACATTCAGTCTGTGTACTGAGAGACAGTGGAAGTGTGCTTTGGAGAAGGCTGTATCTGTAGTGTAGGTAGATTAACTTGGAGAAAAAGACAGTGCTTTCTTTCTTGGTGATATTTTTCTTGTATAACTGTTAATGTATGCACAGTAATATTTTCAATATTTCTTGTCATTTTTTTGGCCGATTGTTGTGGTGCAGCAGTGCATAATTTTAATTTGTTTAAAATATGCACTTACATTACAGAAGTTTTCAATTTCCATGCATTACTTAGTGTGTGTGTGAGTATGTGTGTGATGCGTGCCATCAAATCAGACACCTTTTATTGTGCCACATAATAATTTCAGCAATGTGAAGCTGCTATCCACTGCAGCTGTGTGATTTTCGTACTTCTTTGTGGTATCTTTACTGGTACTAGTACTAGTGGCTGTTACTGCAGCAGTGCATTACACTCCACCCCCCCCCCCCGCGCCCGCAACCGGCAAAGGTATTCTTTTCCAGATTTGAATTTCTGATGGTGAGCACTGGTTAGGTGTTGTGCCTTTGTGTCTGCATCTCTTCAGTGCACAGTGCAGTCATAATCTATCTGTGCATTTGCATCTCTTTAGGGCCCAATCTCTATCTGTAACTTAAGTCTCAGTTGTTTCTTTGACTTCCCTTCAGAGAACTGGACAGGTGTGGTGCTTAATTCTGCATGAACATTGTACTCATTAATATGCATTTTTAAGTCAGGACCATCACCACGATTCACTCGTGATACAGATCATGTTCTTCATCATCACGGTCACAAATGCAGTCACAAATCACGATTCACGTTCATTCACATTACAAATCACAACATTAAATTTTTTCCTAGTTACTTGGATGTATTGTAAGCCTATTTTGTAGTATCTCTCCAGGCTTCACCACCCCACCATTGTACTCATTGATACATGTTTTTAAGTCTGGGAGTTTTAAGCTACAGCTCATCGGGGAAGTATAGCCATAGGCGGCAGGCATTCACGTTTCTTCATCATCACGGTCACAAATGCAGTCACAAATCACAATTCACGATCATTCACATTACGAATCACAACATTAATTTTTTTTCTAGTTACTTGGATGTATTGTAAGCCTGTTTTGTAGTATCTCTCCAGGCTTTACCACCCCACCATTGTACTCATTGATACATGTTTTTAAGTCTGGGAGTTTTAAGCTACAGCTCATCGTGGAATTACTGCCATAGGCGGTAGGCATTCACGTTTCTTCATCATCATGGTCACAAATGCAGTCACAAATCACGATTCACGATCACGTCACGAATCACAAAATTAATTTTTTTTAATAGTTACTTGGATGTATTGTAAGTCTGTTTTGTAGCATCTCTCCATGCTTAACCACCCCACCATTGTACTCATTAATGTTTGTTTTTAAGTCAGGGAGTTGGACAGTGTCTGCAGTACATACACAGACTGGAAAGAAGACTGAATGCACACATGCAGTTTAGTACAGTATACTTGCACTGCTCAGAATACAAAGTGTCACGCATATGGAAGACAACAAAAAAAGGGCATAATTACATACAATGGTCAGGGATGGTGGAGGAATACATTTTATAACACAGCAAGGAAGGTGTGGGGGGCACATGGTGTGAGGAAAAAAAATAATGTGGGATCCCATGGTGATCCTGCAGCAGTTCCAGCATGGACATAATTTGCAACTGATGTTCCTCTATGTGATCCAGCCACTGTTCAACAGCACTCACCATCTCATTGTTCTCCTCGACAGCACTCCAGAGAACTGCCAAGTCAGCCTGTGTTACATGCAGTTCTCTGGGGTCCACACATTCTACAGGCTGACCTGCTGCTGGTGGTGGTGGCGGGGGTGGGGGTGGTGGTGGAGCAGCAGGTGCTGCTGTGGCCCTCCTCTTCTTAGGGATGCTGCAATGCACAGCTGCACCCTCTGCCACAGAATGGCCAGTAGGTGCAGGCATGGTACGTTCTGTGGCAGCCTGCCACTCCAACTGCTAGTGATTGAGCATATGGGTGCACTGGCCCTCAGTCCCCAGGTGAGTCCCTTGGGGGTCACGGCACACCTCTACCTCACATAGGCGGCACTTGACCACACTGCTGTCCCCCCACACAGTAAAAAAAAACTGCTAAACAATGGAGGTGGGGGAGTACCAGGCACAGGCAGGGGATGGCCAGATGAACTGGCAGCCAGTTGGTCACAGTGCTGAACAGGGATGGGATCCACTCCTGGGCCTGGGGGAATAGGCACATCCTGCTCCAGAGAACCTGGACTTCGTGGTGGTGGTTCAACTGCCTCAGAGTCAGGACAGGAGGCGCTGCTAGTCCTGCTTCTGTGGGGGGCACTCACAAGTATCGAGCGGTCCAACAGGAATGGGTGCCTGTTCCCTCCACACATGCGCATGGTACGATGCTTACCACTACCACAGTCTCCCAGAGCTTCCTCCACCCCAGACATTTCCCTCATCCTGGTCCATCTCTCCTACTGAGCTCCCTCAGTCTGAGCAATTACTACTCACACTGTCACACAACAGACACACACAGTCACACAGACAAACAACTAACTACTTATAAAGGTAAGAAAAATAAAATTTACAGAAAGAACAAATTAAGTAAAAAAGAGTACAGAAAAGACAAAGAAATGTAGTTTTTAAAAAAGCTGTTGGGTCTAAATCAAAGTTTAAATAGAAACATAGAAACATAGAGGTTGACGGCAGAAAAGGACCACAAGGCCCATCTAGTCTTGTTTTTCAGCATGTTTAAATATATTATGGTGGGTGCGGGAAGCGAAACCCTCTATGTGGGGGGTGTGGGGGGGGCACAACCTCCTGCATAAAATTGTGGCACAGGTCATGAGCAACTTCAATTCACCCCCAGCTTTGTCAACCAACTTTGTAATAGTGAGTGTCCCTCTCCCCAACTTTCTGCCCCTCGACTTGCATCCCCAACCCCCAGAGTACAGATCCCCGCTCCTCTGTTGTGTCCTGTGCCCTTTCTTGTTCCTTGTGTGGTGGGTAGAGAAATGGAAAGGCCCAAGTGCTTATAAAATTCACTAGGTAACCCATCAGACCCTGGAGCTTTCCCTTTTGGAGCTCCCACAATGACTTCAGAAATCTCTTGTAATGTAATTGGCTTATCCAAATAGTTTTTTTCTCTTCTACTAGAATAGGTAAATTAGCATTTTTTAGAAAATTTTCAGTGTCAGATTAATTTCCTGTCCCTTGTGTCTTATATAAATCACTGTAAAATTCCCAGAAACACTTTTTAATTTCTTGTACATTGTAGGTTGTCACCCCACTTTTATTTCTGATTCCTTTAATAATATTTTGATTTTGTTTCTGCTTGATCCTGTGTGCTAATAATTTCCCCGCTTTTTCTCCCGCTTCCCAAAATTTTTGCTTAGTTCTAAAAATTGAGTATTCAATCTTAGCGTAATGCAGTTTATTAATTTCACATTTCAAACCCATGATTTTATACAGTGTCTCCTTTGACCTCAGAGAATTCTTTTTTAACTCTGATAAGGTCTTGCTTAGTAGATCCTCTTTTTCTTGCAGCTCCTTTTGTCTCTCTTTTTTCTTTTTTGAAGCAAAACTAATAATACTACCTCTTATGAATGCCTTATAAGCCTCCCAAACAATTTTCGGCGATGGCTCTCCCTGGTTATTTATTTTAAAGTAGAATGAGGTCTCTTCTTGAAGGTATTCTTGAAAATTAGGGTCTAGTAACAGTGAAGTATTGAATTTCCAGCTATTAGATTTCTTACTATTATTTTCTAATAATAAGGAGCTCTTGAGCAAACTATGGTCAGAAATCAGAAGAATTTCATGTCCAATGTGACTGATGCTATTACAAAGGGATAAAGGCATGAAAAGATAATCTAATCTACTAAACACCCCATGCCTTGCTGATAAAAAGGAAAAATCTCATCCAGTAGGGTGCACTATTCTCCATAAGTCTAATAGTCCCAAAACATCTATCATATTATGTAGACTTTTTTGCGCAGCTGACAGAGAACCAACATTTCTTGAATTGGATCTAGCCAAAGTGGGATCCATTACCTCATTAAAATCCCCTCCCATAATCAATTCATAGTCTCCCACATTGGCTAATAAAAAAGATAAGTTTTGAAAGAACTATTTTTGTTTTGTATTTGGGGCATAAACATTACAGATTGCTATATTTCTTCCATAAAGGCTCCCAAGTAAAATCTGATACCTTCCTTCAGTGTCTGTCAAATGACCATGTTTAATAAAATGTATCCCCTTTCAGATTAAAATTGCCACCCCTCTCTTTTTGGATCAGAAACAACAATGTTCCACTGAGGAAACCCAGCTCCTTACTAACTTGTTAGCCTCAATAGGTAATAGATGAGTTTCCTGCGACAGAACCATATCTGCTCTATGCTTATTTAAATGGTTTAAAATTCTCTATTTTTTAACTGGTGATCAATAACAATATGAGCCATGGCCATAACTGACCTGAAATTACTTCTAAAATGATTTCCCCAGTAAAACAGAAAAGAATAAAACAGACATATAAAAAAAATCACAGATTATAACTAACTATATAGTATTTACTTGCAAGAAATATAATAGAACAAAAAATACTGCTTCAAATATATATAGAGTCTTCTAAATCCACTTCATGACAAACTCAATAAGAAGGACATGAGCTGTCCACTGAGAACAAATCCCAAATTGCAACCCACAACATAAAGACAGCCTACTCGTGAGACCCACATTAGTCTAGTTACCGCTATATATTTTATTTTTTTTGTTAAATATGCTTACGTACCTTAAAACCACAGACAATCGACCCTTATCTATCCTCTTACTCACTTAGTTACCATTTGAAGGTCATAACATGAAAGATACAGTAAGGTAATCCCATGTGTCCTATAGTCTAGGCACCATAACATTTGTACAAGGCTATTAAGAATCTAAATATTTCAATACCCGAAAGCAAAAATTTCTCCATGTTTCACTTACCTTACCCCTTTGATGACGCTGTAGCCCCCAAGGACCTCTCATACTTCCTGCATAAGAGGCACTAAGCCCTGGATCCTTCATCCAGCACTAACCAGTAAAGAACATAAAATTACTTTTAAATGGTTTAGTGTTAAAATAAAATAGCCTGCAAAACCAGACAAGCAATGCTCTCACCCAAAGTGGCTTTGCTTAAATGCCTGATTTACTTTAGCTATCATAGGAGCCCTGGTCAGAAGGCTAATCACAGCAAACTTATGAAAGGGTCATAAAATAGTGGAAGAATACATGCCTTGAGTGCTAAAATATTAACAGATATATATATAAAACATTATTTTTTAACAAATAATAGGAACGCCCTTGCTGCACCCCTATCCCATGAGCTTTTGAAAAACACATTCACCTGACCCCAACAGACTTCCCGACAATACCTTATTTCTATTTAAGCCCCCTCCCATTTAGTCTTGTTAATAAGGCACATAATGCTTAGACATATATCGTAACAGAACTTAATTCCATTTAATTGGTAGACCTGTGTGCATTGCCCAGAAATTTCATTTAACTATAAGTAGAAAGCTTATTTACCTTGATTTCATAGGCATTAACTGCACAACTTTCTAAAAAGGCTTCCTCAAGGCTTTCATATCTGTGACCTTTGCCCCTTAACCCTTACTCCCTTCATGAGGTCTAGGGGGAGAGGTATAATATTTAACAATAGAACCCAAGCGAAATGAAAAAAGAAACAATAAATAAAAAAACAAAGTTAGGCAACAATGTTGAATGAGCGTCAAAAGCTTGCTTAAAATTATTTTTCCTCATGTCATATGACCCTGTGACTTCAGACGTCCAATCGGCACCCAGAAACAATACACAAGGAGGTCAGCGCATATTTTTTTCCTCTGTGAAGAGATCACAGTATCCATGTAGACCGAGGCATCAGGTTCTTGTTCGCAGTCAGGACTCGCCGGTGAGTAGGGCTGTTCAAACATGTCAGTTACTGGGCTAAAGTTACTTCGGAGACAGTTACGTTTTTCTACATTAGGCACAAGGATTCCTGCTTCTACGTTGCTAGAGGAGATATTAGACTGTGGGGAATTGCTGAGGTATTGCCAATTGCACTTTTCATCTTGAAAACTGGTTGTACTCTTCTGGACAGCTTAGTGGACCAAGCCATTGACTTTGGTATTGTTGTTTTGGGATCAGGTATACGCCTAGTGTAGTGTTTGGATATTGGAATAAGTGTTTGCTTATGCTCCATCTGTGGAGCTTTCTTTGGAGGTAAGGATCGAATGTTATTTGGTGGATCTTGAGCTCGTGATGGAAGTTCTATTGTAGAATTTCTTTGCACTTGGTTTCCAGATTTGACTGTTGGGCTGTGCTTTGAAGTGCTAGATTGAATTTTAGTTTTTAAAACACTCGGAGTCTCTGGCCATGATTTAACAATGAATTCCCAAGCCTGTTCAAGGGAATTAAAACTATAGTTTCCATTAGCCCTGGTCACCACAAGCACAGCTGGGTATTTGATGTAGTAGGCAACACCACGCTTTTGTAAAACAAAACAAATTATCACCAAACCTTTTTCTTTCATCCATAATCTCAGTAGAAAAGTCCTGAAATAGGTGAATTCTATTACTGCCCCAATGTAAGACTTTCTGCTGCCTGGCTAGCATCAATATTTCCTCCTTGACATTAAATCTTAGAAAATGGGCAATGATGGGCCTGGGTTTCTGTCCCTGTTTTGGAGGAGCTTTCAAAGGTCTTTGCCCTTTCAATTTCCAAGGGCCAGGGCCATGTGTAATTTAAAATGGTGGGCAAAAATTCTTATAAAAATATGATCATGTCACCCCCTTCTAATAATTTTGGCACACCTATAATTCTTAAATTGTTTCTTCTACTACTATTCTCCAAGTCATCAACCTTTGCCCCTAAAGATTCCATTGTAGCCATATTGTCATCAGCTTTATCCTCTACACTACAAAGGGAGTGTTCAATATATGCCAGTCTTTCTTCAATAGAATTTAGCCTTTCCTCTAATATCTCTGCTTTAGCTTTCTCCATATTTGCCTCCAGTTTTAAGCTGACAATGTCAAAATGCATAGACTGTAGTTTCTCTCTGATGAAAGCCACGTCATCATTTCCTCAGTCATAGCTTTTATTATTTTTCTTCCCATTACTATGTTTTGGCTTTGTTGGGCTTACCATTTCATCCAAAAACCTCGAAGGGGAGCCTTTGGATTGTGATACAGTAGCTACCGGCTTAAGCTTCGATTCTCCCAGTATTGCAAGAACAGAACTACCATTTGTATCCCGTCTGGACAGAACTTGTGGTATTTTATGATACTTCCGATCACAAAAAAAACTCTTGAAATATTTTAAAATGTATGCATAAATTAGTGATGAATCCCATTTAGTGGGAGAGCTACACTCTCAGGCTGTCATACTTTTAAGCACTAGCGTGAGACCACAGAATTGCCTTATGTCTGTCCCATGCATTCTTGAATTCCCCCACTGTTTTTGACTCTATGACCTCCTCAGGAAGGCCGTTCCATGCATCTACAACCCTCTTTGTGAAGAAATACTTCCTCACATTACCTCTGAGCCGTCCCCCCCACCTTCAAATTGTGCCCCCTTGTTCTTGCACATCTCTTTTTCTGAAAGATGCCCTCTTGGACTTTGTTGATTCCCTTGAGGTATTTGAAAGTTTCTGTCATGTCCCCCCCCTTTCCCCGAGGCTATACATCTTAAGCTCCTTTAGTCTTTCTTCATATGTCTTCTGGTGCAGACCCTGCACCATTTTGGTTGCCCTCCTCTGGACAGCTTCCACCCTGTCTATGTCTTTGCAGAGATGGGGTTTCCAGAACTGTACACAGTACTCCAGATGTGGTCTTACCAACTGTCTGTACAGAGGGCCAACAACATCCTGTTTGCTACTGATGACGCCTCTCCCTGTGCATTTCAGTATCCTCCCAGCCCTCCTTACTGCCTTCTCACATTGCTGGTTCACCTTTAGGTCATCTGCTATGACTACCCTCAGGTCCCTTTCCATTTCTGTTGTAGTCAGTATCACACCCCCCATTGTGTACTCTTGCCCTGGATTTTTGTTTCCCATGTGCATTACTTTGCACTTTGCTTTGAATCTAAGCTGCCATACATTTGATCATTCCTCCAACCTTGCCAATTCCCTTTTCATCCTTTCCACCCCAACTTGCATATCAACCATGTTGCAGATCTTTGTGTCATCTGCAAAGAGACATACCTTCCCCTCCAGTCCCTCTGCAATGTCACTTATAAAGACATTAAAGAGGACCATCCCAAGTACTAAACCCTGTGGTACCCCACTAGTAACTCTCCTTTCTTCACTGTGTTCTCCATTTACTATTACCTGCTGTGTCCTGTTGTCCAGCCAGTGTTTTATCCAGGCTATCACTCTGGGAACCACCCCTAGACTGGCTAATTTGTTTATTAATCTTTTGTTTGGGACTGTGTCAAATGCCTTGCTAAAGTCTAGGTAGGCCATGTCCACAGCCCCTACCTGGTCTGCTACTTTTGTCACTCAGTCAAAGAAATCAATTAGATTCATTTGACATGACCTTCATGCTGTGAATCCATGCTGCCTTGGGTCCTGTGCCCCACTGGCATCTAGGTATTCAACAATATTTCCTTCAGAAGTGATTCCATCATTTTCCCTACCACTGAGGTCAAACTGACAGGTCTGTAGTTTCCTGCCTCTATCTTGCTCCCACTTTTGTGAAGTGGAATCATATCCGCCCTTCTCCAGTCCTCAGGTACCACACCATCTTCCCATGATTTATTAAAAATTGTAGTCAGTGGTGTTGCTAGTTCTTCACTTAGTTCTTTTAGAATTCTGGGGTGAATGCCATCAGGCCCCATTGCTTTATCCACCTTCAGTTTTAAGAGTTCTTTTAGAACCCTTTCTTCTCTGAAAGGACTAATATCAACCCCCCTATCTAGAGTGCTTCTATTGACTGGAATAGGTCTCTCCCCCTGCTTTTCCAGTGTGAATACTGAGCAGAAATATTCATTCAGTATCCCTGCTTTTTCACTGTCACTCTCTGCCCAACAACCTTCCTTTTTATTCAGCCTCAGTATCCCTGACTTTGTCTTTCTTTGCTCCCTAATGTACCTATAAACGTTTTCATCCCCCTTCTTAACCGAGTTGGCTATCCTTTCCACAGTTTGGGCCTTTATTATTTTGACTGCCTTCCCCACTTTCTTCTGCTTTAACTGGTACAGTTCTCTGTCCTGCTCCTTCTGTGTTTCCTTATACTTCCTGAATGCTCTCTTTTTCTTCCTTAGCTTCCCTGCCACCATAGTGTTTTTTTCTTTCATTTTGATTTGCTTATTTGCTTCACACAAAGGTTTGTTGCCTCTGTGATGGCAGTTTTGATGTTTCCCCATTGTTGCTCCACCCCACCTTCTTGCCTGTTTGCTAGTGGTTTTCTGAGGCACTCACCCATTTTGACAAAATCAGCCCTCCTGAAGTCCAATACCTTCACTTTTGTGTGGCTTGACTCTACAGCTAAGCTTATCATGAATCACACTGTTTGGTGGTCACTTGTTCCCAGATGGCTACCCACTTCAAGATCAGAGATCCTCTCTTAGTCCCCATTAGAGAGTACCAGGTCTAAGATTGCTCCCTCCCGAGTGGGTTCCAAAACTAGCTGTCTGAGGCATGCCCCCTGTAGGGCATTGGGAATGGCTCTGCTCTTGGATGTGGCTGTAGCAAAGGTGCTCCAGTTAACATCAGGCATATTCAGGTCCCCTATCAGCAATATCTCATCTTTCTCTGCCATCCCAAGGATGCCTTCTATCATTTCCTTGTCCATTTCCTCCCCCTGAGACAGGGGTCTGTATACAACCCCTGTGTGGATTGTGGAGCCATTTCCAGTCATCAGGGTGACCCACAGTGCCTCTGCTCCTCCCTGTTTACCCTTTAGTTTTGTTGCTTTGATCCCTTCCCTTACATAGAGAGCCACTCCTCCTCCTAATCATTTTCCAACCCTGTCCTGCCTGTAGATTGTATACCCTGGTATGTTGACATCCCAGTCATGTTTCTCTGTGTACCATGTTTCTGTGACTGCCACAATATCCAGGCATCCCTCTTCCATCAAGGCCACCACTCCAGGGAGCTTTTTACCTAGACTACGGGCATTGGTACTCATTACCCTCCATTTTTTTCTGGCTTTATTTCTTTTTGCCCCATCCCTGTCCTTACTGCCTTTGTCTTTTTCACCATTTACCCCAGCCCTTATCCCTATTGACTGCTCTATCTTGATGTTTACCTCACTTGCAACCCTGATTTTTTTTTGGGGGGGAAGGATTTCCCTTCTCCTTTACAGTGCCTCCTCCCTTGGCTAGTTTAAATGCTTGCCAATGAAGCATTTAAACCTATCACCCAAGATCCTGGTTCCTTTCCAGGATAGATGCAGACCATCACAATTGTATAGGCCTGCATCCCTCTGGGTGAAGCCCAGTCCCCAATGAAGCCAAATCCCTGAGCTCTGCACCAGTTTTTCAACCAGTCATTGAATCCCATGGTGTGGAGTATCCTAGCCTCATCCATGCCATAGACAGGTAGCACTTCCGAGAAAGTTACTGTGTGTGCTACTTGTCTAAGGCCCTATCCAAATTCCACAAACTTCTGTTGCACTGCTCTGATCCCATTCTCAGCCAGGTCATTCGACCCTAGGTGGATAATGACATCCAGCTCACTGCCCCTTGTAGCTGCTCCCACAATCCTAAGGATTAATTTCCTGTCCCTCCAACCCATGGTGCCTGGCAGGCACCTTACTTCCCCTTTCCCTCCCCCTGTTCTACTCCCCTAACAATAGAGTCCCCCACCAGGAGCTGTTTCCTTCCCCTGTGGGGTCCTGTGCCACCCTCCTGTGGGTCTCCATTGTGGAGGTTCCCAGCATCCTCCTTGGTCTCCACTTCAGGTGCCTCCATAGAGGAACCATGCTCCACCAGAGTGGTGAATGAATTGTGGAGAGGCACAACTGGAGGGATGCACCTCTGTTCCACCACCCTCTCCCTCCCTGAGCCCATCGTGGTCCAACCACTCCTCTTTCTTGCAACCTCTGAGGTTGTGGCAGTGGCCTGGGTGGTCCCTGGGTGGGGGAACAGGTTTTACAAATCATTGCCAGGTCAGCATGGAGACGAGCAACCTCCTCCCTCAGACCAGAGAGGTGCCTGCAAATAGGGCATCAACACAGTTTCCAGAATGTCTCCCAGAAGACTGCTGCTCCACAGCCAGTACATTGCACCACTCCCCACATGTCTGTGTCCCTTCCTGTCACAGATGCTTTTCTTTTTTTTTTTTGTTTCTTTTTAGTGTGTATAAGCTTGTGAGTGTCTCTATCCACTTTTCTGTGTGCTGTGCCTTTAAGGATATGAACAGGTGTATGCTGTTAGCAGTTTTGGGGAAGTGATGTCAGAATCCCTGCTATAAAGGAAGTTATGCGCATGGTGTGGGTGGGGTGTGGGGAAGGGTGGGAGGAGTAAATCTATGCTGTCCAGAAACAGTCAACTACAACTCTGACCTTCCACCCCTGGGAGTGCCTTCCTTCCTTTCAGACACCTATTTCACAGAGGTTAAGTACCAGGTCTAGTCATAGATGACTGCAAATATCTCCCAGCTACAGTTTCTCCCTGGCAAATTAAAGTTAAAACTAAGACAAGTCAACACCAAAAACAGAATCAATACTAGTGACTTACACCGGTCCAAAAAAGTAAAATTTCAGTTCAGTGTAGTCCAGAAAATAACCTCCTTGATTTAAGGAATCTCTGACTGTGTTCTCTCTCTTTCTCTCTCTCTCTCTTTCTGTGTCTCAGCAGACAGAGACCACAAACAACTTCTGTTCTAAGTCCACAGTTCAACTAGGTCCCTTTTAGCTCCTCCCCTTAACAAACACCTATTTCACAGAGGTTAAGTACCAGGTCTAGTCACAAATGACTGCCAATATCTCCCAGCTACAGTTCCTCCCTGGCAAATTAAAGTTAAAACTAAGACAAGTTAACCCCAAAAACAGAATCAATACTAGTTACTAACACAGGTCCAAAAAGTAATAATTCAGTTCAGTGTAGTCTAGAAAATAACCTCCTTAATTTAAATTTATAGTTTATTTATTCAAGTTTTGTAAAGTACAGCACTTGGGCTGCCATGGTATGTCCATGTCCATGTACATGACTGCACATGCTTCTGTGATTTCCCTTGTACAGTAATTAATTCTTGTCATCCATCTATTGGAGAAGCAACTTGTAAACAGTTAAAACCACTAGGCCCAATTCACAAAGCGGGCTTAGATGGGCACAAGCTATGGCAAACAGGAGCTTGTGCAGAAGCCCATTGTGCAGGGGACCCTGCACCAGATTCAGGTACAGAAGGGGTCCCAGCGCTAAAGTCCCCACTCATGCGGCACCCTTTCCCATGCAGCAAACACATGGTGCATGTGATGGATCTGCCACAGGGTCCTTGCAGTAGACATAAGCAGTCCACAATCCCCAATCCTCTGATAATATAAATGGTACCCATCCCTGGTGGTCTAGTGGCCCCCTTCACCAATCTCTGATAGCGTCTGTTTTTATATTATTTAGTAAGTCTCCCTGACATAGTGGTTTAGTGGTCCCATCTTCTACAATCCCTGATAGTGCATGTTTTTATATTATTAATTAAGTCTCCCTGACCTGGTGGTCCAGTGGTTCCCCACCCTGCACCCCAGCAGGTAGTGTCCACCACCCCACTCCCCCATTCCCAATACGCAGCAGGCATCTGGTACAGCCCACCTCTCCTCTCCACAGCCAGCCACTGGACAGAACTGTCAGTGAATGGTCACTGTATACTGTATGTTGTTTAGTCCAGTGGCTGGTCACAGAGGTGAAAAGTGGGCTGTGCCAGTCACTGGATGCATATCAGGAATGGGGAGGAATGAGGTGATGGGCCCTACCTGCTGGTGTGGGGTACCACTAGACCACCAAGTCAGAGAGACTTAATTAATAATATAAAAATAGGCACTATCGGGGATCCAGGAGGGGGGACCACTAGACCAGAAGGGATTTAGGACCCTAATTTATGGGCATCTATACCATCGCTGCCACTTAGCGTGGACACACTTTACTCAATCACATTGTGTGGACAAATAGAGTAAGCCCAAACCATTTCATATGTTTCCCATGTGAAAATCATTGGTTAATGTGGACCTCATAAGCCATGTATGGTGGACACTTGCTCGGTGGTTCACACCTCGTTAGACTGCTAGTTAAGGTACTTAGCCTGCGTATAAAGGTGACACCCCCAGCATAATTAACATTCATAAGTTTTCACAAGCTGTAGCAGTGTGTTGTTGAAGCTCCTACCTCTGTGCTGAACCTCAGGATGGCTTCTTCTCAGCATCCTGGCATCCTGCTCACAAGGAAGATTGAGCTTATACACCGGTTGAAGTCGCTGCCCAAAATGAGTGTGACACAGGTCTGACATTATGCCTAACTGGGACCTACTCCAGCAAAAAGGAATCTGTGTTGGAAAAAGTACACTGCTGAGCCAACCAAGCAAAGTAAAATAACACAAGCAAATTTTTTGTGAGGGTAGGAAGAAATAGGCTGTTGGTTAATTAGGATCTGCAGCTTATCCTCTAGATAGGGAAATGGGCAGACTAGGTGGGCCAAGCGGTCCTTATCTGCCATCAAAGTCTATGTTTCTATGTTTCTATGAGTCTTTTACTTCTTAAACACCCCACCACCACCACCAGACACTGACACAGACCTTCACAAGCCCTGATGAAATAAAGGCTTATGTACAGCACAAGCACTTCAGATACTGAAACTCAAGCTCAGAGTATATAAAGGTGTATGTACAGCACAAGAACTTCACATAATGAACCTCAAGCACTACACCAATCACCAAGGATGGAAACACAAGTAAACAGAAGCACTTAAAGAGTAAAAATGTCTACAAAGTTTACTCTACTTTATCATTTCGGGACCGATGCATGAATTAGAGACCTGGTATCCAATGTGGCAGTGCATATCGAAACTCCACCCACTCTGGTAACGGTGGACATCAGTTTTGGTGGACAAATTGAAGAGCCACAAATCTGTCCATTTAAAGTGGCATGCACTGTGTGTGTGTATATATATATATATATATAAATATATGTATATTATGGCAGCACAGTCATGCTACCATAGTTAGGTTTGAGTAGCACTTTTAAGGTTAAAGGGTAAAATTGTGCACCTTAATAACTTTGAAACTGTTCAACAGATTTGACTGAGATTTGGCAGGCATGGTTGGGCATGGTAGATCTTGGGATAAGCCAACTTTTTTACTGGTAGGATATACGGCTGTGGCGTTATTAAGTGACAACCAAAAGTGCAATTACGTTTTTTTGTGAATTCTTCGCTCTTGACTACAGGTAGCACGGTTTGTGCGACCAGTCCAAAAACTTCAGGGAACATGTGTCCGGGGTCCCGGATGTGTCTTTTGAAGATTTTGTGAAAAAATATTGAACGGTTCAAAAGTTATTCAAAAAACAAGTTCCCATTATAAGTCAATGGGTAAGTTAACAAAAAGTTTGAAAGTGTCGCAAATGCACCTTTTAGTGTCACAAATGGCCCTAGCAGTGTCACAAATTTTGTTTTCACTTACTGATCAGAAAAATTTTTGACATTTAAAATTTGGACCCTTTAGGGATGCAATTCTTTCTGTGTTCACCTATTCAGACCCTGAGGATGCTAGCCATGTCATTATTTTGTGGTTAAACACCCCAGAAATATGACTTTTAAATTTCTGGAAACAATTTTTGCGAAAAGTGTCGCAATTTTCGAAAGTACTTTTTCAGACTAAGGCAAAATGACAGGAATTCTTTGCCACCATACTGTGAAACAATGGTTGGGTCTTTTGAGCTGAAAATTGGAGGGAAGGCAGCCAACATCTCACAAATGTGCCATTTGGTGGTTTGGTGAAAAAATATTGCATGGATCCAAAGTTACGGTACTCCGAAGTCAGCATTTTTTCCCATAGACTAACATGGTGGCGTCCGCTGCGCCTTTCGGGGCTCGTATCTCGGAAACAGTGTGAGATACAGAATTTTCGTCATGACAGTGCATAGCCATCAGTGAAAATGTAGCCAGGAAAATCATGATTCATGTGAATTTCTTTTTCCTACCTCGTACGGTTCCTGAGATATAAGCAATTTAGTCTTCCAACAGCTCATTTTCTGCTCTGAGGCCCATTATTATGCACACATTCTTTGTACACACTGTGTTTCTCTATGCAGCTGTTGGGCAAAAACAGGGAGTGCGCTTACCTTACTGTTACACTTAGCATTACCAGTTATGTTTCCGTACCCATTTGCATTACTGTTCACGTGTACGCCACCATGTGCGTTACCCTTTGCGTTCTCGTTTGCGCTTACATTTGCGTTACTGTTACCATTTGCATTTCCACTACTGTTTGTGTTTGCATTTTGTATTGCATCACCATGCACATTGCCATTTGCGTTTCCAGCAGCCCTTTCATTTGTGTTTGCATTTGTCTTTTGTTTTGTGTCTTCGTTGCTGTTACTGTTACCATTTGCGTTTGCAATTGCATTACTGTGCCGGTGAGCATTACGGTTTGCATTTCCATATGCGCTTGCATTTCCTTTTGTGTTTCTGTTTTCTTTGCCATTATTGTTGCTGTTACCATTACCATTTGCCTTTACAATTTGCGGTACATGCTGATGCGCATTCTTGAGTTTTTACGTTCCATACAGCTTCTGTTCCGTTCTGTTTCTGTTTCCTTTGTGTTATTCTTCATATTAACTTTACCATTTTATTTACAATTGTGGTACCGTGCCTATCGCATTCAGATTTGTGTTTCTGTGCTCATTTGCGTTTGCATTTTCATTTCTGTTCCCTTTTGCATTCTTTTTGCTGTAACACTTAACATTTACATTTAAAATATCACTGCCATCACTGTGCACATTATCAGCTGCATTTTCATATGCTCTTGCATGTGCGTTTGTGTCTCTGGTTGTTTCGGCATCACTTTGCGCTTGCATTTCTTTTAACATTTACTTTACCATTTATGTTTGCGTTACCATGTGCATAACTGTTGCCGCTTGCATTTGCATTGCTGTTCCTGTTACCATGTGACAAGAGATCATGTGGAAGGAGTGCGGGGCCTGAAGGGACCCGCGCTCCCAAAACTGCATTACATTCACTATTTATCATCCTCATTCTCAAAAAGAAGGGAAATTAGAGGCAAAAAACTCCATTTAATGCATCAGTTAGGGTTGTTCTACAGTGACAAAAGTGAGGAAATTTGGTGTTAGGGTTGAAAGCCCCCCTTGAACCCCTCAGCCCACCCCCCCAACTGGCATCAGGGTGCACATTGAGGTCATCGGTCCTAACTCTCACCCCATTCTCCTATACCTCAGCTTCTTTACACATGTGATGGGGTAAGAGTTAGGGCCGACGACCCCAATGCTCACTCCAATGCCAGTTGGAGGGGTGGGCTGAGGGGGTCCAAGGGGGCTTTCAATCCTAGCACCGAATTTCCTCGCTTTTGTTGCTGTGGAACAACTCTAACTGATGCACTAAACAGAGTATTTTGCCTCTAATATATATATATAGATAGCTATAGCTATAGCTAAATCTATATATTTATAGGTGCAGTAGCGTGACTATAGGTAGGGTTGAGTAGGCACTTTATTTATTTATTTTTTAAATTCTTTGTTAACCAGGTAAGGCCCACTAAGCACAGGTGCCTGTTTTCAGGAGCGAACAGGGAGCACTGAGGAGGTAAGTGACTTGTTCAAAGTCACACAGTATGTACGTGGAGGTTGTGGGAATCAAACTCATGTCTGTCTGCTGGATGTACCATGCTCATTCCTAGCTTGTTATTGTAACCTCTAGGCTATAAATCAAATCAAATCATTCTTTATTTCTAAAAAGTGCTTATCCAAGACCAAAGCTCTTGCACATAAAAAACATATAAACAAACATAATAAAACAATCAATATTCAGCCAGCACAAACATAAATAAATAATAAACTAAAATCAATCTGGAAACTCCTGGCTTAATAAGTATTTTTGTAATGCTGTTTTAAAACTCTGGATGGTTAGGCACTTTCAAACATGACCAGGTAGAGAATTCCACAGGGTGGATGCTACAAAAGCAAAAGACTGAGCCCCAGATGTCTTTAAGTGCAGCCTGGGAATCTCCAGCAATCCCTCATTGGAGGAGTGAAGTGAACAGAGGGGGCAGTAAGAGTGAAGGAGATCTTGCAGGTAGTGCAATCCCTGTTCATGTAGGACTTTATAGGTCTGTAGCCCAACTCTGAAGGTGATCTGCCAATGTACTGGCAGCTTGTGCAGTCCGTGGAGCACAGGCCTAATATGACTGGTCCTAGAAGTACCAGTCAGAAGCCTGACTGCAGCATTCTGCATCAGCTGCAAGTGGTGGATATCAACCCCTAATAGCTCTAGGTAAAGGACATTGCAGTAGTCCAGGCGGGAGGTCATGAAAGTGTGGACCCATGTTGGAAGATCATCAGGAGGAACTAGATGCTTCACCTCAGCGATATTCCTTAGATGGAAAAATGAGGTCTTAACAATGGCTGACACCTGAGATCTAAGGGTCATGCCACTGTCAAAAATAATGCCCAGGTTCAGCACCCAGTCAGAGGTAGTCAGCTGAGCACCCCCAAGCCAAAGTCCAGAGGGCTGCCCTTCCACAAACCCACCTCTCGATGACCTTGGTCCACCACCAACACCTCAGTCTTATCTGGGTTCAACCACAGCCACCTGGCACTCATCCAGTCCTGGATCTGGAAGAGACAGTTGTTAAAAACTGAGAGGAAGCCATTTTGCCTGGGCACAAAGGACATGTATACTAAGGTTCATACTAAGGTGAATAGTGAGCAGGAAGCTATACTGTATAGCTCATGAGTGCTCACATGCTAACCAGTTTAATAATAAGAAATCAGTTTAACGGATAATAAGTAATTATCCAATCTTTTTTTGAAAATATTTTGGTTTTACTTATTCTAAAATGGGCAAATAAAATCACGAATGCTGATTGGCTGGAAGCCCTCTCCAGCCGTGTCCTTATCAGCGCATATCATGTCAGTGAGCACTACTTCTGGCACCCAAAGCCCTACCACAGGGAGAAATCAATCCATAGCACCCGTCTCCCAATGCAGCTTGTCAGATATGGTACCGCGGGACAACAAGCGCTTGAAGTGCTATACTGAAACAGCGCCATGCTGCCACCAACAGAAAAACAAAAATCATGCCAGGAAATATATCCAGCATCCCCCCTCCTCTTCCTTCACAATATTTATCATTGTCATTTATTTGTCTTCGGTGTTGGGCTGCCCTGCCAAATGTATGTATTTTAGTCCTAACCCCGCCAGCGATCGTCTGACTCTTACCACAAACTGATGATTCCAACTTCATTTCCAGCATTACCAGCCTTTGTTCTCCAACCCTCCCATCTTCCTGCCCTCCTAAGCAGCCATTCCCATCCATGTGAGCACATAAAAAAAACTCAAACTCCCTACTTGTAAGGGCAGTAAAACACCAGAGGTTTCACTTTAGAAACCGCAAAGTGAAAACCGACCTGGACGGTGGCTGGTAAGAGACATGCTCACTCGTAACGAAGTGGGCCAGTGGCTGCCACAAAAAAGTGTAAAGAAAAGCAAAAACAAAAAAAGAAATAAAAAGAAAGAAGAGTTCAGAGACACACACAGTACAATAAAGAAACATACACCATATAGGAAAGCGCTATACGGAGTGCCCAGTGACATGGTGCTTCACAGTTAAGCTCACTGATGGTTAGAACAGAGAAAAAAATCATGAACAACAGTGAATTAAAATCAGTAAAAACAACGAAGTGATACAGTGTTGGGGAACACAGACATTAGGAAACAGAGAGAGACACAGCAACACCCTGCAGTGGCAGATATATTATATAGTATGCAGTGTAGATGGACTATTTTTCTACATTCTTCATTTTTAACAGTTTTTAATAACACTTTTATTTATTTAATATTTTTTTACTGGGGGGAGTTCATACCAGGGTGCCCATTTTATAAGCACCATAAGTCACTCTGAGATGTGGGTTAACTCCTGATAAGAGCACGCCCAGGTGCATAAGACACTCGGTGCAAGCGCCTTGTGCCTGCCTAACAATGCACCTGGATATGCTCTTATCAGGAGATAACCCACACCTCGTCATGTCTTATTGCTCGCTTATACCATTTAATGGTGGTTTGTTCCATTGTTTAATTACCTTTATTGTGAAAAAATGTTTCCTTTTTTGGAAATTAAAAGACTTACATACTAACTGTAATGGGTGTACCCTAATATTGAAAGGCAAAACTTTAAAACTTAGTCCTAGTTCCACCATTAGCTCAGGATCATGAATTATATCAAAAAGATTTAATAGATCCCTGTGTAGCCTATGAATTTCTAAGGAAAATAAGTTCAAATTACATAACCTAGAATCATAAGATAAATGCCTCATGCCATGCAGATTTTTCATAAATCTCCGCTGTACTCTCTCCATTTGTTGGATATTAGATTTCTTATGGGGCACCAAAGTTGCAATATGTATTCAAGATGTGGTCTAACATAAGCATTATTTAGTAGCTGAGTATCATCTGCGTAGCAGAGAAAACTCAGCTCGTAATACCTAATGATACCTCCCAACAGCAGCATGTACACTGCGAACAACATGGGTGACAAAATGGAGCCCTATTATACCCAGAAGGGTAGGGGGAAGGGACTGAGAAATAAACCCCAGACACAACTCTCTGAGACTTACACTCAAGGAAATATCAAAACCATCTGAGGACTGTACCAGACAGTTCACAGATGAACTGTAGGCTCTCCAGTAGCACACCATGGTCCATAGTGTCAAAGGCTGCAGGGAGATCAAGGAGGACATAGATGGAACAAGTCCTTTGATCTCTCGCAATCAGGAGATCATTTAGCCCCCAAACAAGGGCCATCTCAGTACTATGTCTCTTCCTAAAGCCCGACTGGAGAGAATCATAGACATTGTAGGCAGCTAAATGATCATCCAGCTGCAGCACAACCACCTTCTCAATAACCATACCGACAAAGGGCAGGTTAGAGACAGATCTGTAGTTAGCTAGACACTCTAGGTCAAGGGAGGATTTCTTAAGGAGAGAGCATACAACCTCCTCCTTTAGGGGGTCTGGAAAGACCCCCTCTCCAAGAACTCCAGACTGTCTCAGTTAGGACAGGTCTCATCTCATCAACTCACCCTACAAGAAGGTGTGTTGGGCCCAGGTTCAAACTACAGCAGGTTGGCCATAAAGTCTGAATGATCCTCATGATGTCCATTAATTTCATCTGGCCAAAATCAGACCAAGCAAGCTGGTTGTCTGCAGCCCCCAGCTGATCTCCACAATACCCAATAGAGGGGGTTAGACAGATCTTGGGCCTGATGGTGACAACCTCATCTGTGAAGAATCGAACAAACTCAAACTCTTAACATCTTTCTTGTGAAAAAGCTCTACCCAGATGAAGACAGTTTGGATTGCACAATCTGTCGACAGTCTGGAAGAGGTGAGCAGGTTGGTTCTGCACCACGGTAATCTCCCTGGACAGGAACTCTGCCTTCATATGGGTGACTGCCATTTGAAAGACAACATAATGGTCCATCAATCTAAGTTTGGCACCATTCAGGCTCTATTTCCACCAGCGCCTCTCTAGCGTTCATCCCTTTCTCCTCATCGCCTTCAAGGTCCCATCAAACCATGGGGACCTTGGTCGAAGAGTGAGGGGATGAACCCGAACAGGAGCTGTGAAATCCAGGGCCCCGTCACTCCCTCATTATAGGCTAGTACCAGATTCTCTGGATACATGCATTCACTCGATATGCCCAATAGGTCCTGTACTGCCATTAGACCATCTGGGAATAAGCCCCTCAAGGGGCAGTACTGGACCATCTTGATGGGGGCAGGTTCATTGGGGGAGCCACAAAACTGAACCCTAGGGTATGATGGTCACACCAACTGACTGGTTCAACCAGTAAATCGGAGATTTCCATCCTCAGGAGGAAAGTCCAAGAAGTGACCACAACTGTGGGTTGCGGAGGTATTAACCTGTGTAAGACCCAACAAAGTCATTAGTTGGAGGAAGTCCTGTCCAAATTGCAAGACTTCATCATTGACTGAGGCATTGAAATCCCCCAGAATTAACCATCTGGAGGATCCCAAAACCTCATCAATGATGAAGTCTGTGACTTCCTGCTGGAAAACCTTCCCATCTCTGGGTGAATAGTAGATGAGAAGTATCCTGCACCCTACACCCACACCCATGATGCACTCAAAGGAGTTGGTGGTCCCCACTGGTACTTCCACAAGGGTCAGTTTTGATCTAAAACAGATGGTACACCCCAACCCCTCCGATCCATCCTTGTGCGTTGTCTCACCGAGTACCTGGCTGGAACTGCTGAAGCCAAAACAGAGCCAGCATTTTCATCCCCATTCAGCCAGCCCCACTTTAATGCTAAAACTGAAATTTTGCACTTTAATATTACAAATGTTTAACCAATTTGCATGAAATTTGGTATGTGCTGTCCCATGAATAGAGCTCTTGATGTACCAAGTATCGCTTTGGTCAGATTGGTGGATTTCGTGCTGCATATTGTGAAAAAATGCTAAAATTTGCCTTTGTTGGCTGTTTTTTCCTCATCACGCTGTGGACAAATTGTTTGAATTCTGGTCTGACATTTGTAGGGTTCGTATAGCTTTCCCCCAAAGAATAATCCAACATTGGTTTTGTGAACAAATATTAATCTGTTCCAAAGTTATTACATTTTGAAATTTTGGGTTCTGAACATGCTCAGTTCAGTCTTTTGGATAGCTGCATGGAACGAAAAAGGATTTTGGTCTGACAAAAAAGGACTTTGACAGCTCATGAAAAAGGATCCATAGAATAATTTTTCACGAGAAAAAAAATCATTTTTTTGTCAGCTGCCATCTTGTTTTTTTCAGCCCACATTGCCATAGCTCTGCCCAGGGTTGTCTTCTGCAGACATCCAAGTATGTATCTTGTTCATCAGGGCATCCATTATTGTTGTGTGCCTTTAAATTTATTTTATGTGTCCTCAGAATACTTATATTTATGTTTTAAAATCCTTTTTCATGACTCGCTTCCGTTCCTTTTTCGTGAGGTATCAAAATAATTTTTTGCATCATGAGAAAGGATTAGGATGTCTCACAAAACAGGATGACTTTCTTTAATCCTTTTTCGTGAGATGACCAAATTCTTTTTCACCAGCACATTCATTTTTCTTGAAATGACATAATCCTTTTTCGTGATGTGAAATGAAAAAAGGAATTTATCTGGTGAAAAAGGAATACAGGCAGGGCCATCTGGTTGGAGAAGTCCTAATCATTTTTCACATCATGAAAAAACATTAGAACATCTCATGAAAAAGGAACTTAATGACAAAAAATATTTTTTCACATCATGAAAAAGGATTATGACATCTCACTAAAAAGGATGACTTTCTTGAATCCTTTTTTGTGAGATGACCAAATCCTTTTTTGCCAGCAAATTCCTTTTTCATGAGATGACATAATCCTATTTTTGTGATGCAAAAAAGGATTAGGACTTCTCTGACCAGATGACCCTAACAGTAATCCTTTATTGGGAGATGTCATAATCCTTTTTCATGATGCGAAAATATATTTTGACACATCACAAGAAAGGAATTTGTCTGGTGAAAAAGGTGTATAACTTTGCCGTCTTTTGAGATTTTGACCCCCAATTTTCAATATGGCCTTTTGGGGACCCCACCTTATTAACAAAACATTTGTCATTATGGAACTCTCGCCCAAAAGGTGATTTCAAGGTTGGTTGATGAATTCACCTTTCGGGTGGGATTTGTATAATGACAGTTATATTGTTCATGAGGTTGGGATCCCCAAAAGGCCATGTTAAAAATTTGGGGTCATAATGTCAAAAACTGGTGGAGTTATTATGAGTCTTTGGAACTGCATAACACATTCTCATAACTTTGTCAATTTAAAATATTTTGACCCCATATCTGGAACATAGAATTCTTATTATCCCACCAAATGTATGCCACAACAGTCATTTCTCACATCCTGGCTGAAATGAGTTTTCACACCTAAGATGCAGAAATGGCATTGCAGTTGCACAGAATTATGTTTCTGTGTGGATTTGATTTTTTTCGTCACTGGGTACATCAGGTGGGGTAATAACATTGTTGTGATGACAATTGTATCACTCTTGGCCTATAAACGGAAGCCCCACATATACGTATCTATGCAGCAATGGGAGCACAGGGCCATCTGGGGCCTGCGCTCCCTTACTTACATACATACATGCTTCTGTAGAAGAAACAGGGCCCTGCACGCCAACAAGCACATTAGGATATGATTACACTATCTCAAAAAGTAAGGAAATAAATTTCAAAAAACTTTGTTAATGCATCAGTTAGGGTTAAAGTGACAAAAGTAGGGAAATGTGGCATTAAAGTTTCCATCCTTAACACTCCAACCCCCACCCCTCACAGATGAAGAGGCATCAGGGGGTGGCATTGGGGTAATTAGCCTTAACTCTCACCCCATTCTCCTATGCTGCATCCACCCAGCTTAATTTCTAATGGAATGGGGTGAGCATTATGGCTGATGACTCCAATGCTGCTCCTTATGCCTATTCATCTGTGAAGAGCGGGGTGTTTGGGTTGGAAACCCTAACACCACATTTCCCTACTTTTGTCGCTTTAACATGAACTGATGCATTAAAAGTTTTTTTGATATATATATATATTTATATGTGTATATATATATATATATATATATATATATATATATATATATATATATATATCTATATATATAATAGTAGTACGGTAGTGCTACCATAATTAGGATTAAGGAGCCATTTACATGTTAAACCTAAAATTTTGCACCTTAATAACTTTGCAACCGTTCTACAGATTTACCTGAAATTTGGAATACACAATCAAGATCCATACATCTTGGGATATGCCAACTTTAGTTCTGTTCGGATATACAGATGTGGAGTTATTAAGCGTGATCTGTGCACACAGTAACACTTTTTTGCAATTCTTTGGTCGTCTCTACAGGTTGTATGGTTTGTGTGACCAGTCCGAAATCTTCAGGGAATGTGTGGCCGTGCTCCCCAATGTGCCTTTTGAAGATTTCATGAAAAAATATTAAACGGTTCAAAAGTTATTCAAAAAACAGTTTCCCATTATAAGTCAAAGGGAAAAGTTAACAAAAAGTTCAACACTTTCGCACATGCAGTTTTTACTTTCACAAATGGCCCTTTTACTTTCGCAAATCCACCATTTTTTTCAGTTGGTGATCAGAAAAATGCTTGGCATTTAAATTTGGGACCCTCTAGCAACACAATTATTTTTGTGTTTACCTAGTCAAACCCTAAGGATGCTAGGCATGTCTTTATTTTGAGGTTAAGCACTCTAGAAAAATGTTTTTCAAGTTTCTGGAAAAAGCACTTTCTCAAAGTAGTGTCGCACTCACAAAAGTGTGGCAAATTTTTGTGAAAGCTTTCACAAATTGCGACACTACTTTTGCAGGCTATGGCAAAATGACAGCAATTCTTTGCCACCTTGCCGCAAAGGAACGGTTTGTTTTTTTGAGCTGAAATTTGGAGGGAACACAGCCAACATCTCACAGATATGCCTTTTAGTGTTTTGGTGAAAAAATATTACAGGGTGGCAAAGATATGGCACTCCAAAGTTGAAGCTTTTTCCCATAGGATAACATCATGGTGTCTGTCACATTACAGGAATCCTTTGCTGCCCTGCTGCAAAATAACGGTTTGGTCTTTTGGGCTGAAATTTGAAGGGAAGAAAGCCAACATCCACAGGATGTGCCTTTCAGTGGTTTGGTGAACAAATATTACAGGGAGCCAAAGTTGCTACACTCCGAACTTCTCTTTTTTTTGTTAGGATAACATTACGGCGTTCGCCGCGTATTTCAGGGCCCGTATCTCGGAAATGGAGGGAGATACGGACTTTTCATTGAAAAAATGCTTAGCCCCCTAATGGGGGCAAAGCTCAAAACTATCCAGGAATGTCATACATCATATGACTTTTAAATTTTTTTCTACGTCATGCGGTTCCTGAGATATAAGCAATTTAGTATTCCAACTCCTCGTTTTCTGCTCCGAGACCCATTATTATGCATACATTCTTTGTACTCACTGTCTTTCTCTATGCAGCTTTTGGGGAAACCAGCCTGTTCATTTACATTACTGTTACCCTTACCACTTCTGCTTGCAGTTCCGTACCTGTTTCACTTACCGTTCCCGTCTACAGCACCATGTGCGTTACCCTTTGCATTTTCATTTGTGCTTGTGTTTGTGTTATTTTAACCATTTGTGTCTTCAGTACTGTTTATCTTTCTGTTTCGCTTTGCATCACCATGCGCATTACCATTTGCATTTGCGGGCACCGTGTTACTATGAGACAAGACATCATGTGCTGGGAGCGTGGGGCCCAAAGGGCCCCATGTTCCTGCTGCTGCATTATATTCACTATTTCTCATTATCATTCTCAAAAAGAAGGGAAATTAGAGCAAAAAACTCAATTTAATGCATCAGTTAGGGTTGTTCCACAGTGACAAAAGTGAGAAAATTTGGTGTTGGGGTTGAAAGCCCCCCTTGAACCTCCCAGCCCACCCCCCCAACTGGCATCAGGGTGCACATTGAGGTCATCGGTCCTAACTCTCATCCCATTCTCCTATACCTCAGCTTCTTTACACATGTGACGGGGTAAGAGTTAGGGCCAATGACCCCAATGCACACTCCAATGCCAATTGGGGGGTGGGCTGAGGGGGTCCAAGGGGGCTTTCAACCCTAACATCAAATTTCCTTACTTTTGTTGCTGTGGAACAACCCTAACTGATGCATTAAACAGAGTATTTTGCTCTAATATATATATATATATATAGATAGCTATAGCTAAATCTATACTATATATTAATAGGCGCAGTTGCGTGCCTAAAGTTAGGGTTGAGTAGGCACTTTATTTATTTATTTTTTTAATTCTTTGTTAACCAGGTAAGGCCCACTAAGCACAGGTGCCTGTTTTCAAGAGCGATCAGGGAGCACTGAGGAGGTAAGTGACTTGTTCAAAGTCACACAGTATGTACGTGGAGGTTGTGGGAATCAAACTCATGTCTGTCTGCTGGATGTACCACTCTCATTCCTAGCTTGTTACTGTAACCTCTAGGCTATAAATCAAATCAAATCATTCTTTATTTCTAAAAAGTGCTTATCCAAGACCAAAGCACTTGCACATGAAAAACATATAAATAAACATATTAAAACAGTCAATATTCAGCCAGCACAAATATAAATAAATATTAAACTAAAATCAGCCTCGAAACTCCTGGCTTAAGAAGTATTTTTTTAATGCTGTTTTAAAACTCTGGATGGTCAGGCACTTTCAAACACGACAAGGTAGAGAATTCCACATGGTTGATGCTACAAAAGCAAAAGACTGAGCCCCAGATGTCTTTAAGTGCAGCCTGGGAATCTCCAGCAATCCCTCTTTGGTGGAGTGAAGTGAACAGAGGGGGCAGAAAGAGCGAAGGAGATCTTGCGGGTAGTGCAATCCCTGTTCATGTAGGGCTTTATAGGTCTGTAGCTCAACCTTGAAGGTGGTCTGCCACTGAACTGGCAGCCAGTGCAGTCCGTGGAGCACAGGCCTAATATGACTGGTGCTAGAAGTACCAGTCAGGAGCCAGGCTGCAGCATTCTGCATCAGCTGCAATTGGTGGATATCAACCCCTAATAGCTCTAGGTAAAGGGCATTGCAGTAGTCCAGGCGGGAGGTCTTGAAAGTGTGGACCCATGTTGGAAGATCATCAGGAGGAACTAGGTGCTTCACCTCGCCGATATTCCTCAGATGGAAAAAAGAGGTCTTAACAATGGCTGACACCTGAGATCTAAGGGTCAGGCCGCAGTCAAACATAATGCCCAGGTTCAGCACCCAGTCTGAGGTAGTCAGCTGAGCACCCCTGAGCCAAAGTCCAGAGGGCTGCCCTTCCACAAACCCACCTCTCGATGACCTTGGTTCACCACCAACACCTCAGTCTTATCTGGTTTAACCACAGCCACCTGGGACTCATCCAGTCCTGGATCTGGAAAAGACAGTTGTTAAAAACTGAGAGGAAGCCATGTTGCCTGGGCACAAAGGACATGTATACTAAGGTTCATACTAAGGTGAATAGTGAGCAGGAAGCTATATAGCTCATGAGTGCTCACATACTAACCAGTTTAATAATAAGAAATCTATTTAATGGATAATAAGTAATTAGCCAATCTTTTTTTGAAAATAACTTTGTTTTTACTTATTATAAAATGGGCAAATAAAATCACGAATGTTGATTGGCTGGAAGCCCTCTCCAGCCATGTCCTCATCAGAGCATTTCATGTCAATGCGCACTACTTCTGGCACCCAAAGACCCACCACAGGGAGAAATCAATCCATAGCACCCGTCTCCCAATGCAGCTCATCACATACGGTACCACGGGACAACAAGCGCTAATGCACTATACCGAAAGAGCGCCATGCTGCCACCAACAGAAAAACAAAAATCATGCCAGGAAATATATCCAACATCCCCCCTCCTCTTCCTTCACAATATTTATCACTGTCATTTATTTGTCTTCGGTGTTGGGCTGCTCGGCCAAGTGTATGTATTTTAGTCCTAACCCCGCCAGCGATTGTCTGACTCTTACCACAAACTGACGATTCCATCTCCGTTTACAGCATCACCAGCCTTTGTCCTCCAGCCTTCCCATCTTCTTGCCCTCCTAAGCAGTCATTCCCATCCATGCAAGCACATAAAAAATCTCAAACTCCCTACTTGCAAGGGCAGTAAAACAACAGAGGTTTCACTTTAGAAACCGCAAAGTGAAAACCGACCTGGACGGTGGCTGGTAAGAGACATGCTCACTCGTAACAAAGTGGGCCAGTGGCTGCCACAAAAAAGTGTAAAGAAAAGCAAAAACAAAAAAAGAAATAAAAAGAAAGAAGAGTTCAGAGACACACACAGTACAAGAAAGAAACATGCACCATATAGGAAAGCGCTGTACGGAGTACCCGGTGACATGGTGCTTCACAGTTAAGCTTACTGATGGTTAGAACAGAGAAAAAAAATCATGAACAACAGTGAAATAAAATCAGCAAAAACAATGAAGTGTTACAGTGTTGGGGAACACAGACATTAGGAAACAGAGAGACACAGCAACACCCTGCAGTAGCAGCCATGTATTATATAGTATACAGTGCAGATGGACTATTTTTCTACATTCTTCATTTTTAACAGTTTTTAACCACACTTTTATTTATTTAATATTTTTTTACTGCAGGGGTTCATACCAGGGTGCCCATTTTATAAGTGCTATAAGACACTCCGAGGTGTGGGTTATCTCCTGATAAGAGCATGCCCAGGTGCATAAGGCACTCGGCGCAAGTGTCTTGTGCCTAACAACACACCTGGGCATGCTCTTATCAGGAGATAACCCACACCTTGTCATGTCTTATTGCTCACTTATAACATTTAATGGTAGTTTGTTCCGTAGTTTAATTACCCTTATTGTGAAAAAATATTTCCTTTTTTGGAAATTAAAGGATTTACATACTAACTGTAATGGGTGTCCTCTTATATTGTAAGGCAAATTTTTAAAACGTAGTCCTAGTTCCACCATTAGCTCAGGATCCTGAATTGTATCAAAAAGTTTTAATAGATCCCCATGTAGCCTATGAGTTTCTAAGGAAAATAAGTCCAAATTACATAACCTAGAATCATAAGATAAATGCCTCATACCATGCAGATTTTTCATAAATCTCCTCTGTACTTCCTCCATTTGTTGGATATTAGATTTCCTACAGGGGCATCAAAGTTGCAATATGTATTCTGGATGTGGTCAAACATCAGCACTATACAGTAGCTGAGTATCATCTGTGTAGCAGTGAAAAATCAGCTGGTACCACCTAATGATACCTCCCAACAGCAGCATGTACACTGCGAACAACATGGGTGACAAAATGAAGCCCTATTGTACCCCGCAGGGTAGGGGAAAAGGGACTGGAGAATAAACCCCAGACACCACTCTCTGAGACTTACACTCAAGGAAAGATCAGAAGCATCTGAGGACTGTACCAGACAGTCCACAGATGAACCACAGGCTCTCCAGTAGCACACCATGGTCCACAGTGTCAAATGCTGCAGAGAGATCAAGGAGAACCTAGATGGAACAAGTCCTTTGTTCTCTCACTATCAGGAGATCATTTAACACCCGGACAAGGACCATCTCAGTACTATGTCTCTTGCTCAAGCCTGACTGGAGAGAATCATAGACATTGTAGGTAGCTAAATGATCATCCAGCTGCAGCACAACCACCTTCTCAATAACCATACCCACAAAGGGCAGGTTAGAGACAGATCTGTAGTTAGCTAGACAGTCTGGGTCAAGGGAGGATTTCTTAAGGAGAGATCATACAACCTCCTCCTTTAGGGGGTCTGGAAAGACCCTCTCTCCAATGAACTCCAGACTATCTCAGGACAGGGCCACTCTCATCAACGCACCCTACAAGAAGGCGTGTTGGGCCCTGGTCCAAACTACAGCAGATTGGCCACAAAGTCTGAACGATCCTCATGATGTCCATGAATTCCATCCGGCCAAAGTCAGACCAAGCAAGTTGGTTTTGCAACCCCCAGCTGACCTCCACAATACCCAATAGAGGGTGGTAGACAGATCTTGGACCTGATGGTGACAACCTTATCTGTGAAGAACCGAACAAACTCAAACTCATAACATATTTCTTGTGAAAAAGCTCTACCCAGCTGAAGACAGATTGGATTGCACAATCTGTCGACAGTCTGGAAGAGCTGAGCAGGTTGGTTCTGCACCATGGTAATCTCCCTGGGCAGGAACTCTGCCTTCATATGGGTGATTGCCATTGGAAAGACAACATAATGGTCCATCAATCTAAGTTTGGCACCATCCAGGCTCTATTTCCACCAGTGCCTCTCTAGGGTTCATCCCTCTCTCCTCATCTCCTTCAAGGTCCCATCAAACCATGGGGACCTTGGGTGAAGAGTGAGGGGATGAACCCGAACAGGAGCTGTGAAATCCAGGAACCCATCACCCTCTTATTATAGGCTAGTACCAGATTCTCTGGATACATGCATTCACTCAATATGCCCAATAGGTTCAGTACTGCCGTCAGACCATCCGGGATCACGCCCCTCAAGGGGCAGTACTGGACCATCTTGATGGGGGCAGGTTCATTGGGGGAGCCACAAAACTGAACCCAACAAAGTCATTAGTTGGAGGAAGTCCTGTCCAAATTGCAAGAGTTCATCATCGACTGAGGCATTGAAATCCCCCAGAATTAACCATCTGGAGGATCCCAAAACCTCATCAATGATGAAGTCTGTGACTTCCTGCAGGAAAACTTTCCCATCTCTTGGTGGACAGTAGATGAGAAGTATCCTGCACCCTACACCCACACCATGATACACTCAAAGGAGTTGGTGGTCCCCACTGGTACTTCCACAAGGCCCAGTTTTGATCTAAAACAGATAGTACACCCCCACTCCTCTGATCCATCCTTGTGCGTTGTCTCACCGACTACCTGGCTGGAACTGCTGAAGCCAAAACAGGGCCAGCATTTTCATCCCCATACTGCCAGCCCCACTTTAATGCTAAACCTGAAATTTTGCACTTTAATATTACAAATGTTTAACCAATTTGCATGAAATTTCATATGTGCTGTCCTGTGAATAGAGCTCTTGATGTACCAAGTATCGCTTTGGTCAGATTGACGGATTTTGTGCTGCATAGTGTGAAAAAATGCTAAAATTTGCCTTTTTTGGCTGTTTTTTCCTCATCACGCTGTGGCCAAATTGTTTGAATTCTGGTCTGACATTCATAGGGTACATATAGCTTTCCCCCAAAGAACAAGCCAACATTGGTTTTGTGAACAAATATTAATCTGTTCCAAAGTTATAACATTTTGAAATTTTGGGTTCTGAACATGCTCAGTTCAGTCTTTTGGATAGCTGCATGGAACGAAAAAGGATTTTGGCCTGATAAAAAAAGGAGTTTGACAGCTCATGAAAAAGGATCCATAGAATAATTTTTTGTGAGAAAAAAATCATTTTTCATCAGCTGCCATCTTGTTTTTTTTTTTAGCCCACACTGCCATAACTCTGCCCAGGGTTGTCTACTGCAGACATCCAAGTATGCATCTTGTTCATCGGGACATCCACTATGTTCATGTGCCTTTACATTAATTTTATGTGGCCTCAGAATACTTACATTTATGTTTTAAAATCCTTTTTCATGACTCACTTCTGTTCCTTTTTCGTGAGGTATCAGTATAATTTTTCACATCATGAGAAAGGATTAGGACATCTCACAAAGAGGGATGACTTTCTTTAATCCTTTTTTGTGAGATGACCAAATCCTTTTTCATCAGCACATTCATTTTCCAAGAGATGACATAATCCTTTTTCGTGACGCGAAAAAGGATTTTGACACCTCATGAAAAAAGGAATTAATCTGGTGAAAAAGGAATATGGGCAGGGCCACCTGGTCGGAGAAGTCCTAATCCTTTTTCACATCTCAAAAAAATATTAGAACATCTCATGAAAAAGGAACTTGCTGACAAAAAAGGATCAGGACATCTCACTGAAAAGGATGACTTTCTTGAATCCTTTTTTGTGAGATGACCAAATCCTTTTTTGCCAGCAAATTCCTTTTTCATGAGATGACATAATCCTATTTTTGTGATGCAAAAAAGGATTAGGACTTCTCCGACCAGATGGCCCTAACAGTAATCCTTTTTTGGGAGATGTCGTAATCCTTCTTCATGATACGAAAAAATGTTTTGACATATCACAAGAAAGGAATTTGTCTGGCAAAAAAGGATAACATTAGTGTATAACTTTGCTGTCTTTTGAGATTTTGACCCCAAATTTTTAACATGGCCTTTTGGGGACCCTGCCTTATTAATAAAACATTTGTCATTATGGAACTCTTGCCCAAAAGGTGATTTCACGGTAGGTTGGTGAATTCACCTTTCGGGTGGTATTTGTATAATGACAGTCATATTGTTCATGAGGTTGGGATCCCCAAAAGGCCATGTTAAAAATTTGGGGTCATAATATCAAAAACTGGTAAGTTATTATGAGTCTTTGGAACTGCATAACACATTCTCGTAACTTTGTCAATTTAAAATATTTTGACCCCATATCTGGAACATAGAATTCTTATTATCCCACCAAATGTATGCCACAACAGTCATTTCTCATATCCTGGCTAAAATGAGTTTTCACACCTAAGGTGCAGAAATGGCATTGCAGTTTCGCAGAATTATGTTTCAGTGGGGATTTTAATTTTTTCATCACTGGGTACATCAGGTGGGGTAATAACATTGTTGTAATGACAACTGTATCACTCTTGGCCTATAAATGGAAGCCCCACATATACGTATCTATGCAGCAATGGGAGCACAGGGCACTCTGGGCCCTGTGCTCCCTAACCTACATACATACATGCTTCTGTTGAAGAATCAGGGCCCTGCATGCCAACAAGCACATTAGGATATGATTACACTATCTCAAAAAGTAAGGAAATAAATTTCAAAAAACTTTGTTAATGCATCAGTTAGGGTTAAAGTAACAAAAGTAGGGAAATGTGGCATTAAAGTTTCCATCCTTAACAACCCACCCCCCACCCTTCACAGATGAAGAGGCATCAGGGGTGGCATTGGGGTAATCAGCCTTAACTCTCACCCCATTCTCCTATGCTGCATACACCCAGCTTAATTTCTAATGGAATGGGGTGAGCATTATGGCTGATGACTCCAATGCTGCTCTCTATGCCTATTCATCTGTGAAGGGTTGGATGTTAGGGTTGGAAACCCTAACACCACATTTCCCTACTTTTGTTGCTTTAACCTGAACTGATGCATTAAAAAGTTTTTGCAATATATATATATATATATATATATATATTATATATTATAGTAGAACAAGTGCTACCATAGTTAGGGGTTGAGGAGCCATTTACTTGTTAAACCTAAAATGTTACACCTTAATAACTTTGCAACCGTTCAACATTTTTGCCTGAAATTTGGAATACACAATCAAGAACCATACACTTGGGATCTGCCAACTTTCGTACTGTTCGGATATAAGGCTGCGGAGTTATTAAGCGTGATCTGCGCTCATGTTAACACTTTTTTGCAATTCTTTGGTCATCTCTACAGGTTGTACGGCTTGTGTGACCAGTCCAAAATCTTCAGGGAACGTGTGGCCAGGGTCCCCGATGTGCCTTTTGAAGATTTCATGAAAAAATATTAAACGGTTCAAAAGTTATTCAAAAAACAGTTTCCCATTATAAGTCAATGGGAAAAGTTAAGAAAAAGTTCAACATTTTCACAAATGCAGTTTTTACTTTCACAAACGGCCCTTTTACTTTCACAAATCCACCATTTTGTTTTCAGTTGGTGATCAGAAAAATGCTTGGCATTTATATTTGGGACCCTTTAGCAACACAATTATTTTTGTGTTTACCTCGTCGGACCCTGAGGATGCTAGGCATGTTTTTATTTTGAGGTTAAACACCCTAGAAATATGTTTTTCAAGTTTCTGAAAAAAAGTACTTTCACAAAGTAGTGTCGCACTCACAAAAATATTACACATTTTTGTGAAAGCTTTCACAAATTGAGACACTACTTTTGCAGGCTATGGCAAAATGACAGCAATTCTTTGCCACCCTGCTGCAAAAGAATGGTTTGGTCTTTTGGGCTGAAATTTGGAAGGAGCACAGTCAACATCTCACAGATGTGCCATTTAGTATTTTGGTGAAAAAATATTACAGGGCGGCAAAGTTACGGCACTCCAAATTTGAAACTTTTTCCAATAGGATAACATCATGGCGTCTACCACATTACAGGAATCCTTTGCAGCCCTGCTGCAAAATAACGGTTTGGTCTTTTGGGCTGAAATTTGGAGGGAAGAAAGCCAACATCCAAAAGATGTGCCTTTCAGTGGTTTGGTGAAAAAAATATTACAGGGAGCCAAATTTATCGTACTCCAAACTTCTTTTTTTTCCGATAGGATAACATTACGGCATCCGCCAGTCCTTTCAGGACCCGTATCTCGGAAACGGTGGGAGATACGGACTTTTCGTTGGAAAAATGCTTAGCCCCCCTACTGGGGGCTAAGCTCAAAACTATCCAGGAAAGTCATACATCATATGACTTTTAAATATTTTTTCTACGTCGTACGGTTCCTGGGATATAAGTAATTTAGTATTCCAACTCCTCATTTTCTGCTCCGAGACCCATTATTATGCATACATTCTTTGTACTCACTGTCTTTCTCTATGAAGCTTTTGGGGAAAACCAGCCTGTGCGTTTACATTACTGTTACCCTTACCGCTTCTGCTTGCGGTTCCGTACCTGTTTCACTTACCGTTCCCGTCTACAGCACCATGTGCGTTATCCTTTTCGTTTTCATTTGCCCTTGCGTTTGTGCTATTTTAACCATTTGTGTCTACAGTACTGTTTATCTTTCTGTTTTGCTTTGCATCACCATGCGCATTACCATTTGCGTTTGCGGGCACCGTGTTACTATGTGACAAGACAATTCGGGCCTCACGCTCCCACCGCTGCATTACATTCACTGTTTCTCATTATCATTCTCAAAAATAAGGGAAATTAGAGGCAAAAAACACTGTTTAATACATTAGTTAGGGTTGTTCCACAGTGACAAAAGTGAGGAAATTCGGTGTTAGGGTTGAAAGCCCCCCTTTGACCCCCCCCATCCACACCCCAACCCGGCATTGGGGTGTGCGTTGAGGTGTTAGTCTAACTCTCACCCCATTCTCCTATGCTTCTGCTTCTTCACACATTTGATGGGGTGAGGTTGTGGCTGGCTTCTTAATGCGCACCGATGCCAGATGAGAGAATGAAGAGAAATCAAAGGAACTTCTTTCCAGCCACTTGCTGTCACTGTCAATTCTAACATTAAATGGAGTTTTTGCCTCATATTAAATTCATATATATGTCTCCCAATTATGGAAGGTGAAAAAAAAACATGTTTTCATTCATTGACTTTGCTGGGATTTTTTTTTTGAACTTGCCTACAGTCCTTGCAGTTTATTTTTTTGGTCTGAAATTTTCAGGGTGGAAAGGGACTACCCCACAGATGTGCCTTTTGGTAGTGTGGTGAAAAAATAATAAGCAATTTTTAAGTTATTGCACTTTAAAATTTTGAAAAAACTTTTTCTGAGCATGGTCAGTAAGCACTACAATATAGCTATATGAAACAAAGGAGTCCTGCTTCATATGGGAAAATTCCTTCTTCGTATGGCCGCCATCTTGTTTTCAGTTTTGCCTGAAAATGTCAAATTTGGAAACCTCCCAAAATGATATTCTGGGGAGGGACCAACACAAGTAGCTTGCTTATTGGGACCAATTAGGTGCCTTCTGCAACTTACTGCTCAAAAATGCCCTTAAAATGTGTTTTATTTAACAATTAAATTATTTGTTCATTTCGGTGTCATGCGAAGTGAGATCCTGATTCATATAACAGATGCTAAGTAGTGTCCTTCTTCATGAGCTGAAAATCCTGGAATAGTCATTTAAAAGAAAAATATTTCCTGTCGACATTGGGGTGCCCAATGCTTGTATTGGCACTAGATGCCAGTGTTCCCAACTAAAGAAACAGTCTCTCACATTGCCAACAACAGGGTGGCCAATCCCCGTGTAGACACTACAATATACAACCCTCCCCCAACAGTGTGGGACACTGGCTAGCCCTCTCCCACTGTCCCTGGTTATGTCCCCCCCATATTATTCTTCTGTTCACCCTATCTCCAAATCCTGCTGAGAGAAATGATCAGTCACTGTGAGAATGGAGGTCACAAAAGAGTAGGACCCCCCCAGCACAGCACAGCACAGCACAGCTGATCCTAGTGGATGACCCTATGAAAGTACTGTCTCGTGAGTCTATTGATTTGGTGGGCATGTCAGGGGATGGGGAGAGATGTACTGTCACTACCAAGCAGCAGAAGACAAGTATCCACCATGAACAAGTTATCAACATCTACCGGCATTATAAAATCCCACACATCACAGTGGAATGCAGCCTTTACTTTCACAATAACTTGTGGGTATAGCACATACCTCCATAACTCCACCTATTTTCGGGGGAGGACACAATAATCAAAAGCTTCAGTGGCCGAGCTGACTCCAGACACTCCCATGCACCAGTGGCCAGTAGTGCACAGGTAGCTGGTCCAAGTCCCACCACTACACTATGCAGCCACAGCGCGAGCAAGAGCAGTACAAGTATATAGATACATAGACAGTGTCGGCAGATAAGGGCCTATTGCCCACCCAGTCTGCCCATTTGAGCTTGTAAGTTCAGTTTGTTTTCCTAGAAGTCTGTTTCCCCTTACACCTGACCTCTAGAATTCCTTTATGTCTATCCCATGCATTCTTAAATCCCATGATTGTTTCAGCCCCCACCACTTCCTCTGGCAGGGTGTTCCACTTGTCCACCACCCGTTCTGTGAAGAAATTCTTTCTCATGTTTCCTCTGAATTGTCCTCCCTCCAACTTCATCCCATGCCCTCTAGTCCTGGAACATCTTTTTCATTTAAAAATAGTGTTTTCCTGTACCCTGTTCCCCCCTGTAAGATACTTGTATGTCTCTATCATATCCCCTCTCTCCCTCCTCTCCTCCAGGGAGTACATGTTCAGTTCCTTCAACCTGTCTTCATAGGACTTGTGATGCAATCCATGCACCATCTTTGTTGCCCTCCTCTGAACCTTCTCTACCCTGTCTATGTCCTTACATAGGTATGGTCTCAGAACTGTACACTGTACTCCAGGTGGGCCTCACTAGTGTCTTGTATAGCGGAATTATGACCTCCTTTTCCTGCTGGTGATGCCCCTGCCTATACATCCCAGCATCCTATTTGCTTTACCTGATGCCTTGTCACACTGTTTCCCTACCTTGAGGTCATCAGAGATGACAACCCCAAGTTCCCTTTCCTGCTTGGTGCATGCTATATCCTCACCCCCCAACTGATATATTGTGCCAGGGTTTTTGTGCCCCATATGCATTATCTTGCACTTCTTTGCATTGAATTTCAAGAAGTATGGAGTGAGTCAATGCCAATTTCAGCAAATCAACCTTGTGGATACCAGATACAGAAACGAGAACTGTGTCAGATCAATGAGAAACAAGAAGGCACTGTCAAATGATAACACAGGAGTAAGAAGTTCAGCAAGATGAGTAAAAACAAGTAACAAATTACACATATGGGCATTTGGCGGTAGGGAACCAGAGGCAGCATCATTCAAATTCCTTAATAAGTGTTATGGCTAATAACCCCAAGGTACGACCCAACACCTGTTGGTGTGTGGAGGGTGGGGGAGTGAACACTGAATTTCCATACTTTTGTCTCTGTAATAAGAACCCTAATTGATGCATTAACAGAGTATTTTTGCAATAAATATATACAGTGGCGTTCCCCAGGATGAAACACAATTTCAATGCACTCTGCAGTATGCTGGGGCAGACCTACTGAGTAAAGCAATGTCATTTCAATGAAAATTAGTCCCCTTTGTCATGCAGGAAACTGTTGCATTCACTTCAGCCTGGCAGTGTCACATTTTCCTGAATGACAAAAGGGACTAATTACCTTGACATTACATTACTTTATGTAGTAGGTCTTCTGCAGCATTCTGCAGAGTGCTGCAAAATGCTTCAGAATTGTGTTTCATCCTGAAGGATGCCACTATATATATATATATATATATATATATATATATATATATATATATATGAAATCTATATGGGGGGATCGGCGCTGGGGACGGGGACCATGGTACATTGCCACACAGTGCTGAGCTTACCCAGAGGGTGAATTTCTAAGTACCTTTAGACCAGACCTGGCTGGACTAAGGGTACTTATAAATTCACCCTTGTTACCTAAACACTCTTGGTGTGTAGGGTAAATAATAATAATGCAGATTTTTGTGTCTCGGAGTCTGCCAAGAAACATTAATAAACAAGCAAGCAGTACTAATAAAGTTTATTATACTACTTACAGCAAGCATGTGACAAAGAAAATCACAAGGGAGATGGGTTTCTCACAATTCCCCTGAAGAATGTACATAATCTCCAGGATTGTAGATCTTAGGTTCTCTAAGGTCTTGTTTTCTCTCCCTGCTCTCCAGCTCTCTGCCCTTCTAGAGTGCTAATCTACTAGAGGAGCTACAGTAGGTTGCATACAACTATATACTACAGATAACAGCATAGCAACAGAGATTACCTCATAGTTACAATTATGAGGAACAATATGTATTGGTCCTAAGTCATTCTCCACTGGAGAATGACTTAGGAGACATAAATACTAATGAGTATCATATGAGACAAAATATGCTTCCATTAGCATTATAGCTTAGACAAAAAGAAATGCTGACAGGTTCAAACTACATGTGGCATTTCTTGCTTATGTATAATATAAGACATAACAAAGGCTTTCTCTCTGTCTGTCAGCTTGCTTAGAGACAAAGAGAACTGCTGACAGGGTTCTATTACATGTGGCATATCTGCCTGAGTGTAAAATACACACTACATATAATTATATAAGATTATAAGTATACAATAATCACTGATGATCCCTCTGAGTCATCTTATCAGTGATTAGGTATATTATATATGGAATATATATAAATATATATATAAATGACAAACATAATCTAGATACATGTATTATAGTGAGGTATAATGAATCAGGCATGATAAACATTAGCATATATTAGCAGCAAAGCAGATTCCTGACACTCATGCTTATATGATGGGTGCCTAAAATCTACATGTTAGTGCAAAATAGCAGTATCACAGTACAATAGACCAGGAATACAGTGTGAGGTGTATATGAGGTGTATGTGGGACGATAGGGGGCATAACCCAGGCATAACAGTCCCCTCTTTGTTGCCCTAATTGCAAAAGTGGCAACACAACAAAAAGAAGGTGGTTAGGCACCATTTGTCTACAGGCCCATGGCACAAGCTTTATAAAGGAAATAAACTGGTCACGGTAGTGTTTCAGGGTTTTCCTTAAACAACAAAATGTAATTATAAGGGAAAATGTTAGTAAACCTTGTATTACTATAAACATTTAGAATAAAACCTTACAATGGGGTTTTACAATATTAAAACAATCAGTAAATACTGATATATATATATATATATATATATATATATATATATATATATATATACACATATACACAAAGTATGAGGTGTGTATATCTATCCTATTGGGAAGAAATTGAAGAGACAAACGTAAATTGCCTGTTTGGATATTAAAAATAATTAACAATTGAGTTAGAGCATCACTATAGTTAGGACTAGACTTATTGATATCTTGTTCCGGGATGGGAACAGGTGTGATTACCATATAAACTATTACCTGTTTAGGGAGTAAAAACAGTAGTTAGAAAAGTTCACTTTGCATAACTTTTAGTCCATATTAGAAGAATGTGTAGTTGGTCACCACACAATGTTCCACATCAGCAGAATATACCACCTTGAAGGATGGCATTTTTCAGTTGATAAGTTGACCAGGACACGAAATGTCAATGTCCACAAGACATAAGCTATGAACAGTTCCAGGGATAAATTCAGGGTTTCTTCAAGTGTCAGATGAAGAGTCATAGTTTAAATTAGATGCATTTAGATTTTTAAAAGGTAGATCCAAATGTTCACGATGCAGCTGTATTTTCAGAGGCCTCAGCAGGGGGTGCATTAGATTGCACATTGAGTTTTACAATGGAACAGCAACAGTGTTCAGTTGAAGATGATCACATGGCTGCACAAAGTGTAAACGTTTATGACAGTATTCAATTTGTACGAGGTGCCAGAGTTGGAAAACAAGCAGTGAAGAAAATGAATTTCTTGATTGCAGATCAAATGAAGAAGAATCTTCTTGTTGAAGTTAGGGGATTGCTCCTACCCCAGACTTGCTTTATAGTATGCATAAAAATGAGCTTGATTGTAGAATCTTAATTGGCTTGACTGAATACAGTTTATTTGAAGGTTCACAAATGGAAACCTAATTTCAGTTATTAGGCCAGCATTCACAAGTTGGTAAGGCAAGTTGAAGAGGTCACATTTGCATAAAAGGTGATGCTCCTTTCAGGTATGACATTCAAAGTTCAGAGTCAGTCACGATTCCAAGACCTCATGGTAAACAAGAAAAGAAGATAGTTTTAACCTTTTCATGATAAAAATTCCCATCAAGATGACCACTAGAGGCCGGCCCAGTGGCGCTGAGGGTTAAGGCACTAGATGTCTCACCTCATGCCATGCTGATGCCCAGGTTCAGGAATGAGCCCAGGAAGTCAGGGGTAGGTAGGGGCAGGTAGGGATGAAGCATCCATGAGATAGCTCTTCCTGTCCAGGGAGGATGTAGGGACGGCGTCACTCCTGAGTGACCCCTGGCAATGGCTGGGGGTAGCCAGAAATTTTGTGATGCAGCCAGAATGGCAATGGGGTGGAGCTAGACGGACACTGGTTCGTCATTTCATGACCGAGCTCAGCAAGGGTGGGACAGAACAAGTGAAAATCCCTGGAGTGCCTGATAGGTGAAGACAGGTCCAGTGGTCAGTTCCCACATCCAATCCTGGGTCTCCCAGCTTCACAGAGCCACTCCCTCTACTCCTGGTCACCCCCACTAAATTGTAGATAAAGCACCAGAGGAGTCGGTGGTCCTACCCCTTGGGGATTCAGAGATGGGGGGTTTGGTGGCCAGGTGGTGCGGTAGGGGAGGTGGAGTCTGGGGCTTCAGGTAGATGGAAAACAGACCAAACCGAGTATCCTGCCAGAAAGAGTTCAAGTCTCCAGTGTAGGAGGAACAAAGAAAGTAAAAAAAAAAAAAAAAGATGACCAATAGAATCGACAGTTACCAGACAATCAGAGATGGATGATGCCAGATGTAAATGCGGAAATGACACTGTGAGAGTCACAAACATGGCTTCCTGGATTGTGCAGTAATAAGTTTCAAAACATGGAGCAATACTGGTGTATGTGGTGACATATCCAAGGTTCCTTGCCATTGACAGGGAATAGTGCTAGATTCAAATAAACATTTGTTAACACATGCAATAGAAGTGCAAAATGTGGCAATGCCACTGACCTATACTTCTGTCATGTATGAGTTCAAGGATATATCCTAATTCCAGATCCTGGAAGAGATAACTGATGGGCTATAAGAACATAACAGCTGTAGGCAGTGCAAAGGACTTTCCTAGCTATGTGATGCTCATCTGCTTCCTTAATGTGAGCAGAAAATAATTCATTAAAATGAACATTTGTCATCTCAAACCCCTTCACAATATCCTTAATACTGTATATGTAAATCACTTTTTATGAGCAAAACGATGTATACAATGCAATGGGGGTTGGGGGTATGATATTATTTTTCATACTACCATGAACCTTTAACATATGTGCTTGAATAATGGCTATATCAGCCCTATTTCAAATAGATATGTCAGAGCCAAATATGTCTGAATCTAAACCTTTTTTTTTTAAAATAAGAAAAACAAATTAAAAATGCCTAATGCGTTTGGATAGGTTTACAGTCATAAGATGTACAACTAGCAGTCAGGATGTGAAAATCCTGTGTGTGTGTATGTGGTGCATGCGTGCTAAGAGTCTCTGTATTGGGGGTCATTAATGAGTACCTGGTATGCTGCCAGGGTATCCAGTGACATCATTGTTTAACAAAAGTGGGAAATGTTTGTTGTGAAACATATAACAAATCACTTTAAGTTTGAAAGGTGAGATTTAACAATCACTGGGATGTGCATGAACTGCACATTATTAACTGTGGTACCTGGCTGAGAAGTGGCTATTAAGACCACTGGGTGGGCCAGGGTTCTATTTTGGGCACTCAGTATTAAGTGTCACAAATTATGAGGCATCATTGGGTAAAAACCTTAAGGTCTAATGGCTTTTATTACCATATAAATTTGGATGCAAACATTTCCTCATTATCAATAAAATGTAAACAGGTGTCCAGATCAAGTCTAGCTGCTAGAATTTATCCAAAGCAATGATCATAACATTCAGTAGGGCCTCACTACCCTTCTGGATGATGAACATGTATTTTAGGACTTTAGTGTGAATTCCACAGCATGCAATTAAATCATGTGGGCTTGTGAGGTATTCTGCCTCAACAATCTGTTTAGGATTAGGTCACCGGTTCTTATCTGCAATAAGATGTGCAGTTTGGGCTTGTAAGGAGACCCATACTTCTAAAAGAGTAATAAGCATAAAAGCAAGCCTCTTTCTCTGGAACCTAAAAGGAAAGAGAAAATAGAACATAGTTAGTTTAGTACTATTCCTCCCATTGGGGTATGGAAAAGTAATTTAATCTCCTTTAAACAGGTTCATTTGATTGGCATGTAGCCATGTATTAATGACTGTTATAGTGAGGCAGTCTAACTTGGTAGACTACTGGACTGAGTTTGTTTACAATGGAGTTTGCCCTTTAAGGGGCAGACCAAGTTGTCCAGGTACACCCTCCCCAAGCTGGAGATGGTGTGCTCAGAAGGGAGGAAAGGAAGGAGAGGGGCAGAAAAACAGAACAATAGGCAGGAAAAAGGAAGGGGAGGGGCTAAGGGAGGTATATAATGGACAGCACAGGAGTGGTTCAGCCACTTTTTGCTGAAGTTTTGATTTAATTGAAACTGCAGCACATCAGATTGGCAGAATGACTGGAGAGGTTTGTGCACTAGGACACAACAGGTAAGAAAGCTTCCAATGAATGAAGTTTTAAAAAAAAATATTTAAGAAATAATAATATTTGTATTACTTTACTCGGGGAAAACTGTTTTAATGAGAATTGTATGTGGATGGCTAATAAGGTTTCTGTTTGTGTGAAGTTTCTTTAAATTGAAGAATGCTGAAGGGAACCTGGTTAAGAAACCTTTAGGGGATAGCTCATTTGACGTTCAGTGCCAGTGTTTCATTAGTTTGGAGGGTTGAATTTGCAAAAAACATGGTGGACAAAGGAGGGTGCGTGCAGGCAGAGCTTCGACCTTTGTAACAAAGTTTTCATTTAAGGGCCTCACTGATCAAGCATGTGGAGCTGAACCTGCACTGCTGTAGGATGCTGGGGAACACCATAGTTCATTTGGTAATTAAGGCACTTGATTTTGGCTTTCAGTGCCAGCGTTTCATTAGTTTGGGGGTTGAATTTGCAGAAAACGTGGGGGACAAAGGAGTATCGTGCAGGCAGGGCTTCAGCCTTCAGGGCGAGTGTAACAAGGTTTTTAAGTCTAAGGGCCTTGCTGAGCAAGCGCATGGACCTGAATCTGCGCTACTGCAGGATGCTGGGGAACACCATAGTTTGGTTTGGGAATTAAAGGCTTGCTTTTGGTTCTGTTAGTGCTTGGGGGAAGTAAGGCGCTTTCCAGCATCACATAGGAATGAAGCAGAGAATTTTGTGGGGGAATCTCACCACTGAGTGAGAAGAGCGCAATTCAGAGAGGGAGATGGCTACCTGCTGGAAGGGAGCGAGGGCAGCATGTGTGGGGATTGTTGCGGCCTAACTGCTGAACTAGAAGAGGATAGGGGACAAGCGAGCAGAGAAAGGAACATGGGGAATAAAAAAAAACAAAAACAAATGGAGCTTTGCCTGGGGACCTGGAAGGGCAGAATAGCATGCAGTGGGCCTGGTGGATAGGCAGAGGCCCAACAATGAAAAGGGAAGTGCATGGTTGGGGACAAGGGAAGAAGGTATCGCTGCATGTTTGGCCAGAAAACGGTTGAGGGAAGAAAGCAGCGAGAAGTGCTGCAGTGGGGGGGAAGCGAGGAGCTAGGAGGTAGGGCATTGCTAGTACGCCTGGAGAGGCCTACGAAAAAGGCCTGGCATGGGGGCGCAGAGTGGCCACGTGGCATGACGTCACACGCCAGGGGACCAGGCCATAAAAATGAGGAGCTGGAAGAGCTACTCAGGCAAGAAAAGGTAGCCTGACGATGAGGGGATAAGGGCCTGGCCTGAATTCAGGATAGTTTGTAAGTTACCCATTTAAGTGGGCTAGACAGTCCAGGGGGAGCCGAATTTTAAGGGCTACAGCATGCTATGGGGGGTCGTGGAAGGAGGAACAGGCCGGAAGCCTGGTGAGAGGGGCCTGGCCACGTGGCACGATGTCACACACCAGGAGGATCAGGTGACGAGAAGGAGGCACAGACGTGATGTTTAACGAGCAGGGGTGGGTTTATAAAAAAAAAAAACAGGAAGCGGAAGGCCTAGAAGGAGGGGTCCACTGCAGAAGGGGTTTGTGGCCCCGGGGGGGTTCGCAGATGTGGTGACAGCTGACAGTGGGGATGTGAGAAGGAGCATAGCAACCCGGGACAAAAAGAGGCACAGGACAAGAGTCCATTTAGGCCCAGAAAGGCAACGGGGGGGTTAAAAAAAAGAATACAAATAAAATGATTGGGGACAGGAACAAATGAAGGCAAGCTGGCTGAACCATATGGATGGATGATTAAAAAGGGATTAATAAAATAATTTTATCAGTTGTCATTACATATCTCACTGGAAAAAAGGAGACATGGCGCCAAAGAAGAGCAGACCTTCCAAAGAGGATGCCTTCTGGGCTACTGTAGAGCTGGCTGATAAAGATAACAGCATGTGGCAGATGGTGGAAGGGGAGGAGCCAGGACATTCTGGGGAGAAGCAAAAAGTGGGGAAGGGAAAAGGGGGCAGAGGAAAATGGCAGGCTGGGAGGCTACACAGCCACCTAGAGTGCAACCACCGATGGGAGTACCTCCCAGGGTGGGTAGTCCTGTACCTTTGCACCCTGCTGAACCATTGCCTTTAGTACCTCCCCTGGACCAGATCCTGGTTCCCCCGGTGGAGCCCAGGATAGAGCCCCTGAATGCAGTGGTTCCTCCTCAGCAGCCAGGTGTACAGCCAGTCATCCAGCCACGAGGGGACAGCCCAGGGCATCACAACGACAGCAGCCCACAGGGAACGGGCAGGATCACAGGTAGTGTATCTGGGTCAGTAGGAGAAAGCATAGAGGAATACATAGGCCAAATTATTTCAGCACTCAGGACACGGGGTTTGGGCCATATGAAGGCAACACTGTCAGAAATTAGATCAGACAGAGTTGCTGAAGGAATGGGAAAAGGGAGTAGAGAACAAAGGAAAAGGGACAAGGGAAATAGGAACTCCGGGAATGAGAGTAGGGGAGCATGTTCCGCTTGTTACAAAAAAGAAAATATGGAAGGGGGAATATGTGGATATTTTTGCCTTAGTGAGCCAAGAAGCAGCAGCAAAATATGATGAAACGGAGAGCATAGGGAAAAACGAGATGGCAGCAGCCGTGGTTTTGTTGGGGAAGAAAGAGGAGGATAAATTTATAAAAGGGAAAACTTGGGAAGGATGTTTTATAGGTTTTTCCACTTACTCGGTGATAATGATGGAGAAGAAGCCAGAGCTGGGCATCCCACTCATCACTTACTCCCTGATAATAAGAAGGGCGAAGGCCAAGGGAGGGGTGGGATGGATTTATTATGATGAATTCTTTCGGCAAAGAATGGCAATGTATGGGGACATAAGGTGGGACACGAAACAGTTAGATCTCTGGAGGGATTACGTAATGGATCAGTCCATGCCAGAAGGAGAGATGGGTAAAATGGGGACGATTCCACAGAGATGTTGTTGGGGCTACAATCGGGCCTTTTGTTCCTGGCCACAATGCCACTTTCATCACGTATGCTTGAAATGTGGGGGATTGCACCCAGCGAGCAGATGCAGAATGACATGGGATCAAGGAGCCTAAGGGGCAGGAGAACACAGAATGGGCCAACAGTTTTTTCGGGAGGGACAAGGGTATAGGGGTCAGGCATGGAATAAACAGGGGAGAGGCAGAGGACATGCAGGTAGGAGGGGTCAGTCTTATTGAGCAACAAGACCAGTGGAAGAACAAGGTGGGGGTGTTGGGGGGAAAAGGTAAGAAAGTGGGCAGGGGATCTATTTAAAGAGGCTAGAACTCCAATTAGGATAGATGCATGGGAAGAGTGGTTGGATAGATACCCAAATAAAAAGGTGGCTGAGATGATCAAAAAAGGCTTTCAGATGGGTTTCCTATTACAATGAGTGGGTCCGAGGCATGCGAGTAAGGCGAACAGCCTGGGTTCAGTGAAAGGGAAAGAAGAAATTTTAAGACAAAAAATAGATAGGGAAATAGCAGCAGGGAGGGTAGAAGGGCCATTGACACTCCTCCTCAGCAGAATATGAGAGTTTCCCCATTGGGTTTGGTCCCAAAAAAGCAGCAAGAAGAGTACAGGGTGATTCACCACTTGTCATTTCCTGAAGGGGACTCGGTGAATGATTTCATCGGTGAGGAGCATAGCAAAGTGACATATGCCACATTGGAAGAAGAGTACAAGCCATCAGAGCAGTGGCTGATGCATGGATGGCAAAAACGGATATAGAGTACGCTTTCAGACTGCTTCCAGTCAGGACAGAGGACTGGGACCTGTTGGGTTTTATAATAGGTGGACAATACTATTTGACAAGGCAATGCCTATGGGATGTTCCATAGCATGTGCTACATTTGAAGCATTCAGCACCTGCTTACAGTGGTTATTTCAGGTAAAAACTGGTTATAGGATGGTCATTCACTATTTGGATGATTTCCTTCTAATAGGCAGCAGGAAAGAGAAGATGGACAAAATGTTGACCAGTTTCCAGGATCTATGCAGAGAATTAGGGGTCCCCCTGGCACCGGAGAAGACGGAAGGTCCCAGTAAGGTTTTAGAATTTCTGGGTATTGAAATAGATGCCTCGAAGGAGGTCTTTAGGTTGCCAGACAAAAAAGTGTCCAAGTTGAGGTAACTGATTAAAATACATACAAGTAAAAGGAGAATACAGCTAAAGAGGGTTCAACAGGTTTTGGGATACCTGAACTTTGCATGCCAGGCTATTGGCTCAGGGATAACCTTCACAAAACAACTAGCTAGGATCACAGCGGGCGTAACCAGGCCACACAACATGGTAGACATGTCAAAAGGAGTTGAGGAAGACTTTAAAGTATGGGAAGAGTTCCTTAGGAGCTATAATGGGTGCTCCTTTTGGCAAGATGACTGGGTATATAACACAGACCTCGAACTTTATACGGATGCAGCGGGGGGCCTTGGCATGGGGGCTATTTGAGGGGCAAATGGTTTTCAGAACCATGGCCTACAGAATGGGTAAGGGAGGGAAAAGTAAAGGACATAACATTGTTGGAGATCATGCCTATGTGGGTCTGTACCTTGGTGTGGGGGGGGGGAAGAGCTGCAGAATCAGAAGGTGACATTGTGGTGTGACAACAAGGCAGTAGTAGATGTCTTAAACAACAGAGGAGCTATGTCAGAAATGGTCATGCAGGTACTACGACAGTTGGTGCTAAGGGCCTTAGAATTGAATATGTCATTCAGAGCCAAACACACAGAAGGGGCATACAATACTCTGGCTGACAGCCTTTCCTGTCTGCAGCTGGATCATTTCCGGAGGCTGGCACCAGCAGCAGAGGAGCAAAAAACACCCATACCAACGAATATCTGGGACATTGGCAAGAGGGAGCAGAACTGTTGTTTCGTAGCTCATGGTCACCAAGGACTCTGAGGGCCTACAAGTGGGCCTGTCAGGTGTTGCAGACATTCAGGGCGACACACCACATGGAGATAAGTAGGCCACTTACAGAGGAACAGCTAGGAAAATTTACAGTGGAGCAATGGGAGAAGGGAACTGCCCACACAACGATGGGGGTCTATTTAGCAGGGATTAGTTTAGTCTGCAGCCTGAAGGGATGGAAGGACCTGACAAAGTCAATGTTAATTAGAAGGATGATGCATAGATGGGGAAGATTAGAGCAAAGAACAGCAGACAACAGGTGACCATTAGGGGAACAGTGGCTGACGAGACTAAAAGGAGCATTACCAGCAATCTGCAGATCAAAGGACGAAGCCCAACTTTTCCATGCAATCTATTTGGTAATGTTTGCTGGGGCCATGAGAGTGAGCGAGGCAGTAGGACATGGCAGAGCGGACAAAGAAGGGGGTTGGATTGGGAGGACATAAGTTGGAGGACGAGCGAGATACAAATCAGGATAAAGAAATCAAAGACAGATCAGGGAGGACAGGGCTGAACAGTAACCCTGAAGGCTCAGGGAGATGGCACACTGTGGCCAGTAAAAGCTTTGGGGGCTTACGCTGCAGAGCGAGGGGGTAGGACTGGGAGGTTATTTGTACATGGAGATGGGAAAAAGGTCACAAGTTATCAGGTCATGGCCATGCTTAAGAAGGGCATGCAATTTCTTGGGGAGGACCCATGTAATTATTCATCACACTCTCTACAAATAGGAGCTGCTTCTCAGTGGGCAGCAGCAGGGGAAATGGTGGCTAATATGTTGGATAAGGGATGCTGGCAGTCTGCCAGTTACAAGAGATACTGTACATTCGAGCACTAAAGTATGGAGACTAACATATCACCTGTATTTTCTTTTACAGACACGAACCATGGGGGGAGGGCATAGAACTGAAAAATGGAAAGGAGCCAATGAACAAGTATAAGATTTATTTTGTTTAAATCCTGTAGGAAGAGGGAGGATAATGGAAGTCTGGATATGTGGCCACTCCTATATTTATTGGGAGGAAAAGAGAGCCGAGAAAAAGGCTGGGGGAAGACAGCTCTACCAGGATGTGAACAACTGTAGGTGGGTGTGGTGTGGCATCAGAGGGATGAGATGGGAGCAACTGCTTCCTACCCTGAAAGAAATAAAGGAGCGGTGACCAGTTCCAGACTTAATTATCATACATCTATGGGGCAACGACATAGGGGGAAAACCATGGCCAGACACATACATGCAGATTAAGAAGGACTTGAAATTAATACAACAGTGGTGGCCAAGGGTATGCCTGATATGGTTGGATATGATCCCAAAAAGGATGTGGAGGAATGAACACAGTCATAGAGCTGTAGACAGGGCCAGAAGGAAAATGAATAGAAGGGTAGGAACACTGATAAGAAAATTGGGAGGGGGGCAGGTAATACTTCGAGGGGTGGAAGAGTGGGTAGCAGATTTCTACAGGTCAGATGGCATGCACCTGTCAGATCTAGCCATAGATATGTTTAATACAGAAACTATGGGTTTTATAGAAGCATGGAGGAGACATGCAGAAAAGGGATATAATAAAAAAAAGAAGAAAAATGAGGAGGTCCCTACGTGGTGGGGAACAATATCTAAATTGAGGGAAAGCCAGTCATCAGCAAGCTGGAGACTGGCTAATGGAAAAAAGGGGAGGGTAGGGGGAAGAAAAGGAATAGGATGAAAAGAAGAAGGAGCTGAAGGAGGAAAAGCGGTCTCGGTTCTCACCGTTACCTAACAGAAAAAGAGAAGAAGAAGGCACCCAGGTTTTCATCTGGGGGAGCGAGAAGAGGAAAAAAGAGGGATGATCAGAGATTGATATATGGATGCAATAAAGTACAATTGTAAAAGAAACTATAATAAAAGATGATGAGATGGAAAATGGACTTATGATACATAATACATTAATTGCCAATCTGAGCACAACAACATACAATGGTCTCTGTCTTTTGTGAGGGAAAAGGGGGGATCCGGGACAATGGGATAAGGCCTGTTGTTGGGCCTTGCACATACATAGTAACGCAAACAAGTGTACTTTTTTGGATGTCTTGTTTGAGATATTTAACATATTTATCTACTGATGCTCTATCAGCAGTGGCAGTACACAAGTCCAGAAGTAAATGTTCTGGGAGTCTCACGGACCGTCCGGTCATGATTTTAAAAATAGAGTACTCTGTGTACCTGCAGAGGGTATCCCTCTTATTGCCCTAAGGAGTAAAGGCACTAATGAATTCCAGTCCTTTTTGTTTTGCTTTTTTCTGAACAAGTTTACATAACGTAAATTTGATCTGCCTGTTAGCACCTGTCCTGATGACTGTGGGTGGTAAGGGATATAAAACTTTTTGATTTACCCATGACTGATCCAGAAATTCCTGCATTACTTGGCTATAAAGCCAGATCTGTGTGATCAGAATTTACCTTTAGGGGTAACCCCCACCTGGTAAATAGCTGGTTTACCAAGACATTTGCAATCACTTTGTGTCGTTCTGGGACAGCTTTAAACTGTTAGAAAAATAGGTCGGTGATTACTAGTGCAAACTAGTTATTCTTAGTGGTTGGCATAAGGCCAATGTAGTCAATCTGGATGTTGTTCCAGGGGCCTGATTGTATCTGGGGTAACAATGTATTTTTCCTAGCTGGTATAGGATTGTTCTGTTCACAGATCAAACAGTTACTAATGTAGTGTTCTACATCATTTCTCACGTGTGGCCACAAGACAGAGGATTTCAGTCTGTCTAGGGTTTTTACTGACTCACTGGTGTCCACCAGTTGGAGTATTATGTACTTGGTACAGTAGATAAAATCTACTCTGAGGTGTTCAGGAATTACCCATAACTTTTCATGAGTGTTACAGCAGTGATATTCCAAATGAGTAGGCCATCACTGGATAGGTGAATGTCATTTTCACTTTCTTATAACAAGTTTATTTCTGGAAGTTATTCCTCAGTTCCTTTATTAAGGAACCTATACACTGCCCTCAAATAAGGGTCTTTCTACAATATGATGGAACCTTATGAATCTAGCTTGTGTTTAAACTGTTAGTGTTGTGATGTACACAAACAAGTCACTATATTTCACAGCGATACTATAGAGTGCTGGAACAGAAGCTCATTTTTCTTCCAAAGAAATTCAGTTTATAGAGAAACAGACCCAATTAGAAACTGTAATAAAAACATAGTATCTGCAGTCTTTTAGATCAAGGACATTTTGTCAGACTGCAACACTTAACCCTCTCATGGAGTGCTGGTATCATTTTACAAAAGGAAAAATCTTTTTATTCCTTTCTTAACACAAGCTGTATATTTCTCAAGGACATTCCAGCTCTCTAAACCATCCACAAATATTTGTGGTAATTAGGAGACTCCTCGCCTCCCTGCTTTTCATTTTATTTGTCAGGTGTATTTTAACACTGCCTATGAATCATATATATACGATGATGCAATTACTAGCCATGCACACTCTCATCACCAGAATGTAAAATAATTCCAAACCCTGCTATCTGACCCTCGTTGGTATGTGTGGCTGAGTCATCAGTCAAAACATAACTCACAGAGGTGTCTTTTAACACTTTCTGAGGTTCTGTCTGAAAGGTCCCTGGGACAGATAGGTCAGGGTATTGGAGTGAGCAATCATGGGTCTCTTCTGTAAATTGTAGGCCATGGGCCATCAAGGATAAAGTTTTGATAGGAAGGACAGTGATGTCATAATCCTGTAAAATGAGAGACCAGTGTGTAAGTCTGGCATTGGATACAAAGCCATATTTTACTCTGTCTGACAACAAAATGTTAGTTGGCAAATGATTGGAAAGCAGCACAATGGGTGCATATCCAATGATGTACATAAAGTATCTTACTGTCCAGTATGTAGCTAAAAGATTCCGTTCATAGAGATTGTATTTCAGCTCCACTGGGACAAGCTTCTGGGATGCATAAGCAATGGGTCTGATGTGTCCATTGTATGTTTGGGCTACAACTGCTGAGATTGCTTTATCTGATGTGGCAGTTTCAAAATAATGCCCTAAAGCTGTGTTAGGCTTAACCAATGCTGGGGCCATGGTTAGTGATCCCAAAAGAAAATATAATGATATCAGCATTATGATGCCTTGTACCTTATTCCCTGTAGTGCTTGCCATTGTCTGTACTGGGAATAACCCAGACTGTTCCTGGCTTGTGCCTGCTATTGCAGCCACAGTATGGGATGATCCAGGTGTCACTGATGGAGGGGGTTCTGCATCATGTGCAGCAGTGCTGGCACTATCGGGGTGCCTGCACAGTGGAGAAAAGTGGTGTGCAAGTTACATGTAGTACTCCAGCTATGGATTGTGGTTCAGTAGCCATCAGAGGTGGAGACAGTAGTGCTGCTGAAACAGCTGTCAGCTCAGGTTCAGAAATCAAACCTGTAACCCTCCCCCCCCAACATGGCCTGTGATGCTGAAAATATCATAGTCACAGGGCTTTCAGAATCAGGGTTGTCCCTTCCCCCATCAAATGTAAAGTGCGTTTCCCCAATGGAAGGTTGCTGGATAGTAGCAACATTGTTTTTAATGTTAAGCTTGAAGTATTAATGCACTGCATAGGAAAAGCAATACGTTCAGTCTTGTCAGGGAAAGCTGATGTTAAATTGCATAGGAAATTAAAAACATTTCTTGTAATTAATTGCAATGTGTTCTTTAACCAAGGCCATTCAAATAAAACAAAGATTGCTAGCAGCAGCTTCTTCTGCAGCATCAGATACTGACTTCATGACAGATTGCATATCAGCCTTATTCAAAAGTACGTCAACATCATTTTAAATGAGAATTTTCTGTCCCTCAGAAACACTAGTCTTACCGATAACCTTATTAATCATGCAAAAAAAAACCTCCAATTTGTTTTGTTTGGTTATGGCAGCAATCACAGGTCCCTGTGACTGCAGGATTGAATCTCCATGATGTGGTGGTCAGCCATTTTGGATTACCTCATGGGCATCATGGGTTACTGTGTCATGACCATCATCACATGACCATGAGTGCCCATCTTGGGGATGGTATGGGGATGCAACCTGATGACATGTGTGTCCACCATTTTGAGACTCTAACAATTCTCCATTTTCTGAATCACAGAAAAACAAGTGGCTAGCCTTTGTTCTAGTCCACCCCACAGCATACTGTGAGTGTTCAAAATCAAACTCTTCAATATCAGAAGAGGCAAGGTCTTTGGGCATTAAGTTAGTATGCCCTGCCAATACCTCTGGTTGATGGCGCAAGTTAGTCATATTTGATTTTTTACTCCTACATTCTAACTGTCCAGATACAGGAGTTAGCACACTGTAAAGTGCCTTGTTCTCAGATTGCAAGACATTCTCATCTTGTAAAACATGTCTATTATTGACAGAAACTGTGTCACAGTTTATATTCAAAACCTTCATTTCAAGACTGCTGTAATGAAAACTTACTGAATCACGCTGTTCAGTCAAGGTTTGGTGTTGAAATACCAGCACATTAACTCTTTTAGTAATTACTTCAGACTTATCATCTCTAAGTTCCTTGTTTTCAAAATGTAAGGAATCAGTGCTACTAGCCAGAACACCACTTGTTTGAAAAACTTTTTTCTAACAAGTTTTGCCTTTTCAGCGTTATCTCTTAAGGCATGTAGATCTTTGCTGCTTCTCTCATTAAAGAGAGACTCATTTTCTAGCCGAAGAGACTGCAGCAATTGAGACTGCAGTCCAATTATCCTATCTTTATGAGAAGCCTGTTTCAGACTAATTTCCTACTTGAAAGCAGCATTCTCCATTTTGCAAGCAATATACTCAGATTCCAAAACAGATATTTTATTTAGAACAGCATCAAACAATTAAACAATGTTGCAATTAATAATCCTTCAGGATCATTGGTACCATTTTTCAATTCCCCACAATGGACAATGATATCCTTTAACGGGCTACCATTGAAGTCTGCTACCTCAACAAAACCAGACCAACCACCATAAGCAGTTTGGCATGCTACGGCATCCAGCCTCAACTCAGTACTGATTCATTTAGACATGTCATAAGATAAGAAACCCTTAGCTGTCTGTGGATCAAAAACTTTGCCTGCAACCAAAGTTTATGAAAGGACACAAACAACCTTTGGTGTATGTGAACTCCTAGATGAGTATATACTCATTAGGATTTGGATCCACAAGAAAGCAGTCTGTCTGTCTGTTTGGATCCTTTTACAGCTGTGTTCCCACAGAAAAAGAATAGGGAAAAAAACTCATTACACAGAGATTGAAAATCTGCAAAGAGATTGTTTTGTCTGCACTGTGGAACACACAACAGAGTGAAAAATTAAACAGAAGATACTTTCAGTTACTTGTTACTGAGGATTTCTCGCCCAGTGTTTTAATTTACAGAGGAAATTAACAATGAAACTTGGCAAACATCCAGACTCCACTTGCAGTCACCATTTATGTTACCTAAACACTCTTGGTGTGTAGGGTAAATAATAATACAGATTCTTGTGTCTCGGAGTCTGCCAAGAAACATTCGTAAACAAGCAAGGAGTACTAATAACATTTATTATACTACTTACGCCAAGCATGTGACAAAGAAAATCACAAGGGAGATGGGTTTCTCACAATTCTCCTGAAGAATGTACATAATCTCCAGGATTGTAGATCTTAGATTCTCCAAGATCTTGTTTTCTCTCCCTACTCTTCAGCTCTCCACCCTTCTAGAGTGCTAATCTTCTAGAGGAGCTACAGTAGGTTGCAGACAACTATATACTACAGATAACAGCATAGCAACAGAGATGACCTCATAGTTACAGGTATGAGGAACAATATGTATTGGTCCTAAGTCATTCTCAACTGGAGAATGACTTAGGATACATAATTACTAATGAGTATCATATGAGACAAAATATGCTTCCATTAGCATTATAGCTTAGACAAAAGAAATGCTAACAGGTTCAAACTACATGTGGCATTTCTTGCTTATGTATAAGACATAACAAAGGCTTTCTCTCTCTGTCAGCTTGCTTAGAGACAAACAGAACTGCTGACAGGGGTCTATTACATGTGGCATATCTGCCTAAGTGTAAAACACACACTACATATAATTATATGAGAATATAAGTATACAATAATCACTGATGATCCCTCTGAGTCATCTTATCAGTGATTAGGTAGATTATATATGGAATATACAGTATATAAAAGATATACATATTCTAGATAAATGTATTATAGTGAGGTATAATGAATCAGGCATTAGCATATATTAGCAACAAAGCAGATTTCTGGCACTCGTGCTTATATGATGGGTGCCTAAAATCTACATGTTAGTGCAAAATAGCAGTATCACAGTACAATAGACCAGGAATACAGTGTGAGGTGTATGTGAGGTGTATGTGGGATGATAGGGGGCATAACCCAGGCATGACACCCTCTGGGTGTGCTTTGTGAATCCCAATTTTGGAGCTATAGCAGCCTGCATCTGCCACAAGCCTATAGCCCCATGCTGCAGCCCATTTCTGGATGCAAACACAGGACCTACTGTCAATGCAGGGTTCTAATTCACACTATCCATCCCATGCTCCCCGTTCTACCACTACCACCATGAACAACTACTAAGGCCTTCATTCTGTCCCAGCCATGTTTGAAACCATTGATAGTTCTGGTGCCTACCACTTCAGCTGGAAGATTGTTCCATGGCTCTACCACCCTTTTGATAAAACAAAAAGATCTCACTTCCCTCATTAAGATACCCATTATTTTCCACTCCTGTCCCAATGTTCTTATTCCACAACTTGTGATAAATAGTTCTTCATAATTTAACTTCTTCATTCCTCTTAGGAACTGGAAGGTGTCAATCACATCTCCCCTTTCTCATCTGGCCTCCAGTGAGTATATGCTCAGTGCCTTGAGCTGATCCTCTTAACATCAGCCCTCATGGCTATGAATCATTTCCATCACCCTACATTGTGCTGTTCTTATCTTTCCTTAGGCAAGGACTCCAGAACCTGGCACAGTACTCCAGGTGGAGTCTTACTAGTGTTCTATGGAGAGGTAGTAATACCTTCTTCCTTCTGCTGCCTGTACCCCTTCCTATACACCCCAGCATTCTGTTTACCTTACTATAGGCGTCGTTACACTGGCTTGATATTTATAGGGAGTCACTGATGATGACTCCTGGGTCCCTTTCATCAGAGGTCATACTCAACTTAACCCCCCCACCCCAAATCAACAACTCTGTCCTGAGGTTCTTGTTCCCTATATGTATCACCTTGCACTTTTTGGCATTAAATTTCAACTACCAAACTTTTGACCACCTCTCTAGCCTTTGCAAGTCTCTTTGCATCTCCCTAGCCACTTCCTTTCTTTCTACCCTGCCACAGAGCTTAGTGTCATCTGCAAAAAGACACATCTTGCCCTGGTGAAGCTTGAGAGGTCTGCAATTAAGACAACCTTGAGAAGGACGCATAGCCTTGTCTGTACACAGCGTCCCATATACTGTTCTTTATTAAATGGGCAAAGGATTTTCTGCAATCTGATTGGTTGTTAGCCGTGCATTAGAAGTGCCTAATGCATGGGTAATAAGTGCTGGCCATCAGGATGCACAACAGGGAAATAAATCAGTGAGCCACTGGAATTTTTAAAAACTGATAACTGCCATATATACCCATTGCTTAGCCCACATCTGGAAATAGACAGCCCGTAGAAGACATGGTAATACCAGTATTTTTTCTAGAGTTTATAGAAAAGATAACAGGGAGTGCTCTCATTGATAATGAACATCATGAAAATGGCAGTTTCCCTTGTTTGCACTTCATTGTGAATTTTCAGCCCAGCTGCCAGCTCAACTAGTTCTTATCAGCTCACCAATCTTTAGCTGGTTCTGCTTTCTCCAGCTGGCTAATTATGTACTCTTTCAGAGTACAGAAACAGCAATCATGTTTTTTTTTTTTTTATAATTCAATCAAAGCTGACACTGGAGGCATGTCTCTGCTGAACCATTCCTCTGCTCTGCCAATTAGTTTGCCTGTTCACCAGTGCCACTTGTACCCTCAGACAAACAAGAAAATTAAATTCCTCACCCCTCTAGATTGCAACCAGAATGTCTCATTGGTTCACTCATTATTGGAGCTGTTTTGAATTTTTTTTTGACAAGAGATCTCTTCTGGCTTCCTTAACCTCCCGACTGAGACTCTACTTCCCCTGCACTCTACACATATGACCTTCTTATGCTAAACATCCTGTACCATTAGAAAAAAAATTACCAACAATTTTGTTTTTTCTTTTCTTTCTTTACACCTTTTCAACTGTACTGCTTTTCCTCATGCGCACTAGCGGTAACAGTTCTGCTGAATGGCCTTGCAGTCAACTTTCCTCTATGGCATTCAGTAATTAGTATTTCTGCACAAAACTCAAAAGCAGTTTGTGTGTCATGTAACATGTTCCTATGGGGGGGAGGTCTGTATTGGGGTAGGGTAGGAGAATTATACACACGCTGAACTACAAGAATGGAGGGGGCTGAGACTACAACTGCAGAGGCCATAATAGGACAAATGTCCTAAGTTAAGTGAAAAAAAAAAAGATTACATTAGCTCAAGTAGGTGTAGGAACTATTATTCATCAAATTTAGGCAAACATTTTACTTTTTTATAATTTAAACCTATTGCTTTTAATTTTAACATGCATATTAATTACAGTGTCTCATTTTATAAGTATAAGACACTCCAGGGGATGTTCATCAGACAGTTCTAATGCAGGGCTGGGGCTGAAGACACTTGGCCTGAGGCCTTGTGCCTTACTACTAGTTTTGTGTGAAACTAAGAAAGTTTGTTACGCAAAATATTTTGTGAAATTAATGCATTTTCATTAAATATTTTGCAGGTGTGAAATGCGAAATTATGCAATTGTCAGATGAAATTTCACAATTTTCAGTGAAAGTTCACAATTTTGGGGCAAAATTTTACATTTCACACTTGCAAAATATTTCACAAATTTTGCAAAATATTTAGCCTGGGTAAATTGCAGATTTTACGGCAATTTTGTTGGCCAAATTTTATTTCACAACATCTCTATTTACTACATCCCTGGCTATGTGTGAGAAGTGTCTAACGCACACCCTGTTGTGTTTTATTGCCTACTTATAGTACATGGGCCCTTTTTCTTTTTTTACTGAATTACCATCTATAAAAGCGGAAGACAAAATCAATGCTGCAGTAGTTAATTGCTAGCTTCATCCAAAACTGACATAGAAGGCAATTACAATTAATTAAGCTAGCGATCTGTATGGCAGTTTTGAATACAACATTCGACAGTGCTTTGGATTCAGTATTGTCATAGTATAGTAGTGACGTCTCAGGAGGGTACAACTTCCTAATGTCAGTACTATACTACAACAGCTCTGAGACTGCCACTGTTTTCCATCTGCAACAGCACTCTCCCATATACTATAAGCATATTCCAAGCATGGAATTCCATGCAAAACAGGGTTGCATCATACACTGCAGCAATTATAAAAAACACATCACCATTAAAATGTACAGTATAGAGTTAAAACTATAAAGTGCCACAATAACCATGTTTAGTTATAACAGCAATAATTTTCACCAGTGTCTGCTTTCCTAAAAAGCAATAACCATTCTTCACAATACACCAGGATTTATTGCAATAAGTCAATGAAGGAGTGGGTGCAGTTTCTATGGGACAGAAAAAATGGTGGATGAGATTTCATAGCTTGGGCATTCAGGGGAATGGAGAAAATTGGAGGAGCTGTACAACCTGCCCCCCACACACAGTGGATTGGTTAGCTTCAGGAGCAAAGCCCACTGAGCCCCCCAGTTGCCACCCCTTATACCACTACTGCACTACTACTAGTACAGCTACAACTACTACTAACAGTTGCAGTGCCTGCAAAATCTAAGACGTCATTGGATGAGAATTTGCTGTGACACTGAAACCTCATTTGATGACATCACCATCTGGCAGAAACTGCACCCGAGCCTCAATGAATTGTGAAAAAGATTATTTTTTGGGTTCACTACATAGTTTCCAAGCAAAACATTTAGGGTGCAGAGGGTCCCTCCCATAAAACCCAGAACAGGCACTGTAATATTATGCTAGTGAAAAAGGTTATCTCACCATGACAAGTTTTATGCCATGCCACCCCCTAGTTATTACCTGGCCATATTGAGATCAAGTCAACCAGTTTTACATCTGGTGACAGTTGCAGGTGGAAGATCAGCAGCATCTTTTCTTTTTTCTATTTGTTTTGTTTATGGATTGCAAAAATACATCGGCTATGCATCAGAATGAGACAACATGCTCCATTTTGCCCAAATCTAATTGTTCCCACAGAAACCCATAAAGAAAGTAGAGGCACTTGCTAGATGTCTTGGGTGCTAGTAACCCTATGGCAGTAGCACTAGCCCAATGATCATAAGCATTCTAGGAAACATTGGGATGGCCAAGAACACTAGCTGTATTTCTTATGTAGCACAAAACTAGAGGTCAAATTGCAAGTGAAGTAAGATTTACTTCCAGGAAAGGCATTTCACATTCAGATTTGGGGTGTGTTGAATTATAACGGTGCTCTTTAAAGTTTGTATGTTTAACTTACATATATGCATAGGTACAATGCAGCCATCCCAGGACCCAGTAGAAAACAAAACACAATTCCTCTGTCTGGTTTTCAGCAGGGTAACAATGGGTTAATAAATAAAACAGACTCCTAGTCCTTCTCAATAACAATTCATTGGTAACCCCCTGGACTGTTTGAGAACCAGGAAAGTCAGGTGACAACCATGGTGGGAGGAGTAATCATAAAGCTGTCATCTAGCCCCCCCAAAAAAAACGTTGACATGGCAGCCTAATTGGGTAGGTCAAGTAAGGGAGGAAAACAATTTCAACACCCCAGTGTTATGCATGAGCTTTTCTTAATGTCACACACACACTATGCTTGACTTTCCTTTTCATTTTTTCTTAATCTGCTCAAAGTACAGGCTAAACCTGGATTTTGAGCAGATTTAGAAAAAGAGTGAAAAAAGCCAATTTCCAGTCCATCATCACTTCCTGTAAAAGTGGTATGTACAGGTTGCTCAGATAGTGCTGCCATGGATCCGCCCGTTATCAGGCCGATGGTGGAACTATTCAAAATGGATTCTGCCTGGGATCCAGCCGAATACAGAGGTTGGATCCCAGGTCAGATCCCATGTTTTATGATGCCAGATCCAGAGATCTGATGCTTGATTCCTGGATCTGATGCCAGATCCTGGTGCTGGATCCAGGGATCTGGTGCTGGATCCAGGAATCAGGTGCCTGATCCCTGGATCTGGCATTGGATAATGCGGGATCCAACCTGGGATCCGATGGCTGGATCCACGGCTGGATGGTGATGGTAGCCAACCAGATCCACTATCCTGTTGCAATGGTAGGTATCTGGTGGATCCGTATTGGATGGATACCATCTGAGCAATGCTAGTACAGGCCTTTTTTGACAACTGATGCTACAGAAGTAGAGACAAAAAGAAAACACAGCCTGGATGATCTCTCTTTTGTTGAACTTAATATGGCTAAACTTTATCTGCTCCTGCAGCATCTGATGCTTAACCTAATGCCATCAGCAAAAGGTAACTCAAAGGATGAAACAGATTGTGCAAAATATTTCCTTACTACACAGTGGATGAGTCTGTGCCACCAGAAATTGAGTTTCTTCCAGAATCTTTCTTCTCTGTTGTGCATGTAGTGCGCCATCACTGGGAAGCAATCTTTCTGTCTGGTCTAGCTATTTGAACGTGATGACTGGCTGGTCATCGACAATTAGCATTCAGTCCTGCTTGCTGATTGTCACCCCCCCACCTCCTCAGTATGATCTCTCTTGCCCTCCCCAAAACTTGACACGTCACTCCCCTCCCTGCTTCAGTGGAACACAGTGACAGACAAACAAAGTGAAATTGCATCTGGGGAAAAAAGTGAGGTGTCAAACTGCAATGGTTGTTTTATGTTAGCTCATCAGAAAGGGAGGTGCACATGCACACCCAGTGCCCAAGTAGTTCAGTATGCCAGTGGATTTTAAAGTCAATATCCCCGCACACATGGTTGTTCCACACCAGTATAGCTTGTACTCCTTGACTACTTTGTATGTATTTCTCTCTCTTGCTCACCCTCAAGATTGTCAATTTTTGTATGGCAAAAGGTATATGACAGATTATGAGAAGAGCCAGGCGAGCAAGAGAGTATACAGAATGTCATAAAGTCACTTAGCTGCTTGCTGGCAGGATTTATGCAAATGAAAGAACTGAAGCCAACTCAGATTGGAGTGGCTTTGGTCCTTTCAAGTACACAAAGTTTCTGCCCAGAAAGCAGTGAGTGGTGTCATGACCAGAGTGTATGGTCATTGGTTTGGAATGGCAAGCCCATCATAACTTGAACTGCAATACAATGTACAGTAACACACCTTTGAAATGCTGTTAATCATAATAAAATGTTTCCTTTGCAAGTGCAAGCAAACCTAAAAAGACCCATGGAGAGTTAGATTGCACCATTCACTTGCCAGCTTCAGTTTGTATGAATTCAGTCATTCTCATGGCTCTCTTTTAAGTAGATGAGATGTTATATATGAGTAATAAGACATGATAGGGTGTGCTTTAGACAGTTCTAACACACAATTAGGGGACGTATTGAGGCATGAGGATGCAGACTGGGTACATCCTGCCTCCTAGCCGTGTAATAGGCCTGTCTAATGCACACCCTGGAGTGGCTTATTGTGCTTATTAAATGGGCTTTTGTATATTACATGGATGTAAAGGTAATAATTTTGTGTTTAAATAGAAATAAATTACAATCTTTACTATGTTTTGATGTAAAATAGTTTCTCTGGCTGTAATACATCATTTTTCCCCCCATTGGATTTTTGTCCCATTTTGGCCACCGTAGTTGAAGATGGTTGCTGTGGTTAGCAAGTGCACTCCCCCATGGTCTTGACACATACACACACACACACACACACACACTCGCACACACATCATAGATTCATAGATTCTGTCAGCAGATAAGGACCCCCTAGCCCACCTAATCTACCCATAAAATCCCCCTAATAGTGCTATCCAAGATACTACTGGGAGCCGTCATCCGCCACCCTCCGTTATCCAAGATACCCATGTGTTTACCCCATGCGCACTTAAAACCTGTGACTGTGTTTGCCCCCACCACTTCTGCTGGGACATCACTCCAGTCATCCACCACCCTTTCCTTGAAGAAGAACTTCCTCATATTACCCCTCAATCTATCACTCTCCAACTTCATATTGTGACCCCTAGTCCTAGAACTTGTTTTTTCTGGAAAATACTCTCCTCCCGTACCTTGTTTATTCCCCTGAGATATTTGAACGTGTCATCATATCCCCCCACCTCATTCTGTCCTCCAGGGTGTACAAGTTTACTTCCTTAAGCCTCTCTTCATAGGCCTTCTGATACAGGCCCTGCACTGTTTTGGTTGCCCTCCTCTGCACTGTCTCCACCCTGTCCTTGTCATTTTGAAGATGGGGCCTCCAGAAATGCACACAATACTCGAAGTGAGGCCTCACCAACAAAGTGTGCTGGGGAAGTATTACCTCCCTTCTTCTGCTAATGATGCTCCTCCCTATGCTACCAAGCATTTATTTAGACTTTCCCACTGCCTTCACACATGCTTCGCCACCTTCAGGTCATTGGTAATGATAATTCCCAGCTCATTCTCTTGCCTTGTGACCTCTAGAACCTCTCCCCCAGGTGTGTATTCTACCCCAGGTTGCATAACCTTGCACAACTTCACACTGAATTTTAGCTGCCACCTTCTTGAGCACTCCTCTACCTTTTTTAGTTCCTCCCTCATCCTTTCCACACACCCTTGTGTATCCACCCAGTTGCAGATCTTTGTGTCATCCGCAAACAGGCATTCCCTTCCATGCAGTCCCACTGCTATGTCGCTAACATAGATGTTAAAGAGTACAGGGCCCAACACTGACCCCTGTGGTACCCCTCTAGTCACCCTCCCTTCCCCAGGGTGCACCCTGTTTAGCACCATGCTTTGGATCCTGTCCCTAAGCCAGTTTTCCACCCATTTTACGATTCTAGGACCCACCCCCAAACTGCTCTGTTTCATTACCAATCTTTAATGCAGGACAGTGTCGAAGGCCTTGCTGAAATCTAGATAGGCCATATCCACATCCTTGCCCTTGTCTACTTCCCTGGTCAATCCATTGAAGAACTCTATCAGGTTGGTCTGATCAGAATATTCTCCCTGTGAACCCATCCTGTCACTGGTCCCACAGCCCACTGATCTCAAGGTAATCTTCGATTATTTCCTCTAGGAGCAATTCCATTAACTTGCCAACCACTGATGTCAGGCTGACCAGCCTGTAGTTTCCTGGCTCCTCCCTACCACCCTCTTTGTGGAATGGGATGACATCAGCCCTCCTCCAGTCCCTTGGCACCTCTTCAGTTTCCAGAGACCAGTTGAACAGGGCTGCCAGGGACTCAGCCAGTACATATCTGAGCTCCCTCAGCAGGCTGGGTTGCACTGCATCAGGGCCCATTGCCCTGTCCACTCTTAACTTGGACAATGCCCTTAGGACCCTGTCTTCAGTGAAGGGGCTAGTGTCTACTTTCCTACCCTCCATGCCCCTGTTGTGTAATTCAAGCCCATTTCCCACCTCCTCCTCAGTGAAGACAGAAAGGAAGTACTTGTTTAACACAGTATGTTGGGCTTTTGGCAGTCTTCCTCCATGGAGGCCCCTCATTCCCACAGTAGCCTGACAATCCCTCCCCTTGTCTTCCTTCTTTCCCCAATATATCTGAAAAATGGTTTATCTCCACTCTTCACTGACTTAGCTATCCTTTCCTCTGTTACCGCCTTTGTCCTCCTTACTCTGCTCCCCACCTCCCTTTGCCTCTTCAGGTAAGTTCCCCTAGCCTCCTCCTTTTGTGTTTTTTTGTAATGCCTAAAGACTGCTTTCTTTGCCCTCACACTATCAATCACCCCCCTCCCAATTGCCTCCCACTGTTCTTCTATGCCTTCTCATTCTTGTAACCCAGCCAGGACTTCCTTGAGGCATACTGAAATTTTTTTTTTTAAATCAACCATCCTGAAGACTAGAACTCTTGTTTCTGTCTGGTTAGACTCAACCCAGTCCGTCTACTAAACCACACCTCCCGATGATCACTGGTCCCCAGGTGGTCTTTCAAAGTCACGTCGGTCACACTGTCCCCATTGGTCAGAACAAGGTCTAGCATCATTCCTTCCTGAGGTTTCCATGTGATAACAGTGATCGCAGAAAGGCGATCTCCATTTGGAAGAGTGTACATCGCCAAAAATCAGTTTCGGCAATGTATACTCACAGCGTACATCAAGAGGCCACCGGAAACTTAGATTTTGGTTTATGAGGGGGCTATGCCCTCCGCACCCCCCTACTAAAGGATTCTCAACTCCGGGGGGTGCACGTTAGGGAGTGCGAAAATAAAAAAAAACAAAAAAATATAATAAAAAACAATGACCTGACGCAAAAAACAAGAGCATGCCCAGAACCAAACCTGGCACCCTCCCAACCCCAGCCGGCCACCAACCTGCCATGCCACACAGCCAGCTCAGCGGCCCACTACCCTACACTACACAAACCTCCCTCCCTCCTCTTACTCACATCACACAGCTTGATCCCTCCCCACCCCTGTGTGCTTGTATACATAGCGACATCCTGTCACTACATTCACCAAACCACCTGTCTGGTCACCTTCCCTGCCACGTAGCCCTGTGCACAGGCACCATGATTGAGTCGCCCTTTTTGAAAGTGCTCAGTCATGATCATCATCATCACAGGCTACTTTCCCAAGTGTGTTCTCTTACCATTTGTTTGAGTAACTCCTTCTGCAAGGAGTTCAGAATGTCCCTGCTACTCAGTGATGCCACACCCAGGAAACTCCAATCCACATCTGGAAGAATGAAGTCCCCCTTCAACAGCAGCTCTCTCTTTTGAGCCATCTTTTGGATCTCTTGCATCAACTCCCTATCCACTTTCTTTCCCTGCATCAGAGGTCTGTATGCCACCCCTGCTCTTGTAACTGGTCCTTTGCTCTTCTCAAGGGTGACCCAGAGTACTTCAGCTCCCCCTGTTCCTCCTGAATCTCAATTGCCTTTATGTGGTCCCATATGAAAAGTGCACTCCCCCTTCCTTCCTACTCTATCACTTCTGAATAGATTGAAACCTAGAATGATCATATCCCATCCCTTGTTTTCCATACACCAGGTCTCCATTATGGTTGCTATGTCCAAGTCCTCTCCCACAATGGTGGCCTCCAGGTCAGTAATCTTTTTGCTCAGATTCTGAGTGTTCATGCACATGATCCTCCATTTGCCGCCCAGTTCCTTTTCCTTCTCCCCTTGCCTAATCCCTGCCACCATTTGTGGGGAATAGCCAGTTAGGTTCCTGCCTTCCTTGTTAGGCTGCTGGACCTCCCTAGCCTCATCCTCCCCCCTTTTCAGTTTAAATAAATGCTCTCCTCCATGTATCTCCTTAATTTCCCCTTGAGCACTTCAGCCCCCTCCTCATTTAGGTTTAGCCTGTCCTTTCTGTACAGTCCCTCATCCACCCATGTGTACCCCAATTTCCCTATACATTTTAACCCCTACATCTCACATCAATCCCTTAGCCACTCATTAAATTCCACTATTCTCCCCTTTCTCACTGTACTGGCTTTGTGCACTGGCAAAACCTCGGAGAATGTCAATGAGCTCACTGAGCCCCTCCAGCACCATGATAGATCCTTAAACCTCTGCTGCACTATCCTGACCTCATTTCCTGCAGGTCATTCATCCCCAAGTGAATGATCACGTGAGGTTTGATGCCCTGCAGCTCTTATCTCTTCCCTGATTTTTGACCCTGCTCTCCCCACTTTCATTCCTGGCATACAGATAGCCACCCTTCTTCTGTTTTGATCCCACTTCTTACCCAGTGAATACACTTGATGATGGAGTCCCCCATTGCTATCACCTTTTCTGCCTCTTCTGCTTGGGCTTAACATCCACCTGCCTGCCCCTGGTTTATCCAGGCACCTTCTCCCCTGTGTCCTCCCTTCTTGTCCTCCCATCTGTGCTCCTACTTATCTGCTCCATTCTTCCCTTTGCCTCATCCAGTCCACCTTCTGCTGCCCTCCACAATCTATTTCAGACCTCCCCATCTATGCTGCCCTGCTTTGTAGTTTCTGCTTCTTCCTGCCTATGGGTACTCACTTACTCCCCTCCCCCAACTCTGCCTGCCTTAATTATGCTTGTGAGAGCCCCAGTCTCTCCCTGTACCCCCTTGTATTTTCCTCCTTTTCCTCCACCCTTGATTTTGCCCTCACCTGTGCTGCCCCAAAGCTCTGTTCCTCCTGTGTTCCCTGGTTCTCTATCCCATCTAGAACTGTATACCTGTTTGATACCATCACTCCAGCAGTGGTACGGCCCCTGGTGCCACCATCCTTCCCTGCAGTGCCACCTACTAGCCCAGATTTCCCTCCACCCCCTTCCATTTCTCCTTACCTCCTGCCACCCCCCTGACCTAGCATCCACTGGTCTATGTAGGGCCTCTGCTCGCATATGCCTTTCCATCCTCTGAGTTTCTCCTTTTCTGTCACCGCTCCTCTGGCTCTCAGCCTTCCCCTCTCTTTCTTTCTTTCCCCATTTCTCCTTCCCCATTCCCCCATCCTTCTCTCTAGGTCCCTCCATAACCAGGTGATCTCTTCCCTTAACTGTCCCAAGTATCTGCATATCTGACAGCCCCCTGCTCTCCACATTATGTCAAGAAATACAGCCACCCCACATCCATTACAGTTTACTACCCTTCCCCTTGCTTCCTGCCCCCATGCACTCTCTCCTTATCCCATCTGCCCCATCCCTCCCTTCTACTCTCATATTATGCCCCCTGCCTGGCCCCCACATCATCTCAGAATTTTGGGATCTGGTTCTTTCTACGCCCCTTTCTCTAGTGGCAGACAAAAAGCCAGGTCTACTAAATCAGTTTACGACAATTGAACACCAACAGCAAATGCAAACTGAATCTGAACCCTTTTCCTGGCTAATTGATTTCAATTATGACCCACATCCCCCCTATTAATCTCAATTAACTGCTGGATATCTATCAAAAGAACTGTGCTAGTTGTAAGCCAGTTGACTGCTCAGTGAACTATTACTTGTTCCAGATAATTCCAATCAATGTAACTTAATTTCAAGTTCTAAACCAACTGGCTGCTTGGCAAACTATTACGTGCTCCAGATAATTACAAGCAATATACTTAATTTCAATTTCTATACCAATTGGCTGCTCAGTGAACTATTCCTGGCTCAAGATAATTTTCAACAATATAGCTTAATATCAGCTGAGTATATAGCAACAGGATGAAAAAATTGCGATTAAAGCAAGAGAATAAGAACTGTAGTTAACTGTACAATCGTGCAAGAAAATAAGTGGAATTATTCAACCTGATCTCTTTTGGAGTACAAGATGGTGCAAGTGCACTATACATCATTCAGCATCTCAGTCTCCCCTCTCCCACATACTCTATGCCTTACTGCTAAGCTTATTGTTGATTCGTTCACTGTTGCTGTCATTTAACTGGGATGCTCCTTTGGTAATTGGGCAGGTGCAGGAGGAAGGGAGGGCAAAATGTCCTCCTGTGTGCTCATCCATTCTTGTCCATTGTTTGGGAGTGGGATTCTTACATAGAAACACAGAAACATAAACTTTGTCGGCAGATAAGGACCTCTTGGCCGACCCAGTCTGCCCATTTTCCTACCTATTGGATAAGCTGCAGATCCTAGTTAACCAATAGCCTACTTCCTCCTACCCCCACAAGAATTGCTTTATGTCTGTCCCATGTATTCTTGAATTCCCCCACTGTTTTTGACCCCACAACCTCCTCAGGAAGGCCATTCCATGCATCCACGACCCTCTCTGTGAAAAAATACTTCCTTACATTGCCCCTGAGCCGTCCCCCCTCTATCTTCAAATTGTGCCCCTTTGTTCTTGTACATCTCTTTTTCTGAAAGATGCTACCCTCTTGGACTTTATTGATTCCCTTGAGGTACTTAAATGTTTATATAATGTCCCCTTTCTACCTCCTTTCCTTGAGGGCATACATATTAAGCTCCTTCGGTCTCTCTTCGTATGGCTTCTGGTTCAGACCCTGCACCATTTTAGTTGCCCTCCTCTGGACTGCCTCCATCCTGTCTATGTCCTTGCAGAGATGAGGTCTCCAGAACTGCACACAGTATTCCAGATTGGGTCTCACCAACTGTCTCTACAGAGGGATAATAACTTCCTGTTTTCTGCTGGTGATGCCTCTCCCTAGGCATCCCAGTGTCCCCCAGCCCTCCTTACTGCTTTCTCACATTACTTGCCTACCTTTAAGTCATCTGATATGACTTCCCCAGGACCCTTTCCATTTTTGTTGTTGTTAGTACCTCCTCCACATTGTGTACTTTCCACCTGGGTTTTTGTTTCTTAGGTGCAATACTTTGTACTTCTTTGCATTGAATCTAAGATGATATACTTTTGACCATTCCTCCAACCTTGCTAAGTCCCTTCTCATCCTTTCCACCCCCTCTTGTGTATCAACCCTGTTGCAGATCTTTGTGTGGTCTGCAAAGAGGCATACTTACCCTTCCAGTCCCACTGCAATGTCACCTATAAAGACATTAAAGAAGACCAATCCCAATACTGAACCCTGCGGTACCCCACTAGTAACCCATCTTTCTTCAGAGTGGACGCCACTTACTATTACCCTCTGTGTCCTGTTGTCCAGCCAATATTTTACCCAGGTAACAACCCTGAGGCCCACTCTAAGGCTGACTAACTTGTGTATTAATCTTTTGTGTGGGACTGTGTCAAATGGCTTGCTAAAGTCTAGGTAGGCCATGTGACCAGCCACACCCTGGTCTACTACTTTGGTCACCCAGTCAAAGACTGGAGACTTCTGAGTTCTTTTGCCCCCCTTAATTGTTTTACATTTTCTCAAAGATATGCAGTCTTTGGTGCAGGGGGTGGGCAGTAGAGAATAAGTCTGTTGCTGCTCTCTGACTCCCAATCTTGAAGAACTCTGGCTGCATCTGTAAATGAACTGTTAGTGTTGGCAGTTTAAAGGAGCCATAGAAGATCATCATCTGAAGATACTTAGTACATAAGTAAGTAAGTAAGGGATTATTTGTATTTGGCTCCCAATTCCAAAGGCTCTGGGTGCCATTACAAATACAAGCAGAGTTATGGCAGCATAAGCAACAATACAGTTTGAATAAAATGAATACAACAACTGAATTAAACATTTTAGAAACTGTCTAAAAATACTTTACTAAAAAAATAGGTCTTCAGGTCCCTTTTAAATACCTCCACCAATGGAGTCTTCCTCAAAGACGTTGGCAGCAAGTTCCAGAAGGCCAGGCCACCCACTGCAACAGAGTGATCTCCTGAGGTTCTCAGCCTAGCCCTCAGACCCACCAGGAGGCCCTCGGTAGAGGAGCAGAGGGAACACACAGGGTTGGTTGGAGTAAGGAGGTCAGACAGGTAGCCAGGGCTCAAGTCATATAGGGCCTTGTAGGTAAGCAAGCCCACCTTGAAGATGATCTTCCACCTGACAGGCAGCCAGTGCAGATCTCGCAGGACTGAGGTCACATGACAAGCCTTAGGAATGGCCTTCAGCAACCTCAGCACTGTGTTCTGCACTAACTGCAATCTGTGGAGGATCCCTCTATTGACTCTGAAGCATAAAATGTTACAGTAGTCCAGCCTGGAAGTCACAAAGGCATGCACTAGTGACAGCAAGTCTTCTGGTGGAATCAGAGATTTAATTTGGGTGACACTTCTTAAATGGTAGAAATTACTTCTGACAATAGATGACACCTCAGCCTCAAATGTTAACCTGCTGTCGAGGATAATGCCCAGATTTTTCACCTTGGGGGATGCTAATAACAGAGTGGATCCCAGGACTAAACCTGTAACCACTCCTGAGGCATCCCCATTATATCAGTGACCAAGCTCAATCACCAGTACCTCAGTCTTTTCTGGGTTCAGCCTCAGCCAATTAGAGGACATTCAGTCCTGAATCTTGGCCAGGCATTTATTTAGCACTTCAACTGCACCCTTAGATCAGGGGGAAAACAACATGTAGAACTGCATGTTGTCTGCATAGCAGTGGAAACCCAGACTGCATTGTCTCATAAGCTGTCCCATGGGCAGCATGTACACTGTGAACAGCATCAGCAAAAGGATTGAACCTTGATGAAATCCACATGACAGGGGTTTTGAGCATGAAGGGAAATCTCCCATCACCACTCACTGCCTCCTGCCAGAGAGATAGGATTCAAATCATTTGATGACTGTCCCTGTGAGTCCACCATACACTCTAAAGTGATTCAACAGCACAGTGTGTTCCACGGTGTCAAAGCTGAAGAGAGATCGAAGAGAACAAGAATTGACCATTCTCTTCTATCCCTAGCCCTGAAGAGGTCATTTTGCACCTGAACTAGTGCCGCCTCCATGATATGCCTGGCTCTGAAACCAGACTGGAGTGGCTCATAGATGTAACAAGCTGAGAGGTGTGCCTCAAGCTGAAAAGCCACCATTTTCTCAACAACCTTCTCTAAAAATGGGAGGCTGGAGATAGTTCTATAATTTGCCAAGACGTCAGGGTCGAGTGATGGTTTCTTTAGAAAAGGCTTTATCAATGTTCCTTCAAGGCATTGGAAAGCACCCCTCTGAGAATGAATGCCAAACAATCTTGGTGAACACTGGACCAATGGCCTCAGCCCCTAACACTAGGAGAAGGGTTGGGCCAGGGTCCAGTTCACAACAAATGTGCCACAGCTTCAAATTCACCTCAAAGATCTCAGCCACCTCCATTAGCCAAAACTCAGCCCAGACAAAAGGATTGTCTCTGTGGCCACCAGGCCAACCACTGCAGGACAAATCACATCCAGTTGGGGAGATCCCTGTCTGAATGGAGGACACCCTGTCTGAAAAAAAACAAGCAAACCCTTCACACAATGTGGTTGAAAATGCTCTTTTTGATAGTAGACAGACAGGATGAATCAGTCTATCCACAGTCCAAAAGAGCTGAACTGGTCTGTTTTTTCCAGCAGCAATCTCCCTTGACAGGAAGTCTGCCTTCTTACTGTTGATTTCCATTTGATAGTCATTATAATGATTTTTCAAGGCCAGTCTGTCCTCCATGGACCTGGTCCTCCGTGAACAGTGCTCCAACTTCTGACTCCTGGTCTTCATCTCTTTGAAAGCCCCATCAAACCTCAGGAGTCTCAAGTGAGAAGGCCTGGGTTATATATGGACTGGTGCAAGTGAATATAGTACCTTAGAGATGGCCCCATTATAGGCTATCACCACCTCACTCTTGCCAATTACACATGCAGCACCCACACTAGAAAGGTATACTGCTGCCAGAAGTCACACTGGGGACAATGCCCCTAAAGGACAGCAGAGGACCATCTCAATGGGAGAGGGGAACTATTGGGTGGGCCCAAATGAGAACTCCACCATACAATGATCAGACCAAACAACATGATCAGTCTTGAGTTTGGTGATGTCAAGCCCAAGTGAGAATACCAAGTCCAAGGTGTGACCATGTTGGTGGGTCACAGAGGTAACAACCTGTGACAGGCTCAGAGTTGTCATAGTCTGCAGGAGGTCATAACAAAAAAGAGAGGATTCATCGATCCAAGCATTGAAGTCCCCAGAATTAATGATCTGAGAGACTACAACACCCTGTTGGCGATGAAGTCTGCTACTTTCTGCAGGAATCCTCCCCCTCATCCCAGAGGATGGTAAATTAGGAGTATCCTACAGCTGCACCTGGACCCTCACACACTGTCACACATTCAAACAATGAGGTAGATCCACTGGTTACATGGAGAAGTTTAGGCTGAATCTAAAAGAGATAGACACTCCCCTGCCCCTGTGTTCCCTCCTCAGGATGTGTGTGTTTGTGAGTGTGTGTGTATTGTTTCATTTTAATTTATTTATATATTTATGACATGTGCCCAGTTGTACTGTAAGCTCTGATGAGGAGCCAGTAAGGAGCAAGTAAGTGGATGTGTACATTGGGGTGAAGCAGAAGATGTGAGTGCAGTGCTGTAGTGAGTGCTGGTAATTGATTTGAAAAGAAAAGGAAAACAGACAGAGTAAAAACTTAAACCAGCTTGTGATTCCTGCAGTGTTTGTGTTGAAAAGTCAGTGCAGTACGCGTAATGGCTTGGGGGGGAGAGCAAGCAGAAGACTGCTAAGGCAGGGTGGGACAGTGAGTGGCTGAGCTAGGCGCTGACCAATCAGTCTTTAGAAAAATACCAAAAAAAAAAGAAAAAGAGATGGGGGAAGAAAAGTGTTTTCCTATAACATAACAGAAAGATGTGTTACTTTTGATGACTGTTTATGTTATTTTAAAGTGAAATGGTAAATTTTTTATATTTGGGTATGTCGTAATTTTTCTTAGTAAGGAGTAGAAAAAATGGCAGCTATTTGATTTTTGAAAATTCTACAGCTCAAAGATTTTAAGCAGATAATGTATTTTGGTTGGCAGGACTAGTTTTTAGCCATGTGTTAGACACCTCAAATGCATGACTAACAACCAATCAAATTGATCAAATTCCTTATCCCATTTTATAAGTATTTTTAAACATTGTGACATTTCTTTTGGCTGTTTAGATTTTGTCTGTGGTGTAACAGGACTGCACTGGTATCATAAAAGGTTTGCTCAGTTAAGCATTAAAAGTGTTGCATGTTATTAATGCTGTCCAATGCTTTGTTGACCTTTTAACACCACCCCCCCAAAAAAACTAAATGTTTTTTAGTGGAGGTCACGTGGGGCAGCACTCTTAATGGCAGCTTAATCCACAGCTCTCCCCTCTCAACCAGCTGATTCCTTCATATACTGACTTCGGAAATATTATTTTTAATGTGCTCCTCGTCAATCGCAGTTCTCTACAACTCACCATCACCTTATATCGGCGTTTTGAGCAATTTCTTAGCGATTTACCAAGGTGTGGTGAAGACAATGGAGGCCGAGATGAAGACCGCTGGCCAGGCACATCATCACCGACGCCTGAAAAGCGGCCAAAAAGTCAAGAACCCTGCCTATGGGTTCGGGTGCTAAATCTGGCTCTCCTAGCATCCCCTCCAGCCCGCTCACAGAGGATCGGTTCCTCCAGGAGCTGATCCCATTCCATGAAACTCTTCAGGAGATCTCCTCAGAGTTAAAATCCATACGCAGCGATCTGGCTTCTGTAACTACCTGAGCAGGCGACTCGGAGGCTCGTATCGGTTCCCTGGAGTCTTGGAAGGCCAAGTGTGAGCCCGAGTTTATCATGCTCAGACAACAAATTGCCAAGTTAAAGCTAAAGACCGAGGACCTCGAGGGACGCAGCAGGAGGAACAACATTCTGGTGCTGGGTTTACCGGAGGCGGAGAAAGGGCCAGATATCCTGTCTTTTGTGCAAAAGCTTCTTACCAAGATTGTTGGCCCCTCGCCCATCAATCCCTCCTACCACATCGAGCGTGCCCACAGATCCCTGAAGCCTAAACCTCCGCCAGGCTCCTCTCCCAGACCCATACTAATCAAGATGCTTAGTTACCTCGAAAGGCAGCATATCCTGAATAAAGTCAAGAGTCTACAGTCGGTCTTGTGGGAGAATCGCACCTTGAGAATCACCCAAGACCTACCACTTGAAACCTGACTGAGGAGATGTGAATTTCATCTGATTGTGACTAAGCTGATTGCTGCGGGGTTCAAGTTCCGAATGAATTATCCTGCCAGGCTTCAGGTCCAACTCGATAACGTCTGGTATGCCTCCGAGAACCCTGACCAAGCCAAAAAGGAACTTTCCCAGAGACTCCCTGACCTTTTCAAATCTGGTTGACTGATCTATATTAATATTGGTGTTAAGTCTGCTTACCTCGGCTGAGTGATCTTGGTCTGGGTGCATGCCTGCATTTGTGTTTTTTTTTTTCATGCGAGTTGGGTTAGGGCTGGCTGGCCTTCCGCGGGGGTTGGGGCAAAGTCGCTTGTCTGGAGTGGGTTGAGGCCTAGGCTCTCTCCATCTGAGGCCTCTGCCTCATGGCCCATGGTGGAGGGGGGGATAGGACCCTTAATTATGCTTGTGGTTACAGGCGGATAGTTTTCACCGACGGACCGCCGGGGTCCCTACCAGTTTTCCCTTCCCCTTTCTTTTCTGGGTTAGATGATGGTCAGCTTGAGTGAATGGAGCTCAGCTTCACTGCTTTAATTTTTGCTCCTGACGCTGACGCACATGGATTGGAGCGAGTGATGTAGCGGCCAGCTGGCGTATCCCCTTCTCATCACGGTGAGATATTTCAAGCCATGTTGGATCCGTTCAGCATTTTGGAGTTGGGAGCTTTTGTAGTTCTGTATTTGGGTGATTAGCACACGATAGTTGATTATGATCTTATGACTCTGCCTTTATACTGCCTTTGGCTGGGGGGGTGGATGGGAATGGCAAGCCTTGAGATGCAGTCTAGCATCCTGAACTGGGGGGGGGGACAGCAGTACCCTGTTTCTTTTTGCTACTCTGCCCTATGATACACTTTATTAATGGGGGCATCAAACAGGGATTTCTTGCAGTTAGTTGTGGGCCTGCTAGTTCTGGGGACCGTTCCCTTTACAGGTTACTTATTGGGTTCTTACATGCTTCTCTGGTTTTAAAGGGACGGGTTGTAAATAGGTTTTGGGCCATTACAGGGTTATACATAGTTTGTCATTTGGGGGGTGGGGTGTGGGTATGTCTTAATTTTTAGTCCAGTCACCTTTTGGAATTGTCTCTCTGGTTTGGGAGCTCTCTGTGTTCAGTTTCATTTAAGTCTGTTGGTGACTTGGTCATTTTTTGTGGGTTATTCTATTAGGGGGTGTGGGGAGGGAGGGTGCCTCGGAGAGTTTCAATCCCTATGGTTATTATTATGGTTATTATTATCATTGTTGGGCAAACTGGGTGTAATTCCTTTATTATTACCTGTACTAGTGTGATTGAAGTTCCTGTGTCTTGTTCATTCTTGTATTATTTATCATGGCATTGAGAATGATTAAATTTGCAAGTTGGAATGTCAGAGGCATCAATGACCCTCTTAAGAGACAGCAGGTGTTTCTGAACTGTTCCCTTCTAAACATAGACATAGTTTTCATGCAGGAAACTCACTTGGCTGCCTCGGAGCACAAGAAATTACGAAGGCTAGGGTTTACCCAAATTTTCACTGCCTCCGGCTCGCAAGCTAGTAAGGGGGTAGCAATAATAATTAAGCATCACGTCAGATTCATAGTAGAGGACAGTGTTACTGACCACGAGGGTAGATATGTATTGGTCAAGGGCCAGCTTAATAATAGTAGTGTGGTTTTAGGGGCGATATACGCTCCAGTAGGAGGTGACCCATCCTTTTTAATGTCCCTGGCAGATAACCTGAGCAGATTTCTGCCTTCCCTTCTCATCCTAGGGGGTGACTGGAATGTGGCTATTTCCAGCGAGTTAGACAAAACCTTTAGACCAATAAAACCATTGTGCCCTGCACAACATGCCCTCTCTGATTTCACAAACCTGCTGGGTCTGTGTGACCCCTGGCATCTCCTTAACCCAGACAATCGACTCTATTCCTTTTTCTCCCAGGTTCACCAAACTTGGTCAAGAATTGACTATATTTTAATTAGTTCTTCCTTAATGAGCTGCACCCATCAAGTAGGTATTGAACCAATAGTCATCTCGGACCACTCTCTGGTTTGGGTCAAGGTTTCCCTGGGTATTCAGGGACAAAGGGATACGTCTTGGAAACTTAATACGCAAATCCTGAAGGAAGAACACACAGTTTCCCAAATCAGGGACATGATCCTTTCGTACTTCGACCTGAATCAGGGATCTGTACACCGAGAGGATACACTGTGGTGCTCCTTCAAATGTTTTATTAGAGGGGAACTCATTAAGATTGCTGCCACTAGGAAAAGGGTAAGGGAGTCCAAAATTAATTCGTTATCTAGCCTGCTGAGGGCAGCTGAAGATAACCTTCTCTCTTCCAATTCCCCAGCTAATCTAACGGCTTTTATTAAACTCAGAAATGAATATAACGATCTGACTCGAGATAAAGCTGAATATGCATTGTTCAAGACTAGGACTAGATATATTGATCAGGGTGAAAAGTCGGGTCGGATGCTAGCTCTGAGACTGAAAGAAATAGAGAGTTCCCGTATAATCCCGGCCCTCAAATCTCAGGACGGCACCACGAAGATGCTACCCAGGGAGATTGCCCAAATTTTTGAATCCTTCTATACTGACATTTACAGTAGGAGTTCCACACCGTCACATTCTCAGCAGATAGAGCACTTCTTAGATGGTATCAAACTCCCTTCCCTTCAGATTCATCACTCCGACATATTGTCAGCTCCCATCACTCTAGGTGAAGTAGTAGAGGCAATCAATGATTTACCATTAGGAAAAGCCCCCGGGCCAGATGGCTTCCCCTAATTTTATAAGGTTTTTGTAAAGAGCTATCTCCTCTGCTGCTTAAGTTATACGAATATTTGTTTTCTGTGGATGTGATAGACCCCTCTCTCCTAGAAGCGACAATTATTTTAATCCCCAAACCTGATAAACCCCTAACAGAACCTGCCAGCTACCATCCAATATCGCTCTTAAATTATGATATCAAAATCTTATCTAAAATTTTATCGCTCAGAATCAAAAAGGTTTGGCAGCACTTGTTGAGCCCGGAACAGGCTGGATTCGTCCAGGGTAGATCATCTGCTGATCATTTGAGAACCTTAGCCCATGTCTTTCATGCGGCCCACACTTTGCTAGATCCCATGGTCCTAGTCGCTCTTGATGCAGAAAAAGCCTTTGATCGAGTGAATTGGGACTTTTTGTGGGCCACTTTGAAGAGAATGGGCTTCTCTGATTTCTTTATTCATATGATTATGGCAATATATAAGTCCCCCTCGGCAAAAGTTTACTGCAACGGGGTTTTTTCTTCCAGTTTTCCTTTATGTGCTGGCACTCGTCAAGGGTGTCCTCTTTCCCCCTACCTCTTCAACCTATATTTGGAACCGCTGCTTGTTAGTATTAAAAGCTCACCACAAATCATAGGTTGTACCATTGCTCAGTCTCCCCTGACTATATCAGTCTTTGCTGATGATATCCTGTTATACCTTACCAAACCCGAAGCATCTCTAACACAAGTACTAAAAATTATTGACCGTTTTGGTCAGGTTTCTAACTACAGGTTGAATACTTCTAAATCAGTTATTTTTCCGTTAAATTCTTTTACCTTTAAATCAGATTTTACACAGTTCGGTATGAAATGGTGCCCGGTTTCATTTAAATATTTGGGTATACATGTGGCCAGGGAGGTGGAAACGGTCAAGAAACTCAATTTAGACAATACTGTAACGAGAGTCCAGAGAAATTTGGACCGATGGCAAAAGTTGCCACTAACCATTTGGGGGTGAATCAATATTGTCAAAATGAATATTCTTCCCCAGTTATTTCACCCCCTGATTCACCTTAATATATGGCTACCCAAGCAATTCTTCAGTCAAGTTAACTCGATGCTATCCAACTTTGTTTGGAAGGGGAAACAACCTCGTAGAGCCTTTCTTAAACTCACTGCACCTAGAGACAAGGGTGGTCTTCATCTACCCAATCTCTTGCTATACTATTGGGCTAGTCACCTGAATAGAATAGGTAAGTGGTCCACCCCACAGTCTACCACGCCTCTACCCATATGGCTACAGCTTGAACTAAACTTGCTGGACCAGTTCAATTTGAGCCCCCGCGTTTTTTGGTATCCGTTCTCCTCGTTACCCCCAGCCATCCAAGACTCTGCTATTGGCCTTTCTATTAGAATTCTTTCTCAATGCTGGAATTTTTTCAATATATCTCCCGACCAAGGATTTAGCACAACCTCTTGTGTTAAATCCTAATATCAAAATAGGAGGTAGCTGCTTAATTTCTGAATGGCTCCCGCAGTTGCATAACTTACCGGTGGAATCTCTGTATGAGCAAGGCACACTCCTTAAGTCGGATGAAATCTTAGCATCCCTTAACATTCCCCAGAAGCATATTTTCAAAGTCTATCAATTAAGACACCTCATCCTCAAAATCTTTGGGCCGGATCACTTCCCCTCTAAAATAAGGCCATTTCTTGTGAAAATTCAGGAGGCGGCTGGTATGCGTGGAGGTATTTCTAAAATATACAATAAATTGCTTGATGACCTTTTCCTAACTCCTGAGGGTTCAATATCTGGTCACTCTCTAATCTGAGCTTCCCTCTTGCATGGTATTCAATTTGGAGAGATGTGTATCGTTACCTATCCCAAGACAACCATAGATTGACCCAATACTATATTTTAAATAATCTCTACTATACTCCAGTTAAGCTGGTCCAATTTGGCAAGCTTAAGTCAAGTATTTGCTCGAGATGTGGATCCTCTGAAGGGAATTTGCTGCATATCCTTTGGGAATGTGATAAAGTGGCACCTTTATGGAGTACTGTTAGAGACAGCTTAGACCCACTTTTAGGGCTCAAAGACCTATTTACCTTAGAAATTTGTAACTTGGGTGTCTACTCGAGCATTTCGGTGAAAGAGCTTAGATATCATATGGCTCTCATCTCAATAGTTATTAAAAAACTGGTCCTCAGGCATTGGATGGATCAAGATATTATTACCTATCAGGAATGGCTTAAGGAGATGTCCCTCTGTTTCAATACCGAGAAACTTATAGCTAGCTCTAGACACAATCTCGAGTCTTTTACTTGGAAATGGGGTAAATTAATTGCGCTCTACCTAGGGTAACACAGACACTGATAGCACCTTAGGCAGCTGCTGCTGCATTAATACATGCAGCGTTATCTGGCTCAACCACAGCTCTCCTCCTTATTAACCCGACATCTCCTTCAGCTATGAAACTCTCTGGGGCGATGGGGGGTGGGCTTGGGGAGAGTTTTTTTTGGGGGGTTATATTTTGTGTTTTTTGTTTTTCGGTGTTTATTGTTCCTGCTAATGTCATTGCGATTGTATACAGTTACATGTGCCTTATCCTGGACTTGTATACTCTATGATCTGACAACCCTCCACTATCTATATCTGTACCTTGCCTCCCTTTTTCTTTTCTTTTGTTTTTCTTATATATAAACTCAATAAACTTAAATTTCAAAAAAAAAATAAATGTTTTTTAGTGTAACAATTGCTAGGAGGCAGGAAGCAACTCCATGTGGGATGGGTCTACAACAACCCCCCAAGTGGTGTCCATGGCACTTGCTGGTTCCTGTTATATCTGTGTTTGAATGCCTTATCCAAGTTTTGAAAAAGGTATGACATTGTTGCCTCAGGGCAGAGTTAAATAGTCTATTTTAAAAAAAAATGGTAAACTCATCTTTTGAATTCTTCTGGGGGTTTTATACAGATTATACCTGATGATGGCATAGAGACAGAACAAGAAGCACTTGAAGAGTTTGAGTTATGTGAATCTGTGTTTAATTCATTTTCTGCACACTCGGAACATGGCAAATATGTTGACAAATTGAAAGAAACATTGAAAAAAATGGATGACCATATAAAGAAAACAAAAATGCATAAATTTGAAAGAGACAGATGGAACTATGGATTGGGACATATATTTGAAAGGGGGAAAAGGCTGAGCAACATACACGTTTGATTCTGAAGAATAAAACATCTAATCGAGATACATACACAAGTGATTCAGGATCAGAAATGGATGATGGGGAAGACGTGGGAAATGTACATGCTTTAAATAAGCCTTTTTTAGGATACCCCAAGATTCCAACTCTAGATCCCAGAGTTCATCAGGAACCAGTTATGACAAAGAATGTAGCACAAATAGGAGAGATAGATGCCCACCAGAATATACCTCCATGTCCTTTAAATCGATGTGTCCCAACAACATTAGAAAATGTACAATGGGAAACAAATTCACAAACAGCACAAAACATAGTTGAGTTACCAGTACCACCCAGGAGATCATTACACGGGAGCCCTCGGCTAACTCAATTTGCAGACTAGGTGCCAGGAGGGGTACAAGAGGCAAGGGAAGGGGTACAACTCAGAAGTCTGGACAATGCAAAAGAACAACAGCAGGAGACATACAGGGACAAATGGTCAATGCAATACAGGAGGAATTTCAGGAGAAGGGTTTTTTATCAGAAATAAATAACATCAGTAGAGATAATCTAATTGTCAACATATCTGAATAAGTCTTGAATGAAGTGGAACGAAGTGTGTTAAATAAAGGACTTTCATTCATACCTACGAACTTCATTAATGAATTTGACACAGTAGTAGATTTACATACTTATGCCTGAAAGTTGAATTTGGGAATTATACTTAATAAATCACAGGATAATGAGCCTTGTTATGCCCAAACACCTGAAGCATTGGATGTACTAGAAATGACACAAATTACAGAAAGTATAGGGATTAGCACAAAATGGCAAAAAAGATCTACATTTATGCCACCTATGAATTCCACCATGGGATTGTTTATTAAAGCTTGTGAGAAGGACATTTGTAATTTTATAAAGGAACAGAAATACCGAAGTAAACAAAACATCACTAAAGAAGAACGTGAAGCCCTGAAACAGTTGGAAAGGAATACTACCATCACCACTAAGCCCGCCAACAAGGGTGGGGCAATAGTGGTGATGGATAAAGTTAAGTATGATAGTGTAATTTGTTTGCTTCTTTCTGATAAAAGCTTTTATTGTAAATTAAGTATAGATCTGATGATGCTTTATAAAAAAACAGATTGATATAAGAATACATAATGCAGTGGCCAATGGAGTGATCAGTGCTGAAGTAGGGGAATTTTTATTTGTAAAGAATCCCTGTAGAGCTGTAATATATGGTTTACCCAAAATATACAAAACTCTCAATGATCCCCCCATGAGGCCAACTGTTTCAAGCAATGGCTCATTGACAGAGCCTTTGGCTCAATTTGTCAATGATTATATCATGTATGTGGCACAAGACCATAGGGCTTACATTTAGGGTTCCATGCATATTTTAGAAATGTTAAATAATATTGAAATTGAACCTGGGTGGTTACTTGTAACTTTGGATGTATCCTCTTTATACACCAAAATACTCCATGAGAATGGACTGACATATTTGGGAAATGCCATGCATAGAAATACAATATATTCCAGGGAATTAATAACATTTATTTTAGAACTTACAGAACATGTTCTAATGAAAAATGAATTTTTATATGACACTGATATTTATCATCAGATCAAAGGTACAGTAATGGGGCCTGCTATGGCCCTCAATTATTCAAATATTTATTTGGCAGAATGGGAAAATCAGGTCATATTTAATTCAGATAAAAATCCTTATTATGAGAGTTTACATAAAAGGTACATTGATGATATGTTTATAATTTGGAAGAATAGCAGGGTAGAATTGGACACTTTTGTCACATATCTGGAGAAGAGTAATTGGAATTAAAAATTTGCAGTAACAGCAAGTGAGAATAGTATTGTGTTTCTAGATTTATGTATGGAGAAAGGGATTCAAGGGGAAATTATTACTTCCCTTCATAGGAAAGTTACAGATTGTAATGCCATTTTACATCATGACAGCTGTCATCCGAGGCACGTGGTTAATAACATCCCTAAGGGTCAGCTCATGAGAGCTAAACATAATTGTAGCACACATGAGAAATAAGAGATGCGCTCCAAAGCAATATTAGACAGATTTGGGAGAAGAGGATATGTTTCCACGTGCCTGGATAGAGCTAGTGATATGGTGGATAAACTAGCAAGAGAAAATCTCTTAATTTCTGAAAATGATAATAGAATCAAGAAAAGAAATACTATTCAAGATGTATCTGGTAATAATAGGAAAAGTTATGGCCCTAATTTTGTTACCACTTTTACCCCTCAGAACCATGCCATTGTGAACATCATTAGCAAAAATTTGTATACGTTGAACTTTGAACCAGCATTAGAGACTATAACAGCAGTGGATTTTCATGTTACATATAGAAGGGGAAGAAATCTCTGAGACAGAATTGTTCATAGTTCTTCTGTACCAAACAAAGATAGAACATTGGATCTCCCATCAGGTTGTTGGAAATGCGGCAACTGCAGTGCTTGTGACTACATCCAGGTTGGAACAAAGCTTTTTATTTATCAGAAGCAGTACTATGTTAAAGATTTCATTACTTGTGAAACAGAGGCAAAAATATATGTTGCAGTGTTTAACTGTTCATGTTTTTATGTTGGTAAAATGAAAAGGAAATTGAGAGTAAGGATTTTGGAACATATTAGACATATTCGTATAGGTACAGTGGAAAATGCTTTAGCAGTGCATGTCAACAAACATGGTAAAAACCTCAAGGTTCAATTTATTGGACTAGACTAGGTATTGATTGGACCCAGAGGAGGTGACCTGGATAATTTAATTATGTGCAGAGAGACTTTTTGGCAGTATATATTAAGAACTTGTAATTATCCAGGTCTAAATGAACAATATCAGTTGGCACCTTTGCTCAAAAAGCAGAATTACTCAAAAAAACGTTAAAAGTATTTATATTAATTGGTAAAGTATGATTATAGTATATTTATATGAGTCTCAATTGTATAAAAGTTTTTTTATATATAGAATTCATTCAGTTATTATTTATCATAGTATTATGTGTGTTCTTTGGTGTCTTTTAAATTGCTAAATATTAGAGCAAATATGGTATTTTCCCCTTAATCAGTGATATATGGTAATATATTTTGTTATTTAGATTAGTCATTAATTTAGTAGGATAATTATGGTATGTTTCTTCTATTCAATAGTATATGATGATGCATTATTTAAAGGGGAGCACGTGGTGGCGTCATTTGTCTTGATAAAGCATCTTAGGATGTGAAACGTACATTGATGGGGGGTGCTATTAGTTATTTAATAAAAATTGTATCTAACGTGCCCTAGCATTGGGCTTTTTCATGTGGTAGAGTTGCAGCCATCTATTCACTGCTCATTGTTTGAATTCATATTCGGCTTCTCTTTTGGGTGCTTTAGCTGCTGGGTTTTGTGTTTTGAATTAGTCTATTTGGCATACCAGACAATAACAGTCTCTTAGTTCTTTCCCAGTGTTTCTGTGCTTTCTGTAGCCCAATTCAGCCAATTCAGCTGGTGGACAGGTGGATGAAGTTGTAGTGTGTTCTCTTTTGTATTTTAACAGGTGAGCTCCCTATCTGGGCTTTTATAGTATTACACTATGTATAAGTGTATAAGTAATACGGAGCTTTATTTTGTATCTGGGTCAGTGGTTAACTTCCCTGAAGTACGGATTTTTGTAGCAATATATAGAAGGTCACTATGGATTAAATAATTTCACTTAATACCTGAAGGGAAGTTATGAGGTTAAGAAATGAGAATGTTATTAAATTATATCCAAAATCTAAAAAGGGAGGCAGGAGTAAATAAATGTTTGGGCACAATAAATATATTCCTTTTCCCAGGACCTCATCTCCAAGGAAGGGATTAGATAAAAATTACAGTCCCTCTGAGAACTATTTGTTAATGAAAATTAAGGCTTTGGAGAGTCAAAATGATAATTTGGCAATTCCTTGTCTAAAATAAAACCAGATGTGATAAAAAATATGGGGGATACGACCCCCAAAGATAAACAAGGGAATATATCACATGAGCAAGGGGATTATCTTGCAGACTTTGATAATTTTCTCTCACCTTTTATAAATAGAGTTAAGACAATTAACCTTAACCTAATAAATGGGAGACAGCAGAAATTCAGGTACATGCTGAGGCATCAATTCAGTCTCATGAAAATGAGAGACCCTTGCTTTTAGATGAGTATAATGTCCAAGCCGATATTTTGATTACTAAGCAGTTAGGGGACATTAAAACAGTCCTTGTCTACACCAGTCTTTCTTTAGGGGTGGTTATTTAAGAGTTGAACTATCAAAAGAAACAAATGGATGGTCTTAGGTCTAAAGTTTACACTTTTATTAAAGAGAAAGAAGATGCAAAAGGAAAAACATAAAAGCATCAAATCTATTACACAGGAAATTGCAGAAAAAGAACACAAGGAAATACGTCAATATATTTAAAACATAAAGAAAGATGTACCAATCATAAAAAAATACAGGAATAGGGAATAATCTAAAGGAAAGAATATCCCTTATAAAAACAAAGATATACAGAACATGCCTGTAACTGATGGATGTGACAATAGACAATTAGTAGAGCATAAAATGAAACATACACCCAGATAAGGGAAATGATATACTGTGTATTTTAAAGGTATCCCCAAAACCAAAACAGAGACTCCATTTTTACTTAACATTACAGTCTATAACATCCTAAAAAGTCAGTTAAATGCAAAAGTGGCCTGCGGAGATTTAATTTCTAACTATAGATATAGGGCTGGATATTCAAAAGGGTTACGCCATGCGCAATAGGGTTGCACCTGCGCAAGTCAGAAATTGCGCCATTCTGACATATTCAGCAGGAGGCAGTTGCGTTCCCCAAGTCATGCTGAGCAACAGCTCAATGCTAATGAAGGCATGCTCAACCGGAGGGGGAGGAACCATGCATAAACTGCACAGCCCGATATTCAGCTGGCTGTGCAGAGTTGTGCAGGTGCAACCCCCAACCTGCGCCTGCACAACTTTGAGCAAAAAAAAAAGGTAAGTCGAGGGCCACCCACAGGTGAGCTGCCACATTGCAGGGCACAACACAGCAGCTGCCACCTGTAGGTGGCCTACTGCCCTCGCACCCGCAGCCCAGTCGCAGGCATAATAGTAACCCTTGTCCTAACTGGCCCAATCACGGGCATAACTGTAGAAATCCTAACTCCCCGACTGACCCATCATAGGCATAACTGTATAAACCCCCTCTCCTGACTGGCCTGATTGTGGCATAACTGCATAAATCCCCTCCCCCAACTGGCCCGATCACGGGCAAAACGTAGTAACCCCCTCCCCGACTGGCCGATCACGGGCATTGAGAGTCAACCCCAAGAACAATATCCCTGGTGGTCCAGTGGACCATGAAGCCCAATCATGGGCATTAGAGTCCACCCCAGAACAATATCCCTGGTGGTCCAGTGGACCGTGAAGCCCGATCGTGGGCATTGAAGTCCACCCCAAGGTCCAATTAGCCTGGTGATCTGGTAGCCCCCACCCACCACCCACAGGCCCACCACCCGCTCCCTGTCGGCAGGTGGCAGCACCACCCACCTGCCGCCCACGCCCCACTGACTGACTGCTCGGTAGGGCTGCACACCCATTGGTTCAGAGCAAGAGCCAATGGGCGGCAGCCTACCATCTAAGGCAGTCTGATATGTGAATGAATTCACTGGGCTCTTGGACCTTGGGGCAGTGCACTCTAATGCCCGCAATCAGGCTTCATGGTCCAATGGACCACCATGAATATTGTTCTTGGGGATTGACTCAATAACCACAATCAAGCTAGTGGGGAGGGTTACTACGGTTTTAGCTGCAATTGGGCCAGTCCAAGGATGGGGGATTTATACAGTTATGCCCATGATTGGGCCAGTTGGGGGTGAGAGTTACTACAGCTATGCACTATACGATCGGGCTGCAGGGGCGCTGGTCCTCAATAGGCTGCTGCCTGGCAGGCGCCAGGTGCAAGTCATCAGGGATCGGTGGTGCACCTGCATGCTAATGGCATGCAAATGGGGCCATAAATAGATGCAAATGGTCCCCATGCCTTGCATGAATTATGGCCCCATTTGCATGTCACCTTTTGAATATCAGAAATTTGTGTATGGCGCAATGGAACTTGCGCCACTGCATCTTGAATGCTCCACTCTGACCACTTGCAGTGGCACAAGTTCCACTGCGCCATGCACAGTGGCTGTGGCCCGGGGGTGATATTCAAAGTAGTTGCTCAATAGCGCAACTCCGTTGAATATCAGCCCAGCCATACCCCAGCGCAACCATTTTGAGCAGCGCAAGGGCTTGTGCCACAGAATGGCTCAGTTTGAATATCCAGCCCATAGAGCTTTACCAAACAAGGAATTTGTATGTTTGGTACTCTGTAACAGTTTTGTTAGAGAAGTGATTTTAAAAACAAAAAATGAAGTGGGATAACTGGGTATTCAGTAAAATACAACTACAAGACACTTTATTAATTCTCACCAGTGTACTAACTGTGGTAATGACCAAACCCCAAAACAAAAGAATATACAACAGTAAACAATAGTTAAATACCTTCGAAAGCTAATATGAGATGGAGGGTTCACATGCTTCAAATAAAGTAATTAGGGGGCATAGACAACGAGTGATCAGAATTAATAATAGTTTGATTTTAAAATACTCTGAGGATGTTTTCTTGAATGAAGAGTGCTGTATTAGGTCTTGCAAATGTAAAGATGTTTCAACTTTACCAACCAGTAATTGTTATGAGGTTCTGTCTCATGTATCAAATAGTTATTATACAAACAGATCATTTTTTGAGTTGTCAGATTGATACAAGGCCAGATTTACCAGATACCCTTAGGAGAGCGATTTCTGCCTTAATATTCTGTCCTGGAATGTTGCAGGTCTAGTTAAAAAATGGATGATGTCATTTGGCTGGATTTTTTAAAGAAATATGATTTAACTCTTTTGCAGGAGACTTGGCAAGACTCAAAATCTTATTTTGGCGTCAAAGGTTATAGCCAGTATATATTACCTGGTTTAAGCAGTAATTTACATTGAAGGAACAAGGGTGGTCTGATGATTTTGGTTGATTCTAGAATAACTGGCTTTTGTCAAAGTCTTTTATTTTTGCCTCTTTCTGGATTTCTTTAGAACTATTCATTACACAAAAGGAGTCCCTGTTATTGGTGAATGTCTACTTGCCTCATAGTTTAAAGCCTGAAGAATTTATTTCTAAACTTGGTGAACTTTCTCAGTTCTTGGACTATTTATCATGTAATGATGTTTTCAGACACACTTTATTAATCGGTGACTGGAATGCACATATTGGGAACTTAAATGTGATAGATTGCTTTTTAAGATGTGAAGAGTTCACACTTTACCATGATATTCCTATTTGATACTTTAAGGATTCAAAGAGAGACAAAAAAAAGGTATAATTCTTATGGACTTTATTGTGAGCCACAATGTATTTATAATCAATAGCAGAAAAGATAAGGACAGTTCTGGCAAGTATACTTTCCTACTAAATCTGGGGGTATGCTTTTAGATATTGCTCTTGTGGATGTATCCTTTTTTACATATGTAAGAAATTTTGAGATTATACAGGGCAGCATATCAGATCATTTCCCTCTTCCTATTCAGATTAATCTCAATCCTGATTTTAAAGTCTGCAAAAATGCTTTAATGGAGGTAGAAATATACAATCACATGAAGCTCCTTAACAAATGGTTTAAATGGGACCCTTTAACTACTAATAAGATCTATTTTTTGTATTAGAAAGTGATGAAGTTGCTACTAGGAAAGTTCAATTTATGAATGTAAATAATGCAAGGTTATAAATTGTTTTGAAAGTTTGATAAACTTCATGAAAAATGAATTGTGACCAAAGAGAAAGCCTAAGAAAATGGCTTCAAATAATGCACCATGGTATGATACACAATGTCAGTCTTATAAGATGTTGTTAAATACAATTACTCATCTGCAGAGAAAAAAACATAGATTTAAATTATAATATAGCACTCATATTACTGCACAATGAGTATAGACTCCTCATAAAAAGGAAAAAAATCTGCCTTTAATATGGCTCTATGGCATAGACTCCAAGAGGCCATAAAGCACAACAGTAACCAGGATTTCAGGAGACTGACATTACTAGCTGACAAAAAGTATAGATTAAACATAGAAGCCATTATTTCAGCAGGGGTTTGAACTTCTTATTTTAAAAATCTGTTTATATCTGGCCCAAAGGGTAATGATAAGAATAAAACATATGTAGCAAACAGGGATAATAAAAATTATGGTACCAGTATTTAACTAAATTTCAAGTAGAACAAGCCATTATAGCCCAGAAAAAGAATTAAGCTCCAGGAACAGATGATATCCCTGCAGAACTTTATCAATTTGATGAGGACTGGTGAGTGATATTTTGTATAAATTATATGTAAACATAATGGATACAGAGGTTGCACCATCTTCCTGGAAAGTAACAAAAATTGTTCTCCGTTATAAGAACGGGGACAGAGCTTTACCATTGAATTATACTCCTATAGCACTTCAAAATATCTCAGCTAAGATCTTTACCCATATATTATTACAAGAACTAAACCTTTGGGTGGTGAAAAATAAAATCCTGTCTAACAGACAATTTGGCTTCAGAGAGAACCATTGTATGACTCACTGTATTTTTATTATAGATCATTTAATCAGAAGGGCTTACTTAAGGAAGAATTCACTATACTTTGCTTTCTTCATTTGAAAATGTTAATAGAAGTATCATTTGGGATTTATTAGCTGCCTGGGGTATTAATGAGAAACTCCTTGCACTTATTCAAAGTCTGTATATAGATACATTAATACATATAAGATATGCTACAGATGGGAGACTAACAGAACCAATCTTAATTAGAAAAGGTGTTAAACAAGGATGCTTATTAGTGCCACAATTATTTAATATATACATTGGTAGTTTAGTACATGCCTTGGATGGCGTGGATATGGATGCACCAAAACTGGGTAACATCAACTTAAATATTATTTTATATGTAGATGACATAGTTCTAGTTTTGGGTCCTGAGATTAGTTTACCAAAACTATTAGATTGTGTTTCCTTGTCCTTAAAGAAATTGCAACTAGCTCTAAATATAGCAAAGTAAAAAGTAATGGTCTTTAATAAACCTCATAAATTAAACTTTCACTGGAAAATTGACAATTCTAACATTGAAGAAGTTGACCACTACCCCTATCTCGGTGTTTCCCCTTCCAAATAAGAAACTCTGGAGTATACATGTGGAGGCCTGTAAAAAAAGAGGTGGACAACTATTTCTTGCAATAAATACATTCTCCAAATGATTTATTAATAATTCAGCTTCTACTTTATTAGCAATATACAGAATGAAAGTAGATTCACCTTTACTTTATGGTTCTGAAGTATGGAAAAAAGTAAAGTAGAATTCCTTGAATCAATAAAGAATCTTTTTATCAGATTGGTGTTAAACCTGCCACAATTCATACCAGCAGAGTTTCTAAGAGCCAGAACAGGAAATATTTCTTTATCCTGAAACTCTCTAATCAGACAGTTTAGATTTTCCTAAAAATCTGTAAATTGACTGACAGTAACAGTGTCCTTTTTCAGTGTTGGTGGAACAGTCTTAATGACATCCTGAATTATAGGATATCTTTTAAAACTTGGTCATGGATGAGTGACTTCGATATTGCTTTAAAACATTGGGTCTCCCTACTATTGTAGATACAGATTATAATAAGAACTTAGACATTTTAAATAAAATAGTTATGGAGAGAAGTCATGATACTGCAAAACATAAATATATGGAAAGAATTTCATTAACAAACAATTTTCCAACTTATAAATCTCTGAAATCTGTCCTTGCTACAGAAGCCTATATAAACATTTATCAAGACAATTTACATTATAAAATTATTTCAAATTTGAGATTTGATGTTAGTACAGCCAGCCAGCACTGTGCAGCTCAGTGTGTACATGTTTGCACAGGAAGATGCGGGGTTGTAAACCCTAACACTCACCACTCCATTCTATCAGTAAGTAAGCTAACATCTGTACAGTATATGAGAATGGGGAGAGCATTAGGGGTCACAATTACAAGACACATCCCTCATGCATCTTCCTGCATGCAGACTGGGGGTGGGGTGTTAGGGTTGAGAACCCTAAGGCTGCATTTTCCTACTTTTGTCATTGGAACCCTAACGGTGCATTAACAACGTTTTTTTTTTTCCAGAGAATTTCCTTACTTTTTGAGAAAGTATAATTGTAGACTTTTTTGCTTGTGTTAGTGCAGGGCTCTCTGGGCCCTGTTCTCCCATCCATCCATAATTTTTCAGAGATTGCAATTGTATCCTTATTTACCCATGGAAGTGCAGGGTCCTTTGGGCCCTGTGATCCCATCTTTCCATAATTATCTGGGTATTTGCAGGGCCCTGTGCTGCTATGTATGCATAAGGCCTGTGTTCCCATCACTGCACAATGGTATTCATATTTGCATGTGGGAATGAACAGTGCCATCCATCCATCCATGAATTCTGAGATATTGTAATTGTATCCGTGTTTTCCTGTGGGAGGAAGGGGGTCCACTAGACTACCAGGGTATGTACATTTCACCATTTTCCAGTAATCAGGAGGGATGGGGTCCACTAAACTACCAGAGAATGTTTATTTCACCATTAATCATTGATTGGGAGGGAGGGCGGTCCACTAGACCACCAGGGAACTGTGTGTGCTACGGCTTTTACCGTGATCATGGCTATGGGGTGGGGTTGCCCTGGGACCCCCACTGTGCACATGTCATGCTGCGCAGGGTGCCAGGTGCAAGTCACTGGGCTGCCCTGCACAAGGCATGCAAATGGGGCCATAATGACATGCAAATGGCCCCATTTGCACCTTGCATATATTATGGCATTATTTGCATGCCCCCCCACTGAATATCATGGGTGATGCACCTAGCCCAACTGCACTTGCTCTGGCAAATCCCCGTGCTTCCTATCTGTGGCTTGCACCGGCGCAGTGCCACTGTGCCATTCGCAGCATGTGCACTGTCCATGCCATACTCAGTGGTGCTGCACCATGGTGCATCCCTGTTGAATATCACTTGGACCTGGACCTGGCCCCGGTGCATCTCAGTTGCACTGCACCCAGGCTTGCACCACTGCCTGTTGCAGTCTGAATATCCAGGCTAGGATTGTTAGTCAATTTTCTAGATTTTTCTTGGATTCTACAGTCATTCATTTAGTATGTGCATAAATTTTCAGAATAAAAGAAGGTTCAATACACAGAGCATTAAATGAAACAAACTGAATCTAGTAACAGAAGCAATTATAAGAAAAATACAAGTTCTGTAGATTTACTGATATGGCATAAAATGTCAAATTCCATGAAATTGCAGGCAGTCTAAATTCCAGAATTTCACCTGGCTTTCCAGTAAAAACTGAAACCCAGGGCCTTGATCATAGCTAATGTTGTTCCTTTCTGCTTTCCAGAGAATGGAATACCCTTAATGAAGATAGTTGAAAGTTTATTATTTGTATGCTGTATTTTATGCTAAATTATAAATATTGTTTCCTTCATTCTTTAGTTTTTTCTCCCTTTAAACATTAAATTGACCAAATTGTTTAGCAGAAAATCTGTAGCACTCAATAATTTATTCCTCATAGCTTGGTCTTTGGACATATTGGGCCTGATTCTGAAAGTTTCCTAACATGACACAAGGGGCTCACATCATGGGGAATGGTGCTGCTTGCACCAAGGTGTGTTGAGAACAATTCTCAAATGCAGCCAGCATTAAGAATATTTACTCTGTTCAGATCTTTTTTGTATAGTATAGACATTTTGCCAGATTCTTTTTTTTCCTCCTTTCAAATCATTCAAAACCAGCTTTCATTTTGTTTGAACCATTTCCCTTTTTGTATGATTCTTTTATAGATTTATATAGGTTAAGAATCTATGAGTATATAATTTCTGGTTCAATTCCATTTCCAAAGATTATGTTGATTTCCTGTATTTAGCTGTTCATCATCTGAAATTTTCTTCCATCTCGTATTCTGTCCCAACAGATTTCTTATGTTTATTTATTTATTTATCAACTATTATTGGTTCAATGGTGGTATTTCGTAAGTTTCAAACTAGTTTTCTATATACAAAGTGTCAAAAAGGCATTATAATATGGGTTCCTAAAATACTGTTTTCTGATTGGTCCAAACAGGTCACCTGACCGTGGATTAATGTCTGATTTACCCACAGTTGCATGGTCACATGGCTTTATTTCACTGTTTATTTTAGGTAAAACTCAAATGAAACATTGCCCATGTTACAAGAGGATTAACCCACTCCAGGGCATATTCATGTCTCCCATCAACAATATCTCCCCTTTCTCTGCCATCCTAAGAATGCCTTCTATCATATCTTTGTCCATTCCTTCCCCCTGACATGGGGGTCTGTATACAACCCCTGTGTGGATTGTGGTGCCATTTCCAGTCTCTAAGGTGACCAGCAGTGTCTCCTCTCCTCCCTGTTTACTCTTTTGTTCAGTTGCTTTTATCCTTTCCCTTACATAGAGAGCTACTCCTCCCCCTCTTCTCCCATCCCTGTCTCTCCTGTAGGTTGTGTACCCTGGTATGTTAACATCTCAGTCATGGTTCTCTGTGTACCATGTTTTTGTGACTGCTACAATATCCAGGCATCCCCCTTCTATCAAGGCCACCAGTTCAGGGAGCTTGTTGCCCAAACTATGGGCATTGGTACTCATTACCCTCCATTTCCTGATGGCCTTACCCCTTTTTGCACCATCCCTGTCCTGATTGCCTTTGTCACTTTCTCCATTTACCCCTGCCCTTCTCCCTATCGACATCTCTATCTTGGTGTTTACCACACTTACTATCCTGATTTTTTTGGGGGGTCTAGGATTTCTCTGCTCCTTTCTAGTGCCTCCCCCCTTGGCTAGCTTAAATGCTTGCCAAAGAAGCATTTAAACCTATCACCTAGGATCCTTGTTTCCCTCCTGGACAGATGCAAACCATCATGCCAGTATAGGCCTGCATCACTCCAGGTGGACCCCCAGTCCCCACTGAAGCCAAATCTTTGAGGTCTGCACCAGTTTTTCAACCACTGATTGAATCCCATGATGTGGAGCACCCTAGCTTCACCTACGCCAAAGACAGGCAGCACTTCCGAGAAGGTTACCGTGCATGCTACTTGTCTAAGGCCCCTCCCCAACTCCACAAACTCTTCTTGCACTGCTCTGATCCCTTTCTTAGCCAGGTCATTTGCCCCTAGGTGGACAATGACATCCAGCTCCCTCCCCTGTGCAACTGCTCCTGTGATCCTGAGGATTCGCTCCCTGTCCCTCCAAGCCATGGTGCCAGGCAGGCACCTTACCTCCTTCTCCCCTTCCTCCACCAGTTCTACCTTCCTAACAATGGAGTCCCCCACCAGGAGTTGTTTTCTTCCCCTGTGGTGTCCCATGCCACCCTTCTGTGGGTCTCCTTTGTGGAGGTTCCCAGCATCCTTCTTGGTCTCCACTGTGGGTGCCTCCATAGAGGAAACACAATTTGCCAGAACAGCATATGAATTGTTGAGAGGTACAACTGGAGGGATGTGCCTCTGTTCAACCACCCTCACCCTCCCTGAGCCCACTGTGGTCCAACTGCTCCTCTTTATTGGCAACCTCTGAGGCAACAGCAGAGGCCCTGGTGGTCCCTGGATGGGAGAGAAGGTCCCACAAATCCTGGCCAACTCAGCCTAAAGATGAGCAACCTCCTTCCTCAGCCCAGAGAGGTGCCTGCAGATGGGACAACACTGCATCCTCCAGAATGTTTCCCGGAAGACTGCTGCTCCATAGCCACTGCACTGCACCACTCCCATCATGTCTTATTTCTGGCCCCTTCACTGATGTTTGGAATACTTACTCTTTCCACTGCTGGAAAGGGCTCACTTGAGTCTCATAACCCACTCTGGGTACACCCTGGAAAGCCACCTATCTGATGATGGAGGCCATCAGCTCTTCCAGGGATGCGTGCTGCCAGAGGCTGGATGGGCCTCCACCTGTGGCTTGCAGTTTGGACTGGGCCCTGGCAGCAGTTCCTTGGTCTGGGTGCACAGGCCACTAGCATGCTTATGACACTACTGTGGGGTCCTGCACATGTGACCCTGGGTATTGACAGCTTCTGCTGTAAAGGCTTGCTCCTGTTCCTGGGCCATGCCCCTGCAGTGGCTCAGGATGTCCTCCTTCATGACTTACACTTCTGTGAGGGCCGTCAATACCTCCTGTGAAAATATTGGTTGTCTGCATCATGCAGTAGACATAACTGATGCTGTGGGGGAAGATAGATGGGCACAGCCCCTGTTACATGCTTAGGCACAGTACTCACAGGCAGACACACACACACACACACACACATACCACACTTTTCTTTAACAAATCAGAAAGGCCTTTGAGCCAAGGGCTCTTTTACAGAGGTTCTGCATCAAGCCACAAGAATAACAAATTACAATGGTTTCAGTAAGTAGTAGAACATGAGGGAAGGGATTACATAAACAAAAGAACAATATGGAAAGATAAATATTTTGTCAAGTGCAGGCAGTGGCCTTGTCTGAAGAGGGGTGGATGGAATTACAAGGAAAGAAGAATAGGGGGCGATTTGGGGGGTGGAAAGAGCAAAATAAGAGCAAGGAGGAGCTGCCACAATGTAGTTTATGTAGGAAAAGACACATGGGGTGGGGTGGGAGGGTAGAAGGAGAGAACAAGGTGAGGAAACAGAGGGGAAGGAGGGAGGGTGGGGGAGGGGACTGGAGGGGTTGAGGAAGGGGGATGAGGTAGAATGAAAAGAGGGCAGGGATGGGGACGGGAAAGGGATGAAGGAAGGAAGTGCTGCATGTGCAGTACCTGTCAATCACCTTTGAGGACTGGTGGTACTAGTGGTCTCCATGTAGTCCTGTGCATGCACATGACCTGAATACATTCCAGTAATGACATGCTAATGTGCTGTTAGGGCACAAACAGTGAAATGAGGCTATTTTCATAATCCGACAGAATATTGCAATTTTGCGTGCTGCACTAGCAGCACTGAACCGCACATAAATGGCTGTTCTGAAGAGTGCAACGGTGCACTGGATATGATGTTTGCAATGTACACGGTATATGTCATAGTACTGCACCACTCACAGTGTGATGCAGTCACTAACTATGTGGAGTGATCACTTAGGTGCTATCGGGGCAATTGGCTACAGCACCTGGCCTCATCTTCCACATGTGTCCCCCAGAGTGAGCAATGCTTTGGCACTGTGCAACATGTTTGTATCTGTGCAACAGACTGCTGTCAATGCACAAATATCCCAGGCTACATACATGTGGCAAAACACCCCTAACATCTCTTCGCAGCCCTAGGAGGGGCGGCAGTGATGATGGAAGGCATGGAGGCTGGAGCTAGCAGCAGGCAGCATGACACCAGGTGACCAGGTCTGCACTGGTCCACCCAGTAGCCATGGTCATTGCCAAATGGGGGCCCATCCTCCCAGACAATGCCTAGGATTCATGGTGCAGGACCAGGGCAGCACTGTGGGCATTGGTGTGGCATGGCCTCTGATGTAGAACTGGCCAGGCATATACCAATGTCCAGTGCCATCACTGGTATGATGACCTGTCCAGGTGGTGGCCTGGATGCTTGGCAGTGCTCCAGCAGGTGTTGTGCAGTGGACATCTGGCACCATGGGGGGAGTATTGTGTGCAGTGCCATGTTGTGGATGTCTGACATGTGTAGCTGGAGCAGGGTTGTTCACAGTGGTCTGTGTCAGATCACAGCAGTCACACATATCACCCCACCTTTCTGAGGTGCAGAACTGGGTGAACTGCAGAGGCATATGTGGGCAGGGGTTGCCTTTCCCTCCCATTCAATATGTGCCCTGATACATGTGTTGCTAGCCTGCATTGCAGGGGCCTCACACAGGGTGGCCTTTATGCCCATGGGGTGGCAGCTCAGTGTTCCTCACTGTACTGTGCATCGCACCATGAAGGGGTGATGTACACCCTCTGTTGCGCTGTCCAGGGTGGCCTACTGTACCTGTTTTCACCACTGCATGTCTGTTTGCACTGGCCAAGTGTGTGGGCATGGTGGCATGTGTCACTGGTTTGGGTGCTGTGTGCCAGGGTTACACACCCCACATGATGTTGGTGGTGGTTGAGGTGTGTGTGGCACCATGTTTTAAGTGTGCCGAGGTTTGTTCTTTGCCACTTACAATGTTCAGCCTGGGCATACCATGACTGGGAGCACTGCTCAAGTGGCATATCTACATGTCCCTTAGGGACCAGGGCTGGGCCCATTCTATAACTGTGCTAACAAACCACAGTGTCGGTGGGCCAAGGTGGTGGTGAGGGACACATGCATGTGGGTACTGATATTCCTTTTCTTCTGATCACAGTTGTATGACACAGGCAGCCCATGTGCAAGAGCCCTTGTGGACTAACATATCTTCCATGCCCTCCATTGGCCCTGTTGCTGCCATCCAACGGTGGCTGTCATGCACACTGGTACACAGCAAATGTCATGCTTCCAGTCATGGGTTATGTACAATATGTTGTACTGCATGCAGATGTGGCCCTGTGTGCTGTCTACCATGCATGGGTGGTGTAGGTGCTAAGCTCATGCCAGACTGTGTGCCAGGCCTGTCCCCACTGGGGTCCCATAGGGCAGCTCTATGGGCTGCTTTGGATCTTTGTCATGGGCATCCCCCAGTGGCATTGTAGTACTGCACAACAGTGTCTACTAAATCCCTGCAGGGTGCTTTTTGTCCTGTGTACACCTACCTGTTACATGCCACATTCATGATAGCATCTCCACTTGTCTTAGGCCTCATGTTGTGGCGTAACTATCAGTGTGGACTTCAATTCTCACTGTGTTATGCACATGGTGCAGAGCCTATTTTTCCCCTTTGTGTCACCATGCTGCTTGCTTAGTTGTTATTGTCTGGTCATTCACAAGTGGCAGGAGTATGTTAGGCTACTATGCACCCTCTGCAGATGGTGTGCAGGTGTCTATTTAGACTACATGGACTTGGCTGGGGTAGTCCACCTACATTGATGTGCATTTGAAGTGGATGTCCTGCAGGTGAAGGTGGAGGTTCAACCAGGGCTGGAGGACATGGAGGTCAGACGGCTGGGCTCTGTTTTCTGGACTGGGGCATCTGGCTCCTGGGGACCGGTAGCTCCCTATGGGAATTTACATCCCAGTTTGTGTCCCCCAACCCGATCCAGGTATTGGATGTAAACAGCAGTGTTTCTCATCGCACAAACAAGTTTTGCACTTGCATGATGTTAACTGATCGAGCAATATATTAGTGAGTAGCACAGTGCAGCTACTGCATGTAATAGCATGTCCAGCACTGTCCCAATACGGTGCATATATGTTACTGTGCATTCACACTACAATGCTGTGTGATGATATGTCAAGTGACTGCATGGTCCACCAGTACTGCGCATACGCAATGTCCTACAACACAGGTATATTGTGCAATGTACACATGACAGTGACCATTAGTGCTGGGCAAACCCTTGTTCCACAATCATGCACAAACCACATGTTGCAACATTGCAACAATGTGCTGCCATTTGTGTGAAGGCAGGCTGCAGTAAGGGATGCCACCATCCAAGAGGGCATGGGCAGATCACCAACATGACTAGAGATGGTCAAATGTCAAGCTAGGCAACCTAGTGGACCTTCTGGTCATGAGGGATGGCCTTCTGTTTGGGTCAGAGCACATTGACCACCCCATGGTGAGGTGTCTACCTCAGTGGGGAGGCAGCTCACCAGGCAAACTGGTGTTGAACAGATGGGGAGCAGTGTAGGCACCACTATGGTGACCTCATATGGTGCAACAGGAACTGGCTTCACAGGTACATGGTACGTGATGGCAGTGTGCCATGCCCAGATAAGTTCACATAATGTTGTGTTTTGCATTTTGGTTGCTGTATTTTGGTTGTGCACATCTGCATGCAAATCAGTGTGGGGGCAGGAGAAAGGGGAAGTAGTAGCATTATGGGGGTAGCAGTAGGGCAGAGAATGGGGTCAGGGCACCAGTGGGTAATAGTGGGGAAGTGAAGGCTAGGGTGGTTAACAGGGAGTAAGAAATTAAAGAGGAGGAGGCAGTGCAGGGGTATAGTGAGGAAGGGAGGGTAGACATGGATCTGGGAGATGGATGTTTAAATGCGGGGGTCTGGATGGGAGAAGGGGAAAGACAAGAGGCTGGTGAGGCAGAAGGCATCAGGGACAGGCAGGATGAGGAAACTGTTCAGGACTGTGACCAGAAAAATGGGAAACAGCTGGGAATGGAGCATGAAAAAGGAGGCAGGGTTTTAGTCCTGGGGACTCAATACTAAAAGGGGTGAGATGGGAAGGTAAGGGCATCAAGCATAGCCTTGTATTGGTAGAATGTATGCCAGGCATGTCACAGGAATAGTGAGGCAGTTTATTCTGAAGTGAGCCAGGATGGAAAGGGAGAAGCCTCACATCGTGGTGCACCTGGCTATGAATGACTTGGAAGAGAACACAGTTGAGGAGAATCAGGGTCTTTGGTCGTTTTCTTGGAAGTTCTCCCAGTATCCAGAGTGAGTGCTGCCAGGAAGCAGAGGATAGTGGAGTTAAACACATGGCTGGGGGCATGGTGTCAGACCAAATGATATGGACTGGTGGGGGGATAGGATAGAACATGGGAAAACTGGACCCTGTATGCCCCAGACAGGTTGCACTTGAGTAGGGAAGGTTCAGGGGTCTTAAAATAGAGGCTTGGGGAGTACATAACAACCATAGTGAATTTAAACTAGGTGTGGGGGTGGCAATTGGGTGGACAACAAGCAAGGCCTCCAAGGCAGGGTGTCTAATGGGCCTACCCCCAAATCAGTTGGAAAGGATCAGGGGAGTATCCAAATAGGGCTTTCATTAAGAATGGTCAGAAAGGGATAGAAGGACAGGAAACTTTCTGGAGGGTGGTTTCCTTGAACGCGATGAACCTGGGGAACAAGGCAGCTGAGTTGCAGGCTCTGATGGCAGAGGGGGATTTGGACATAGTTGCCATCACCGAAACATTGACAGCCCAATACCAGGACTGGGACCTGGTGATCCCAGGCTACAGGCTATTCCAGAATGACTAGGAAAAGGGGGAGGTGGGTGGCTATTTATGTTAGGAAGGGGATACTGTGTAACAGGGAAGGGGGAAGGGAAGGGCAGAAGCACTATGGATGCAAATCCAAGACTCAAAGGGTAGGAGGGTTAGGATGGGGGGTGGTGTAAAGACCACCCTCTCAAATGGAGGACACTGATAGGGAGCTAGCAGAGCAGATAAGGAGGGTCTGAGGGAAGGGTAACATCATGATTGTGGGGGACTTCAATCTGCCTGGGAAAGACTGGAGCACCATAGCCATCTCGAGCATCAGAGAACAGGTCATCCTGGAGGCTGTCCAGGACAGCTTCCTGGTTCAGATGGTAAGGAAGCCAATCACGGAAGGGAACATTCTGGACCTCATGCTAGCAAATAGAGAGCCTGTCAGGGAACTGGGGGTGGAGGATCCATTGGCAGGGAGTGACCACCACACAGTGTGGTTCTCACTTAGTATGGATAAGGAGGCAGCCAAGACCAGGACAAAGGTGTTGAACTTTAGGAGGGCTGACTTTGGGAGGATGAGGGACATAATGGAGGAGCACCTAGCCAGCATCCACCAATGCATGGATGTTAACCGGAAATTGGAAATCATCAAACTTGAGCTAGCGGAAGACACTAGCTCATGCACAAAGATCCAAAGCAAAAAGGCCAGGTCCAAGAAGCCAAGCTGGTTTATTTATTTATTTATTTAAGAGATTTACCAGGAAGGCATACTGAGCAGAGTGCTGCTCGATTGCAGATGCACCCTGGGGTTTAGTAGGGAGGTGTTAGAAAAAGTGAGGGGAAAAAAGAGCAGCCTTCAGGAAATTTATGAGATCCAAAGGGGGGAGGATAAGGAGGAGTAAGTGAAGAAATCAAGAGAGGTAAGCAGGGCTGTCAGGGCAGCTAAGGCTTCAAGGGAGCTTAGGCTGGCACAAGGTATCAGAGAAGGAGAAAATGATTTCTTCAAGTACATAAGGGAGAGAAGGACTGGCAAAGATCAAATTGTAAGAATCAGGAAAGTTGAAAGCTGAGCAGAAGAGGGGGAAGACCAGGAAGAAGGGCTCAATGAATACTTCTGCTCTATGTTTACAAGGAGAAACATTAGCCAGTGCCTCAGGGGACAGGGGTGGGCATGGGGGGGCAGAGTTAACAGATGAGGAAATCCAAATGAGCAGGATGCTGGAAGGCCTAAGGGTCCTGTGGGTAGATAAGGTGCCTTGACCAGATGGCATACACCCCACGGTTCTGAAGGAGTTGGCAGAGGTCCTGGCAGAGCCACTAGCAGACCTGTTCAATACCTCACTGGGAACAGGATGTGTGCCCCAGGACTTGAGGATGGCACATATGGTGTCCCTCCACAAGAGTGGTCCCAAAGATGAACCAGGCAACTATAAGACAGTCAGTCTTACATCCATTGTGGAGAAACTGATGGAGACTATTCTTAAGGAAAGGTTGGTCACCTTTCTGGAGGTGAATGGTCTCCAGGACAACAGACAACATGGGTTTATCTCTGGCAGATCCTGTCAGACAAACTTTGTTGACTTTTATGACTGAGTGACAAGGGTACTCAACAGGGGTCAAGTGGTGGATGTCCTGTATCTGGATTTCAGCAAGGCCTTTGATTCAGTGCCACATGGCAGACTGTTAGCAAGTTGAGGTACCAGGGAGCAAGGTAGAAAATGGAGGTTGGGTAAGGAACTGGCTGCTAGACAGGCAGCAGAGAATGATTATAGGTGTAGAACTTTAAACTCCAAGAGTTGTAATCAGCGGAGTGCTACAAGGCTCAGTACTGGGTCCAGTGTTGTTTGGCACTTTTATTGTAACATCTCACATGGGGTTAAGAATGAGTTCAGCCTTTTTGTGGATGACAGAAAGATTGGGGCAGTGGTGGATGAGTGAGTTTGCTGGCAAAGGCACCTAGTTTCACCTGAGCTCTTTTCTGCTAGGTTTGCTTGTAAGGACAGAGCAAGGAACAACATTATCAGAGCAAGAAAAAAAAATCAAGGCTTCATTTGGCTAGGCAGATTAACTGTGTGTTTTTATTTTCGCTTGTTCTTACATGTTTTGTCACTGTTTTTTGCTTACATATCACTACTTTATTGTTCTCTGATTCAAATTGCTTTTGCAGGGCATATTTTCTGCTACATTGTTACAGGGTGTGCCTACAGGTTTGTTACCATTTTGTGCTTACAGATTACTGCTTTATCTTCTCTGATTCAAATTGTTTCTTTGCATGGTATATTTTCTGTGGAATTGTTCAAGGTTGTGTCTGCAGGCTTTTGTTACTGTGTTGTGCCTACAGGTGTTACAGTTTACTGATTTATTTTTTCTCTGATTGAACTTTTATTTTTTTTGCAGGGTATATTTTCTGCTAAATAGTTACAGGGTGTGCTTGTAGGTTGATACTGTGTTGTGCTTACAAATTACTGCTTTATTTTTCTCTGTTTCAAAGTTTTTTGTAAGGTATATTTTCTGTTAAATTGTTGTGCAGGTTGTGCTTACAGGTTGTTACTTTTTATTCTTACATGTTACTGCTTTATTTTTCTCTGATTCAAAGTGTTTTTTGCAAAATATACTGTATCTTCTGTTAAATTATTCTGTAGGTTGTGCTTACAGGTTTCATTACTTTTTGTGCTTACAGATTACTGCTTTATTTTTCTATGTAGCAAAGTGTTTTTGCATGGCATATCTTCTGTTAAATTGTTACAGGTGGTGCTTACAGTTTTTGTTACTTTTTGTGCTTACAGGTTTTATAGTTTTATCTATCATTAGGCTAAGCTTTCAGGGCTAATTACAGGAGCACATACAAGATACAGACTGAGGGATAGCACTTAAATTCCCTGCTCACCCTCCTGATCTCTCCATTACTTATGCACTCTCCCCACACCCCACTCCCTCCCTATTAACTCTTTCCAAAATCTCATGTCAGCCACCTCAGCCTCCTCCCTTGCCCCCCCAGATTTCACTCCTCCCTCTCTCCATTCCCTCTCACATCCTTGTCTCTCCCCTCACCTATTAGCCCTGCACCTCCTAGCTCTCATATTCTCTCTATCCTTTCTCCACAGCCCTCCTTAACTCCTGTCTAGTTCTCATTTCTCTCTCCTTTCTCCTCCTTGCCCATCCTAACTCTTCTCTCCTCCCCATGCATCCTGTTACCCCAACTTACATCTCCCATCCCTTCTCCCCTCCCCTCCATCACCACCTACTCCTCTCCTTTACCACCTACCTTATCTTTCCAATCCCCCACCCTCTCGGTTCTTGCCTGTCCCCTACTACCTTGTCCTCTCATGCACTTGTCAGATCACTATTTCAAATGTAACTGTCCCCGGGCTCTCTTTGTATAATATCTAGTGATATTGTACCATTGCTTCCATCCACGTTGATCTTGACAAAGCGTTTGGCAGCTCAAGCATTCTGTAATGTTTTACCTGTTATTAATTCTATTGTCTTGTCTTATCTGGACAAAGCCACTGGCAGTTCATGTACTGTAATTGTATTAACTGTTATCTACCTGCCTGTTCTTGTCTATACTTGTCCATTGTCCATAAAATGGAACCTTTGTAAAAGAGTACTGTTATTCAAAATTGTCATAAATAAATAAATAAAATAAATCTGCATTTAGTTGTTAGTTGATTGTTTCTTTTCTTACTTCCTTGTTTCTTTCATCCATGGGTCTTCTTTTTGGCAAGGAAGGGCCACCACCCACTCCCATCCCCAACCACCTCGTGCTACACTCCTTTTATAGAGTAGCACAGTCATGACATTTCCTGTAGCAAAGCAGGAAGGGGAGGATTGGAGGGATATCCACATAATGACGTCACTTAAAGGGGCACAATTAATTTAACTTGTTATAAAAAGTTATACAAAACAAGCAAACAAACAAAAGAAATATATAGAAAAAAGGAAAAAAGAAGAAACTTTTGCTTTCATCTTCCTTCTAATTTTCTAATTACTTTGACCAGGTTATAAACTCAGCAACTCAACTGGAATGGATATTATTAACTGCAGGTACTGTGGGACACTTTTCAAAAGGGCAGTTGTACAGGATTTAGGACGTTGTCCTACATGCTGGATCATTGGAGATCTAAGGGCTCATCTCTGGGCAGCATGGGCAGAGATTGCAAGCCTCAAATCACATATTCAGGAGGAAATGTATTACTAGAACCACCCATCATTTCCCCAACATCCAACTGAAGCACCTCGACTACAGAGGATAGTTGGTCCAAGAGATTGGCAGGTAGTTAGGAGAGGCAAATCAGATGCCCATCACTCAATGCTCACCAGTGTATCACCTCCACTAGCTATATAAAAACTACAAACAGGTATCTGCCTCTATCTCCAAAATCAAACAAAGGGGCAGAGAACACTGTAGAACAGGACACTGCAGCACAGGAGCTACCACTACAAAACTCATCTATAATAGAGACCAAAACAAAAAAGACAAAAAGGAAATCCAAAACACTTCTGATTTTTATTTTATTTTAAACCTTTATTTACCGGGTAGGCACAATGAGCCATGGCCCATTTTCATGTACGAGTCAAGATGTTTACAGTAAAATTAACAAAACTCACATTACGATACAATACAACAAAAGTTAAACATACATCACAAAAATTACAATACAAAAAAAAAACAATATAAAATTGAACACTCATTGAAAGCAATAACAGTGCAATTTGCCAAGAAAATAATTTCTTAGCTTGATTTTAAAAGTTTGGTGGGTAACATTCCCATATAAAATAATAGGAAGCTCATTCCAATTTTTAGCAGCGGAATAAGAGAAAGAACCATCACCTATTTTGGTCTTGGTCTTAGGAACATTTAATTTAATCTGATAATTTGAATGAAGTTCCTTTCAATTCATTTTAATCTATAATAATGAATATAATGGGGAATTTGTACCTTGATGAAGAATGTTGTCAGTTAAAGAACATAAACTAGACAATTTAGCTTTGGTGGAAGCCAAGCAGATAGTCTATATAGCTCACAATGGTGAGTAGAATTAGGCAATTTAAGAGTAAATCTACAAATGCCATCAAACACATCTAGTTAGAAAGGATAACTCTCTATTAGACAAATTTAAAAAAAAGAAATGAATTATAATTTAACTGAGGAAATAATACACCCTAGGCTATTGCATGCCTAGCTGGTAAGGTCAGCAATGATTGAAACTTGAATAGGACACCCAATCTCTGATTAATTTGATGTGTAATAAAATTTACATGATTAGAGAAAGTTAAATATTGGTCCAACAGGACTCCAAGATATTTAAATTGTTTTACCTGCTCCATCTTGTTACCCAAAGGATCAGTGATTAACAAATTCTGAGCTTTGTTAAGTCTAATTCTAGATCCAAAAAGCATACATTTTGTTTTTGAATTGTTTAGTGCCAAATGATTCTCTTTTAACCAACTACAAAGTACAGCAAACTCTTTATTTAAACACTCATTTATAAATTCAACTGCAGAAGAACTTTTATACAGAATAATATCATCTGCATAAATCAGACAGTGGGTATCTCTCAATAAAGATGGAACTAAGTCTACAAACATAGTAAACAAAAGAGGGCCCAAAACAGACCCCTGAGGCACCCCCTGTAACAAAGATCTACTAGAAGAAAAAGCTCCATTTAATCCTACTTTAAGGGGTTGATTGGACAGATAGCTGTGAAACCAATCAACAGCAATCTCCACTAGACCATAGTTTCAGAGCGTCCTGATCAGCAGGAGATGACTTATTAAATCAAAGGCCTTGTACAGGTCCATGAACACAGCACCAGTGAGCATACCTTCATCCATAGCTACAATGGTGTGGTTCGTGAACCTGGCCAAGGCCATCCCCGTTCCCATGGAATTTCCGAAACCCATGCTGATCAGGTGTCCTAAAATCACTATCCTGTAAATAAGCAGAGAATTGCTCATTCACAAGTCTCTCAAAGATCTTACCCAAAGGTGGCAATAGGGAAATAGGACGATAATTGTCCATATCCATTCTGTCGCCAGATTTATAAATAGGTTTGATTACAGTTTGCTTCCATTCACCTGGGAAGCAACCAGTAAGCAAAGACAAATTAAAAATAGAAGTAAGTGGATAAACAATGTGTTCAGAAATCAGTTTTAAGAACCTAGTCTCAAGTTCACATGCACTTGAACCAATTGCCATTTGTTTCAAGAGATTATAAACCCAATATGGTTCAATAGCTGAAAAATAAAAAGAACCAAATTCAGAAGTATCAGGGGACTGTACATCTGCACACAGACCATGATTAAAAGCCTGTGTATATTTGGACAGATCAAAAAAAATTTATCCAAGAAGGATTCACAGATTGCCTGAGCATCAGAGATCACATGACCATCCATAATAAAAGCCTCAGTAGTTACTTTCCTGGATGGGTTAATTAGACTATTTACCGGAGACCAAAACCTTTTTGGGTTATTTAAATTAGAGGTTTGTAAATTCTGAGAATAACTAGATTTACTTTGTCTAACTTTTATTTTACATTCATTTCTTAGCTTCCTATAACTATTAAAATCTTTCACTGATTTAGTTACCTTATAAAACTTCCAGGCAGCATCTCTCAATTTCATTAATTGCAACAAGGGGGTAGTAATCCATGTATTCAAGGAACCTCTAACTCTCCTAACCACTTTGGGAAAATATTTGTCTTGTAACTCCAAGAGAGTGGAAGTAAAATAATCAGCAGCAATATTCACATCAGGATTTGCATCCCAAAAAGTCCAATCAAGCTTCTGTAGGTCAGCGAGAAGATTTCCGCTCACCTCATTGACAAATCTACGATTCAAAATAAACCTAGGAAGCAGTTTGGGACATTTGGATCTCCATGTGCAATAAGTGGCCAAATGGTCACTCATTACATCGGGAAGCACACCAACACTGGAAATACTAACCTGTTTATTAACAAGGACCCAATCCAAAATTGTATGGTTCTGACTATTCATATTCATACGAGTAAATGAGTTAATGAGCTGAGTCAATCCAATATTAGCCAATAATGTCTCAATAGAAGGATCATTAATAGGGTCCCAATGAATATTAAAATCTTCAGTAATCAAAAGGTCACTGCCTGATTGAATCATTGTTACAAACTTTAAAATATAATTTAACCCTTTTTTAGCAGTTTTAGGGGTATTATAAACTGTGCAATATCGTAATTTTTGACAACCACCCAATTTCAATTCTAACAGGAGCCATTCAAATTAAGAAGTTTGTTTGTATCCAGAAGAAATCTCAACTACTTCCAATTCAGAATTATAGTATACCATTATTCCCCCTCCCTTCTTTTTTCCTTTCCTGTCTTTCCGTATTCATTTATAACCTTCAAGGGCAATAAGATTATCTAGTACTGGAGGTTTCAACCAAGTTTCAGTTACACTGAATATATCTGGCTCATAATTACTGACCCAGGCCTCAATTTCAGCTTATTTAGATATGAAACTTCAAACATTGAGCTGAACTATTCTTAAACCTTTGGTTTGCCAATAATTATCATATAATAAAGTATCAGGAATTAAAGGCCCCAGGTTTGGTTCCACATCACTAGATAGAAGTAAAGTACACCACATAATACCAACCAACAGGGAAACAAGAGGAAACTTTGGCCTTGATTTTTTTAAAAGAAAAAAAAATCTCATATATGTTCTTATTATTAAAACAGCCAACATCCCTAACATTTAAGGAAAAACAGTAGGTGGAGGCCTTTAAAGATTTTGAAAATGTAAAATCGGTGAATGTTTGAGCATGAACTTTTGATGGTGTAATGGGATCAATGATGTACATTAAACTTTGATCAAACAGTATTAACCCAAAACAACAACACATCATAGAAATCCTTAAGCCCCACATATTACCTAACTAATCAATAGACAATTATACAATGGCAAGAAAATTTCCTGGACTCTGATTGGTCAGTGTGTGCCTGAGACAGTGATGTTATTACACAATAACATCACTGTGGTGATTTTATGGATGAGCATTTGGAGCTACTTTTTTTTTCAGAAACAAAGATACACTGCCTCACTAAAAATCTATTAAAAACATTTTTATTTTTATTTTTTGTTTTCTATAACACCGAGCCATTGTGTAATTGCAAGAAGGCACTCCAAGGTGTGTGTTATCATGTAATAACATCACTCCTGGGGTGGTGGAAGCACTCTGCTTCGCCTCGTGCTTCAACCCACCCCAGGAGTGACGTTATTACACGATAACACACACTTTGTCATGCCTTATTGCTTAAATATGTAATCTCTCTTTTTATTTCACTTACAATGCCACTTTCTTATACTATGTAATTAAAAGTGCATAAATTACATGCAGTCTTCCCGCAGTCTCACTCCGTTGACTCCCGATAGTGACTCCACCACTCCTACATACCCCACTCATGCATACAGCCGCTCCGCAGATAGCCGCTGATGATGTAACAAATTTATTAGGAGTCAATTAAGAGTCTCCATCCCTCAATCAGCTGTTGTGCTGCAAGCCCCTGTCCGGTAGCCACCCCACTTACCGAGACCAGGAATGAGAATGTCACAGTCCAAGCGGCCACACTATTTCCCGAGAAGTTAGGGCACAGTAGTCTTACAGTGCTTAGATGTTTCAGGAGACTCTACAATTAACAGCAGCACAAGATTAAACACTGGGAGCAGCATCTGTAGATGGTCACAGCAGTGCCTTTAGTTGTAATTCAGGCAATATTAAACAAGTGCTTTTAAAGGTGAATAGGATCATAGGAGACTCCATGATTCGGGGAGTTGATACCTACCTCCGGCTGGGGGTAATGGTCAGATGTCTCCCAGGTACATCAGCATGGACAGACACTGAGCACATTACAAAAATAGTGCAGGAAGCAGGAGAAAACATTGACATCCTGGTACACATAGGGACTAATGATCTCACTAGCTAGTCAGTTGTGGAGACCAAGGCACACCTGGCCAGACTAGGAGACAAACTGTTATCCATTTCATCCAACATCTCCTTCTCTGAGGTCCTGCTGGTCTGGGAGAGGAGGGCAGATCAGTGGAAGGTCAGAGAAGGGGAGATAGGGGAGCTAAACATGTGGCTCAAGGGCTGGTGCCAGGAAAAAGGACACAAATTTGTAGGGAACTGGCAACAGTTTTGGGAGCGAAAGTTCTTTAAATTTGATGGACTGTATCTGACTAAGGAGGGAGTCAGTGCATTGGGGCAGAAGTTTGATGTCTTTGCAGAATATTTAAACTGGCAAATGGGGAGAGGGATGCAGCACCCGAAATGTCGAATGGGAAGAACACCCCTCTCCCCTCAGCTAGTGATCAAACAGGAGTTCAGCATATTTGTAGTTCATTTGCATCACCAGGTAAGGAAAAAGGTCTGGCTTCCCATACGATGTGAAGCAGAAAAGCCCGAACTTGCCCCACAACTAATGCACCAAAATCTGGCCAATGGAAAATCATGTACACAAATGCCCATAGTCTGGGAAACAAGATCCCAGACTTGGAGGCAACATTGATAGGGGCTAAACTGGACATACTAGCCATTAGTGAGACATGGTTCACCAGTAACCACACTTGGGAGACTTCAGTACCTGGCTGTGTACTGTTCAGAAGAGACCGAGGTGAAAATAAGGGGGGGGGGGGCCTTTATGTCAATGAAAATATCACAGCTACAACAATTCAGAATACACATAAGGAGCCAGAAGAACTGTGGGTCACCTTGGAAGCAGGAAATTGGACAACCATACAAACTGGGGTTGTCTACAGGCCTCCAGACCAGGGGAAGACATAGACTCATTACTGTTAGAAGATATACAAAACATGACAGCTAAAGGAAAAATTCTGATACTGGAAGACTTCAACATGCCAGATACAGATTGGTAAATACTGGCAGGAACAGCCACCAGAACTAGGCACATAGTAGATTCTCTGCAGGGGGAGGGCCTCAAACAACTGGTACAACAACCCACAAGAGACAGGGCTATCCTAGATCTAGTACTGACTAATGGGGAAAGGATCACAGATCTCCAGGTAGAAGGTCACCTGGGGACCAGTGACCATCACATGGTATGGTTCAATTTGGCCACTAGAATTAAGTCATCCTATTACAAGGCAAAAATATGGGACTTCAGAGGAGATGACTTTGATAAGATGGCCAACAGAGTTGAGCTAGCCCTGGCAAGAGGAAATACAGGTGAGAGGGTACAGGCAAAGTGAGCATTAAGGATGCAATACTTGAAGCAACATCCCATTGTATTAGGGAGAAAATCAAGAGCAATAGAAGGAGGAGAACACTTTGGTTGTCAAAAGCAGTAGCAGAAACGGTCAGAGCCAAAAGGCTGGCCTTCAGGAAATATAAGGGAATGCAGATGGTCAAAGATAGAGAGGCATACCAAATTTCCCTAAGGGAAGCAGGGAAGGCAGTAAGGCAGGCAAAGTCCCAAACCAAGGAAACACTAGCATGAGCAGTAAAAGAAGGGGACAAGACTTTCTGTAGATACATTAGTGAAAGAAGAAACTCCAGAGGGGGTATTGCTAAGATCAAAGGGGATAAGGGGCAGTGTGTGGAGAGGACCAAGGAAAAGCATCTCTCCTAAATAGATACTTCTGCCCAGTATTTACTGAGGTGAAGGTAGGACAGGGCCCACAGCTTAGCACCATGGACACGGGGGGGGGGGTTGGTGTGCACAAGTCCCTACACAAAAAAAAGGTGTCCTACAAAAGCTCATGGTGGACAAGACAATGGAACCTGATGGCTTACATTCCAGGGTACTAAAGGAGCTAAGGGTGGAACTAGCAGAGCCATTGGTAGAACTGTTTAGAGACTCTCCGAGCAGAGAAGAGGTCCCAGAAGACTGGAGAAGGTCTCATGTGATCCCACTGAACAAGATTGGGAGCAAGGAGGAAGCAGAGAACTACAGACCAGTCAGTCTTACCTTAGTAGTGGGCAAGATTATGGAGGCAATCCTTAACAAAAGGGTAGTGCAACACCTGGAATACATAGGAGCACAGGATCCAAGACAGCATGGATTTACAACAGGAAGGTTCAGTCAAACTAATCTCATAGATTTCTTTGACTGGGTAACCAGAGTGTTGGAGCAAGGGGGTGCAGTTGATGTCGCCTACCTTGACTTCAGCAAAGCTTTTGATTCTGTTCCACATAAAAGATTGATTAATAAGCTGGGTAGGCTCAGGGTGGGTCAGAAGTTGGTAAAATGGGTGGCAAACTGATTGGCTGGCAGAAAACAGAGAGTGGCGGTAAATGGTACACAGTCAGAAGAGATGCAAGTCACAAGTGGGGTACCTCAGGGATCAGTCCTGGGGCCAGTCCTCTTCAATATCTTCATCAGTGACATTGCAGATGGACTGGAGGGTAAGGTTTGTCTGTTTGCAGAAGACACCAAGATCTGCAACAGAGCAGATGATTTAGATGGGGTGGGCAGAATGAGAAGAGATCTGGAAAAACTGGAAAAATGGTCTGAAAAGTGAAAACTGGGGTTTAATGCAAAGAAGTGCAAGATCATGAACATAGGGAATAGAAACCCTGAAGCTACTATAGGTTTGGAGGGCAATTGCTTGCAATCACAAGGGAAGAAAGAGACTTGGTCATCATCATCACAGATGGGGTCTATGTAATAACGGTGAACGCCTAAAGGCGATCGCTGTTATCGCTCTGTCAGAGTGCCAAACTCATTTTCTGCACTCTGACAACACTGGCGCACCAGCACAACAGTGCCAGGGCATATTTTTACCACTTTCCCCACACACACCCCTCATGGGGGACTTTGCCCCCCTCACCCCCCTACTTAAGGATTCTCAACTCCAGGGGGGTGCATGTCATTGGGGACTGAAAGTAGTAAAAATAAAAAGGTTTGGGCTGGGCGCAATAAAAATCACACCACACCCAGACCCAGTACCTCAGCCACCTCAGCCATTGGCCAATTCCCGATGCTAAAGCGCAGCTTGACTGACGACCGCAATGCCACCCCCTATAGCCTCTCCACCGCCTCCCAGCTCATGCTCGCCGTGCTTGCTCCAACCCCCCCACTCGCATACGTATAGCGGCATCCTGTTGCCTAGTTCACCCACCCCCTCATCTGGTCGCCCCAACTGTCGTTCGCTGTGAGTGGATTGCATGAGTAAGGTGTTGCTGTAATGGACGGTGCCCTTCCTCATGTGCCCACTTCATGGGTTACCTCATAGATGACCTGAAATCATCCAAGCAGACCACTAAAGCAGTAGGTAAGGCTAGAGAGATGTTGTGGTGTATTAGTTTGGTTATCACAAGTCATAAGAAGGAGGTAATAATCCCTCTTTACAAGACGCTGGTTAGGCCCCATCTGGAGAACTGCATGCAGTACTGGAGGTCGCACCTGCACAAGAACATTAACAAAATGGAGGCAGTCCAGAGAAGGGCAACCAAAATGGTTCAGGGACTGCATCAGAAAACATATGAGGACAGATTAACAGAGCTCAATATGTATACCATAGAGTAAAGGAGGGAGAGAGGTGATATGATCAACAGATTCAAATATCCTAAGGGCATTAACAAGGTGATAGTGTCTAACATGTTTCAAAGTAAGAAAAATAGCAGGACAAGAGGACACAGCATAAGATTAGAGGGAGGCCGACGAAGGGGTAATGTGGGAAGTTCTTTTTCACAGAAAGGGTGGTGGATGCATGGAATGGCATACCTCAGGAAATGGTGTATATGAATACAGTGCAGGGTTTCACCTTCCCAGTTGGCTTACTAACCTACAAGGCCCTTCACGGACAGGGACCAAGTTATTTGCAAGAGCTCCTTTGTCCCTACTGCCCCCTCTGACTACTTCGCTGTGCCATAGAGAGATTGCTGGAGATTCCCAGGATCCATTTGAACACCTATGTATCCCTTGTCTTTTGCTTTTGCTGCTTCTACTCTGTGCAATTTTCTGCCTCTTCGGATAAGGGGGTGCCTGACTATGGAGAGCTTTAAATCTTCTCTTAAAACATTTTTATTTACCCTTGCCTACCTTGATTATTAATTTACAGAATTCTGTCATTTTAATTGGTTTTAATTATTTATTGTCTTTTATGTGTTTTGTAAAAGCGCTTTGGTATTTTTTGAATTGTGCTTGAAACAAATAAAGTTTATTGTTATTATTATTATAATTATAAAACAGGCATGGGATAAGCATAAGGGGCCAATATATATGAGTATGAATAAATAAGCCATTAACAGAGTAAAGGCATATGGCACATTCATAAGATAGAAACAATGGGCAGACTGGATGAGCCTTGCAGTCCTCATCAGCCATCAACTTCTATGTTTCTATGTTTCTATACAGAGGGGTGGCAGGGACTACAGGGTGATCTGGCTAAACTTGTGCACTGGTCAGAAACATGACAGCTGGAGTTCAATGCAAAGAAGTGCAAAGTCATGCACTTGGGAGCAAGAAACCCAAGGAATTGTTATCAGCTTGGGGGGTGGTACAGTTGTCCACTACAGAGGAGGAGGAGGAGAAGGATCTTGGGGTACTAATAGCTGGGCAAATGAACCACTCAGCACAGTGCAGGAAAGCGGCAGATAAAGCTAATAAGATGCTGAAGTGTATTGCCAGAGGATTCACCTCCAGGAGAGAAGAGGTCATCCTGCCACTGTATAGGTCATTGGCTAAACTGCACCTAGAGTACTGCATGCAGTTCTGGTGCCCCTACTTAAAGAAAGATGTCAAATTGCTGGAGGGGGTCCAGCACAGAGCAACCTGGATGATCCTTGGACTGGAGGACAAACCCTATGATGAGAAACTGAGCAAGCACAACATGTACTTCCTGGAGGAAAGGAAGGATAGAGGGGTCATGATAGAAACATTCAAATATTTGAAGGGCGTTTATAAAGCTGGTTCAGAGGGTATTTTTTGATTGAAGGGAGGGAGGGAAAAACAGTAGGGGACACAGTCTGAAATTGGGCAGTGGTAGAGTCAGAAGGAATATGAAAAGTCATTACTTTATGGAAAAAGTGGTGACAGTATGGAACACACTGTCAGAACAGGTTGTATCCTTAAAGTCAGTGGGCAGGTTTAAGAGGGGATGGGACAAAGTCAGGGGTAAGGTCTCCAAGAGGACACTGGGGGGAGGGGTGTCAGCAACCAAGGCCATGAATTCAGATATGTGGGTAGAGGAAGGAGGGGCAGCTGCAATGTAATGGACCACTAGCAGTGCACTCGAGCAGACTTGATAGACTGGATGAACTTTACCTGCTGACAGGTTTCATATGTTTGTATGTTCGTATGTCATCTGGCTCATGGGGTGATACCAAGTGTTTCATGATGAACACTTCTGTCACCCCCACTGTATACATGCCATATGTGGATTGCACAGCTGTGCCATACACTGTAGGTCTGATCAGTGGTGGGATATATTGGCATGTGTGTCATTCTGTATGGTGGACAATATCAGGGAACACATGCCTTGGTGCTCTGAAATTGACTGAGGCTCCCCCACCTGTTGTTGTGCAGCTGTTGTACAATATCACTGTGGACTGTGTTGCTAATGCTGTATTTTGTTGGTTCACAGAACGGGTAGTCCATGTCCATAGTGATCAAGATTTAGCGCATAGAAAAATGGTGACTCAATGTCGGTGACTGTGATCACGGCTACCCAGGAAGGAGGACAACAGGATACTGTGGTTGGTAAAAACCACAACAGGAACTAGCAGGTATACGCATATGCGCACACCAATGGGGAGAGAGGCAGGGGAGGGATGGCATATGGGAGGGGTTGCGATGAGCAGCTGCTGAGCTGGATCACTGGCATCGTGGGGATGGTGGTTGGCTGGGAGGCACAGGTTACCGAATTCTAGTCCGGCATGATGCAGGTTTTTTTTGCCTCCTGGCGGCATATATTTTAATCGGGTTTCGCACCCAACCTGACATGCACCCCCCCCCCAGAGTTGAGAATCCATAGGTGGGGGGTGCATTAAAAATGAGACCTGTAGGTCTTGGGCACCTTTTTTTCTGTGCAGTGAGTGTGCAACACAGAAACTGATTTTCGGCAATGTACACTCGCCATAATAGCGATCGCTGTTTCTCGATCACTATTATGACATGGAACCCACTGAATGTGGGTTAATGTATGTGTACATGTATTCATATTGGATGCCTGTCATATATCTGCTACAGTTGGTAACCTACTGTGGTCTGACCCCTATTATGTTGTGTGTGGCACACTCCTGTCACTACCATCCCCTATATTGCTGGTCTATTTATTTTTTATTTATTCAACAGACTTTAGGATTACAACCTTTGAGTCAGGGACTCATTTACAAAGGCTCCGCATCAGAAAAACAAACATTAACGCTTAATACATATAGACATAGAATGGCACCTAAAGGTTACAGTTCTTTTTGTTATACAATATTGTAGAATCAAGATCAGCTACACATTGCATTGAACGTGTTACCGAGAGCTGTATTTTGCAGTTTTCAAGAGAACAATAAGTTTGCTGATAGAGGGAGGGAGTAACAGGTATGATATTTACAGCGAAGTAGAGAATTAGACAGACACCTTGTGAATGCAGCCAAAGGAGGCATTGTTAATAGGTAACGTTTGGTAGCCCTATCAGTAGGAGCTCAGTGGCAGGGTGGTCCCATAAGATGATAGATAGATGACACAGCACTAGCTGGTACATTGGCAGTGCTGTGAAGTGAGAATGTGCTCTTTGAGGGCTGACTTGAAATGTCCTAATTTGGAGATGGAGGAGACATCAGAGGGGAGTTCATTGTACCAGGCTGGGGTCCTGTGTGGGAATGACCTTTGGGCTAAGGAGGTTCTAACCCTTGGGATGGACCACACCTGTCATTTGGCAGTGTGGGTGTTCACCGAGGCATGGGAGGATAGGAGAGAGGCAGAAACCCCTAAGAGGGTAAGCCCCGGGTGTATTTTCTTTGTGAGGAGGCATGTTTGATAAAATAGTCTTTCATCCATGGTAAAGAGATTTGTCAGGGCATATAGGGTACAGGTATGGGTACGCTTGTCTGCCCTGGTGAGGAGTCTGCATGCTTTGTTTATGGCAAGGTGTATTTTGTTAAGGGCTGTGTGGTCTGCAGCCGAGTAGATAGTGAGCCCATAATCGACTAGGGAGAAGACTGAGGAGGTGACAGCCAGATTAAGGATTTCCGGAGGTAGGCAATCCTTGTGCCATACAACAGGCTAATATGGACATTTATGGCTGATGATAGAGTGTCAATGTCTGAATGGAAGGAGAGGCTGGAATCAAATGTAAGGCCCAAGTATTTATATGTATGGACCTGTTCTAGAGAAAGGAGAGAGTGGGAGAAGATTGTTAGCTGCGCATTCTTGGCCTTATTCTGTCGATGGGCAAAGAGCATAGTCTTTGTCTTTTTTACATTGACCACAAGTCTTTGGTCTATGAACCAGTTTTCAATCTGGATAAATGTGTGTTGGAGGGAGGACTGCAATACTGTGGGGGACCTGGGTTTGAGGCAGAAAGAACCTCGTCATCAACATAGAGTCGTAGGTTGCCGGAGCAGGAATTGGGTAAGGTGTTTAGGTAGATGCTGAATAATAGAGGGCTGAGGATGGAGCCATGTGGAACCCCAGAGTGGACTGGCATGGTGGTTGAGAGGGTGTTGTTTATTTTTACACATTGTGATCTAGCTGTGAGGTAACTGGTAAACCAGGAGATGGGTTCTTGGGACAGACCTATGTAGCTGAGTGTGCTTAAGAGTAAGGGGTGTGAGACTGTATCAAAGTCCTTTGACAGGTCGATGAAGACAGCTCCAGCTAGATGTTTTCTATCCAGGGCAGAGTGAATAAAATTAGAGAACTCAGTGAGAACCATAGTTGTACTGTGCCCAGATCTGAAGCCATGCTGCTCCCTGCAAAGTAGGTTATGAGCAAGTAGGTACTCAGTGAGTTGGGTGGCTATAATTTTTTTGAGGGCTTTTGAGAGTGGTGGGAGAATGGATATGGGATGATAGATATTGGGGGAGATGCTGTCACCACTCTTCAGTATTGGGGTGACTGTAGCAGTCTTCCAGGCTGCTGAGAACTGCCCCAGGCTTAGGGAGCAGTTAATGAGGTCAGTCAGTGGGGAGAGGACTGTATCTAGTACTAGATGTAGGATTCTCATATCAAAAGAATCTTTGCAATAGCAAGCGCCACTGAGTGCTTTCATGAGAAAAGGCCTTGCCTCATTCGTAGAGATCACCCTGAGATGGAAGGGAGAATGCTGGGTGTTTGGTGGCAGGGTTGCAGGAGTGGGGTCGAAGAAGTTATTTGGGAGTATTGCACTAAGATCAGAGAATGATGGGTTGATACAGTTGGCGATGGCCAGCGGGTCGGTGGTAGGGACATTGTTGACAGTTAGTGGGGGCGGGTTTGCCATTGAGTTCCTTGACATTGTCCCAGAACAACTGAGCATTCCCCCAGGAGGAGGCAAGGGTCATTTTGTAGTAGCCTGATTTGGCCTGTTTAATGGCCCAAGTGCATCTGTTACGAGCCACTTTATAGGCTTGCCTGTCTACCTGCATGCCAGATGCGACTGCTTTATGCCAGAGATCATTTCTGTGCTTTAGCTGTTGGAGCAGTGCAGGCATGACCCAGAGGGCATTACGTTTCTTGGATTGCACTTTTGCTAGTGGGGCACAGATGTCACATGCTTTATTAAAAGAACAGGTGAAATAATCAAGGTCTTCATCTATAGTAGGGGCCCTGAAGATGGGGGAACAGTCCCATTGAGTAAAGTATTTTCTTAGTTTTGTGAGGCCTCCAGGTCGGAGACAACGCCAGGCAATATAGTTTGGTTTGGGTTTCTGCTGAAGACACGACCAGGAAAAGAGGATGGTTAAGCGATCTTTAGGGAGTCTTGAAGTACCACCAGGTCAGAGATTCTATGGGGATGCCTGGTGAGGAGAAGGTCAATCAGGGTGTTAGAGTCATTAGTGGGGTTTACCCTTATAGGTTGACTGATCAGATGGGTCAGGTCTAGTGCAGCGAAGGTGTCCTTGGCATGGGAAGCCAAACTGGCAAGCCAGTTCACATTAAAGTCTCCGACTATGATGTGTTCTGTTTTGGGGGGGAAGCCGGAGATTAAGTTAGCAAATGATTGTATAGCATGAGCTTAGTTTCTTGGGGGGACATATGCTACAGTAGGAATTACAGGGGCTCTGGTGGGATCCGGAGTAAGTTTTAATGATAAGGCTTGGGCACCATGGTCTAATGGAGGTATTGGAAGGGCTTGGCATATCATGGAGTCACGGACGTACACAGCACAACCCCATCACGTTTGCCCATTCTTTCGGCTCTGTGAAGGGTGAAGTCAGGGAGGCAACCAAAGAGTCAGATGTTTTTTTGGAGAGCCAGGTTTCTGACAGTGCTAGCACATCTGGCTGATGTTGCAGTATCCAGCAATGGAGACCTGCTGTCTTTTTGGTTAAGCTGCAAATGTTCATTGCAGCTATTCTAAGCCCGTGGTGCGATAAGCTAGGCCTGGGCGAGATGGGGCCTGGGTTAGAATAAACATTTCCTGAAATTAGTAGGAGTATGGCAAAGACTCTGAGGAGAGCAAATGATCATTGCCTTATTGTCAAAGATAGCTGCCGCCTAGTTATAGGGTGGTTAGTACAAGGGATGGCCAGGGTGGTAAGTGTTGGAAAAGATAGGAAAGTGATCTGGCATAGAGGTTGATGATGGCACATGACTGCAGGGAGATATGTGGGGGGATGGGGGATGCAAGAGAAGTAGTGGCAGTGTGGGTGGCAGTCAGTGGTAGTTCGTAGGGGTGGGAGGTGTGTGAAGTAGAAGAAGACCCTTGAGGGAAGGGCTTAGGAGTCTGAGAAGTAGGATAGTAAGAGTGATTAGTAGGAGCCAGGGTGGTCCGCATGACAGTGGGTGCCCAGCAAGTGGTGATAAGGGGGCAGTGGCCCAGTGTTTGTATAAGGGGGGCACTCTGATAACCATAATTGTGGTGGTCTCTATGGCACAGCGATAGGGTGACTGACTATGGTTTGTTAGGGTGTAGTAATTTGCTTTAGGGATGAAGGACCCAGGACGAGAACTGCTTAGGGGAAGTGGAATGCAACCTCCAAGAGATGTTGCCCTCTAGTGGCTTTGCAGTATAATTTGCAAATGGAAAAGTAGACAAAAAAAAAATAGTTGTTGCATTAAAAAAGAGACAGCTCAGGAATGGTAGAGTCAAGAGCCAATAATAGGAGGGGGAATAGCGTTTTGCCTAATCAGAGCTCAGTAGCAGTAGTAGTGCAGCCAAATGGCCTGAAAGGCAAAAAGCACCAAGTTCAATCCTGTTGGTAGCTGTGGGCTGCTCTTCCAAATCTATACCTGGTTGTAGGCCAAGAGGCAGGTGGGTCAGAGCAGAACAGCCATTGGGTTCAGAGCAGCTCCTGCGGCTTGCAGGAGGAGGCAGTCACCCGTACTGGACAGGTACCACTGTTTAGTTGTACCCTATACATCATACTGTGGCCCATAAACATGCACATAACATGTCAACACATTATCACCATGGGTGCTGCAGGGCTGTTGGAATACCACAACACACTGCCATGGCCAGTTACCACAAGCAGGGTAGATGTGACGATCCATGGACTCATCCCAGGGATGGGGAAACAGGGGTACATGTCCCTCTTGCATAGCTGACATGAGTGTCTATGGTGACTTCATTGGTCACTCACTAGCTGACAGTGCAACGTGCATGACCACCACAGCTGCATAGCATCAGTGGCAGGTGGCAGGTGGCACACAGCACACAACCTTGTCCGGGATGCGTCCTTGGAGCTGGCGTGTATGCCCACATTACACACCTCTACTTTGACAGTTATGACACATGTACTGTGATGCTTGACACTACTCATACCAGGATCTAACTGAATCTGTACACTGGACACTGTCATGCACTGTTGGACACTGCAAGGGCACCATGTTCTGGCACTCTCCAGTTGAGTTGGATGCACATATGGCCATTGTTGCCTGCTTGCCTGGACCATACTCTTAGCTTGGCATATTGTGTACCAATGCATGCCTGCTGCACTGAACTGCATGGGCATGTTGTGGCACTTTGGCATGCAATAAGCCTTTGTGCAGGAATTCACAATGTAACCATTACTGGTGGCTCTCATGTGCCCCATACTACTGTCTTGGACACTGGTCATTGACCAGGCCTCTCATCCTCGTCCCCCCATATCTGTGTCCCCCTGAAAAGGGTCAAACTGCTGCTGTATACAACACACCTCACCATGCCCATGCATGCCAGGATAGATGGGTTGCCAACCATACCAGCAAAGCCGGTGTGTGGAACACTGGATCCACTCAGTCAACTGGGGACACAGCCTGCCATGTGTCAAGGTAACTTGAGGGTGTATGCAGACATCGTGTACACACCCTAGATGTACACATGTGTACACCTCTGTACCTATTCTTCATGCCATCACCTTGCTTGCAATTGAACCATTGACACCATGTGGTCCCACTGGGATGGTCATAGGGAGGGGAATTAAACGCAGTTACTATGGCCTCACAGCCGATCCTGCGTAGGCCGCTGTGAGGCATTTAGTTGGACCTGCATATCTCCACACCTGTGTGCACATGTCACTGTGTTTTTGTGCCCATGATATGTGTCTGCACATGATGACCCACATCTCACTCCACATGTGTAGCAAGAAGTGTGCCCATGTTGCACTGTCTGGTGCAATGTCCCCTGTCTAACTGTGCACACCTTTAGGATCATAACATTCATCTAGGGGTTAGGTGGTGGCTGCACACATGTTGCAAATGTTCCCCAATGACTGTACTGTTTGCACAGTATCCCATGTGTGTATCAGGATGGGGGTTGCCCCTCTGATGTACTTTGTGCCCACTGGATGTCATCTGCATGATGCCGCACAGAGTGCTGGGTGCCCTGTGCGCTGGACAATGTTGTTGTGGGACAGTGGTGCATCACCTATCTGGCATTGGAATACATCATCAGACAGTGGATGTCCTGGACTGCTGGACAGTACTTCTGTGTCCCCCTGATGTATACAGCCATCCTGTATCCATACCATACTGGCACGTATGTCTCGAGTCCTCTCTACCTCCATCATCCACACATTACCACCCTCATACTTGTTTTGGGTTTGGTGGGGGAACATGTCTGTACTCATACAATGCAGAGGCACCTGTTTGACACTGACTTCCATGAGGTGACCATGTAACCTGCCTACCTCATGGGTGTCTGTACGTCATATCTCTGGTAGCCATGTTCCTTTGTGGGTTTGGGGGGATATGTACAGAGAACCCAGGTTCGTCACTGAACTGAACTCAAACAGAAGGCTAACTTCCCAAACTTCTGCATTACTGAATCAAATCAGAACCAAAAAAATATATGAACCCTAACTGAACACAAACTATAACAGTCATCAACACAAAGAGCCCTCCATTGTATCATGTTAGACTGCCAGAAGGTCCAGCTGTTTTAAAACAAACATTACCAGGGAACATATGCTAAACACTGTAATTAGTTTCCAGTTAGTTCCCTTCTGTCACACCCTCCCTAGCCCACTGCCAGGCTGCCAGACATTACTGTTTGGTGCCTGACACCAGTGATATGATTGGTTATGGCAAGATTTTCCAGTTTATTAACTACATTAGTCTCCAGTGTGTGTCACAGTGCAGAGGGATGTGTTGTGGTCTAGGTACAGGTGGCACTTAGTTCCATGTTCCCTGCATGGTAAAACAATGCTCCTTTTACTCTGGCAGTATAAAAAAAATGCTGTTTTTAATGCACAAGCAGTGTTGTGTTATGAAGCACTCATGTCAGTGTTTTAATTTAAAGTTAGTTTACTCTTGTTAGTGGCAAACACCATCCGGGACCAACGGGTTTATTATGTAAATGGTTAGCCATTAGTATTAGTATTTTAATAAAATGATAGTTTACACTTGTCAATGATACGATCAGACTAGCTGGTTGTGGCAGTCTGAATTCTGGAGACGTGCTAACATGCTTCCATGGTTACAATGCACACGTGTCAGTGTTTTACACGGTCTGGGACCAGATGGTTGTGGCATTTAAATTACATATAGGTTAGCCATTAGTGTTAGTGTTTTAATAAAAAGTTAGTTTGCACTTGTTAGTGTCACAATCAGACCAGTAGAATCCTTCTATTGTAGCGTATGCGATTGCCGGCAGGTGCAGCTATTTAACAAGAAACATTTAGATATGCATGAGCAAATTAGTCTACCCTTTCCCTGTTGGGGATATACGCTGCACACTGCACCTGCTGTCATACTGAAGTACCTCTGTTCGGCAGGCCACTTGCTCACACACAGAGATAAATTTATGCCTCGAGCTTGAATTTTTTTTTGGGTTGAGACTCTTGCAGTGGGCACCACCTGTTGTAGCGTATCTTGCTAAGCCATTCATTACCTCTATCCGGTGGGTCACCTGCTCTCATGCTGCAGTCCCTGTTTGTTGGGCCACTTGATGACAGATGCAGATTAGGCAATTGAGCCATCAAGTCACAGAAGAAGAAGCAGAGTGGTGCCTGTTTTTGATGAGTAACATAGTAATGGTTTTACAGGGATGGTAAACTGTCTAATGAACACAGCATTTCAATGCATTTTTAAACACACTTTTTTTGCAAAAAAGGACTAAGTTATTTTTCCTTTTTTTATTGCAGATAGAACAGCTTCACCAGGTGTTTTGAAATTAAGCTTTTCCATGGCTGCATGTAAAACACCTGACAGAGCAGATCAAGACAAAGAAAAGCAGGATGTGGTACAGCAATTACAACATAGGTTACATAGTGTACTGTATATGCAAAACAAGTAAAGAAGTGTTAATCATTCCTGCCAACCCCGCAACAGCATTACCCAGACATCTACATACTGTAGCAATAGCCACAGTAAGAAACTAATGTCTGTATGTGACAAGCATGCTACCATTCACTCCTTCTATGAAAGAAAGACTGTTTGCATCAAACTCAGCATCAGCAGCTTGTTCTGTGTCTAATTAAGTCACTAAAAAGTAAAATTGGAATTGAGTATACAATAATGCACCAAAAGGAGTTAGAGCCATTTGAAATGATTTCAAAGCTTTACTTTTGCAACTTCTGTCAAATGCTTCTGGACATTGGTATTCAGCATGGAAAGATACATGTGGCAGACATCCCTCCTGATGAGTTCACAATAAGGAAGAATTATCTTCCTCTTGTATGTAACTGTTAGAGATAACGTTATTAAGCAGTTAGCTGATTTTTTTTTGATGCAACAACAGCTATATGGCCTGATGACCACTTAAAGCAGTCATTCATGTGCCTGACTGTCCAGTACCTTACAGACTCCTTTGAGCTAAAACATGCTGTGCCAGGGGTTGTCTTGCTAGAAGTTCCAAAAACCACTGTAAATATTCATGAATCAATTCAAGCTCTACAGTCATGTCTTCTGCCAGCTGGAGAAATTGTTTATGCAACAGACAATGCTAGCAACATGATCACTGCATTTTCCCCTATAATTAGAGCAAGCTATTCTGATCACAATCTGAATTAGGTGATGAAATGCTCCATTGGAGGGAGGCAGCAAGCAGATGAAGCTGCTGAAGTGACCGATGTGTGTTGGCAATAGCAAGGCAGACAGTTAAGAATCTAAACGATAGTGGGGCACATGTGAATTTCCCAAAGTCACTTAATCTTGATGTTGAAACTAGATGGAATAGTCAACATACCCTGCTGAATTCCATCATGTACTCTGTACAAGAAGTAGAACCAGTTCTTCAAACAAACTTCCGGGAGTGCTGATTGAGAAAGCTGAAAATATGAGGCTGTTATGTGATTTCCTTGAAAACATCAAGAAAATAAGTGATGCTTTGTCGGCAGATCAAACTCCAACACCTCAAATAGTTTATCCTTGTTATTTTATCCTTCTCCAGCTGTGCAAAATAAAGCCAACAGATTGTAAATGCTTTTATCATTGAAGTCAGTAATGACTGTCAATATCAAAGATAAATTCGTAGTGGATTTGAAATTTAAGGTTGCAACTGTCTTGTGTCCTGCATACAAGCAGCTAAAGTTTAACCCATCAGCTGACCAGTATTCTATTTATGAAGTAATTGAGGGTGAGCTAACGAGTAACCAGACACAAGATGCATGTACATCCTCATGCTATGATGATCAGCTGTCAGCGAAGTGTCAAAAAATTGATGTCACAGACATATTATCCAGTCTTGGAGGCCCTTCTTCAACTGCAGCCAAATCAATGTCATCCAGTGAACTGAAAAGATATTTTGAACTTGACAGTTGCACTAGCAACTGCCTAGAATTCTGGAAAAACACAGAAATACACCTATTTTTGAAGCTAGCAACGATTGCCCAAAAGTACCTCAGCATGCCAGCTAGCAGCAGTAGCAGTGAGGGAATGTTCTCATTTTGCAAGCAAGTGCTTGATGACAGACTAACTCATTTATCATTGAACACACTTGCTAGTTCTGTTTTTGTTAAATACAATTCTTGAGCATTTATAGGAATACATTTACTATTTGCTTCTTATTTGATTACTTAATTACATTGTCTAATAAAGTTTAATAGCATTTACTGTCTATGTCATTGTACATTTTTTAATTAACTCCCAACTCAAAGTCAAACTGGAAAATTACACAAAAGGTCTCAAACAAAACTGAACTCAAACCCAAACTTCTAATTATTAAACCGAACTGAACCAAACTTGAACTATACCTTGCAGAACCCGAACTGAATTAGAACCATAAAAAAACACATCAAACTCTCTCTATATATGTACGGTGCTGCATAACACTGACAGTATATTTTGCATTTTCCTTCCAGATTGAGGGGCCAGGGACCAGGCCACCAGGGGACATAGGCAGCATACTGCAGGGCTACTGACAGCAGGAGGGATGCCACTGGAAGCAGTAGGGTGGAGCGCAGCCAGTCACATAGGTATATCATGAACACACACCATTCACATCCTCACAAGTGGCACTCTGCAGTATGCTGCATCCAGCGTGTTCTGGGGTTCTCTGCTAGTGGGTGTATGGATTACATACATGCATGTTAGACATGGCCCTGGCATGGCTGGCCTTTGACACTGCAGTGGATGTCATGGCAGTCACATGTGGAGTACATCCCGCCCACATCTAAATGTACTTGTCACAGTCTTGTATTCTTGGGTATGTGCATGTGCACTGCATCTGTGATGTATGAAACCTTGTGGGACACACACACCCTACCAGCCACCCAGGCAGAGTCTGTTGGTCATTGTGTGCACTCTGCACATTATGTGTGGTCAGCTGTAAGGCCTGTGCACCCCTTGTCTGTGGGTGTGGTCACAGGGACCTTGTGTATCCCTTAACTTGCATGTGGGTAACTGTCCAGTGGCAAGGGCATGTCCCTCTGTGATGGCCCTTGGTGCACTGCTACTGTGCATTGGCCCCAAGGCTGCACCACACTCAGGATGCTGCAGACATTATACCATCACATGTATCTTGATGGTTATCCATGCCATGGGATGGAGTGTGTGCAGCTGGTGCCTGTGGGATGCTCCCACATGCTCATGGGCCTGAGTTCTTCTGCTGCACATCTCTCCTTATGTTGACCTCCCACCCAAATGTGTTCCACAGCACCCTAACTCCTGGCCCCCTTCGCAGTATCCTAGTGGGAACCCTCTGCAGCACTTGGCACCTGGGTGGTGGCCACATACCTTCTCTAAATCACCGATCTTTAATGCTGTGGTGCTCACTGCATAGCTGATGTGCCCTGCTACTATGTCTGAATGTGTGGTGAGCTTTTCTTTGGCTTGGCTTTATACTGAGGTGTTGATTCCACTGCTGTTCATGGGTGATGGTATCTGCAGTGCTGGCTGCTGTGTGCACAGCAGTGGTTGGGTGTCCTGTGTGTGACACACCTACCATGTCATGTGTGGCCTAGCATAGCCTTGGTGCTACTGCAGCTGACATATGTACAGGCAGTGCAACCATAGGACCGACAGGGGGCCCATGGGGCATCGGGCATGCCTGACTTTCCATTACACCGTGGGTTGTCTCTGCCCTATTGTTCATGCCTCTGTGGGGTGACATACAGTGCCTTGCCTTGTTGTATGCTATACATCACTTGCAGCGAGAACCTTGTCAACTCCTTCTGCTCATTGGCTGTGTGCTGCCACTCACATGCCAATGTTTTTCCACACAACACCCTTCAAATAGGACCTTCTGGACCTTCATTAGGGCCTGTTGTTGAACCCCAGAGTGGTGTGCTGCATCTCCTGATGTACTGTATCCCAAGGACCTGTCCCTGTATTTTGATGTGGCTACAGTGTCCAATGCCTTCCACTGGAGCCCCCAGAGCAGCACCAGTGGATGGCCACACCCCTGTGCCCCTCAAACATGGAGTTGCTGCACCCTGTGTGGGGCTGTGCCACTCATCCCCCCAACAATATGACCCATATTTTCCATGTTCTGTGTAATGCACCTGTCATACACCCATATCAGCCTGGCCCACAGTGTACACTTGCTTGTGCCATTGTATGTGGGTCACCCACCCATGCACCACTACCTAATGTTGTGTTTCAGAGTACACTGTCCTGCTCCTGGTACCTTGCCGATCAGCCTAACAAGGATGTTTGTTCTGTGCTTCCTGGAATGAATGTTGTCCACATGCACAGTGACACTGACTGTGGCTGGCACACACACAGGGTCCCAGTCACACATCACAGGTGACTTGAGGGGTTGGGATTCATTTTCTGGCACATATCCATGTGGTCAGTGCTTTGGCAGTGATTTCATCCTTTGTCTCCACATAGGTCAACATCAGGCCATGGCATCTGCACGCAGCCAAGGCACATCAGGCAAGGACAGAGATCATGATGAGGCTACAGGTCAGGCACCTCAGGGTGGTGGACGATTGTGTTACGGAGGTCCTATCCTTGCAGAGGCAGATGATGGCCACTATCGATGGCATGACTGCACTTTTGAGGGAGATCATTCAGCAGCTTCCCCCACCTCCACCACTGCAAGCACCTTAGACACCCCCAGCAATCCCCTTTTGTTCATGTTCCTTTGTCCCACCACCTTTAGAACCCCCTTCCCTTATCCCTTTTTGTAAATAGTTACCTTTCCACCATTTGTATATAGATGTGCACCCTTGTTTCCCCAACCCAACCCTCTTTGTACATAGTTTATTTTTATTGTGACATTGTTGGTCCTTGATTTTGTTGCATATTACTGTTTCATAGTAAAGTTTTTGATAATTCAACCTTATCCTGTGTGCTGTGTATATTATTTCCTCTTGCTGTGTTTCCCCTGTGGGTGTCCATTGTTCTACTCTCCACCAGTGCACAACCCAGAAGGTGGAGGGGCCAATGTATCTCACCATGCCACATGTATCCCTCCATGGATGAACACCACTCTGTCTGTGCATCCACCAGTACAGGTTGCCATATGTGCCTACTGGACTGACATCCTGGCTGTTCCCTTTGGTGACACAGGCCTCATTTTTGCAGTGTCTGCACTGCGGCAAGTGGAACACCCTCCACCGTGTCCCTTTTTGACAGGTCCAGGACTGTCACCAGCTGTGCCACTACACTGTGTGGCCTTCATGGGTGTGTCATGGGCAACCATTTCCAGAACTTGAGTTATGGTGGGCCTGCCAGCCATTCTACATCTGGGTGGACATGCAGTGTGCAGGTGGCCATTGCTGTTGCCCCCTGTTATGCTCCACTGTCCTGCAGCATTGTGTATTGCATTGCACTGGTTGTCCTATATTCAGACCTGGCTGTTTGAGCTGTGCATGTGCCACTGCACCTCTGCGCATTGTTGCAATATTCAGTCTGGCTTGCACAAGTGCATTGGCCTGCGCACTGTCTGAATATCTACCTATTCATTTACCTGCACTGTTCACTGTGTGCACAGTCACTTGAGCAGTGCTGCTGGCTGGTTCTGAATATGGGGCCCTAAATCCCCTCACAATTGACTGAGCTCCTTTATCTGGTAAAACTGAACATTATTGATCTTCAGGCATTACAAACCTGAAATAATCTAACCCACTATTTGGATTGAGGGTTTTAACTTTGTACCCTCAAATTAGGTCTGGCTGAGTTTGGGCATGCTTACCCCGTCGGTACATGCGGATATATTGAGGTGTACCCCTGAGTTTTATTTGCCATCCGAGCTGGATTTTAAGTTTTCTAGCACAACCATTAATTTCAGTTTATACTCAGCTCCTATATTATCTGTGTTATTGTATTTGTGGCTTTCTATTTTTTGGCATTCATAGGTTTTGTCATTGCAGCTAATTTTTAAACTATTTGCACTTTACTTTCTGCAGCAGTTTTTAGCCTAGCCTGTGTTCTGGCTACATTCTTATTTGTGTCTATTTGCAAGGTAGGACTAGATTTTATTAGTATTATCCATTACCCAGAACATTTCTTCTGGAACACAGAGTTGTGGCACAGCTCCCTTGTGAAAGTTTTATTCAAAAATGTGCCCCTTAACCACATCTGAGCAGGAATTAATTTAACCATATTAGAATCTATTTAAAGAGAAAACACAGTGTTCACTCAGCATCCCTTTCCGTAGAGCAGCTGTTGGCCAATGCTCATTCAAGGCCCCAGTTGGTTGAATGAGATTCCATCTGATATTCAGAATACAGAAAATATACGGGGCTTTAAGACAGAACTGAGACAGTATCTAGTCAGCACTGGTACGTGTCCATGTTTGTAGGTTCATGGCCTCCACTACCCTACACAAAACTCCTTCTCCACTAAACCTAGTCCATCCCTTTATGATGTACTCTTGTCTGAAATTCTTTTTTACCTGTTCTCCACAAAATCAGCTAAGTACATTACTCCCCTCTGCCACTTCACCTCCAGCCTCCTTGCTCTCCGCCATTATCCTGCATCCCTCTCCTGAATTTCACTTTGACCGAGACACTCTGAGTCTGCCTTCATTTTTCCCACTGTCTATCCACCATCAACTGCACACATCTACAACTTTAGTTGTAACTGCCCACCACAACTACAATTAGATCATTATTTTGGCCAACTCTCCTCACCTGCTGCCCTCTGTGCTACCCCCTACCATCTTTCCCTGTCTCTTTTCTTAACAGCTAGAGCATTTATTTTTTCCAATGAACAAGGCCCTTGTTGGGCTGCTCACTAATTTTCTGTTTACCTTAAAATTGTTCTTTAAAAACTACAGTAGTACCTATATTGTAACCCAGCCCTCTCTGAGAGCAATGAACCTTTTGTTATTTGTCTCTGTACTGTATAGTGGTACTTGTCTTGCTTGTATGATGTGGAACCTTTGTAAAAGAGCAGCTTGCCAAATATTGTTTCCAACAATTGCAACAACCCTTTAACATTCTGCAGCACACTCCATTTCCCACTGGTCTCAATAACCTGGGTTACTTGCAGCTCTTGACATACTGTAGTCTCTGAAACATTATGCCCTGCATTTCTCATAGAGCTGCTATAATTGTAAACTGCCATAACACTGCAAATAGAAGCATTTCCCAGTGTGACTGACATGAACTAATATATGTTTTATTACCATATTCTCTGACTGCTAGGCTGTTTTGATTTTAACTACGCCAGAAACATGTTCAGAAATGTATAAAATATTTGCACTGACTATTGCCTAATTGCACCATGTTTTGCTGCAGTGTATGAACACACTACACCTACCTGTCAGCTGCTTGCAAATGCTTATGGTCTGATTTGTTAATGGTGAGCAAATGCCTTCGTTCAGCAATGCTTCAATGCCAATACTATTATACTGAATACAACTATTCTGCTCCAGATTTTCCATGAGACTATGGACTAGGATCTTTATGCTGTTGGAGACTTTTTCTTGTTTCATGAAATGCCTGTTTTTCAGTTGTCAAGTAAACATGGAGACAGTTCAGCTAATTTCTAAAATTAGTACTGGTGTAGACTTTCCTTCTTTTGGAGTGCTAACTGCTTACATTCTTATGATGTACTGTTGAATTATGATTTGAACTAGTGCTATACATGGACCCAGGTGCTAGGCTTGCCTCTAAAAGCAGGAACAAATGATGGAGTACTAAAATGGTGACAGAAGCCTGAGATTATGATGTCAGTTGTTAACTGATAAAGTAAATCTTTCATAATATAATTCACCTGAAATGTGGAAATATTAAACAATGCTACATGAAAGGTCAACAATTGAAGATGCAAGCATTTAAATATTTAGCATGATATCATCCTTTGAAAATGAAAAGAACACAATAATTGGGATTCACAAGTTTATTTCTGTGTGTGCAGGATGCAGTGGGGGGGTTGGTGCAGTACAATGTTCATCAAAAAATAATGACATCCAGGTGAAACACACAATACAGTCTAAGCACAGTCAACATTTCTTGGCATTTAACACATACAGGCAATGAGTAAATAGGTGAAACATTACAAAGAATGACACCTAGCAATTTATGAAAATCAAGTTCAGTCTGACAGAGAAGCAGCTTTATTTGAGACAGAGAACTTTATCAGTTAAAGCAGAAGTCGATAAGGAAGGCAATCAGAATAGCAAAGGCCCAAACCAAGGAAAAGATAGCCAATTCTGTTATGAAGGGGATAAAACCTTTTATAGGTATATTAGGGAGTGAAGAAAGACCAAGAGAGGGATACAGAGACTTAATAAAGGAGAGGTAGTGTGGACAGAGGGTGATAGTGAAAAAGCACAGATACTGAACTAATATTTCTGCTCAGTGTTCACAACAGAAGAGGAAGAGGAGGGGGAGGTACCTAAACCAAACAAAAGAAACACTCTGGATAGGAGGTCAATACCAGTCCATTCTCAGAAGATAGGGTTTTGAAAGAACTCTTGAAACTGAGGGTGGACAAAGCAATGGGGCCTGAAGGGATTCACCCCGGAATTCTAAATGAACTAAGGGTAGAAATAATGACACCACTGACTACTCTTTTTAACAAATCATGGGGAGGATGGGGTGGTAACTGAGGACTGGAGGAGGGTGTATGTGATTCCACTTCACAAAATTGGGAGCAGGGCTGAGGCAGGAAACTACAGACTGATTAGTTTGATAGTGGTAGAGAAAATGATGGAATCACTTCTGAAAGAAAGAATTGTTGAGTACTTAGAGGCAAGTGGGGCACAGGCCACAAGGCAGCATGGATTCACAGCTGGAAGGTCGTGTCCAAAAAAATCTAATAGATTTCTTTGACTGGGTGACCAAAGTAGTAGACCAGGGAGGGGCAGTGGATATGGCCTGCCTAGATTTTAGCAAGGCATTTGACACAGTCCCACACAAAAGATTAATATACAAGTTAGCCAGTCTTAGAATGGGTCCCAAGGATGCAGCCTGGATAAAAAATTGGCTGGATAAGAGGACACAAATAGTAATAGTAAACAGAGTTCTCAGCGAAGAAAGGAGGGTAACTAGCGGGGTACCACAGGGTTCAGTACTGGGACCGGTCCTCTTTAATGTCTTTATAAGTGACATTGGAGAGCACCTGGAAGGAAAAGCATGTCTCTTTGAAGATGACACAAAGATCCGAAACAGGGTTGATACACAAGGTGGGGTGAAAAGGGTGAAAAGTGACTTGGCATGCTTGGAGGAATGGTCAAATGTATGGCAGCTCCAATTCAACACAAAGAAGTGCAAGGTAATACACCTGGGAAACAAAAACCCAGTGGAAGAAGTACACAGTGGGGTGGTGAGAAACTAACAACAACAAAAGTCGAAAGAGACCTGGGAGTAATTATATCAGATTACATTAAGGTGGGCAAGCAATGTGAGAAGACAGTAAGGAGGGCTGGGGGGATACTGGGATGCACACGGAGCGGCATCAACAGTAGAAAACAGAAAGTTGTTAACCCTCTGTACAGACAGTTGGCAAGACCCCATCTGGAGTACTATGTGCAGTTCCGGAGACCCCTTCTCCGCAATGACATAGACAGAGTGGAGGCTGTTCAGAGGAGGGCAACCAAAATGGTGCAGGGTCTGCACCAGAAGACATATGAAAAGAGACTAAATCAGTTTACTATGTATACCCTCGAGGAAAGAAGAGGGGGGGGACATGATAGAAACTTTCAAGTACCTCAAGGGAATTAACAAAGTCCAAGAGGGTAGCATCTTTCAGAAAAAGATATGTGCAAGAACAAGGGGGCACAATTTGAAGATAGAGGGGGATGGCTCAGAGGTAATGTTAGAGAGTATTTTTTCATGGAGAGAGTTGTGGATGCATGGAACAGCCTTCCTGAGGAGGTTGTGGAATCAAGAACAGTGGGAGAATTCAAGAATGCATGAGACAGACATAAGGCAATTCTAGTGGGAGGGTAGGAGGAACTAAGTTGTTGGTTAACTAGAATCTGCAGCTTATCCATCAGGTAGGGAAATTGGTAGACTAGGTGGGCCAAGCAGTCCTTATCTGCCATCAAATTTTGTGTTTCTATGTTTCTGGGTTGCTCAAGCTCAGTTGTAAGTGGTGACAGTGCACACACTAGCATGGCACAGAACTCTGAGGTATGTGTTGTAAAACATGAATCAAGCAGGAAACTGCCTCTCAGCAGATGCATGATCCACCATTTTTGAATTTTCCATTCAAAAATAAAACAGAGACAATTTTTATTAATTATTATGTCTTTATTAAACAAGCACAAACATTGTCACATGGTGTACAAACTAATAATGATCCACCACTGCCAATACTGTTGATTTTTTCCTGTTCTCTTTATCCACAATGCATACATTCATTCCACAGTTCAGTGACTCATTGAACAGCAGAATGAATGTAAGAATGCTGGATTAATGAATCAAATTGTGAAAGAAATTCTGCAGAGCTGATCACTGACAGTGATCAGTTCTGTGGAATTTCTTTCTGCAGTTTAGTACATAAATTCACAATTTATACATTCATTCTGCTGTCCTAAATTGCAGTTTCCATGAAAGTTGCCAAAGTGCATTCCAAAATTTTACAGAAGTGAAATTCCGATTGTCATGGGAATTCTGCCAGTGGAATTTTATTTTTGCAAAGCCCTATCAGTGACCAACTTCATTTTGTTTGCTCATGTTGCCATAAATAGCATGTTTATCATGGCACATTTATTTTCACATCTGTTGTATAAATCTGAATTTTTATACACAGTCTCTCTTACCACACAATCAATGAGTTACCAGTGTTGTACTATGCTAAAATATGGTAGTGCCCAATGTTTTTTTTTATTTCCACGTATCTGGTGTATATCAAGTGTATTATACCACTTGCCAACAATTTGTATTTTATTTTTTCCTTTGCCTAAATTTGTTCGACTTACAACTTTAACCACTATCAAATTTAATCAGTTCATGCATTGCTTATCATTCTGTTAAACAATATTTGAAGTTAAAAAAATTGCAAATAACAAGAAGTTCAGTTATGCTATCCTAACTGCATGGCCTGTGAGGACTGTGAGGCCCAATGAAAAGGCTGGCAGCTACTTTTCAGTAGGAGCTTCAGCTATATGGAATTTGGAATTTCATCAATGCAGTTCATTTGGAATGGCATTTTCACTTCCAAAATGTGTTTCAGAATTCATTTTATAATTCTGCAAAACTCTAGGAAGCATTTCTATGTCTGCAGAGCATGTAAGCACCAGAATAGCATGCTGCAGTTTGTGGAAAATTAATCCACGGTTGAGCCTTTTATTTCGACTGGGACACTTGTGCAATATACTTTGAGCAGCAGGTATCCAAGAGATCTGTGTTTTTGGAACAGTTTGGCAGCTTGAAAATGACTGTGAGTGCAGCATATGTGTGACTTTGTGACTGAAACTGCTCTGATTTGTTTCGTCTGACTGCTCTGCTGAACTGAGGGGATTGCCTGGGTGTGTGCAAGAGGCCATTTACCTGCATGTAGTTTCAGCTCGGGGGTGAGCCAGTGATAGAGCAGGTTTGCCTCTGTGGGAGGGTTTGCTGCAGTATTTAAACATCCTTCCCTGCAAGATCACCAGCCTTTTATTTCCACTGGGACACTTGTGCAATATACTTTGAGCAGCAGCTATCCAAGAGATCTGTGTTTTTGGAACAGTTTGGCAGCTTGAAAATGACTGTGAGTGCAGCATATGTGTGACTTTGTGACTGAAACTGTCTGATTTGTTTCGTCTTGCTAAGCTGCTGAACTGAGGATTACCCGAGTGTGCAGAGGCCATTTATCTGCATGTAATTTCAGCTCAGGGGTGAGCCAATAATAGAAACAGGTTTGCCTCTCGGGAGGGTTTGCTGCAAGATTAACATCGCTACCATGCATAAAGACGATGAGTGGCATGATGCCCACTTGGAGTAGATTTTGCATAGAACATGTACCCATAAAGAGAGGGACCTCATTTTAAATAGGTTTTATTGTTTATCTGGTTTTGTATTTTTTGGTTTTAACTGGTGGGTCTGGTTGTTTTCGAGTGGGAAGGCTTTCTACAAATTTAAGGAGTGATGCTTGTGGAAGATTTAGCTGTTTAGATAAGCTGTCACCTGACTCCTTTTCAGTCCCTTTTTTTGAGTTAGGATTTGATTTTTTCCTTTTTTTTCTTTTTTCTCTTCTTTCCTTATATGTATACTCGAAGTGGTAAGATGGTAAACAAAACTGTTAAAGGGGCAACTAAAGGGAAGCAAAGGATAAATCCAAAAAAGAATAAAAAAGGCAATTGCTGTGTTTCTATGCAGGAATTGGTCATCATGGCTTCGACCCCTAAGGATTTGGTAGAAAGTCCCGAGATATCTACTTCTACCTCACTCCTTTAAGGAGTTTATGAATGAGGAATGCAGATCAGATTTAGATGGAGATAATTCAGAATTTAATGGAAGAAATCAAATTCCGATGGCTAAGAGCTGGGATAAGAACAGTCCGAATAATACAAATCAAGAGACTTTGATTAATTCATTGAAGAACCAATTTAGTGGTAGTGATGGGACTAACAGGGAATTTGAGGAATTTAAACAATTATCCTCTTTTGACAATAAGAATATAACTCCAGACTTGGAAGTAATTAGTAACTTAGAGACTGGTGTTAAAATTCTGTCCCAAGGGAAAATCACTGATTTCTTTAAAAAAAAAAAACTCTTCCTAAAGCCCCCAATAATATTTTTCAGGACATTCCAAAAATGAACAGCACACATATGGTTTCCAATATAGGAGGTTACAATTGTACCACTTTTGGGGAAAAAACAAATATAACGGATCATTCCCAGGGTTTTTAGACAAGATGAGTGGATGGGAGAGGTAGAAGCAAGTCAGCAATGCATGTCTGGGCAAGGAGATTATATGGATAAAGATGATGGTATTTCATGCTTTCCCTCAGGAATAAAGTTATTTAGTCCATTAGAGATCTCCAGTGAGGTAGGGGACTGCACTATCGACTCTAAAGAAATGGTGTATTCATCCCTTAATGATGCGTCTGAAGAGTTTTCCAAAAAATGGACAAAGAGGTCCAGGACATCCATTTAGATAAAGATTTTTTGGTTCAGTGTCCGGATACTATATCGAAATATACCATTAAGGCTCTTGCACATCCAGTAATGTCTAATGTTGTTTTATTGGAGGCATATAATGGTATTAAGACAGCCTTGGAAACTCTTTCTAGTTTTTGTGCTGTGAAGTTTGCTGCTTTAGAACAACAAATTTCACAATTATTGGGGGAAAAGAAAGTTCACAGATCTAGGCATAATTTGTCATTCTCTCCCCATAATGTTCAAGAGCCCTCAAAAGGCAAAAAGGTCAAAAAGAGGAGTGGAGGAAGTAAGAAAAAAGGGGGGAAGAAAAAGTTTGGGCCTGTGCACCTTACTCAGACTCCTAACTTAGGAAAACAGAAAGATGAATTAAACATTAAGGATGAAAAGACTAATAAAATTGGGGTTACAGGTACCATTAGGATAGGAGAGTTACAGAGAGATACAAGGAAGAATCCTGACCAAAACAACAAATCTATACTTATGGATGGGACACTTATAAAAGATCAAGAAAAGGGGGAGGGTGATTACATTGTGAAACAAAAAACAAATTCTAAGGAGAATTTAATTAAGGTAGATCAGTCTAATAAAGATATTTGCCCAAATCTCATGTTGGCCAAGGAGGATAGTAACCCCAAGGGGTATGACCTGGAAGCATATAATTTAATTTGTACAGGGAAAGAAGTAGTTTTTAAATTAGATAAGCTGTATTTTAAACATTATGAATCTACTGTAACCCTAAACAGCCTGATAGCCCATATGTTGAGAGCAGAATTAGGGTTACCAACAGTCGCAGATGCTCTTATTATGGTGACTAGGGATACTTCCAACCCTACTAATTCAGTTTACTTTATGCTCCCTAACATGGATATGGCAAAATTAGTCTGGGCTAAGCAAGGCCTGGTAGACTCTTTGGGATTACTGTTATCAACACCAGTGACCTGGTCAACAATTTGGAAAAATGTTTATAATGGGGCAAAAATAGGAAAAATGTTAACATATGATATATTCAAAACTACTCTTGTAACACTGAATTGGGAGTTTGGAGTTTCCCATGAAACCTCAATGATCTCTATTTCTGGGCTGAATATATTGGAGGGAGAAACTGCTACTAATTTGCCATCATTATTACGGATGATTTTATCAACTATTATCAAAACCCATATACTTCCAGAAGAATTTCTGGAGGTGAATAGAGTTTGGAATGATAAAGAGGGTACTCAGATTAACTGTATTATTGGTTCTGCACAATTGTAAGTATTACTTTTTGAAAATAGACATGTGTTGGATGAGGTGGGAATTTACATGGTGGAATTGAATGAGTGGGAGACAACAGGTCAATCTAGAGCCATGCAACCTTGATCAGGTTTTTTGGAAATACAAAGTAATGAGTCCTCATTAGAGCAGGAAGGGGGGTCAGAAAGTAACCCTGGTTATAATGTCCTTAATTGGAATATAGCAGGACTACATAATAAGTTTGTGGATCCGCAGTGGGTTGCTTTTATTTCGCGACATGAAGTGATTATTTTCCAGGAGACATGGGTTTTAACATCTCCTTTCCTGAATGGATATGAAACTAGTTTTGTGCCAGCAATTAAAGGGAAGAAACATGGGAGGAACAAAGGAGGTCTGGTTGCAATGATCAAAATTAGGGAAGGAGTAAGGGTAATCAAAAGTTACTCTCCAACTCCTGAGATACTTATGGTAGTGGTTAACTGGGACCTTTGTATGGTTCTGATTGTTAACATTTATATTCCACCATGTTTTTACACTTACTCTACATATGATTTTTGGTCCAAACTATCGATGGAAATAGATTTAATGTTACAGTCAAATTGGATAGATACTGTCCTTTTAGCTGGGGATTTTAACGCTAGGATAGCCGAGTTCGATAATTTATTATTGTTACAAGAACTATTATATATGGCAGATTTGGAAAAAAGAAATACAACTGACATGATTGTAAATGAGGCAGGGAGACATTTTAGTACTTTTATCACAGAGAATAATTTCTTGATTCTTAATGGGAGATTTGAAGGGGATCATCAGGGTGATAGCACTTTTTTCTCCCCAGTTGGTAAGAGCCTAATTGATTTTATATTATGCTCTCCTTTTAGTTATCATTTCTGCAGGAGATTATGTGTGGCTATGAGAACAGAAAGCGATCATGCAGCAATTTTGCTGGATTTTAGGATTTCTGATAGTATCATTCCTTCCCCCAATAAGCCCTTGGCGGATATTGAGATTAGTGGGAAAAAAAGGTTGAGATTGAATAATGAGTCGCTGTAAGGAGTTTGGAACCTTTTATACTCTTCTATTTTTGTTGAGTTATTTCAGCAGGTACATAATGGCTCCAAAGGTGAAAGGATCAGTGAATTATTAAACATAGGGTATCAACAGATTAAGACACTGATTTACTCAGCTAATAGTGTTAGGCCCCAGTTAGCATCCTGGTTTGAGGGGTATTGTAAGAGAGAGAAAAGAAATTTGATGAGGGCCATCAGGCAGAGAAAAAAAAATCCAAGTAAGATGGCAATTATAAATTTAAATAAAATGCGAAGGGAGTATAAGGAATTTCTCCATCAGAAAAAAAGAGAATTTACTGAAAAACAATGGGGTGTTATGTACCGAGTTATTAAGGAGGGTGATATTAAGCTTTTTTGGGCTTTGGTGTCCAAGGGGACAGGTGATCAGAATTCTAGACCTCCCATATATATCCCCAAGGAAACTTGGATATCTTATTATAGTCTACTATTTAATAGACATTCTACCAATGATGATGTGTGATAGAAAATTTTAACATTGAGGGGGGGAATACACATCGTTAGTGTTTTCATTTGGAGAGGTGGAAGAAGCCATTGTGAATTTATCAAATAATAAAGCACCTGGACCCGATTTGATACCGGGAGAAATTTACAAGGGGCACTTGAATTATTGGGTATTTTATTTTACTAATTTTTTCAATATCTGTTTAAAAGAGAGATTTATTCCATTATCTTGGACAAGAAATATAATAGTTCCAATCAATAAAAAGGGTCACCTTCATTTGCCATCTAATTATCGCCCAATCAGTCTTATTGACATTAGTGGAAAAATCTTTGCTAAAATAATATTACATAAATTACAAGATTGGATAACTGCAAACTCCACTTTATCGATGTTTTAAGCAGGTCTTCATAAGGATTGTTCTACGATAGATAATATTTACATCTTAGCCCATCTGATAGAAAAAATACAGATCATTTCGTAAAATGAAGCTGTATGCTGTGTTTGTAGACTTTTCTGCAGCATTTGACTCGGTTAATAGAGCCAAGTTATGGGAGATATTATTAAATAGATGCATACCATTAAATTTATTAGCCCCCATTATTAGGTTATATTCTCACACAACATCAGCTATTAGATATGATAATAAGGGCAACATTTCTGACTATTTCAGTACAACTCCGGGAGTTAAACAGGGATGTCCGTTGGCCCCTCTTCTTTTTAATTTGTATATTGATGCCCTTCTGACTTATAAAGATGTAGATATTCTTGATTCCCCAAAAATTAAGAATATCCCAGTACATTGTCTGGCCTATGCAGATGATTTGATTATTTTTGCTTTATCTGCTCAAGGTTTACAAAATAAAATAAATCAATTTTGCTCTAAATGTAAACATTTGGACTTATTAATAAATATGAAAAAAACTAAGCTGCTGATTTTTGCACCCTTACAGGGACATCAAATTAAACCAAGGAATTATTTAAATAACGAACTTATTGAAGTGGTATCCTCTTATATATATTTGGGGGTGAAGTTTGCTTCAAATGGAAATTGGATAGAACATTGGAGAGGACAAGTGATAAGGGCAAAACTGATTGTTAGGGCTCTCTTAGGTTTTGCTAGGAAATATGCAGGATATTTGGTCTTGCCGGCATCGATAGCCGGCGAGGTCAAAATTAATCCTATTCTTTTGTACGGCGCAGAGGTCTGGAACAACAATGTCCCTCCATGGTTGGAGATCCCACTTTCTCTCTACCATAAATCTTTATTGCAGGTTCCACTTGCCACTTCTAATGTTATAGCTAGGGCTGAATTGGGTAGAGTACCTATTGTTACAATAATTGATATACATCTCATGAGTTACTGGATCAAAATTATTAATCAACAGGCTAATATTATGCCTCTACTATGCCTTAGAGAAAAATTATCTTGGCACAAACAGAATTTTAGGTCTCCTTGGGTCAAAAATATTCAACTTATTTTGGGCAGTGTTAATATGCTTCATCTTTGGACAGATTGGGAGAAATCAATATCAATATCTTATGTGTTTAAGGAGTATGTCAAAAAAGAAAATACTTGCCTATGATAAGCAAATGGAGCTCCTCAGAGCTCAACGTCAGGCCAGATGGTTAGCTCAAAATAAAATTGATGTATTTATAGAGAATATCTTATTCTTGGGCTGACCCTGTTAGAACGAAAAATCATTACTTGGGCAAGACTGGGAATCATCTGTTCTAAATATGCTTTTTTTAATAAGACGACTCCACCCAATTTAGGTTTGGAGTTTTGCAGATGTAACAAGGGTTTTCAAGAAGATCTTTATCATATTACGGTATAGTGCCCTTTATATAAAATCCCGCGGTTTAATCTGTTAAATTATTTCCTTATTAAATATGTGAATGCAAAATATGATATTTTATTCATACTTCTTCACCCTCAGACATTGGAGGAGGCTAAGATGGTTTCAAGTTTTTTTATCAGGTGTTGAAACACAAAGAAAAACATCTCTCTGCCTATGACAATTAATTTGTTCATGGATTTTTATGTGTTAAAATTTTAAATGTAATATTAGATTTAATATTTTTTTTCTCTTTTTTTGTATATAATTTTATGTGCTTAGTATGTTGTAAAGGCTTGATTGCTGAACAATAAAAACATTGAAACCTGATACCTGAATCCATGGTTTACATAAACTGTGGAATATGATCTTGCAGTTAAAATTTCACTTTTAGTGTGGCCACTCAATGACCCAGCAGGTACAACTACACATTCCAGTGCCAGCAAGCTGAGTCTGGAAGTAAGCTCGGGTACTTGGCTGGGTGAAGCAAGGGCTGGAAATGTGCTGCTATTTGGCAGCTCTACCAGACTGAGGAGGGACGACATCGCAACCTGCCTCACTGGTGACTTCTGCAATGGTCCAGGGAGCATAATCCTCTGCAGGAGAATATTAGTCTACATTGAGGCCTGTAGGGGCTGAACCCAACATCAGGGGTGGTGGTCAGGTACAGAAAAATGGAAAAATGTAAGTAGTGCAGGTTTTGTGAAGCCCTGCCTCTTTGTCTCCTGCCCTCCCCATCACCCAGACCACCTGCTGATCTGGATCTGTGTTAGAGGGTGAGGATGGCCATTCCCCTCCTGGCCCCACCATAGGGAGTAATCTGAGGGGAATATTCTGTCAGGTATGTCCAGAGGAGATGGAGGTCTGTTGGGAGCAGCAGGGGCACTGCTGAGAGATACCTGCACACAAGCAAGGGCAGAAAAAGCTTTATGGGGAAAAAATATTCCACTTTCGGGATTTCTTAATTCTGCTTCAGATAGAATTCCACGGTTTGGTGGACTTTCCAGAATTCTGTGGATATCCTACAGAAACAGAATACAAGAATTCTGCACAGCTTTAGGAGAAGTGTGCATGCACAGACTTTAAATCATTTTCAGTTCAATTTCTTATTACAGCTGCAATCTGCAGATCAAACACCAAATCAAAGTAAATACAATGATTAGAATAGTACCATGAATGAATTCACACCATGAACGTGTTTTATTTACAGAGGACACGATTATAAGACTGTTCAAAAACTACCATTTCATCATAGCAAACTGCATACAGTTTATTATCTATCACACCATACATTTATATATTCATGTACAGTACATACAGTATTTAAACATTCAGATGATTAGTCTTTGGTCACCCCTCAGCCACTTAAATTAGTTCTACGTGTTTTTGTTATACTGAAAAAAGATATGTGAATGGAGTGGAGACTACCAGGACATCTTTCTTTTATATTAATTTGTTACTCATGGGGATTAGTCTTGGGGGTGATATGAGTCAAAATTGCACACTATAATATGAACGAGGGGACAATGTTCAGTGCCATTCTTATGGTGTGTGTGAGAAGGTATTTAAAATTACATTTAATCACTTTTTACCTCACTTGAAAGTACTAAAATGGTAACATTAGTGTGGAATTAACAACCGGGACAGGATCACAACATAGTCCCAGTGCTGTATGTCTTGATGCAGACCCACCTGTTACTTTAGTTCTGTAAGAATTTATCAGTAGAATGAAGTGTCTGCTGTGAATCTAATTACAACAGAAAGAACATTACTTTCTCAATTACTTTCTTGGTGGTAATCATTGATTTCAGAAACTACATGTGTTTACAGTGAAATAAATGTATTCCACAGACTGCTCATGAATAGCCATCTACTGGTAGATAAGGACCACTATTAAATCATAACATGGCATTTTCAGCCTGATGTGCAATTAGACAATTATCAAATGTATTTCTTATATCAAATATACTTAGTATTCCCCTCTGACCACCAAGTATCCAGTTATGACTGCAGAGTTGCAAAACTTCTCTAGCCATCCAGTTTTCTTTTATCCTTTGGTTGTTGATGGATTGTTTAGTAACTCTTTGGAATATGCTCTGATGTCCTTTTTGCTCACCTACCCTTTTGTCCACTCTGCTTATTTTGTACCCCATTTTTATATGTTACTCACATAATTTATCAGTGCTTAATATGGCACCAGATTTATTTACATTTTTGTTATTTCTTTATCATAATCCACTTCCACTAATATTATACTGTTTGCCCTGTATTTATACGGGTATTTTGCTGACATTTTGTTTCTGCATGTTTGACATATTTCTTCCATGCACCCTCCCCATGAGTCACATTTGGAAATGAGTCTTGCTGCAGTGTGCCTTTCTCAGTCACAAGTTTCTACTGTAAATAACTGACTGACTGACTAACTAACTTACTAACTAACTAACTAAAAGACAAAGAACCTCTGTGTGCAAGCACTGAGGCAATGGCTACCTCAAAGGGCATTTGGCTAGGAAGCCAAAGTTTCAAAGAAATACAAAATCACTCATGCCCCCACAATGCAAAGCATCATTGGCTGCATATGCAAATCACCACAGAATATTATGCTGGTTCAACTTTAAGCAGAAATGCATGGTACCAAAAGGCCTCTCACACAGTTTGCAAAGGGTGCCAACAGAAGACATAGACATGTGTTTCATCCTACCAGGACTCATTAGTATGCCTCATCTGTTTGACACCCCAGTGGAATGAAACAGTTACCCTAAGATGGTCTATACAGGTTATGTTGTGGTGAACCCAATTAAAACAAAAAAAAACAATTTAGAAGACAAAGAACCTCTGTGTGCAAGCACTGAGGCAATGGTTACCCCAAAGGGCATTTGGCTGGGAAGCCAAGTTTCAAAGAAATACAAAATCACACATGCCCCCACAATGCAAAGCATCATAGGCTGCATATGCAAATCACCACAGAATAATATACTGGTTCAACTTTAAGCAGAAATGCATGGTACCGAAAGGCCTCTCACACAGTTTGCAAAGGATGCCAACAGAAGACATAGACACGTGTTTCGTCCTACCAGGACTCATCAGTATGCTAACTACATGTTCCCTTTGATAACTTCCTGGGGTTGATATCCACTGCTTGCAGCTAGTGCAGAACGCTGCTGCTCATCATACATGGGAGGAGACAGTGAAACTGAGGATGGGGGGGGACCCTTTCCGATCGGCGGGTCTGGGGAGGGGGGACATCACTGGCAAGAAGGGGAAGGCTAAGCAGTGGGATGAGGTAGCAGAAGTGGAAATCATGGCAGAGAGATTGAGGGAAGCCCTCAGGTCCCTTAAGATGGATAAAGCACCGGGGCTGGATAAATTACATCACAGAGTACTGAAGGAACTGGAAGATGTCCTGGTGAAACCCCCTGACAGAGCTTTTCAGCATCTCTCTGAGGACAGGGTGGGTGCCCCAGGACTGGAAGGTGGTGTATATAGTGCCTATCCACAAGGGGGGATCAAGGGAGGTGGCAGGGAACTACAGGCCTGTCAGCCTGACATCGGTGGTGGGCAAGGTGATGGAGGGCATTGTCAAGGAGAGGCTGGGGGGACTTGGAAAAGTCAGGGTGCCTGGATGATAGACAGCATGAATTCATCCTGGGGAAATCATGTCAGACAAACCTTGTGGAGTTCTGTAACTGGGTGATGAGTTCCTTGGACCTGGGTAGACCAGTAGACACCCTCTTTCTTGACTTCAGCAAGGTGTTTGACTCTGTTCCTCACAGGGGCCTGTTGGATAAGCTGGGAGAAATGGGAGTGGGGAACCAGATGATTAGATGGATAGGCAATTGGCTCCAGTACCGAACCCAGAGGGTGGTGGTTGGCAGGATAGTCTCATCCGCAAGGAGGGTCATTAATGGGGTCCCACAGGGATCAGTCCTTGGGCACCTCCTTTTCAGCACCTATGTCTCTGACATAAGGATAGGTATCAGGAGTGAGATGAGTCTCTTTGCAGATGACTCAAAACTGGGGGCAGTGGTGGATGAGGAGGAGGGAAGGGTGGACCTACAGAGGGACCTTCAGGCTCTGGAAAGGTGGTCTAGAAAGTGGAAGCTGAGGTTCAATGCAGGGAAATTCAAGGTTCTGCACCTGGGAGCCAGAAACCTGGGCCAAGTGTACACCTGGGGGGGGGATGCTACAAGTCTCGATGGCTGAGAGGGACCTGAGGGTGGTGGTGGATGTCAAGATGAACAGCTCGGAGACTTGTAGGAGAGCAGTGGCCAAGGTCAACAGGATGCTGGGATGCATCACTAGGGGGATCACCTCCAGAAGGAGGGAAGTGATACTCCCTCTGTATAACTGCTTGGTGAGGCTGCACCTTGAGTACTGCATGCAGTTTTGGAGGCCACACTTAAAGAGGGACATTGAACTCCTAGAGAGGGTCCAGAGGAGGGCAACCAAAATGATTTGGGGTGTGGGGGACAGGACCGATGGGGAGAGGCTCGAAGAGCTAAATATGTACACATTGGAAGAGAGAAGGGACTGGGGGAACATGATAGAGGTCTTCAGGTACATGAAGGGGGTAAACAGGGGAGGAGCAGTCAGGATACTTCGAAGGAAGGGGGGTGACTAAAGGGCATGGGTGGAAGCTAGAGGGGGGAGATTCAGGGGAGAAAGAAGGAGGAACTACTTCACTGAGAGGGTGGCGGAGACATGGAATGTGCTGCCCAGGGGGCTGGTGGAGGTAGAGACGGTGGAGGGGTTCAAGAGGGTGTGAGACAGGTATAGGGGAAGGGTTCTGGAGGCAAAATCCAGTGCAGAGAGAATATCCAGGACTGGGAAGGGAGAAGCTAGAGAGGGTGAAGGGGGCAGCAAGGTCAGCTCCCAGGGTGGGGGCTGACCAAAGAGTAGACATGAAAGACCGTTAGGCCTATTCTGCTGGCAATTTAGTATGTTAGTATGTTAGATTGTTGACAGGGGTGTCAAGGAGGTCACATATCACCCCTGTGCTGCATGATCTGCACTGGCTGCCAATACAGTGGTGGATCACCTTTAAGGCAGGTTTATTGACCTTCAAAGCCCTACATGAACTTGGCCCCGACTACTTGAAAGAGCTTCTGATTCCTTACACCCCTGTGCGACAGCTCCGCTCGGCTGATGAGGGGTTGCTGGAGATTCTGAGGGTTTCTTTGAAATCTTCCAGGGCCTGTGCCTTTATGTTTATGGCCCCCACCCTCTGGAATTCTCTGCCTCATCAGCTTCGGGAATGCATGACCATGGGGAGCTTTAAACAGGCACTTAAGACGTTTTTGCGGAGTCAGGCATTTACTGAACTGTCATGATTTTTAGTGAAGGTTTTATTTAGCAATTGCAATTTTTATGGAATCTGGTTTTAACATTGTAAAGCACCTTGGCACTTGAAAGTCATTCAACAAATAAAGCTTATTATTATTATTATTATTATTATTATTATATAACTAAGGGTGCTTGCAGTTATAGTTCAGACCACTCGAGAGCATGCAGGAACAGTGAATAGGAGTATAAATACAGAGTTTGAAAGACTTGAAGTAACCTGTCATGGGGGCTGTGCTGAGGTAAAATTGCGTTACAATTTTTTTTTATTCCAGAATCCTAGGATTTCTAATTAAAGCAGCAGTGTAATGAAATTGAGCAAAAAATCAACCCTGCCTTTTTCCACTATAAAATATTCCATTTATCATCTAGCTTTATTTGGTGGGAATATTTTCTAGTTCCTAGTGAATTTGAGTATTTTATAAATATTTTAATTTACATTTTTCTCAGAAAAAAGATGGTTACCTTACTTGGCTTACAAATAGAATTGTGGACCAGGCAAAGGTAAAAATAGGGAAACAAAATCATGTGCACAGCAAAGAAGGTAGCTAGAAAGGTAGATTTGACAGGTATGCTGTTTTTTTTAATTAATTGTAGCTGAAACTATCTTTTTGGAAAAAAAATATTTTTGTTTCACTGCTGCTTTAAAAACACATCAATATTTAAACAACTGCCATGAGCTTCTGAAGAAGGACTGGTTGGTCCGAAAGCTAGAGCACTTTGTTCTTGTTACATCTATGTTGGTCCATTAAAAGGTATCAAATCATTTGCTTCTGGATCTATTTAAACAGGGTAATGCTTGTAAGATGCATGCACCCTTACCATACATCTTTTATCTTACACCCATCAAGCACACAAGAATTTTAACAAAAACAAGAGATGTGTTCTAAATTTGCCATAGCAACTGTAAAAACCTTTACTGGCTTGTGTTTTTGTTCTTTATTATTTCTCAGTAACAACTGATATAAGAAGAGCTCATTTTTTTCCATTTGCTAAAGTCATTTAACATTTCCTGTAAAAATAAAGAGCACAACTCAAAACTGCAGGCACTCATTTGAGATATAACCATAATCTGCACTACACAAAATGTTAACATAGTTGCTGGTAAGGCATTTCCTCATGACTAAGCTGTAATGCAAATGTGTCATCCAAACATAAATGGGCACAAATAGAGTTTGCACCAACTAACATGCAAGAATGCAACCCCCATTGAGGTCTGAGCATGGCATAGATCCAGTTGCATAGTGCTATGCCATGACCTAAGCTCATAGGAAGTGGTGTTGCCACCATGCCTTAGAGCTATCACTGTTTCCATTTGATCACAAGTCTGTGGTTGAACTTTGGTGGCCTAGTGATGCCCCTCTCTTTTCCCCCAGGCCTTATGCAGTCTTTACAAGCAGTGCCAGCAGAAGTGAACATGTGCTACATAGTTTGGGAGCCCAGTGAAGCTGTGAGATAGCCAGGTCATGAAAGTTAAAGCAAAGAACAAAAACTCGACTGCACTTATGGTGTAGATCAGTCAGGGTGGAGACAGCATAAGGACTGATGAAGCGATCTTTATTAGATTGAGATGTTTGAGAACAGTTAAGTTGTACTTACATTTCTTTATTGCTGCATTAAATATTTTGACAATTATTTATTTATTTATTAAGAACTTGGAAGTATACCTTTGAGCAAAAGCTCATTTACAAACGTTCTGTAAGACAGAACAAGATGGGCATAAAATAAGACTCCATTTAACAGTTGACAGTTTGGGATTACATAACATAGTCAATACAGTGTACAACATTTCATCATAATAAGATTAAACATAGCTAAAGAGAAAAATGAATGAAGTATGAATAGAGGTGGGATCTAGAGGGGAGGGGTAGAAAGGGAAGGGAAGGATGATAGAAGAAAGGGAGAACAGTGGAGGCAGCTGGGGACAGTCTTGTCAAGGCGCAGGTCCTGATTGAGCAGGGTTCATGGGTAGGGGTCATCATGCAAATGTGGGCAGGCTGAGCGAGAAGGACAAACAAGTGGGCTGGATGAAGAGAGAGTTGAAAAATTGAGGATGAGGGGGCTTGTGCTTATTCACAAACTGTAAGTGCTGGATATGAAGTAAGGTAGGAATGCTGTAAGGAGGGAGTTAGGTTCCACAATGGCACTTTAAGCACTCTTGTGTGCTTATATTGTCTCCACTCAGACAAGTCTGTGCCGCGAGTGCAGTCTAGTTTCTGTTATTTGCTTGTGTAGTCCTTGGCACCAATTGAACTCCCTTCCCTGGCCCTGTTACCTCATGCACAGCACAATATCTTCATCCTTCACTGGCATTTTGTAGGACTGCTGCTGTAGTATATCATCACTTAGCACCTACCTATGGAGATTCAAAGGACAGGAGGTATTGAACAGCTTTTTAACCCCCTCTGCAAGAGTCATCATGCTCTGTGTTTGGCCCTTTCAGCCATTAGCATGGCAACTCCATACTCCAATGCTTGGGACCTGGATGGATAGCAGTCTCTACTCAAAGGATCGACTCCATTTAAGCAAGGAGAGCAAGAGAGTGTTAAAAAAGGGGATGTGATTATATAGAAGGGACTGGGTATTTAAACTAGGAGTGGGGGGTGGCAAGAGGGCAGGAGACAAGCAGAGGCCAAGGGAAGGGAAGGGAAGTTATAGACCCCCCCCATGATGGAGACAAGGGATTAGGGGCAGGTACTACCAAAGTTACTAGAAGGAGAAGGAAGGGGGAGAGAAAGGGTGGCAGGTGATCACCTTGAATGCTAGAAACCTGGGGAACAAAACTGCAGAGCTTCAGACCCTCATGGTGGAAGGTGAGGTGGACATGGCAGTAATTACTGAAATATGGGCCACCCAGTACCATGACTGGGACCAGGCAGTACTAGGGTACAGGATTTTCCTCAAGGATAGAGTAAAGGGGAAAGGGGGGGTGACACTGTATGTGAGGAAAGGAATGAAGTGTGTGCAGGAAGAGAGGGTAGTACCGAGTCACTGTGGGTACAAATCCAGGGCTCAAGAAATAGGATGGTCAGGATGGCAGTGGTTTATAGGCCACCCACCCAGACTGAAGAACTCGACAGGGGACTGGTGGGGCAGATAGGGAGGGCCTGCAGAAAAGGAAGTTCAGTGATAGTGGGGGACTTCAGCCTACTGGGAGTGGGCTGGAGTACCCCAGCCTCAAATAACAATACAATGTAGGCAGTGCTTAACACTTTCCAGGACAACTTTCTGGTGCAGATGGTCAGTGAACCAACCAGGCTAGGGAACACTCTTGACCCAGTACTGGCAAATGGGGAATTTGTGTGGGAAAAAAGGGTGGATGAGCCACTGGTGGGGAGCGACCACCACTCAGTATGGTTCACACTGGATATGGGTAAAGAAGCAGTAGTGTCTGAAACAAGGGTACTGGACTTCAAGAAGGTCGACTTCAGGAGGATGGGGGAAATAGTAAAGGAGTATGTGACCAAGATTGACCCTAGTATGGACACTAACCAGAGGTGGGAGATCATAAAGATGGGGGTTGCGGAGGCAATAAAGTCCTATATCAAGGCTAGGAGTAAGAAGGTGGGAGCAAAGAAACCTAACTGGGTGACCAATGCAGTCATGGAAATGATAAGGAAGAAAAGAGATGCCTTTAGGAGGTACAAGGAGACAGGAAGGGGGAGGAAAGGGAGGAGTACCTGAAGGAAGTGAAGGAGGTGACAAGGGCAGTAAATGTGGTAAAGGCATCAAGGGAGCTCAGGCTGGTCCAGGGCATTAAGGTGGGACAGAAGGAATTTTTCAGGTACATTAGGGAGAAAAGGGTCTGCAAGGACAATATAGTAAGGATTAAGAGTGAAGGGAGATGGGTGGAAGTGACGGATGAAATGGCAGAAGCATGAAATGACTGCCTCTGCTCAGTATTTACTAAGAAAAAGGGGGAAGAGACACCCATGGGGGTACTGAAGACAGGTAAGGATGGAGAGAGTGGAACAGATAGGGAAATCACAGAGGACAGGGTGCTCGGGGGATTGAAAGCACTGAGGGTGGACAAGGCACTAGGGTCAGATGGCATTCATCCCAGGGTACTGAAGGAAGTGGCAGAGGTACTGGTGGGGCTTTTGGCAGACGTATTCAATGCCTGTCTAGATTCAGGGTGCGCACCTCAGGACTACAGGATGGTTCATGTGGTACCTCTTATTAAGATTGGCCCCAGGGGTGAACCAGGGAACTTTAGACCTGTGAGCCTCACATCCATTATGGGAAAGTTGATGGAGACAATTCTGAAGGAGAAGCTGGTGACCCTTCTGGAGCCCAGTGGGCTACAGGACAGTAAACAGCATGGCTTTGTCACTTACAGATCATGCCAGATCAACCTAGTGGAGTACTATTACTGGGTAACTAGACAACTGGACAAGGACCACGCAGTGGATGTCCTGTACCTGTACTTCAGTAAGAAATTTGACTCAGCACCACGTGGGAGACTAGGAAGTAAGCTGCAAGTTACAGGGGTGGGAGCAAAGATGGTGGGCTGGGTAGTGAACTGGCTGCAAGGGAGGCAGGAGAAAGTGGTGGTGTTTGGGGAGCTATCATCTCCAAGGGTGGTGATGAGTGGAGTTCAGCAGGCTCGGTGTTGGGACTGGTGCTGTCTGGGATATTCATTGCAGACATTTCAGTGGGCATCAAGAGCAAAATCAGTCTGTTTGCTGATTATACTAAGATGGGGGTGGTGGTGGATGACCCAAGAGGTTGGCAGGGGCTGCAGGAGGATCTGTCATGGCTGGAGTCCTGGCCGGACACCTGGCAGCTGGGATTCAATGCCAAAAAGTGCAAGGTGCTGCAATTTAAGGCTAAAAACCTGAGGAGAAGCTACCATCTGGGTGGCATGCAGATGATGGTGACTTGAGAGGAGAAGGATCTTGGGGTGCTCATTACGGGGGCAATTAACAACTAAGCACAGTGTCAAAAGGCAGCTGCAAAGGCCAACAGGATGCTGGGTTGTATCGCTAGAGGTATATCCTCAAGGAGGGGGAAGGTGATTCTGCCATTGTATAGATCGCTGGTTAGGCCACACCTGGAGTACTGCATGCAGTTCTGGTGCCCGTACCTGAAGAGGGACATTAAGCTACTGGAGAGGGTGCAATGCAGGGTGGCAAAGATAATTGAAGGTCTGGGGGACTTACTATATAAGAGTAGACTGAGGGAGCTGAACACGTACCCACTGGAAGAGAGGAGGGAGAGGGGAGATATGATTGAAACCTTCAAGTACATGACAGGGATAAACAAGTCATGTAAGGAAGGGCTTTTCAAACTAAGGGAGGTAAGGGACACCTGGGACCATAATAGGAGATTGGAGGGGGGAAGGTTCAGGAGGGAGATGAGGAGACATTTTTTTATGAAGAGGGTGGTGGCCAGGTAGAACACGCTGCCGGCAGAGGTGGTATCTAGCAGAATGGTGGGGGGGCTTCAAGAGGGGATGGGACAGAGCAAGGGGGAGGGTAAAGGGAGAGGGGTCAAGGGAGGGAGGAGGGGCAGCTGCATAATAGGGACTGCTAGCTGCACAACTGAGCAGACTTCATAGACCGTGAAGCCTTTTCTGCCGTCAATTTTCGTATGTTTGTAAGTTCATAACTCAAACATTACTTTACTTTGCAGATGCACAGGGAAGCCTTGTACCCTCTATGAGCAAGACTCAGAATGTGTCACAACCTGGGGGACTTCAGTAAGTGTTTTTTTGCAGACTCCCTTGTGACGGTGTATTCAATATCTTTGTATTCTACGGATATGAAGCACAAAAACTAAATGGCTTCTTTAAAGTTCTGTTGCTAAAATATAAAAAAAGTGAATACTGGATGTTGGTGTCTATGTTTTTTTTTAGTGTATAACAGTATAATGACTATAACTTTCCAGATGACATAATACCTGTAGCTGACTATGAAGTAGGAAACACCCAGGAGCAGCAGTGAGATTTCCTGTTTTCAATAATCCATGTACCAGAACATCTTTCTAGGGACCTGGCTTTGGAAGAACATTACCACTGAGCAAAAGTATACACAAGATTTACCTATTTTTATTTTTATTTGGACTTTTCAAGTTTAAATCATCAGCATTGTTTCGGATGAATCCCACCAGATGCAGCAATAGGGATACTATGACATTCCCTCTGGTGCTGCTTTATGAAGAACACACACTGGTATCTTTAACATTAAATCAGTGTTTGGGATTACATTTCTTCCAGTTCCTGTTTAACTCCAGATAATTGTCTCTGGCAACCTTGAGAATCAGACAGTGCAAATGAAGAGCTTCTACTGAACACAAGATAATTATTACATTTATGCCCCCATTCCTAACTAACAAATTATGCCTAATGATAAACAGAGTATATTTTGCATGTCTCCAGCCTCTCTGCTCTGTATTTTGTCCTGACATCAGTTTTCAGTTACTTTTACTAGCCACTCAGCTACTATACTTTTCCTCATGGCTGTTCACTGACAATTGTTTGCTATCTTCCTGTGCTCTGCCACAGTCACCTTACTTCTCTGTTACCGAGTGGTTCACCCTATTGTTTTCTGCAGATTTTTAATTTATTTGCTTACTTATCTGATATGGTACTGCTAGCTGCTTTGCACTTTGCTATGTAGCTGTGCTGTCCTCTGCTCAGGCCACTTTTCACTTTGATACTCCTGGTGCCTATGGAAGGTGCTACTTGTCATGCTTCAGCCTAAGCACCAGATATTTGCCTCCCACCATGAATTTCTCTTGGAATCCTTTATACCTATTGAACATCTTCAACTCCTTCCATCATCCTCAAAGTTCCCACTCCTTCATTTCCTAACCATGGAATGCAAAAAATATGTCTCTTGATGTAAATTCAAAAATATTCACCTCTATTCTCCTCCTCCCTCCTCTCCATGTTCCCACAACCTCTTCTCTCTTGCATGATTTCTGCTTTTCTCCTCTTCCCCTTCTATCTTCCTCTTACACACATGCACACACACACACACACACACACACACTCACTTTTCCCATATCCCTTGGTTCTCTGACTCATCCAGAATCCCACTTCCTTAATCATTATATAACTCTGTATCCTCCCTTTCCATCTCCACCTGTGGGCCACCGCATGTCATTTCATCTAGAACCTTGTCGCTGAACTATATCTCTTCTGTTTCAGTCCCTCTGTCTCCATACTTTCTTCCACAGCCACAATGCTATCATTAACCACTCCATCCACACTGACTTTATCCTTTATAATCTCACTTTTCTAAGCAAAGACATTAATTTACCTTTCATCATTTGGCCCCACCCATTCTTAAATCCACACTATGGGGGCCAAGGTATTACTAATTGTGACTTGTTTAATATGACAAACTACTTGTTTAATTTTTAACTTGATTATTTTCCACAACTGCAGGGAACTGTTTAAATATTTATTTTATTCATGCATAACAAATGGACTCTGACTTAACCAAAGAGCCGAGTCTTAATTTGATGTCTAAGCTTCTTCCATCCCAAGTGTGCTTTTTTTTCCTAAGAAGATTTCACATTTTGATGGGCGTCCAGTCATCCAATATGACTCTTTTTTATTGGATATCAAATAACTTTATAACTTACCCTTCTTGTTATTTGACTGTTTTAGCACATTGTAAATGCTTGTTTTATTAGATATTCTACAGTGTATATAACTACTGGCAGTAATCAAGTACCAGTGATGGAGTTGCCCACCTGGTGAAACTGGGGAGCAAAATGGGGTGAAGGGGAAAGGGCATGTGAAGGAGCAAGGCGCACAGTGGGCAAGGTACTAGGAAGAAGAGATGAGGAGAAGAGTAGGAGACATTTATTGGGTCAGTGGTTCAGTAGGTATCACGCTCACTTGTGGGGCTGGAAGATCAGATGGTCATAGGGTCTAGCTTGACACGAGGTACTTGGAGTAATACCCAAAACTGACACTGTAGTGCAGTACAAGGAGGAGTGCTGCACTGATTAGGTGCCATCATTCACATGAGACATGAAACCGAGGTCCCTTCTAACCATTTCTGGTTACTGCTCAGGTGGAAGTAAATGAGTCCATTACACTTATCGATGAAGAGTAGGGGAGTTTATTGAGAAAAGAAAACTATACACTTAAACAGGCATTATAGACATACAAATTACAAGTAAAAGAAAATACCAAAATGTCATGAAAAAAGAATCACAAAGTCACCAAACAATTATAAATCAGTAGTTACATGAGAAATCAAACAAGGTATAATTAAGTAGTAAGTTGATCCTAATCTGTGATCCAAGGCATATTTCTCCATTGGGTATCCAGCAAAGTTTTATGAAAATGTTTGGCTTATCATGATAAATTCTGTGAAGTTCATAGGTAACTTTTGCTAGAAGTGCTATAGGACAGGTATGTTTTGGGAGTCATGTGATGTGCTCTGAGTGAGTGGTCAACTTTTCTGAAACTCTCTTAGAAGGATTAAATAAAACAGTGTCAATTCACCCTGACCAAGAAATTTCAACTCCATAATCAACAATTCTTTAGTCAATATACGAACGGAACAAATTCTAAATGAAAATCCAGCAATGGACTCACAAAACTTACAACAAATGGATACAAGCTCTGCTGCTACACCTATACCAGCCCAGGCTGCTAAGAGCCATAAGTCGGACATGGCCACAGATGAGCAATGGGATACTGAAATAAATGGCTCTCTGGCAAGGAAACTGAAGCACTTATTTTCCATCTTTGAAAAAGTTAAAATAGCAATCTGCGAGCTGGCTTCCAACATTAAGATTATGAAGCCAGTGCTGGAGATCCTATCCACATGACTTACAGATGTAGAAGCTAGGGACAGTTCCGTGGAGGGCAAGCAATACAAAGATGAATGGGACATTATCACCATGCAACAAAAACTTCACATACTGGAGGACAGAGTCAAAGAACAGGAAAGCAGGTATAGAAGGAGCAATCTTGTGCTAGTGAGCATTCTCTAACAAGCAGAGGGGCACGATTTGCTGATGTTTTTTCAGAATCTACAGCTGAAAGTAGCCATGACACTGAAATGCAGCCCTATCTTTAGCTTAGAGTGGGCTCACCACTGCTCAAAAGCTCAGTGTTTCCCCAATAATACAGCCAAACCCCGAGCTATAATTTTCAGATGCCAGAATCTCAATGACAAAACCCTGATCATGTCCCAAGCCAGACAGAAAGGAAAGCTCCTATGGAAAGGCCAGAAATGTCACATCTTCAATGATGTTACCCTGGTGGTCAGGGGCATGTAGCGAACATACAAGGCAATTATGGAAACCTTACATCAAGCCCGTATTCCATTTTGAAAGCTGCACTCTGCATGACTAGTAATCACCACCGAAAGGGGTAGCACTGAGTTTCCAAATGCAGAGGTGGCCAGACAAGAATTACCCAAACATCTACCAATGCTATTCCAGCCAACACAACCTTCACAGCCAAAGACAACCAACGGCAAACCCTGAGGATCCTGAATGGGGCAGAGTGTCTAATGAAGATATGTGACTCATGGAGTTGTCCCCCTACCATACAACCTTATCCTACTTCCCTGGACAGAATAAAACATACCCATTCTTTCCTACTGCTGGTTTCTCCCTTTTTTCTTTCTTTATTTTGTGCTGCCATCTCTGATCTGACTGCTCCACCCCGCTCAGACTGTATGGACTGCAATGTTCACAATTATTCCCATACCTCTTGGTGACTTAGGAACTATTTCCCCTATAATCCGCAGCATGAAATGTCAGACAAGAGGAATGGACAAGGAAAGAAGACTGATGGTACAAGGGGCTACAGGTTTTAACAAGACCCCAACATGGCTGCCAAATTATCTTTTGCTCCCTTTGTCCTGTCCACTGACTTAATTACTCTCCTTCTTTTTCAAGTCTTGGAATCTCCCACCATAGCCAGCTCCATAAATTATCTGTTCATCCCATCAGAATACTCGCCCCTCCTTGCTAATCTGATGCATCTTCCAACCTTAATACGTCATACAACACCAGCCCTCCTCCCCCATGTCAGCCTGCTTGGGACATAAACATGACAAGGCACGCCAATCAATAAGCTTGTTTGTGGCTCCTGGACACTGCACAGAACCCTGCATCAAGACATAAAACATACTACCACTGGGATATTCTGCAAAGTGGAGCTCCCCTCCACTGCCTAACCCATGCAACCCAATGCCACGACCTGACACAGGAGGCGAGTCACTCTATAGCCCCACTGGGAGGAGACAATTTTCATTATCCAGCAGCAATGCAAGCTGCAAGCAATGCAGAGATAAGACGCAAACTAAGACTTTCAGTAGTGGCCAGTTTAGTCTTTTTGCCCCAGCCACCAAACGTTGCTCACTTCAGCAGTAATATGTCCCTGCACAAACTCGTGGCTCCCACCTGGCTAAGAAGGGGCAACTAGTGATGGGTCTTTCATGGACATTGGACTCATCCTTCTTTCATTCTTTTGCATGACTGTCATTTTATTTCCCACCTCAGTGCGTGTTTGATGACTGTTGATGATAACATTATGTTTGAACCTAGAAACCATAAGTAAATGACACAGTTGAGGGTACAGAATGGGGTGGGGGGAGAGGGGCCAGGGGTCCTCTATCCCATGCCTTGTCCTCCCATGATGTGAGCTGTGGTTGGTGTGGGTGGTGCAGGTGCCCACTGAGAGGCATCCAACAGGCTGTCTCCCCAGCTTTACATACAACTCACCTGGGAATAGCTGCAGAGGGGCTACTGTGGCAGGGAGGAAGTCTGCCAATAGGGACCCCCCATGCTCACGGAGGGGGCAACCAACCAGTCAGACCAGACAAACTCCTGGAGCTTGGTGCCCAGAAGCTGTATCCCAGCTTAGTCCCCCTAACCACCCACAGAGAGGAGGACCTATGCATGGGAACTCTCAATCGCAGTGCCCCTTGGTGCCAATGGGATGGGGTGGAGCAGCCAGATGAGGAGCTCAGTGAACAGAGGAACACAGATTGCCTCACTGAGGAATATGCTGGGTGCATCACCCACCTACAGAAACAGCTAATTTCACCTCCCCTCCTCCCACCCACGCCATCGCTAGTGTGTAGCTAGACTTGCAATGTGGGGGAATCCCCTTTTATACAGTCTTTGACAAACCCAAGGCACACTGAGCATAATGAGGCAAGGCTGGAGGAGGGAGTAAGGAACAGACAGATATCTCGTTGATACTACTGGGGACTATCCACATCCCAGACTCCACTGGGAAGGGATGCAATGGGTGGGGGAGAGTGCTATAAGTTACCAGCTGGCACCAACAGACTAATCAGACAGACCACTTACAAAGAGGGGGAAGAACTTGATCTGGCAGGCTAGATGAAGTGACAAGGGGAACCGGGGAACTTGGGGGAGGGTTTAGGCCAGGATACTGGAGCTAGGGGGAGAGACATACACACACACACCACACTGTGGAGCACACAACAGTATAACGCAGGCTTCACAATAGACTGGGAACCCTGGCAGCACTCACTGGCTTCCTCTAATCTCTGGAGTGGATGAAATATACTACCTAACTCCAAATAAATCTCATGGAACAGGAACACCCTCCCAATGGCTCATGTCAGACCAACTAGTCTAGGGTCCCGCCTTTGCTGGGTGATGCTGCTCTCTCGACACGGGGACACCCCAGGCTCCAGGGGATCCACCCCCAACCACCACAAGCTAACCGATAATGCATGCTTTGCCTTTTGTTCTATTTAGATATGTTAGTATAGATGGTTATTGTATCTTTTTTTTCTATTTCACTCTTACGGTACATTAATAACTACAAGTTATCAGAATCTACTGTCATGGGACATATGACCTGAGGGGCAGCCCAGCCATCCCAAAGCCCCTGGGGATCAACCTCTCACTCTGTACACCATCGAGCAGCACCTACCCCAGTACACCCACTAGAAGGCACAAGGTGAAGCAAGGGGCCATCAGAGAAAAACTGTACCTGCCTGACAACACAAAAAAATAAGCCTGTGATAGCAATCTCAGTGCTCAACTTCATTTTGTGGAACATCCAAAGGCCACAAACTAAAGAAAAGTGATACCAAATCCTCAGGCACCTAAAAAAGGAGAAAGCCTATGTGGCATTCCTGCAGGAAACCCACACACTCACCTCACAGGCACAACTGTGGTGCAGAGAGTGGTTCAGCCACATATTTGCTGCAGGGGCTGACAATGGGAAGGATGGTGCAGCAATTTTAATCCACAGAAACACACCCTTCCTAGTAATCCAGACAAGGGAAGACTTGAATGGCTGCTTCTTGATAATAGAATGCATGCTTAACAGGTGTGACATAATTCTAGCAGTAGGTTATGGACCAAACAGGGATGACCCTAAATTATTTATGGCACTGCTTGCAATCCTGGTGGAGTACAAACACCTGCCCATGATTGTGGCTGGGGACTGGAACACTGTCCCTGCCTTGGTCATGGATAGATTGGGCACTCAGGCAGCTGACATAGCACCGAACCAGAGAGCACTGTCTGAGATGCAGGACTCACTGGGTCTCATAGAGGCATGGTGAGGATACACATTCCAGTCCCCAGTGCACAGCACATCATCCAGACTGGACTACTTCTTTCTGTCGCCTCCACTTCTGGGAAGCACACACCATTGTGAAATATTGGATACAGTCATCTCTGACCACTCCCCTGTCCACCTGTCCCTAACGCTCACCACCCACCAACAAGAGAAGGACAAGTTGTGGAGAGTTAACGACTCTCTGTTACAACATCTTGACTGGAGGGAAAGACTAGAACAGGTCATCCAAACCTTTTTTAAGGAAAATACAGGCACAGTATCTCATTACCACAATGTGTGTTGCACTTTTAAGTGCAGAGGTGAGCTAATTAGAGAGGCAACAGCAGCTAAAAAAAGAGAGAAGCAATGTTCCACCAACTCCTTCTAGAAATCAGAACATTGGAGTAGTCCTTATTGGCCACTGCCCCACCCAAGAAATGGCTTTGTCTTAACTTGGTGAGAGCACAATATGGAGAACCATTAGAGATCAAGCAGAGCAAGACATACTGAAATCTCAAACCAGATACATAGACCGGGGATAAACAGCAGGCAAGCTGTTAGCCATCAGATTAAAGCAACAAGAAGCAGCCAGAACAGTCAGAGGCATCTGTGTAGGCCCAACCACCACCCTCATAACTAAACCCAGAGAGATTGCTTCTCCCTTTGCCAATTGCTATAAGTTGCTTTATACTGAGGAGGTGATGGCCCCAAACCAGTTGATCAATAACTTTCTCAATGCAGCCCAACTCCCAAGGTTAATGCGAGTAGAAATGGAGGCACTTAGCACCAACATATCCCCAACTGATATCCAGAGTGCAATTAATGAACTACCCCTAAATAAAGTCCCTGGCCTGGACAGGTTCTCAAACAACTTCTACAAGACCTTTGTCCACCTCCAGATTGAACCCCTAAATACACTTTATAAATCAGCATGGGACTCAGGCTCCCTTAACCCATCCCTGCAAGAAGCCCTCATAACCTTGCTTCCTAAACCTGGAAGGTATCTGGAATGCTTAGCTAGCTACAGGCCTATCTCATTACTCACTATGGATATCAAGATCTTAGCAAACATCTCTGCCACTAGAATCAGAAAAATATGGGACCACCTCATAAACTCTGAGCAGGTAGTCTTTATAAAGGGCAGAAGGTCAGTCAATCATCTGCATAAACTGGCCCATATAATCACCTCGGCAAAGGATACGGATCAGCCGACTGTCCTTCTGTCACTAGATTGCTGAAAAAGCATTTGATAGGGTCTCCTGTCCCTTCCATTTCCAAACCCTGCAGCACTTCAGGTTCCTAGATCAATTTATCAAATGGATGCAACTCATCTACTCACACCCCTCAGCCCTCATCAGATGCAATGGAGCAAACTTGCGAGTCTTTACTCTACATAGCGGCACCAGGCAGGGTTGCCCACTTTCCCCCTATCTATTCAACCTGTACTTGGAACCCCTAACCTGAAGAATCATACTTGAGAAGGACATTCAGGGTATCAAGGCAGGTCAAACTAGATACAAAATATCCACCTATATGGACAACATCCTGCTACACCTAAAGAATCCCCTAGTCTCCATTCCGGGAACCTTCACCTTGCTGAAAGACTTTGGTGTACTCTCAGGCTATAAACTAAACTTAGACGAATCCTGCTTGATGCCCCTGAATCACTGGATAACCAAAGACCAGCTGAAGCAATGGGGGGCAAAGTGGTGCACAAAATCAATTAAATACTTGGGCATTCATGTCATCCTTAATAAAAGACAAAATTATATGCAAAACATTGAGGCATTCCTCACATCCATTAAGCAAGACCTGGGCAGATGGTCAGCACTCCTGTTCTCCCTTTGGGCTACAGTCAGAACTATAAAAATGAATACACTACTCAGAATTCTATACCCCTTAGAGATGACAAACCTATGTTTTCCTATACTCTGGTTCAACAAACTGAAATCCCTCCTAAACTCCTTCCTTTGGGCCAACAAAATGCCCAGTAGAGCATATAAAAACTTGACTCTCACCAAATGGCTGAGGTATTAAGGCTACCAGATTTTCATCTATTATACTTAGCAGCGCATGCAGGGAAATTCCTTTGGTGGACAAAAAAGATTTACTTGGCAAGTGCAGTGGGCTACTCGCCACTGTGGCATCAAATCAAAATAGACCTGTGTCACTCAGCTCATATCAACATACAATCCCTCATCAGTACACTGCATTCATGGATCCTAGCCATGCTTAGAAGCATACCCATGGGCACTTCCCACCTGGTAAGCAGACAGCTGTACATAATTCTTAAAACCAAGCCCATTATGAACCCAACCCAACCAGTCTGTGGTAACCCTAACTTCAAAATCCAGCACAAACCCATTCCCTCTAGCTTCATCAAAATGCCACAAGCAGTATGCCTTGGCCACCTTACACAGAATGGGGAGTTTGTATCCCTTGCCACCTTTGCAAAGCTCATCCCAGGCACACAGCTTTCACCCTTTACTCTCTTCCAAATATGTCATTCTATCTCAGCAGCCCTTCCACCCAGGCTCTGGCACCTCTATGACCCCCTAGCCTGGGATGAGCTAGCCTTACTAGACAAGTAGCAACACTCCACTTCATGCCTCTGCCAAAAACTCCAGGAGCAAACATCCTAAGAGAATGTGAACAATTGCTTCTACTCAGCAAAGGAATTCCCTGACCTTAAAAGCCACGCCATGAGGAAGACAATGTGGAAAAACTTACATACTGTAAGTATATCAAAGTAGATGGCCTCAAACAAATGCAGATGAAAATCACACACAATATGTACTTCACACCACAGAAGCCACACAAAATGGGACATCTGCAATCTCCTAACTGCTCCAGATGCAAGCAGGACTCAGGAACTCTGAAACATATCCTATGGGATTGTTCAAAAGCAGCCCCACTCTAGATTGGTATACAAAAACACTTGGACCCACTGCTAGGGCTAGACATAGATTTCACACCCAAAATCTACCTCCTGGGGCCCAGTCTAGACCAAGTTTTTGGGATCTGGAAAATTCACATCTCCCTAATATCATCCACAGTGAAACAAACTATCTTAAGACACTGGCTGGATGACACCACCCCCTCCTATAAAGAATGGCATCACACCATTCTTGAGGCACTAAAAATCAAAAAGATGGCCTGCTCACCTCAGAACTGCAGAGACACCTACAAGGACAGATGAGGCATGCTTGATGCCCTGCTGCATATCATTCAGATGCCAGGTTAATGGGGATAGGAAGGCAGCCTATGAACAGCCAGGGGGACCACCTACCCCATTTGCTTCACTATCACTACTCCATTACTAGATCATGGACAGGGTGTCCTTTGCAGGGGCCATTGAACCTCTGCCAGGAGGCAAAGTGGGCAATGGCTTGGATACAGAGACTGCCCCAAAAATCTTCCACTCACCTTGAAATCTGATCCAGATAGTTTTACTCCTGATTCAAGCTATATATCCTTACTGTATTTTACATGACTATTCCCATGACTATAGGCACAGAAGGTTTTATTTTCCCTATTGTTTTATTCTCCTTTTCTTTCTTCCTCATTGTATAATTTGTTTATTGTCCTGTACTTGCTGACATGAAAATCAAACATAGCATATTATTAAAAAAAGAGAGCGTTATGTGTTTTCTGTAAGGAAAGAAAACATCTAGTATTCCAAATATACCATTAAAAACTGTAAACAGCAGTCTTAATGTGCTCTTCTCCCTTTTCCTCCAGTTGTTATTAAAATTTCCATAAACCAAAATTTCATAGTTAACCTGGAAAAAATTTGTTCAGACCATTAAACTGTCATCAAAGTCCCAAAATTTGAGATATAAGAACAAGTAAAGAAAAGACGTTCCATTGTTATGGCTGTAGGTGGACCCTACAGCCATCTTACTGAAGCTCAGCTGGAAAATGTCTTATCGTGGAACACATGTTTTGGACTTTTCGGTGTATCCTTCCACTAATGCAAATTACTATGACATTTGAATTAAATAATCCCTTCTTTCTGTTTAAAGATCATATGCAACACTTTATTTTTTACTGCAAATGGTAGTGTTAATAAAGAAATGCCTTTAAAGCAGTGCCCTAGTTGTTCTTTTACACCTCTGCTTAATAAATACTATAATTTTGCCTTCATATTCATAGCTCCATTTTCCTCTGACTGCTGTAATTTGTTCCCCATGCTCTGCTAAACTGGGCTGCTGGTGACTGCGGCGTCATAATGTCAGTGGGTGGTCTGTGAGTATTGCTATCTGTCAGAGATGCTGTTACAACTTAATATAGCCTGTTCAGCAACAGGCTGCAGTCAGGGCATTTTGATTTAGCACACTCTTCTATTGAGTCCTTTGTAATTTCTTTTAAATTGTCAGATTTCTGAGTCTAACAGTCTATCATTGTAGTGTTTGTCTGTAATCTGAGACCTGGAATGCCAGTGTTTGACCTATTCTCAAAATTCATTGTGTTTCCTGACAGTTTAAATAGTAGTGCTGGCAGTGACTTTGCAATAAACATTGTGAGTTCTTTTGCCCTATTTACCAATATAATCATTTTATTTCCCTGCTTTTATAATGCTATTAACTTGTTTACAAAGTTTGTTACAGTATATTTTATTCTTAAATGACTTTAATGTCTGTCTGTGTGGTTACTTTTTGTTCAGGTTTGTTGTTTCCTGTTTTAATTTTTTGCTGCTATGAAGCACTGCTGTGCCATTGGTTATAAGAATGGGAAAATGTATGCACACAGTTTCTATCATTTTCCTAAAGATAGCCATTGGTCAGAGCTGTGCAGAATACAAAATTTCACCAATGGAATGCCGGCAGAATGACCATTCCAATTCTGCAGAGTTCCACAGAATGTTTGTAAAAATTCCATGAAATTCTGCAAAACTTTAAATTTCAGTTTGTTCACTATGTTTTTAAAAATTCTTATCCAAATAACTCCAAGCTTAGAACATGTGCAGTACCCTATGCCTTACAAATGTGTACCTTATTTAAAATTTATAAATTAAAAGGTGGCAGAGTTATGATTTGCCAAACATTAATCAAAATTTAATATTCAGTTATTTTGAAATAATTTTAAAATTTATTTTCCAAATTTCTCCACAATACCAAGATGTAGAGAAGCACATAGAATGCATGAATGCACCATGTTGTAAGTCTCAAACTTTAATGAGAGCTGAGTTATAGGTTGTCAAATATTTTGCCAACATTTGGATTTCTCTAATTTTAGTATAACTATGATAGTGTTAATTGAAATATTACAAACATTACCAGGCATACAGGTTAGCACTACATTTGTATATACACAGTTTCAGATATCTAGCTTTAAATGGGATTGCATTATAGCCTGCCATCCATGTTGCCAAAATGTAATTTTCTGTTGGTTTCCTTTTAATATTAAAACTACATATCCTAATTTAACCAGAGTTGAAACATTTAAACTATTATAACACATGGTCATTTCTGAAAAGTTCATATTTTCAGCTTTAAATGGGATTAAATGAAAAGTAGTCAAACTTTCACAACATTTAAAAATTTAATTTTGCAAGACTGTAAACTATAAATTTATAAACCCCTGAAACTTTAAAACTAGAGAATGCAATACCATTAAATTTGGCAGGTTCATATACCTTACAAGCACACTGAGTGTGCCAATTTTATTAATTGCTTGCTGTGAAAAATTGCAAAATAACATCTCTACTTAAAGTCAAATCCCATGAGTTTTTGTGAAAATTGTATCATTTCATGAAAAATTCCATAAAACTGGAATTTTTAATTTCACTCAGCCTTATCTGGGGATTTTAATTAAAGGATGGGGGTATATGAGGCAGGTAGTGCAGGGGGTCACCAGGTACAGGACTTAGATGCACAGTTTCATCAAGAAATGGGCAGCTGATCTGGGTAGCACAACAGTGGTAGAGCCCCAGGTTAGAGCAAGAAAATGCAGAGTGTCAACAATTCCAACCAGAATGCAGGATATTTAAGGATCACATACAGTAAATGTATGATCCAGGGAGCCTGGTGTACAAGCAAGTCTAGGATGTAGAGGTACTCAAAAGCATGTAGTAGGGGAAGACAATGTCTTGGGCAGCAGGAAGAAAGAATTGTGGCTATTCCAACAGGGCAGGTTGATAGGAAAGGGAGTAGGTATGTCATATTTTAAAGAGGATTGTCACTATAAAGAACAAAGAGGATATCAGTGGGATCAGTAGTTCAATGGAGTCAATCTGGCTATGTCTAAAGAGAAGGGGGTGATAGTCATCTAGTGAGGAATAGCAGGACTGCAAAAAGCACAGCCCAGCTTATCAAATGCAGTAGTGATATGTGCATTGTTAATGTTAAATTCCAGAAAAACAAATTCTGGATGCTTCATCTACAGAATATGCTTTCATAAGTATGTAAGAAAATGTTACTAATCATTTTTTTCTTTTACTAAATTAAAACTGCTTAACCAATGTATCCAGTTGTGTTAGACACCAGGATACAAGGACTATGGATATGCATGTCAAATGTTATCTCTATGTATGCAAAAGCAGAGAAGTTACAAACATTCACATTTTAGATAGCTTTCAGAAAGTTTTGCAAATATTTACATAGTAACGTTTTGAACCCTTGCAACTGAAAAATCTTGTATCTAATTCACTCCATATTGAAATCTTTTTTATACACATTACAAAAAGGTTATCCATACTAATTTACCCATGTCTAGCTCTAAAGGTGCCTAAGTTATATGTAGATGAAATTTGCTCATGAAATTTCCAGACACAAATAAAATGACAGATTTTGAGCACATGTAATTTTGAGACGATGCATCATATTGTCATGAAATCTGGCACATTGTTAGAACACCTATCATCAAGAAATCATGCAACAGTTTAATTTCCCCTGACCCAATAGACAGTTAAGGTATATGCAGATAATTAATGTTCATGAAATTTTGCACAAACAATAAAATTACAACATTTAAGCCCCTATAATTTTGAAACTGTTATACCAACTTACATGATTTGTGGCACATATATGGCCAATGTTCTAAAGAGCACACATTCCAAATTTCTAATCTCTAGCTTGGACAGTTATTGAGTTTTAACCAAATTGCTAAATCTTTAAAATTCCATAAATCTTTGACAACATTCAGTGGAATTTAACAGAATTTTGTGAAATTTCACTGAAATTCTGCACACCTGTAGCATCGGAGCAAGTAATGGGCACTTGGTGTTAAATGTGCCTACTAGGAACCAACCGATCATATTATTTTATGTGCTAGCCACTTTACAGAAGCTCAGTTTACAATTTCACACTCTTTTAGACACTATGGCCTGGATATTCAAACTGCGCCATTCTGAGGCGCAAGCCCTTGCGCTGCTCAAAATAGTTGCGCAGGGGTGTGGCGGGTGATATTCAGCGAGCTGCGCCATTAGCGCAACCCTTTGAATATCACTCCTCAGCCACAGCACTTACAAGATGGCGAGTGGAACTGCACCACCGCAAGTTGCCAGAGATGAGCATTAAACTTCCGCGGCGCAGTACCATTGCGCCTGCGCAAATTTCCGATATTCAAAAGGTGACATGCAAATGGGGCCTACACTTATGTATGCCTAGGGGGGCCATTTGCATCTATTTATGGCCCCATTTGCATGCCATTTGGATGTAGGTGCGCCGATCCTCGAGGACTTGCGCCTGGCCACCCTGCCAGGCAGCAGCCGTCCGGGACCGACGCGATAATGCAGCCGATGCGGGCATTACAGGTACATGTAACACCCCCACACGTGCCCGAAGCCCAATCACGGGCATATAAATGTATGAACTCCCAGTGCCCGATCGTAGTAGAATGTAACCCCCAACCCAAATATCTCCTGGTGGTCCAGTGGACCGTGAAGCCCGATCGCGGGCAGAATCATCACAAACCCCCAAACATCTCCTGGTCTAGTGTCCCCCCACCCATGAAGCCTTCCACCTGCTCCCCCGCAGCCGGCGGGCGACAGCATCCCACCCGCGTTACCTGCCGCCGCTGACCGATGTCAATAAGTTGGTGAAGTGTGCCAGTTACGGCTGGTTGCAGCCCATACGCACTATGACAGTTCAGACGGTGAATGAACATCATTCACAAATCTGGACTGTCATGACGGTATGGCTGCAAGCCCATTGGCTGTAGCTCTGCACTAATGGGCATGCAGCCCACCGGACAGTCAGTCGGCAGCAGCGGGCAGCAGGCGGGTGGATGCTGTCACCCGCCGCCGCGGGGGAGCGGGTGGAGGGGCTTCATGGGTGGGGACACACTAGACACCAGGAGATGTTTGGGGGTTTAGATGATTCTGCCCGCGATCGGGCTTTACGGGTCCACTGGACCACCAGGAGATATTTGGGTTGGGGGGCTGCATTCTGCCCACGATCAGGCACTGGGGGGGTTCATTAACACATGCCCGCTGATCGGGCTTTGGGATATGGGGGGTGTTATGTACCTGTACCGCCTGCGATCGGGCTGTGGAGATGTGTGGGGAGTCTGTTACACTATGCCCGCGATCTGGCTGGGGGCACAGGGAAAGAGTTGGGGCCAGCCAGGGTGGCAGCTGCTGTGTTGCGCCCTGCAATGCAGCAGCTCACCTGTGGGTGGCCCTCAACTTAAGCCTTTTTTGGGCTCAAGGTTGTGCAGGCGCAGGTTGGGTTACACATGCATAACTCTGCACAACCCGACTGAATATCGGGCTGCGCAGGTTATGCATGGATCCTCCCCCTCCTGTTGAGCATGCATTCATTTGCATTGCTCTCTTGAGCAACCTGATGCCAGTGGCGTAACTGCCTCCTGCTGAATATCGCAGAATGCCGCATTTTGGACTTGCGCATGCGCAACCCTGTTGCGCATGGCGCAACCCTTTTGAATATCCAGGCCTATTTGTTTTACTCTGTCAGTGTCACTGAAACCAGATGCATGTTCCACAATTGTTTTCATTTAAACATGAAAACCCAAACTTCCAGAGTAATGTACTGTGTATTACAACTGTCATATCTGAATTGCTGCTGAATGCTAACGGTGTGTCTGTAAAAGTGTCTCAAAGAGATTGGTATTTATTTTACTGTTACTGGCAATGTAGTGTCTGTGTTTATGGGTTCATGACAGTGTTACAAATGTGTGCATTGCTGTCTGCTTTTGCTGGTTAATATTACATAGGTGTATATGTCTGCAATGAATTATTATGTGCATGGATTTCTGTGACTGGTGCTCTTATATGTCTCTGTGTTGTTGCAGGGTTCTTTTAGATCACTTTTCAGAATCAGTGGCTCACTACTCTTACATTGGTATGTATGGGTGAATCATATGGCAATATGGGTTCATGACAATTATGCCTGGTTTATAGTGCACTGCTCAGTAATATATCTTTATGGATGAAGTATTATATTATGGAGGAGTGTATGGGTGAAGGGCAATAGTACAAATGTGTGTAAAGTTGCAGGACACTGTTATCTGCACTGATTTTTGTGCCCAGCATTCTTGTGAATGTCTGCAAGGGTGCACAGTACTATTATAGGGGTGTGTATAGGTGCAGGGAAGTGGTACAAATGTGCATATGTGTGCAGGGTACTTATGTACTGTTATCCTAGTTCAGGCCATGGCTGCATAACTTTTTATTGATGCAGGGTACTGTTATGTGTGTCTATGAGTGAAAGGCAATGGTACTAATGTGTGTATGGGCATAGCACACTTATGCCTGGTTAATGTAGTGCAGAACACAGTTACAAATTTTTGTATGACTGTGGGTTACTGCTTCATGACTGTGCATGGGTGAAAGGCCATGGTATAACTCTGTGTATGTGTGCAGGACATTGTGATGTTTAGGGATTTGTTGAAGTGTATTGATATGTATCTATATGTGGGTTTTTTGGTAATGGTGTGTTATTGTGCATGGCTGAGAGGAAATATAGAAACACAGAACTTGAAAAAAGGGAGACTGAATATCTATCTACTCTGCCCTTGCTATGCTAACTCAATATACTGGCATACTGCACTGTTGTACTGTACACCCCCCCCCACTACCACACCTCAAACCCTTACTGCCCCTCTTAGGGACTATGATTCCTCTTACTCTGTCCCATTCCCATTTAATCCATTGAAGGGAATTTGCAACCTACTAACCTCCACTCATGCTACTAGTGACTGCATCCCTATTTTGTACAAATGGGACATAACAGTTTACCTTCTTTATATACAGAAAAAACTTGTATGTTTCAATCATGTACCCATACTTTCATCTGGATTTCAGTGAATAGGTGTTTAGAGCCATAGTCTGTCTAGGTCTTTCCACAGGGGAGGTCTCCAGAACTGGTCATAGCACTCCAGGTGAAGCCTCACTAGGGATCTGTGCAGTGACAGAATCACCTTGCTTTGCCTACTGTTAAAACCATTCCCTATAAAACCCATCATCTCCAGTGCCTTTTTGTATGCTTTATTGCATTGGCTTGTTTGCTGCAGGGAGTCACTGACTATGGCCCACATATTTCTATCCTCTGTGGAAGTGGGCAGTCTAATTCCTACCATCAAGTATTCTGCACATGGATTATGCCTACCAAAGTGCACTTGTGCTCACAAACGGGGAGCATGTACAGGAGATAATGGTCAGGAAGCCACTGGGTGGGAGTGACCACTGCACAGTGTGGTTCCAATTAGATATGGGCAGGGAAAGCATCCTGACTAAGACATAAATCTTGGATTTTAGAAGGGTAGACTTCAAGAAAATGGGTGAAGAACTAAATAGGCACCTGACAGGCATCAGACCAGATATGGGGGTGGACCAAAGGTGGTTCATCATTAAGGAAGGAATACTAGTTACCACAGAGCAGTGTGTTAGGCTCAGAGGTAAGAACACATGGGCTAAAGTGCCCAACTGGTTCAGTTCTGGGGTTGCCCAGGTAGTAAGGGAAAAGAGGCTGGCCTGTAAAAACTCAGGATGATCATGAGAGAGGTGGATAGGGAAAATTGCCTAAGGTTGGCTAGTGAGGCAAGTATGGAAGTCCAGCAAGCTAAAGCACAGAAGGAGCTGCAGACAGCTGAAGGACTTAAGAAGGGGAGAAGTCTTTCTTTCACTATATAAGTGAAAAAAGAGACAAGGAAGAGATTGTTAGGCTTAAGAAAGGGAAGGAGTGGGTGGAGGATAATGTGTGGACATAGTGCCATTAACTGAGACTTGGGCATCACTACACCATGACTGGGACATTGTGATCCCTGGATATAAAGTATACAAAGGAACAGGGTAGTTGGGAAGGGGGAGAGGTAGCAGTTTATATCAGTTAGGGAATAACTTGCATGAGGGAGGAGTCAGAGGAAGGGGAGATGGCGGTATTATGTGTTCAATTAAGGTCCAATAGGGGGAGAAAGATGAGGTTGGTGGTGGTGAACAGACCACCCAACCAGGATGAGAAGAGGGACAGAGAACTGAGTTCACAAATATTGGAAGTTGCAGGGAAGGAGAGGTGGTAATTGTGGGGGATTTCAACCTACACAAGGTGGACTGGGGAATATCATCAACAATATGTGCTAGGAGTCAGGTGATCCTGAAAGGACTACAGATTAGGTTCCTGAATCAGGGTGTCAGAGAACCAACAAGAGCAGAGGCAATGTTTGATCTTCTGCTCACAAATAGGGAGCGTACAGGAAATAACAGTCAGTGAGCCATTGGGTGGGAGTGACCATTGCACAGTGTGGTTCTAGTTAGATATGGGAAGGGAAAACAACCTGACTAAGATGAAAATCTTGGATTTTAGAAGGTCGGACTTTAGAAATATGGGTGAAGTACTAAGGAGCCTCCTGGCAGGCATCAGAGCAGATATAGGGTGGACCAAAGGTGGGTCATCATTAAGGATGGAATATTAGTTGCCACAGAGGAGTGTGTTAGACTCAGGGGTAAAAGCACAAGGGCCAAAGTTTCTAGCTGGTTCACTTCTGGGGTGCCCAGGCAGTAACAGAAAAGAATCTAGCCTATAGAAAATTCAGAAAGACCAAGACAGAGGTTGATAAGGAACATTACCCAAAGTTGGCTAGTGAGGCAAGTAAGGAAGTCCTACAAGCTAAAGCATAGAAGGAACTGCAGACAGCTGAAGGAATTAAGAAGAAACAGAAATCTTTAGCTATATAAGTGAAAAATGAGACAAGAATGAATGGATTGTAAGACTTAAGAAAGGGAAGGAGTGGGTGGAGAATACTAGTGGAAAAGCAGAGATACTAAATGAATACTTCTGTTCTGTCTTCACCAGGGAGAAGGACAGACCAGTGCCTTCAGGAGGGAAAAGAGGTGCAAGGGGGAGAGGGGAACATAGATGTGGTGATGGAAGAGGATAGAGTGAGGGATGGGCTGCTAGTATTAAAGGTGGAAAATCACCAGGTCCAGACAGAGTACATCCAAGGGTACTAAGGGAACTGGCCAAGCAGTTGGCAGGGCCACTGACAGACCTATTTAATAGTTCACTAGAGTCAGGCATTGTACTGCAGGATTGGAGAATGGAATATGTGGTGCCCCTTCACATAAGTGGTTCCAAAATTGACCCAGGAATTACAGACCAGTCAGTCTGACCTCAATTGTGAGCAAGCTCATGGAGACCATACTAAAAGAAAGGTTGGTGGAAAATCTAGAGGAGCATGATCTCCAGGATGTGAGGCAGTATGGGTTCATGGGGGGGTAGTGTAAAACAAATCTGATTGACTTCTTGAATGCTTCACTAAGACTGCAGACACAGGCCAAGCAGTAGATATCCTCTATCTTGATTTCAGCAAGACCTTTGACTCTGTGCCCCACAAAAAGTTGATCAGAAAGTTGGTGGATCTTGGGGTTGAGGATAAAATGGTCAGATAGGTGGAAAACTGGCTGAGGGACAGAACCCAGAGGGTGGTTGTGGGGGGAGAGTTATCTGATATCAGAAAGGTCACCAGTGGGGTACCGCAGGACTCAGTGCTGGGGCCAGTGTTGTCCAATGTGTTCATCAGTGACATTGGGGATGGTATAAAGGGCAAAATGTGCCTAGTCACTGATGGCACCTAGCTCTGCAGGAGAGTGGGCATGGCTGAAGGGACACAGGACATATATGATGACCTGGAAAAGCTGGGGAGGTGGTCCAGGATCTGGCAGTTTGGCTTCAATTCCAACAAATGCAAAGTTATGCATATTGGAACCAAGAATCCCAAGACAGAGTACTATCTGGGTGGAGTCCTGGTATCAGCATCAGAGGAGGAGAGGGACCTGGAAGTGATGATCACTAGTGATCTGAAGCACTCCACACAGTGCAAGAAAGCAGTAGCAATGGCAAACAAGAGTCTGGGATACATAGCTAGGGATATCAGTAGAAGGAGAGGGGAGGTTATACTTCCCTTGTAAAGGTCACTGGTAAGGCCACATCAAGAGTATAGAGTTCAGTACTGGTGCCCGCAACTCAAAAAGGACATTAACCTGCTGGAGAAGATACAAAGGAGGTCTACAAAGATGGCAGTGAATCAGCAGGTAAGATATATGAGGAGAGTTTGAAAGCACTGAACATGTACTCCATGGAGGGGAGGAGAGAGAGAGAGAGAGAGAGAGAGAGGATATGATTGGGACTTGAAGTACTTTAAAGGTATAAATAAGGTGGATAAGGAGGGTCTCTTTTAATTGAGTGGCAGCCATAACACAAGGGGGGGCACTCTTAAGATGGAGGGTGGGAGGTTTAAGAGGTTGCTCAGGATGCATGTCTTCACAGAGAGGGTGGTAGACACTTGGAATTCACTGCCCGAAGAAGTGATCTCATTGAACACAGTGGGAAGTTTCAAGAGAGGCTGGGATAGGCACAGGGAAAATGTAAGGATCATGGGTAGGGTGGTGGGAGGAGTGGAGAAGAGGGCAGTGACAGTAGCTGAAGCTCCAGACCCTGTAATACACACAGACTAGATAGACAAAATGGCCTTCTTCTGCTGTCATCTTAGTATGTTAGTATGACCCCTACTGTGCTTCCAAACAGTCTCATTTTTATTTCTCTGAGCTAACACATGAGGAGTAATGGCAAACAAATGTAAACATCTCAGAAAATATACAAGTTACACATACACCACTAGTATGTATGTTCCTCAGGACAAAAATACCTTTCAAATGAAGGTAATCACTAAACTGAATTCATTATATATACATATATATATATATATATATATATATATATATATATATACATTAAATATAGCCATCCAAAAGGTGAAAATAGTGAAGAAAAATAAAGATTCTGGTAATCAGATGACCATATTTTAAAAAAATATAATTAATGCAGCTTACAGAATAGGGTCATTTAAAAGGTATTTTTGTCCTGAACAACTTCATGCTAGTTGTGTATGTGTAACTTAAATACTTTCTGAGAAAGTTACATTTGTTCTGCATGACTCCTACTCTGTTGGCTCAAAGAGAAAGATGTGTGGCTGTTTGGTAAGACATTGGTTTGGGGATAGCTGACAGAGGCTGGTAGTAAATGGAGTTCACTCCAAACAAGAGATGGTGATATGGGGTGGGGTACCTCAGGGATCAGTGCTGGATCCAGTCCTCTTTAATGTCTTTATAAGTGAAATTGCAAAGAAGCAGGAAGGAAAGGTTTGACTCTGCATGATGATACCAAGCTCTGCAGCAGGATGGAAAAGTATGAGCAGAGACCTTAGAAGACTTGAACAGTGGTCAAGGGTATGGCAGCTAAGTTTCAACACAAAATTGTAAAATAATGCACTTGGGGCTCTGAAATCCAGGGCAGAGTACAAAATGGGTGGAGTGATATTGACAACATTAAGAAAGTACACATTCAAGAAAAACACGCTTTTACATACAGTTGATTACTGTTTAACAATATTATGCATCTATGGCTGCCACTTTACATCTGATGCATACCCATAATCATGTTTCTCACCTGAAGTGAAAGGGTGTTAGGGTGGAGGCCATAACAGACTCCTTATTTTTGTATTAAAGGGGTCAGATTTTTATAGCAAAAAAGGAAAAGGGTAATTTCTAAAATGTGCATACGAGCATGGGTACCACTTTTATTCAGACAGTAACACCACCACCAGCTACCACTTCAAGACTGCTATTACCCCTGCCTACTACAATCAGGAGAAAACCAGAAGTGGTATAGCAGCACTGAGATCAATATAGTTAAGGCACATTTACCAGAAATTACTGCTTAGAAAAGAATGAGAAAGTGATTGAGATGACAAGCAAGTCCCAGACCAGAGCTTTAGTCTGTTAATAGTATCTTTCTGAGTCTGATTTTTACGTCTGCATGGACCAAGCTCCACAGATGTTATGCCATCATCAGATTTGTATAAGAGCACTTTGGAATCACATGACCAGATCACATCATTTCCAATTATTCTGTTTATGCATCCCTTCTCCTCCATGGACTGCATAAACACCCCCTTCCTGGTGCACTATTCCTCCTTTCCACAACTGTGGAAGGGACAACCACTGTGGACATCATGGCAGCACAGACTTAAACTGCACATGCACAAGTATTGTGCATAGCTAGTTATGTCAGTGCCACCATGTTGCACATGGCTGACTCCTGGGCAAACTGCACATGCATGAGCTTACTCTCATGTGCAGTACCATAATCACTGCAGTACTAGTTATGGCTGACTCCAGTGTGGTGAGATCACCGCATATTCTTTTCAATGCTCTTGCCACTCTTAAAAGCTCTCCACAGCCATATCAGCTCTGACCAGAGTCTGTTTCTAATTGTTGCAGACTAGAATCCCTAACACATAATCTTTCATCCAATTTTTTGTGCTTGTAATTTGATTTCATGTTCACTTTTCTTGTGACAGCAAAGCCAGTGAATGTCCCACATTTTAGGTAGAATCCTAGATTCTCTAAGTTGAAGTATCAAACAAGAAAGTAAACTGGGGGGGAGCAATGGTCAAATACCATGGAGACCTGAAAAGCAGTATCCATATTCCAGTTATACAGTTTTTCTACTCAGTCTACTTTGTTGACTGGACTAACATGGCTACCACATTTCTTTTTTTTTTCTAGTCATAGTCAAAATCTGGTGGTCAGTGACATGCCATAATCTTTATTTGGAAAAAGTGTTCCTAATATACAGTGGTGCCAAATGGTGTCATTGCTGGTAGAATTCTTGAAAAATCCAGTATCTTGGACAAAACAGGCATTTATATAAGTGGCTCAGAAATGTTACCTGAATACCCACATAGCAGCATACAATTGGTTAAAGATCTAGACATGGGGCATGGTCAAAATGCTTGCCACAAAAGTCAAACTACAAAAAAATTGGGGGAAACAGTTTTTTTTTCTGAGAATATACTTTTAATTTATTTATTGTATAATTGGATTTACAACCTTTGAGCCAGAGGCTCGTTTATAAAGGTACCTCATCACAGAGAGGACATAGAGAGTCAATATATGCACAGAATACAATCATACAGAATAACATAGTTTTACATAGTTGCTTGAACACAAAGAGTAATTAAAAAACATTTCAGACTTGACAGGTTGGTACCAGCAGATACTGGCAGTGGAGAGGAAGGTCATGGGGAAGGGGAGGAGGGGGAGGGGTAGTTTGGCCCAGAAGGCTATGTCAATAGTGTTTTGAGAGCAGCAGAGCATCTCCTAGTGACAGGTGCAATAGCAGGTGTTGAACAATTGGTTCCGTAGGGCAATTTTGAAGGGGGCAATTTTGGTGGTGTTGGAGATGGCTGCAGTGAGCGAGTTGAACCAGGATGAGGCTCTGTAGCTGAACGACCTCTGTGCTTGGGTGGTCCTAGTTCTGGGTACCAGTAGGGTGACCTTGTCAGTGGTTCAGGTAGTAACTCTGGAAGGTGTAAGTTGGATGGAGGCAGAAATCCCAGGGGGTGAGAGCCCGAGTAGAATCTTCTTAGTTAGTAGGCAAGTTTGGTAGCGGAGGCATTCATCAAGGCTAAGGAGTTTGGCCATGTCATAGAGCTGACTAGTGTGAGTGAGACTAGGGGCACTGGTCATTAGTCTGCAAGCCTTGTTTAAGGTGAGTCAAATCTTGTTGAGGGCTGTGGAGTCAGCAACACCATAGACTGGAAGGCCGTAATCGACAAGGGACATTACTGAGGACGTAATGGAAAGTCTGAGGGCATCAGGTGGGAAGCAGTCCTTGTGACAGTAGAGGATGCCAAGATGAGCATTAGGGTGGAAGCGAGGGCTAAAATGTGGGCATGAAAGGTGAGGGCTGAGTCAAAGGTGATCCCAAGGTATTTGTAAGAGAAAACTTGTTCAAGTGGCTGATGAGTGCTGGGGAGGATTTGGAGGGAATTGTTGCTGGCTTTGTTCTGGTGGAATGCAAAGAGCAACGCCTTCATTTTTTTTGAGGTTAATGACTAGTCTGCTCTCCTTAAACTAGTTCTCAGCATCATAGAAGGAGCATTGGAGGGAGTCTTGGAGGGAGGTCGGACTTCTGTGGGCGGCATAAATAATGGCGTCATCAGTGTACAGGAGAATATTGCCAGAACAGGCCCTGGACAGGGTGTTTAGGTAGAGGTTAAAGAGTAGTGGGCCCAAGATAGAGCCCTGAGGAACCCCTAAGTGGATGGGATGGGTTTCTGAGAGCATCCCATTGTTTTTGACATGCTGGAAGTGGGCTGATAGGTAACTCATGTACCAGGTGAGGGGGGCAGCAGAGAAACCTGTAAGGTTGAGGGAATTTAGTAGGAGGAGATGGGAGACAGGGTCAAAGGCCTTAGAGAGGTCAATTAACACTGTTCCAGCTAGGGAACTGGATTCCAGGGAGGAGTGCAGGAAGTTGGAGAACTCCATTAATGCTGTACTTTTACTGTGACCAGTGTGGAAGCCATGCTGTTCTGGGCAAAGAATGTTGTATTTTGCTAGACATTCAGTGAGTTGAGTGGCCACCACTTTTTCTAAGGCTTTGGAGAGGGGGGAAGGATTGCGATTGGACAATAGTTGCTGGGGGTGGACCTGTCAACTCCTTTATGAATAGGTATGACTATAGCTATTTTCCATGCTGTGGGGAATTGCCCCAGACAGAGGGACTGGTTTAGTAGGTCAGTGAGTGGGACCAGGACATCATCCAGGACCATCCAGAGTATTTTTGGATCCAGGGAGTCGCTGCTAGGACTGTTGCTGTTTAGCGATTTAAGCAGGAATGGTCTGGCTTCCTGGATGGATAGTTTGCATAGATAGAACTAGGGGGCACTGAGGATCTGAGGGTGGTGGGTCTGGGGTTGGGTCAAAAAAGTTACTCTGGAGGACAGGGCTTAGATCTGTAAAGAAGAAGTTAAGGCAGTTGGCAATGTCAGTGGGGTCAGTAAAGGTGGAGCCATTGACCATAAGTTGGGCTGGAGGGAGCTTGATTTCACATTTATTTCTTTTATATTGTCCCAGAAGTTCTGGGCACACCCCCATGAGGAGGTGAGGGTGGCCTGGTAGTGGTATGCCTTGGCTTTTCAAATGGCCCACATACACCTGTTTTGTGCAGCGTTATATGCTTGTCTGTCAGCCATCCAGGCCAGTCTCAGTGGCTATATGCCAGAGGTTATACCTATCCCTGAGCAGTTGGAGTAGGCAAGGGTGACCCATGGTGAGTTTTGCCTTTTGGAGCGGATCATGCTGAAGGGAGCAAAAAGATCATTTGTTAAAGGCTTGTGAGAAGAGGTCGAGGGCAGCATCAATGTTGGTTGAGTGGCGGATGGGAGACCAATCAATGTGAATGAGGAACTGTTTGAGTTTTTTCAGTCCACCTGGGTGGAGATGCCTGTGCTGTGTGGCTTGGGCTACATGCTTGGGAGTGGGGGCAGACCAGAGGAATAGGAGAGGGAAGTGGTCACTTAAGCAGTCTGGGAGGACTTGAATATCCTGAATCTTTCGGGGGGGAAATTGGAGATAATGACGTCTAGGAGAGTGCAAGTCCCTGTAGTTTGGTTATGTCTAGTGGGTTGGGAGATGAGCTGGGTCAATTGTAATGCAGCAAAGGTGGCTTTTATTGGTGAGGCAGAGGGACTGAGCCAGTTCACACTGAGGTCTCCGACTAGGATTTGTTGTGCTTTATGGGGGAGGGAGGAGAGATATTCAGTGAGAGATGATATTGCTGGGGTCTGATTCCTTGGGGGTATGTAGGAGACTGTGATATAGAGCGGGCTTTTGGAAGGGTCTGAGGTAAGTTTGAGGGTAGGGGCCTGGGCACCCTCTACTAGCTTGGGGGCAGGGAGGGGGGTGGCCAGTGATGGTGTCATGAGCATAAAATGCACAACCACCACCATGTTTACCTGCTCAATCCTCGCAATATAGGGTGTAGCCTGGAAGGGAGACAAAGGAGTCTGGGGTGGACTTAGTTAGCCAGGTTTCTACTAGGGCTATGATATCTGGTTGGTGTAGTATGACCCAGCACTGAATGGCAGTGAATTTTTTCAGCAGGCTGCATATGTTCATAGAGTCCATTGGATCTAGTTGGTGGACTGGTGGGGATAGGGCCTGGGTTGGGGTGGATATTACCAGAGAGGATTAATAGAATGACCAAGGTTCTAGCCCTAGGGTGGCAGTTTGTTAATTTTTTGGGAGTACGTTAAGAGGCAGGGCAGGCAGTAGGGAAACAAGGGGTAGACAGGGTTTGGAGAGTCAGGAAGACACAAAGGCGGTGGAGCCAAGGGGAGCCAGGGAGGGTGGTGGAGTTGGGGAGGAAGCTAGGGGGTCAATGCAGGGGTCCAGGGTGCATTGATATGGTTGGGGGTGAGTGGGTTACACTGGTGAGGTATGTGGGTGCAGTCAACAAAGGGCAAGGGGTAAGGTCTGGCAGATGGGAGGTGAGCCTCAGGATGCTTATGAAAATGAGACTCATAAGGTGGAGGTGAGCATTCATGGTGTCAGGTAGCCTTGGAGGCAGAGCAAAGTGGCTGGGGGGTAGCCAAAGCTTTAAGAGCTTTAAAAACCGAGAGAAGATTTTCTTGGCTTGGTGGTAGGACTGCTGACTTTTGTCTCAAGGATACAAGGTTTGAGACCTGTGGTGGGATATCAGGGAGTATTTTTAGTTGACTATGGAGCCAAAAAGCTTTAAGAGCTTTAAAAAAGTGAAATTTATCTAGGTTTGTTGGCCAAGTGGTAGAGCTGCTGACTTTGGTGTCAAGCGTACATGGGTTGAGACCTGCAATGGAGCAGCAGAAAACTATTTTTTAGCTGACTATGGAACAAGAAGCTTTAAGAGCTGTGGAACAGAGGGAGTAAATGGCATGACTTGTTGGCTTAGTGGTAGAGCTGTTGACTTTGGGGTCAATGGTACAGGATTTGAGACCCACAGGGGACAGTAGCAGATAAGGGCAGTAGGAGAGATGCAGAGTGGAAAAAACAGGGGCTTGGAGGGTGCTATAGTGACTCCTAGTGGCCAGAAACCAGTAGTAACAAATAGGGAGTGGAGATGAGGAAAGTGAACAGAGTGGTGGTTAGAGGGGCACAGCAGCAACCTCTCGTGGTCAGAGAGTATAAGCTGCAAATGGGAAAGTGGAGAGGTCACATGAAATGTCATGTGATCTGTAAGCAGCAATAAATGTAAAGTCAACTCTGGGTGGGTGGAGCAGTTGGTGCATAGCCCCAACGGGGTAACACCTCTCCACAAGAGCACTGGAAGGAAGGAGGCTTTACCTATTAAGGCTCTCTGGAGTCCCCTGTTGCATGCACCTCAGCTGTGCAGTGTTCTGACACAGAATAGATTCAATGCTCTGACTGGATAAGAGGATTGACTCAATTTACAGGAAAAGCACTCCCAGATACCAGAAAATGATTTGAGGGTTTCAGATTACATATCAGAATTTGAGCTTTCTGTGATTTCATGGAATATAGCTGGCTACAAATCTAAACTATAAGAGCTTGATGTATTGGCTCACATCACTAAGTTTGCCATTTTATGCCTACAAGAGACCAAGGGCCAGATATTCAAAATGTTGCACTGGGCAAAATTGTTTGCGTAGGTTTAGCGCAGGATTAGCATGTGTTTGCAATATTCAAAAGGCCAAATAGCGCATGCAAACTGCATTAGCGTCGGGCAAACTCATAATGTATGCAAGAGGCAAACTGAGGGTGTGTGTACATGAATACAGGCTCAATGCTATATTCAGCGAATAGCGCTGCACAAACTGGTTTTGTGCGACTTAGCGTGACACTTAGCACAGTGCACATTACCGCCCAGGGAAAAGGTAGCCTTAACCCTGGGCAATCAGCTTTGCATGACATTTTGGCTTTGCTCAGTGGTTGCATGGCTTTTGCGTGGCTTTGCATGACTGTAACAAATAAATATGACACATAGACAAAGCCAGACATAGAGGAAACATGCTGCTCACTGATGGCATCACAATGATGCTATCATCTGCCACCAGTCCCAGCCATGCCAGGCAGTAAGTGGCGACCCCACCACCAGTGGACAGCATGGCAGTTTGGCCACACAGCACACACCTGTGGACCACTCTTCTGTGGACACCAACAGATGCCAGCACACACATGCAGCACTGTGGGCATGGAGGATGTTGAGGGGAGAGTGTATGGGTGGCCAGGATGTGCCACAGACCAGGTGTGGCCACAAGGTTGGGACACATCATGCAGTTCACATGGGCCCTTATTGGGAATACTCCAACAACAGTGTGCCTTTCTGATAATATATGCCCCCCTGGCTACATACTGCAATGCTGTACAACTGCCACAGCACACAAAGTCGGACATGTATATGTCACTGTGAGCATCCCATGCCAGATTTGCAGCATCTGTGGGTCACACAACAGCATAACAGTAATGCCCACTGTCAGTAAACACCTGCATGTTGAGCCTGTCACTGTGTATAGTGCAGTCATCAGCACTGCCCTACACACCATAGGCAGTGCTGTGTCCACACACTACTGGCGCCCTTGCTACTGTAGTGTTTGCTGTGTACTGTAGCATGAACTACAATATGACAGTTGCATGCAGCACCACCACCATCTGTGCCTATGCTGTGTTGTTCCTTGGGGTACGATATTCTATGCTATGCTGTACTGTTTACATGTAGCCTACAGCTATCATCATGCACTGCCAGACTGACCTACAGGTGGAGCTGTGATCAGATCTGACCAGCCCCTGTACTTCCAGACTGACCTACAGATGGAGCTGTGGGACCCTGCAGTAATGCTGGTCAAACTGCATGCAAATCAGGGCATAATGAGATGCTAATCTGGGTGTTTACCCAGACACTACCTAAGTAGGCTCATTTGCATGTCACTTTTAAATATGGCAAAGTTTAGCACCGGGCAAACATTTTTGCACCAGGCTAATGGTTTAGCCCTGTGCTAAACCTGTGCAAATGTGTTAGCACTGTGCAAACAGTTTGGAGAATATTGTACAGTTTTGAACACTGTACTTTCACATGCACTGCTGCCTACAGCTGTACTGGGTCCACACATTTGCTGGCACACACATTGGCCACATAGTTCACCTCTATCTACCTTCCCATCACTGTGCACTGTGTTGCTGTTGTGGTTTGCACTTTCTGGTTGCTATATTCAGAGCTGTCTTATTCCAGGGCTAAGTTTGCCAAGCACTCCCAGCCCAGTTTTCCCGGCCTCATTCCCATGCTATATTCAGAAGCTGTTTGCCCCAGGTGATTCCTTTTGAATATTCCTTTTGAATATAGCTTGCTTTGTTCCCCAGGCAGTGTTACTTTAGCCTTGGGGCAAAGTTTTGAAAATCTGGCCCCTAGCATGAAAAGACAGGTGACATTAACTTAAAAGGTTTTTGCACTTTCCATAGACCAGGACTGAAAAATGCTAAACTAGAAGAAGTAATAATACATATAAAAATAAATATATTTAGTAAGATATCTGAAGTTGCAAGTGAAAATACATTTGTCACAGTAAGATTAGTTAGACCAAAGGCCTCTATCATGCTAACAGTGTGTTACATACCACCTACAAAATCTAATTTCTACATAAAAGAAACCTGGTTGAACTTGGAAAAATATACAGTACAAACATGATAACTACTGAATACCCAGAAGACTGTTTTGCTTATGGTGGGTGACATTAATGCCAGAATTGGGACTTATGGATTAGTGGATAATTCAATATTAAATTGTATATACCCAGAAGCAGGAACTTGAGAGTGTAAGTCAAAGATCAACACTTAAATCTCAATGGGAAAAAAACTAGTAAACGTACTAAAACTAATGTTATTTTCTCTTAAATGGTGGGTTGAATTGGGATAATGAGGGTTTTGCTGCATTTGTCTCCAGCAAGGGGGAAACAGTCATTAATTTTGCATTTTGAAGGGGCCATCCTAGTTATTGGAAACAGCTGCAGAGAACAAAAAGCGATCATTTCCCTATAATTTTATTTGGGCAAAAAGATGAATTAGATAATAAACAATATAAAAAATGGACAATCCAGTAAATAAAGAACTAGAAATTAGATATAAAAAAGAATAATTTGGTCAAATGTATTAGAACAACAAATTATAGAAAAAACAGATACTCTTTTTGAACATTTAAATAGTGGGCCGGTAGAACATACAGAGGCACTATTCATGAATAGAAAATTGCAACTATTATTTCAGTCACCAAAACTGGACCTATATAAGGTCTGTACAACAGGGGCAAAAAGGAAAAAAAAACATGAAACACAGAAAGGATGGTTTGATAATGAATGCAGAGAGAAAACATACAAGTTAACCTCGATTCCTACGAAATATAAAAACTGTAATTCAGTGAATAATGTGGTTTTAGTAAAAAAAGAAAGGAAAATCTATAAATTATTCATAAAGCAAAAAAAAAAAAACTGGCTATCAAAAACAATTGCATGATACAGGCAATCAATAGTAAGGATACCAAGCTCTTCTGGACCGTGGCAGCTTATGGATGTAACGCATCTGCAAAAGAAATAGATAATTTTGTTGCTATGAATACAGCATTATTCAGACTTGTTACATAACAGAGAGAGGAAAACAGAATGGTACCTCTTGGATCTTGAGCAGATAGTTGATCATTTTCCAGAATTACGCAAAACTAAATTTTAACAGCTATTAAAAAACTCAAATTAAACAAACCCCAGGGCCAGACATGATACCAGGGGGAGAATTTAGACGTTGGAACTCTGAATAGGCTCAAGTGCTCATGGGTTTCTTTAGTAGATGTAAAGAATAAAATCATATCCCTAATTCCTGTTGAAGTTCTGTTATTATTCATATCTTCAAAAAGGGAGATAAAACTGATCCTGTAAATTATCACCCCATTTGTTTGATAGACATTATGGAAAAATATCTTCTCTAGGATTTTCCTGGATAGGTTTCTAAGAGAAATGCAAAGGTTGGGAGATCTGTCCAGCCCAGGCTGGAGTCCATGAAAATCACTCAAAGATGAATAATATCTTCATATTACATCATTTAAATGAAAAACAATATATACATTTAAGACAATAAAAACTGTATGCTGCTTACATTGATTTCTCAGCAGCCTTTGATACCATAAATAAAGATACACTATGGGCTATGATGTTGAGTTGGGGGATTTGTCCAATATGAATAAATAGCAGTAGACTACTTAACTCTGAAACATGGGCCCAAATCAAAACTACCCAGAGGAACATTTCTGAGAAATGTTATTAAAATGTAGGAGTGAGACATGGATGTATCCTTGCCCCAACTCTGTTCTCAGTATACATAAATAAGCTATTAATTGATCTGACAGACATGCCTTCTGATTCATTGAAAATTGGAAAGGAGAATTGCTCTGTGTTAGCATATGCAGATGATCTGCTCTTGCAGTCTTAACGTTAGCTAGTTTACAAAAACAATTAAACCAGCTTTCTGACTTTTCAAAAGAAAATTACCTAAAAATAAATATGCAAAAGTCAAAAATCATGATATTCGGAACATGAAATAAAAAATTTAAATGGCACATAGATACATGACAACTAGATGTAACAAGGGAATATCAATTCAGATGACACGTTAAACTGAGGTCCCATATGCCTGTATTGGTGGTAGTTCAGGTGGATGTTAAAGATCCCATGGCACTTATCGAAAAGAGTAGGGGAATCTCCCCAGTGTCCTGGCCAAATTTCCTTCAATCACTAAAAATACCACCAACAACTTAATCTGGTTCAAGGTCAGTTGGCATTCATCTGTATCCCCCCCTCCCCCGGGTCGTGCCTGAAAATAGGCAGGATTTGTCTAGTGCACTTACCCGGTCAACAAAAACTGAAAAAAAAAAAAGAAATAAAATGTTTTGGGCTCATCATTTCTCAGTCATTGTCATGGAGAGCACATTGTGATTGGCTTCTAAAGAAAATAAAAAAATACCAACAATGCCCTTGGGAGGTTTAATGTCAAATATGGAGGGAGTACTATAAGACCACTACTGAGAGTAATCGAAGCAAAATGTAACTGCCAGATTTTATTTGGAGTAGAAATATAGCATCATAAATATCTGGACCAAATGGAAAAACCTGCCCTTCAGATGTTAAGATGGGCAGTTGGTTTTCCAAAAACAACTCCAGCTCATTTTGTATGAGCAGAGCTGGGCTTACTCAAATTACAAGCATTAGCTGACACAAGATCTATAAAGTTTTGATTAAAAATCAGTAAACTCCCCAAGGTAAGACAGGTTAAGAAGTACATGGCTCAAAAAATATACTGGGTACAGATTGATTATAGAAAATTGAGGTGGTTATTTCTGGTTAAGAATATACTTGAAACAGTGGGCTGTCTGGTTCTGTATAGGTTATCCCTTCAGGATATATCTATAGGAGTCAATATACATATTATTTTAAAAATCTATTGATTCCCAGAAATAAAGAGGGGAGATGCCACTGTTCCTGGCAAGTACTGCCCTATACCACTTCTACCCTCATCTGTCAAGCTCCAAGAATCCCCAGTCCTCTCAAGGTCAAATGATTTCCTCCATGCCTCAAACACACTTTCCGCTGTCTAATCAGGTTTCAGAAAGTATCACTGTACCACTACATCCCTTATTTGCTTTACTGATGCCATTCACAATGCAGTGGATCAAGGTCTGATCACTGTGGGCATTTTCATTGACCTTGTGAAGGCTTTTGACTTGGTAACCCACTCCCTCCTCCTAAATAAACTAAGTGCCTTAGGCCTCTCTCCATCCTCTGTGTCCTGGTTCAGATCCTACTTAACTGGCTGCTTCTGGTCAGTAAAAGCCACAAATTTCCAATTCTCCTCCCTCCCTCCCTATCCTTTCTGGTGTACCCCAGGGTTCAATTCTCGGGCATGTTCTTTTTTCCCTGTTTATTAACTTCCCCTCTGTGTGCACCCACACCAAGATCCACATGTATGCGAATTATACCATCCTCTTCCTTTCTGGTCCATCCACTTCAACTGTCCAAACACCCATGCAAAATGACTTTTCAGCGGTTACCTCCTGATTCAGTGCAATTGTCTGAATATAAACATAATAAAAACAGTTGCCATGACTTTTGGAACCAAGCAAATCCTGGCTAGGATTCATGCCCTACCCTCCTTCCTTTCTGGGGCATCCACTCCCCTTGATGATGTCCCCACCTACAAGTACCCCAGAGTCTGTCTCGATCCCTCACTTAACTTTTCTTCCTACATTAACACCCTCCACTCCAACCTGCACCCAAAACGAAGGTTACTCTATTGCCACAAGGCCAGCCTTTCCCTCCCTGTTAGATGCATCTTAATGGTTAAATGGATCCTCCCTGCTTTCAACTATGCTGGTGTAGTTCTAAGTGCTGCCCCTGCAACCTCCCTCTCCAAACCTCATGTGCTCTACTATGCTTTCTCTAGGTTCACCTCAAATTCTCCCCATTTAACTCAACACTGTGACCTATATTCCTCCCTATTCCTCCAATCCCTGTCTCAGAGATGCGCTTCAGACTGCTCCAGCTTCAAATCCAAATTCTGGTTTTTGGACTCTTCCACCATACGTTGCTTCCTTCCTCAAACCTGCCACTCACTCTCCATACAACTTGTGGTCAGTCAGGGGTCAGTCCTTTGCCCTACCATGAGCCCACACCTCAGCCAAGAAAATAGCTTTCTTTTATAGGCTTCCTTCCCTCTGGAACAGCATTTTCCCCCAAACCCACCTCACCCCATCATTTCCTGATCTTAAGCGCTTATTGAAACCTACCCCCTCCCTTTATGCACTTGCCTCCCTCCCTAAGACTTTTTGCATTCTAACCCTGTCTTGCATCTCCTTACTCCTGTTCCAAGGCAGCAGGCTCTATATGTGATTTTGCACTTTATAGCTGTTATCTACTGTCTATATATGCAACCCTATTCTGTAAATATTGTAAAATACTCACTGTACCATATAAAAAACTACCCAATGTAAATAGCTCCCTTATATACACTGTATTGTATCTTGCTTACCCTCTGTTGTATTGTACCCCCTTCCCTGGGTTGCTCCTGGAAATGAGCAGTTGCTCATGGTGCCTTTCCCAGTTTTCAAATTTTAAGTAAATAAATAAATATAAATCATGTGACCTGGAGAAGATAGCGTCATCCAGATTTGCTACATGGTATACAGTTAATGACTGTGCACATTTTTTTTGATATTACCAAGATCTTTTGAAACATCCTCTGCTCTGGATAATGTACGCAAGATTTAGAATAGGTTTTTTGGATTCAAATGTGTATACAGGAAGGTTGCAGAAAATCAGTGATCCAATATTTTCACTTTGTTACTGTATGGGGACAGAAGATGAAAATCTTTTGCATTTTATATTAAGGTGTAAACAGTATAACAATGTAAGAAAAAATGGTTGGGTCCAGTCATTTACTCTTTACAGGGATGTGTTGATCATGATCACTTAACAATTCAGCTGACAGCAAAATATGATTTTGTCATGAAGAGAATGGCTAATTATCCCTTTTATGTTCCGAGGATTTGAAAGAAAATGATTAGGTCAATTGTATATGTATGAATGACATATTTATTAATCTATAAATCCTGAATACCTGTACTGTATGACTATGAATATTGTAACTTTTTTATATTTTTTTTACATATTTTTGTAATATATTTGTAATGATCTTTAAAATTGATCCATCAATAAACGAATACTGAATACAGTGGTGCCACAGCAGAAGCATCACTTTTAAAGCACCTTTTTCCCATTTTCTTACCCAAGTCTAACAGGTAAGAAAAAAACATGTGGTGCAAGTTATGCCAAAGGCGATTTGCAAAAATCGCCATTGTGCCAGGGATCCTGCACCTGATTCTGTATTGAGCAGGGTCCCTGTGGCAATGTCCAATGACTTCCTCCAAACTGACCGGTACACTAAATGGATGGTGTACATGAATGGGTGGCTGGAAGCCTGTGGCATTGATTGTGCAAGGGCTCAAGTGCCCCCCCAGCCATGATCCCCACTAAGGAACATATGAAGGCCTTGCGGGGCTATCAGACCACCCCATGCCCCAATCCACAAGTATAGAGAAATGCCCCACAGGCTATACCACCCCTCAGCCCTGACCCGGAAAGATAGACTCAGTAAATGCCCCACAGGGCTATCGGCACCCCCAAGCCCTGATCCCTGAACCCTGATATAATGTCAATCTGTGGAATAATAAAATGAAAAAATGTTTCCACAATACCTGTAACCCTGATAGTTTAGTGCCCCCCCACTCAGCAGTGCCAGACCACCCCACCCCCAACCCATACTCAACCAGCGACTGGCACAGCCCAACTTTCACCATCATAGCCAGCCACCGACTGAGCTCTGCAAGATCATGTACTGTAAATAGTACATCCTCAGTGAATGACAGCAGCTGTCATTCACTGAGTGCATACTATTTACAATATGTGCCCTTGTGGGGCTCAGTCAGTGACTGGCCACAGAGGTGAGAGGTAGGGTGTGCCAGCTGATGGCTCAGTATGGGTTGGGTGGGAGCGAGTGGTTTGGCAATGCCAGGTGGGGGGCCACTAGACTACCTGTGGGGCATTTCTGTATCCTTGGGGACCAGGGTATGAGGGGGGTCCAATAGTCCTGTGGGGCTTTTACATTAATTTATATGGGGAGTGGGACTGGGGAGATCATAGTCCTGTGGGGCTTTTACATTAATTATTACAGGGAGGGGGACTGGTGGGGCCATAGTCCTGTGGGGCTTTTACATTAATTTATATGGGGAGGGGGACTGGTGGGGCCCATAGTCCTGTGGGGCTTTACATTAATTATTACAGGGGAGGGGACTGGTGGGGCCATAGTCCTGTGGGGCTTTTACATTAATTATTACGGGGAGGGGGACTGGTGGGGCCATAGTCCTGTGGGGCTTTTACATTAATTATTACAGGGAGGGGGACTGGTGGGGCCATAGTCCTGTGGGGCTTTTACATTAATTATTACAGGGAGGGACTGGTGGGGCCATAGTCCTGTGGGCTTTACATTAATTATTACAGGGAGGGACTGGTGGGGCCATAGTCCTGTGGGGCTTTACATTAATTATTACAGGGAGGGGACTGGGTGGGGCCATAGTCCTGTGGGGCTTTACATTAGTTATTACAGGGAGGGACTGGTGGGGCCATAGGTCCTGGGGCTTTACATTAATTATTACAGGGAGGGACTGGTGGGGCCATAGTCCTGTGGGGCTTTACATTAATTATTACAGGGAGGGGACTGGTGGGGCCATAGTCCTGTGGGGCTTTACATTAATTATTACAGGAGGGACTGGTGGGGCCATAGTCCTGTGGGGCTTTTACATTAATTATTACAGGGAGGGGGACTGGTGGGGCCATAGTCCTGTGGGGCTTTTACATTAATTATTACAGGGAGGGGGACTGGTGGGGCCATAGTCCTGTGGGGCTTTTACATTAATTATTACAGGGAGGGGGACTGGTGGGGCCATAGTCCTGTGGGGCTTTTACATTAATTATTACAGGGAGGGGGACTGGTGGGGCCATAGTCCTGTGGGGCTTTTACATTAATTATTACAGGGGGAGTTGCTTTACCTATGGGGGATCCATTGGGGCACATAGGCGCAACCACTGGTTGACACAAAATACACTTACACCAGCTAATAGCTGGTGTAAATGCTCTTGCTGGTATAAATGCCCTTTGACGGATGTCCTCCAGGGGTTGCTCTAGAATGCCAGAATAGGGGATGTGGCAGTCTCCCTTACAGAATGGGGTGTAACCACTGCCATAAACCCCCTTGCTCCACGTCGCAGAGGGTTTATGGCACAAATTGTGGCATAAGTCCACTTTGGTGCAGCAGCCTGTGACATGTCACAGGCTACTTTGCAGAATCCCAAATGTCGGAACACTTGGTGCAATGTGCTACTTGCACCATTCTCATTGGTGCAAGTCACTTTGTCACATTTCTAATATTTCAAGAATTGGGGCCATGGTTTCTAACCTTTATTCAAATTATATAGCAATTGATACAAGTTAGTAAGGATAGCAAGAATGGTTCTTTCTAGAAAAAATGGTCCTGAACCTATCAAAAATCCAGTCAATGTTGTTTGGTTCTAACTACAATTTGAAAAACACTGCCCTAAAGTTTTGCACCAATGCACACAACGGTATCTGTTTAGAAAAAATCAGCTGCTTTAAATATCTTGGAGTAAACTTAGATTTCACTCTTACCTTCAGTACCTATATTCAAAAACACAACCAACCTGCTTCACCAAAGGCTTGCTTCTCTGTACAGAATCCATAAGTATCTAATGCCTGAAACCAGATACAGAATAGTACAGGCAATTTTGCTCCCTATACTGGACTATGGCTCATTGGTCACCGATGCTGCTAATAAAACAATACTACAGAAGAAGCACACTCTTTGCCACAAGATTTCCAGATCTTCAACAGGTAGCAATAGCAGGACGAATCACTGCCTTTCCCTAAACACTTTAAATTGGCTTACATCAGAGCTCAAATCCAGCCTGACACTTGCCAGATTTACTAAAAGAACTATGATAAAAAATTCCCCCACTTACTTAGCTGAACAGCACGAGTTTGTCAACTTACCCTCCTCTTGACCAACCTTGAAAAATAACCTAAAAATTCCTTTTTTTCAAACAAACATTGGACAACGCTCCTTCAGTCATTGCACCCCCTTCCTCTAGAATACAATCCCCCCATTAAAGAATTGCCAACTGTGTTTGCTTTGTCAAATTATCGGAAAGAATTTTACCTAACACTCAATGCCTGTGACTATTTTGTGTAAATACCTCATATACCCTCTTTGCATCTGTATCCAATGTAGTATCCTTTGCATCTGTACTCAGTGTAGTAGCTGCACCAAATTTCTTGCAATTAATTGTGCTTTCTCTGCACCATCTGTTTCAAGTATGTAATTTGCTGTCAGTGATTGAATATTTTAGTTATGCAGCCTGCACCCAACAATTGTATATATTTCCTCAAATATCTGTGCAACCGCACCTGGCTTGTGACTGAAAAAGGCAATTGTTGCCAGTGCACTTTCCTGGTTACCAAAGTGAAAATAAATTAATTTTTTATATTTTTATTTATTGAGGATTTATTGGAATTACAAACCTTTGAGTCAGAGACTCTTTTATGAAGGCTCCATGTCAAACAGAATAAATAAAAAATAAATAACAGTAAAAAAAAAATAAAAGATGCTATAAAAAATAGGGTTGACCATATTCAGACCACCTTGTGGGAGGAATAGGTATGTAACATTTCTTTTAATTGGGTTTAGTGTACTGCCCCATGATGCCTGAAAAAATATGCTTAAAATTGAGATTTCTACAGCCTTTGATGGGGGAAAAACATGAATGATATACAGGAATAAAGGAATGAGATAGGTTTTAATTAAATAGGTTCTTTTCTTCTACGCTTTTGCCATCTATTCCATTGTCCTGGATTCACCCTTTCCCCACAAAAGGCAGACCACCCGTGTGTTGTTGTGCTCAGATCAGCAATCAATTTATTGTAAACCACATTTTCTTTTTGTTCACATTATCATCATCATTATCATCTTTTTATTGTCATATTACACCTCTTTAATTAAATTGCATTACATAATCAACATTGGTTCAAGATCCTCCTCTGCTTCTTCTCGCCTCCCCAGGTGAAAACCTGGGAGCTTTCTTCTCTTTCTTATAGGTAAGGGTGAAAACTGAGACTGCTTTCTTCTCCTTCTCTTGCTTCTCCTTCTTCTCCATTTTTTTCTTCTTCCCCCATCCCATTTTACTAACATACTAACATACTAATTGCCAGCAGATTAGGCCTTATGGTCTATCGAGTCTGCCCGAACCTCAGATCCCTAGTTGGGTGCCGAGGCCCCCCGTGTTCCAGAAACCCCTATCATCCATCCCCACCCTCCTGGGCCAGGCTGTCATCTGATACATCCGCTTTCTGTGTCTGTCCCACCCTCTCTTGAAGCCCTCCACTGGATCTCTGAACCAGCTCACCAGGCAGTGCATTCCAAGGGTCCACCACCCTCTTAGTGAAAAACCTCCTCCTCTTTCCCCCCTCACCCTTCCACCTTTAAACTTCAAACCATGGCCTCCAGTGATACTTCCCTGCTTTAGCCTAAAGATTCCCTCCATGTTTACCCTATTTATTCCCTTGAGGTACTTGAAGACCTCAATCATGTCCCTCCTGTCTCTCTTCTCCTCCAATGTATGTTCCTTTTCAAGTGTGGTCTCCAGTACTGTACACAGTACTCAAGGTGTGGTCTAACCAGTCCATTGTACAGCGGCAGAATCACTTCCCTGCTCCTAGAGGTGATCCCCCTTACGATGCATCCCAACATCCTGTTTGCCATGCTAGCCACTCATAGAAACATAGAAACATAGAAACATAGAAGTTGACGGCAGATAAGGACCGCAAGGCCCATCCAGTCTGCCCATTTCTTTTTCTACCTTATAAATGTGCCATCGGCCTTTGCTCTGTCAGTGACCTATCTATTCATAGTCATTTGTATTGCTCCCTTATGCCTATCCCATGCCTGTTTGAAGCCCTGCACTGTATTCATAGCCACCACTTCTTGTGGTAAGCCATTCCATGCATCTACCACCCTTTCTGTGAAAAGAATTTCCTCACATTCCCCTTAATCGGCCTCCCTCTAATCTCATGCTGTGTCCTCTTGTCCTGCTATTTTCTTATATTTAAACATGTTAGACTCTTTCACCTTGTTTATGCCCTTAAGGTGTTTAAATGTCTCGATCATATCACCTCTCTCCCTCCTTTGCTCAAGGGTATACATATTGAGCTCCATTAATCTGTCCTCATATGTCTTCTGATGCAGTCCCTGCACCATTTTGGTTGCCCTTCTCTGGACTGCCTCAATTTGGTTAATGTCCTTGTGAAGGTGTGGCCTCCAATACTGCACGCAGTACTCCAGATGGGGCCTAACCAATGTCTTGTACAGAGGGATTATTACCTCCCTCTTACGACTTGTGATACCCCTACTAATACACCCTAACACCCCCCTAGCCTTACCTGCTTTAGGGTCTGCTTGGATGATTTTAGGTCATCAGTGATGATGATGCCCAAGTCTCTTTCTTCCTTTGTGACTGCTAGCAACTCCCCTCCCAGCCTATAAGTGGCTTCAGGGTTTCTCTTCCCTATGTGCATGATTTTGCACTTCTTTGCATTAAATCCCAGTTGCCACTCTTCTGACCATTCTGCTAGTTTATCCAGATCTCTTCTCATTCTGCCCACCCCATCTGGATCATCTACTCTGTTGCAGATCTTGGTGTCATCTGCAAACAGACAAGCCTTACCCTCTAGTCCATCTGCGAGGTCACTAATGAAGATGTTGAATAGGACTGGCCCCAGGACTGATCCCTGAGGTACCCCACTTGTGACTTGCATCTCTTCTGACTGTATACCATTTACCACCACTCTCTGTTTTCTGCCAGTCAACCAGTTTGCCACCCAGTTGACCAACTTCATGACCACCCGAGCCTACCTAGCTTATTTATCAATCTTCTATGTGGAACAGTGTCAAAAGCTTTGCTGAAGTCAAGTAGGCGACATCAACTGCTCCCCTTGGTCCACCACTCTGGTTACCCAGTCAAAGAAATCTATGAGATTAGTTTGACAGGACCTTCCTTTTGTAAACCCATGCTGTCTTGGATCCTGTGCCCTATGGATTCCAGGTGTTGCACTATCCTTTCCTTAAGGTGCCTCCATAATCTTGCCCACTACTGAGGTAAGACTGACCGGTCTGAAGTTCCCCGCCTCCTCCCTGCTACCACTCTTGTGGAGTGGGATCACATGAGCCCTCTCCAGTCTTCTGGGACCTCTCCTGTGCTCAGAGACTCACTAAACAATTCTGCTAATGGCTCTGCTAGTTCCTCCTTTAGCTCCTTAAGTACCCTGGGATGTATGCCATCAGGTCCCATTGCCTTATCCACCTGAGCTTAGCAGCTCTTGTAGGACCCTTTCTTTGTGAAGGGAGTAGTGCTCACCTCCCTCCCCTGTGTCCATGATGCTGAGCTGTGGGCCCTGCCCTACCTTCTCTTCAGTAAATACTGAGCAAAAGTATCTATTTAGGATAGATGCCTTTACAGGGTCCTCCTCCTCACATGCTCCCTTTTCTCCATTAAGCTTAGCAATCCCCTCTGGACTTTCTCCTTTCACTAATGTATCTATAGAAAGTCTTGTCACCTTCTTTACTGTTCGTGCTAGTGTTTCCTCAGTTTGGGACTTTGCCTGCCTTACTGCCTTACCTGCTTCCCTTAGGGCAGTTTGGTATGCCTCCCTATCTTCATCCCGCTGTGTTCCTTATATTTTCTGAAGGCCAGCCTTTTGGCTCTGACCTTTTCTGCTACTGTATTTGAGAACCAAAGTGGTTTCCTTCTTCTTTTGCACTTCCTTTTCTGTCTAACACAATGGGATGTTGCTTCAAGTATTGTATCCTTAATGCTTGCCCACTTTGCCTGTACCTCCTCACCTGTGTTTCTTTTGCCAGGGCTAGCTTAACTCTGTTGGCCATCTTATCAAAGTCAGCTCCTCTGAAGTCCCATATTTTGCTTTGGAATGGGATGATTTAGATGTAGTAGCCAAATTGAACCATACCATGTGATGGTCACTGGCCCCCAGGTGACCTTCTACCTGGAGATCTGTGATCCCTTCTTTGTTAGTCAGTACTAGATCTAGGATAGCCCTGTCTCTTGTGGGTTGCTGTACCAGTTGTTTGAGGCCCTCCCCCTGCAGGGAATCCACTATGAGTCTAGTTCTGGCAGATGTTCCTGCTGGTATTGACCAATCTGTATCTGGCATGTTGAAGTCTCCCATTATCAGAACCTCCCTTTAGCTGTCATGTTTTGTATATCTTCTAACAGTAATGTGTCTATGTCCTCCCTCTGGTCTGGGGCCTGTAGACAACCCCAGTTCTTATGGCTGTCCCATTTCCTGTTTCCAGGGTGACCCACAGTTCTTCTGGCTCCTTATGTATTCTGAATTTCTGTAGCTTTGATATTTTCATTAACATACAGGGCCACCCTCCCCCTTTGCACCTCGGTCTCTTCTGAACAATACATAGCCAGGTACTGAAGTCTCCTAATGTGGTTACTGGTAAACCAATGCCTCACTAATTGCTACTATGTCCAGTTTAGCCTCTGACATAATTGCCTGCAGGTCTGGGATCTTATTTCCCAGGCTGTGAGCATTTGTGTACATGATTTTCCATTGGCCAGATTTTGGTGTGTTAGTTGTTGGGTGAAGTTTGGCATTACCCCTGTGCATCGTATGGGGAGACAAACCTTTTTTCTTACCTGGTGATGCAAATGAACGGCAAACACGCTGAATTCCTGTTTGACCACTAGCTGAGGGGGAAGGGGTGTTCTTCCCATTTGACGTATGGGGTGCTGCACCCCTCTCCCCATTTGCTAGTTTAAATATTCTGCAAAGACGTCAAACTTCTGCCCCAATGCACTGACTCCATCTTTAGTCAGATGCAGTCCATCAAATTTAAAGAACTTTCGCTCCCAGAACTGTTGCCAGTTCCTACAAATCTGTGTCCTTTTTCTGGCACCAGTCCTTGAGCCACGTGTTTAGCTCCCCTATCTCCCCTTCTCTGACCTTCCGTCCATCTGCTCCTTCTCCCAGACTGGCAGGATCTCAGAGAAGGAGATGCCAGACGAAATAGATGATAGTTTGTCACCCAGCCTAGTCAGGTGTTCCTTGGTCTCCACAACTGACCCGGCTGGCGAGATCATTAGTCCCTATGTGTGTACTAGGACATCAATGTTTTCTCCTGCTTTGTGAACAATTTAGCAATGCGGTCAGTGTCTCCATGCTGATGTACCTGGAGACATCTGACCATCACCCTGGCTGGAGATGGGTATCAACTCCCCGAATCATGGAGTCTCCTATGATCAGAATGTTTTGGATTTCCTTTGTGCTTGTTTAGTTTTGGTTCCTGATTTGGGTGAGTATTGTTGTGCTAGCTCCTGTGCCACAGTGTCCTGCTCTGCAGTGTCTTCTGCCTCTTTATTTGATTTCAGAGATAGAGGCAGATACCTGTTTGTAGTGTTTATATGGTTTTTGGAGGTAATGTGTCTCCTGCACTGCTCAGAGTTATTCATACATGCATCCACCATGACCCCTAGGTCTTTTTCCCCTATTGAGGCCTCCAGCACCTCCCCTCCCAGGATTTACCTGTATTTAGGATTTCCCCACCCAAGATGTAACACCTTGCACTTGGTGATATTGAAATTTAATTTCCATGTGTGGGCCCAGCTTTCCAGGGTGTACAGGTTCCCTTGCAGTGCCAACCTCCCCTCTTGCCCCTCAACTACTGCTCCCATCTTGGAGTCATCAGTGAAGAGACTCATTTCACACCCTATACCCTCCCTGATGTCCGATATGTATGCATTAAACAGGATCGGACCCAGGACCGAGCCCTGCGGTACCCCACTACTGACCTCTCTAGGGTTCAAGAGCTCCCCACCAACCACTACTCTCTGAGTGCATTCAGCTAGCCAGTTTTCAGTCCATCTGACCATCAAAGGGCCTACTCCCAACTCCATCAGTTTCTCCACCAGACCATTGTGGGGGACAGAGTCAAACGCCTTGCTGAAGTCCAAGAATAATACATTCACAGTTTTCCCCTGTCCAGTTCTGATGTTACCCATTCGTAGAACTCCACAAGATTGGTTTGACATGATCTACCTGGCACAAACCCATGTTGCCAACTTTCCAGACCTCCCACCTCCTCCAAGTACACCCCCAATTATTCCTTTAGTATACTCTCCATTAATTTTCCCACCACCGAGGTCAAACTGATGGGTCTATAGTTACCTGGTACTTCCCTCAACCCTCCATTTATGGACTGGCACCAGATGTGCCTCTTGCCAATCCCTAGGTACCCTCCCTGTCTCAAGTGACCTGTTGAAGAGCTCCGCCAGGGGTGCAGCTAGTATGTCCGCCAATTCCCATAGTACTCTTGATGAATGCCATCCTGCCCAGGAGATTTATCTTTCTTTAGAGCCTTGAGGGCTAACCACACCCTTTCGGCGGAGATAGCATCATCTGTCCCCTCCACCTTAATGGCCTTTTTATCCTTATCCTGGTGTGACACCACTGGGGTACCTCTCCATCCCTCTTGCTCCATTTCTGTTGCTCCCCTGATCCCACTCACTACCGCTTCTATCCCCATTGTGCCTTGCTTTGTAGATATCCCATCCCCCTCCCTAGTAAACACAGAGGCAAAGTACTCATTTAATGCCTCTGCCTGGTCCTTCGCTTCTACCACCCACCCTTCTTCCGATCTCAATCTGCCGAGATGGCCCTTAGTTTTTCTCCACTCCCCAATGTACAGGAAGAACCCCTTTTTCCCTCCATGTATCCCCTGTGCCAGCTGCTGCTCTCTACTGGGCTTTGTCCCCCTGACAGTCTGGGTGACTTTTCTAGATACAAGATGGTACATTTCCTTTTCCCTATCCCATCTTGTTGTTTTATATTTTTTGTAGGCTGCCTTCTTTTCTCTGACCACTACCTGAACCTCACTGGACCACCAGCATGGTTTATGTGACCTTGGTCCCTTACGTTTCACCTTAGCGCAGGTCCTGACTGCCTCATGAAGTTCCCGTTTTATGACCTCCCATCTCTTTTCAACATTTGTCATTGATGTAATCCCCTTCAAGTGATCCTTGAGAATATTTCCCATGCCCACAAAGTCTGTCCCCCTGAAGTCCACTGCCAGTGTCCTGAATCTCTCCCCCCTTCCCCCCATGCTTATTTGAAACCAGACAGTATTGTGGTTACTCCCAGTCAGGGGATCCTCTACAACCAGGTCCCTTACCAGATCCCCATCTGCCAGAACCACGTCCAGGACATGCCCCTCCCTTGTGGGCTCCATCACATGCTGTGTTAAGAACATATCCTGGAAGCCATCCAGCAGTCTCTGCCCCCTGGCCACCTTAGAGGACATGGTTCCCCAGTTTGTACCTGGCATATTAAGGTCCCCCATCAACACTACTCCTTCCCCTTTTGGTCCACACTGGGCAATGATGTTGTCCAGCAAACCATCCTCCAGAACATCACCCATCCTGGGGGGCCTATATACTACACCCAGCTTGACCTTACCTCCTGCTGGTGTTCGGAAGGTGACCCATAAGGCCTCCACGTTTCCCTCTGCCTCTTCTACCCTAGCAATTTCTATGTAATCTCTAATGAACATAGCCACTCCACCTCCTCTGCTCTCCTTTCTTTCCTTCCTAAGCATAGTGTACCCTTGCACGTTTAGGTCCCAGTCATGGTTTTTGTTGGCCCACGTTTCCGTGACCACTTGCACATCCACCCCCCCCGAACAGCATGGCCTGGAACTCTGGCAACTTGTTTCCCAAGCTCCTGGCATTTACTAACACCACGCCCACCCCTTATCCTTGATCCCCTTTGTCGAACCCCACCCAGGTCCCTTATACTTCCATCTTCCCTCTGCTCCTCCTAAAACCTCCTCCCCAGTCTGTTTCCCCCTCCCCCCTTGGGTTTGAAGGCTACTCCCCTCATCTGGAGGAGAGGGCTTCTGGTCAGCCCATCCCTTATCCCTCCCCCCTCACAAGTTTAAACCCCACCTTTCTTGAATGTAGTCAGCCACCCCCTGTTTAAGGACTTCCTTTCCTAACGGGGCAAGATGAAGCCTGTCCTTGGCATACAGTCCCTTATCATCCCAAACTCCTTTCCAGTTCCCTAACATCCCCAACCCACGCTCTTCACCCCAATTCCTGAGCCAGTCATTAACCTCTGTGATCTTCATTTTTTCCTCCATTGAGGCCTTTGGTACTGGCAATATCTCCGAAAAGGAAATGTTGCATCCATTATCCCGACAGACTCTGGCAAGTACTTGGAACCTTGCTTGGATTTCCAAAATGCTATTTCCCTCTAGATCGTTAGTTCCCAAATGCATCAGGAAATCCAGTTTCCCTCCTGCCTAGGGGAGGGGTCCACCAGGACAACTTGGTCTTCCCCTTTCAAGGGCAAACTCCATTGTCCCGGATTCCCCCTTTCCCCACAAAAGACAGACCACCTGTGTGTTGTTGTGCTCAGATCAGCAATCAATTTATTATAAACCACATTTTCTTTTTGTTTACATTATCATCATCATCATCATCTTTTTATTGTCATATTACACATCTTTAATTATATTGCATTACATAATCAACACCTGTTCAAGATCCTCCTCTGCTTCTTCTCGTCTCCCCAGGTGAAAACGTGGGAGCTTTCTTTTTCTCTTTCTTATAGGTAACAGTGAAAACTGAGACCACTTTCTTCCCCTTCTGTTGCTTCTTCTTCTCCTCCTTTTTCTTTCCCCCATCCCAATTTCTCCCCCTCATGTTTCCCATAGCCTGTCTCCAGCTTGTGTTGGAAGACTGGCCTTCTCCCAACCCCTATCTCCCCCCCTCCATTTTACTTGCCCTGTTGTCTCCTCCATGCCTCAATGCAATCCATAATCGCTGTGTTAAACATATCTCTAGCTCGGTCTGATAAATGTACTTCATCCGATCTATAAAATTTGTCCAGCCATTCTTCCACTCCCCTCAGTATTACGTGCCCTCCCATGTTTCTTACTAGAGTCCCCACTCTCCTATTCATCTTTCTCCTGGCTCTCTCTACCGCTACATGTCTGTGTGCATGTCTCCATATTCACCGTGGTATCATGTTGGACCACACCAAACTCACATCCGACCACCATTGTTTAACTTTTTCCAAATCATTTTTAACTCTTAGATATGTATCCACCCACGGCTTTTCTCCTATGTCATTCCCTCCCAGTTGTACAATAATCAAGTCTGGTGTGGGTCTCCGTTGCTTCATCTCCAGCAACGTTGGGAGTAACTGTGCCCACTTCATCCCTCGGATGCCATGCCATGTCAATCAACAGTGTCTGACATCCTGGCAGAGCTGCTTTCCCCTGGCCTTCATTTCTGCTCTCTTTTCTGCCCAATAAATGTAGGAATGCCCACAGATCCATACCTCTGTGATCCTCCCTCAACCTATGAATTAGATAAAACACTGTTTAATACCTTAACTTCATGACTACCCTCTTTTTTTTGAATATCCCGTGCGCCCCTCTCAAGTGCCCCTTCCCCTTTCCCTGATCTGCTCCTGCAAGACAAAACAAGATGGCATGTTAATCTTTAAATCCACAGATGTATCTTTTATAGATGGCAGACTGATATCGTCCCATTTCCAACATCTTGTCCACTGACTGTCTTTCCGCTGCCCATTTTGATGTGGCTTCTATCCGAAAAGAATGGGAGGAATAACTTGCTGGGTCCTCACCCAAAAACTCCATGCCTCTAATTACAGCTGTTACCTGGTAACTGGTCACTTTCCTCCCATCCCCAAGTACAAATAATCTTCCCTCTTTGTTGTAGTGCTCTGTGGCTTAAGCCCACAGAGCCTTCACTGGACACAATGACCCTTCAGTATGAGGTTTTAGGGTTATGATACAACCTTTTCCCACCTGGTCTATTTTAGACCTCCTGATTACCAGCTGTATTGTTTTGTGCCCCCACACTACTTCTCCCCATTCCGAACCTCCATCCTCGTCTGTTTGGCTGTGTCCCACTGCCTCACTCACTCTCAGTGCCCCTGCAAACATTACCACATAAATTGTAAAAAATAACTGTGCTTTCTCTTTGGATTTACACACCCCTGGCAGTATGTCCCGCAGTCTGGCTAACCAGTGCTCCGCTATTGGTAGCCGGCCGTCCCTGTCCTTCTGTCTCAACCTGCTCCACCCTTGCATCATCCTTCGTATCAGCATTGATTTCGTCGGATCCTGCCACCTCTTCAGGCTTCATACCACACTGATCCCGGATAGGTATACCTCCATCGTGGTGTACGCCAATCCCTTCTGCCATTGTTCAACCGTAAACTTTCCTAGCTGCTCTACTGTAACTGACCCACTTACCTCCATGTGGTGCACTGCCCTGAAAGCCTGCAGTGCCCACTATGCCCCTTCATAGGCCCTCAAGGTCCGTGGCGCCCATGAGCTGTGAAACAGCATCTCTGCTCCATCTTGCCAATGTCCTAGATATTTGTTGGAATGGGTGTTTTTCATTCCTCTGCTGCTGACATCAGTGCCAGAAAACATTCCAGCTGCAGACGGGAAAGGCTGCCAGCTAGTATATTCCTCACCCCATCTATGAGTTTTGCCCTAAATGACATATTCAACTGCAACCCCTTTAACACTAGCTGCATCAACACCCGCATTACCAGTGCTGACCTTCCCCCCCTTGTTATTCAGGACATCCACCACTGCCCTATTATCACACCAGAATGTAACCTTCTGGTTTCGCAATTCTTCCCCCCAAACTAGGGAGTAGGCCCAAATTGGTGTTATTTCCAATTGCGTGATGTCCTTCACCCTGTCCTCTTTCACCCATTCATCTGGCCATGGCTCTGCAAACAACTTTCCCCTTAAAGGAAAACTCCATGTTAAAATCAGAGAAAGATATGTGGTAGTCTTTTTTTCTGTGTTCTAACCAGTTCCCAATGTTTTCTTTTCCTCTGGCTGTGAGAGATGTTTTTTCTAACTTTCCCTAACTGTTTTATTGCCCTGGGAGGTTGCCATTCTGGTTTCTTTTATGGCCTCTAGTCTTCCCAGAGTGCCCTTTGGTGTGATGTCTAATTGCCCCTGCATGAAGCCAGTGTCTTGTCACAGGGCCTGTCACAGCTCAGCCACAGAGAAAATACTTCTTCCAGAAAAGACACACTACTAGATTTTAGGTGAGTGTAGTCATTATTATTTTTTGATATCAGTACCTTGTCCTGCTATGTTCTGCTTGTGTGTGTGTGTGTGTGTGTGTGTGTGTGTGTGTATTTGAATCATGTCACTGTTTACTCTATTCTTCTCAGTCACTTTCAGTTTTTGCACCAGTACTAAGTAGTAAAAATTGAACATCACCTTATAGGTTGTAACATAGCAGGACAAGGTACTAATGTCAAAAAATAATGATTACACTCACCCAAAATCTAGCAGTGTGACTTCTCTAAAAGAAGTATTATCTTTGTGGCTGAGCTGTGACAGACCCCTGCTAAATCTAAGGGCATAGCTACATCACTGTCACATGAGCCAAGGTGCATCCTAGGAGAAAGAAAGCCAATAAACCTATTTGTGATGGAGATCCCCAGGGGTCGTAAAACTACCATATAGCTAGCAGGCTAATTTAGGAAAAACTCCTAATAGCAGACAGAGGGAAGAACACACTAGGATTTAACATGCATATCAAAACACTCTACATAACATATGTTTTCGCACATTCTGGGTGGACTTCTCCTTTAAGTACCCCCCATACCCTTCCCCCCTGCCGCGTCCATATACAAGTCCAAATCGGAGTTATAAACCCATTCTTCCTGCCAAAAGGATATGCCATTGTAGCTACTCAGGAATTTCTCCCAGACCTTGAAGTCCTCTTTCACCCCCTGTGTTATATCTACGCAATGGTGTGGCCTTGTCACCCTTGCTGTTGCTTTTGTTAGCCGCCTTGTGAAAGTCCTTCCCGGCCCTATTGCCCTGCACGCAAAGTTCAGATGTCCCAAGACTTGCTGCACTTGTCTTAACTGTACACACCTCCAGCTTGTGTGGTGTTGAATCAACTCTCTTAGCTTTTCCACTTTTTTGTCTGGCAGCCTAAATACCTTCTAAACAGTACATACAAGAAACTTGTCTCAACCCTAATCAGAATTTTCTTAGAAAATTATCATACTTCATATTAATTAATTATCATACTTCATATTAATTTTTATAAATACTTTATTGTTTTCAACTTATAATTTATAAAAACACGTGATCCCTAATAATTTCAGTAACGTTTATATATATTCATTGTTGGTCCTTCATTTTGAAAATATGTTTCCTTTTAGGACAAAGTTATATATTGGACCAACAAAGATGTACCTACTTTTAAGCAATAAAACTGAATGAGAGGTACACAATAATTTGTTACTTTAAAAACGGGCATAATACTTTTTTAGCTATTAACCAGGTTAATGAACGTTTTGTTCTCTCTCTCCCTTTCATTTTGCTTTTTCAGATAATATAAGATAAAATACGGAACCCTACACTAAATGAATTTTTTCCTACATTCTTCTCCCCCCCATTGGCTACCATGTAACATGCGATTAAAGTGATTTGGCAGGTTAGTTCCACCTGCAATGTTCTATATATACATTTTTCTTATATTATATAGTATTTAATCAGAATGAAGCTATATTTGAACATATATATATATATATATATATATATATATATATAAAATAATATATATTCTATTTATTTCAGAATTAGCTCCACAGTCTGATGAAGGAATATGTATCCCAAAACGTTACTGAAATTATTAGGGAGCACATGTGTTTCTTATAAATTATAAGTTGAAAACAATAAAGCATTTATAAAAATTAATATGAAGTATGATAATTTTCTAAAAAAATTCTGATTAGGGTTGAGACAAGTTTCTTGTATGTTCTGTTTAGATGTTATTCTATTTTTTCTTGTCTCCCCATTAGTATTGTTAAGATTATAAGGAACCCTGGGGAACTAATTTCTTTGATTAGCCTAAATACCTCCCCCAGCGCATCTACCTCAATCCTTAAAAACTCCAGAACCCTACTAGTCTTCCATTTTTTTCTGGTACCAATGGTACACCTAGCTCCCCACATAATTGTTGAAAACTGGCTAGCATCTCTTCTGCCTTCCCTCATCCGCTGCCTATCAACAAGAAATGATTCAAATAATGTATGACTGTCTTATACCCAGTTTTTTTTTTTAAAGATCCATTGCAGGCAGGTGCTGAATGTCTCAAAAGTAGCACATGCTACTGAACAACCCATCAGCATTGCTTTATCAAAATAATACTGGTCCCATATTTTAAAACCCAACAGGTCCCAGTCCTCCTTTCTGGCAGACGAAAGGCTGACTCAATGTCTGTCTTCACTAGCCATGCATCCGGGGTTGCCTGAATGATCTGCACTGCCTCTTCCAATGTGGCATAAGTCACCTGACTGTGCTCTTCCCCATAAAATCATTAACCGAATCTCCCACTGGGAATGATAGGTGATGGATAACCCTGTATTCCCCTTCCTGTTTCTTAGGGACCAAACCCAGAGGGGAGATTCTCAAGTTAGCTATCCGGGGAAAAGGGTACGGGCATTCTACCCTCCCTGTTGCCTTCTCCTTTTCTATCTTCTGTCTCAAGATATCTTCTTTTTCCCTGACTGAACCCAAATTATTTGCCTCCCTCACTTGTCTTGGCATTTTGCACTGTTAGGAAAAACTTGACCTAAACCCTTTTCTTAAGGTTTCCACAGCCTCCTTGTCGGGGTACTCTGCAAGCCTCCTCCCAGTCATCCCTCTTGATGGGAGTCCTGGCTGCCCAAAAATGTGCTATGCCCCCAAACCCCTTCTCCCCATGCCTGCCCCCCTCATCCTCTTCCTTCCTCTCTATACTTCAGTAAGATTGAGCTCCCCTACTCCCGTATCCTCTGCCTCTCATTCCTCTGTTCCAGGTCTGACCCTTATAATCCTGTCCCTCACGAAAAGGCTGGTGGCTAGCCCCCTGACTGCCCCCCACTTGAATCCCATGGGGCCACTGGTTCCTGCATCATGTCACGGGATGAGAACCCCCACACTTTGAGCATGTATGCCTAAATCAACACTGTGGCCACAAACAGAATGCTCTGTTGTAACCACAGTAACATTTTTGAAGTACCCCCGCTCTCTTGCCTGTCTCTCCCTCTGGGGTGGGTTGGTTGGTCACATAGTCTATCCATAAATCGAGCTGTTTCATGTCCCATCTTACATCCCCATATGTGGCCCTTCTTTGGTAAAAATATTTGTCATAGTATATCCACCACACACACCCTTTTGCTTTTGCTCACTGTATGATCAAAGAATATGTGATCAATGGAATCCCCATCTCTGTTTTCTTCTCCAGCACTTAGGCTGAATAGGTGGCAAACCACGCAAGCCAACCATCTCATGTCTTCCCTTTTGTAAATTTGTCTTCCTCTTTCTTGCCTAATGAAACTACCACAGCTGCCATCTCACTCTTGCCTATACTCTCTGACTCCTCATACTTGGCAGCCACTTCCCTACTTACCAGTACAAATATGTCCACATATTCCCCCTTCCAAATCTTTTCCTTTATGGCCAGCGGAACAAGTCCACTTATCTTCATGCCTGGTGTTCCAATTTCCCGTGTGCCCTTTGCCATGCTATCCATTTCCTTCTTTTCTCCAACTGCGCCCTCCTTTTCTGACCTAATTTCTGCCGACGCAGTCTCCATCTGCCCTAGTCCCCCTGCCCCCAGAGTCTCAATAATTTGACCAAAATGCTCCTTGATACTCTCTCCCACACAACCTGATACACTACCTGTTGGCCTGTCCATTCCCTGAGGCCTGTTGTCAGTGAGCTACATCAGTCCTTTTTCTTGTGCTGGTCTTGCTGTTGACAGGGGTGTGAGGGCAGCTTAGGACTGGGGATCCACCCTGGGCTCCATCAGGGATAAATCTACTGGTTCTGGGGACAGTACTAATGGTTCCGGGTCACAAGGAAGTGACTGTACTGGGCTGGCCACTCAGGTAGGGGTCTCCACCAGCAGTTGCTGCTGTGGCCTTGCTGGACTATGTGTCCTCCCCGTCGGCCTTTTCCCATTGCCCCTTCTCCCCTTCTCTGCTTTCTGCTTTTCCCCCAACATTCCTGGCTCATCCTCTTCCACTAGCTGCCATATCATGTTGGTCTTCTCCGCCAGCTCTATTATTGCCTTACATGCCTCCGCTCTGGATGGTTTGCTTTTCTTCGGTGCCATCTTTTCCTGGTCGTGCTACCCACAAAAAACTGCAAGAGAACTGAAAAATATCATTTGTTATCACCCACTGCCACAGTTTAGAAACATCCGGCCCCCCTCACATGTGGACATTCCAAGTAGCACTAAAAACTCTTGCGGCAAATACATCGCAAAACTATAGGCTAAGTTTCCCCCCGAAACTCCCCCACTCGTGTCCTGTAACCTTCTCTTTTTTTTGAATATCCAACAGTTCCTAAAGAAACAGCACCCCCATGCCCACACAAACCCTGGCTCCTTGTGCTCCGAGTCATCCCCTCACCCCATCCCCCACCCTTGCCGCTTTGCCCCTTCTATCAACTTCTTTATGGTTTCGATATCCCCTACACTTTTTAGTTGTCGTCAACATGGAAATATGAGGGAAGTAAATGATTTTTGTAGGGTCATTCAGAATGCTAGTTTGCGCTTGTACACCCCCCCCCGCCCATGGATTCAAACCCTGGTCCCCCGAATTGCAGCTCAGAGCTTTAAGCCACTGCATTATATTGCCTCCACCTTCACCCCCACGGTAACCCATGTTAACATTCTTTTTTTTTTTAATTAGCGCTCCCACCACCTGCCTGAGGTTAGCGCTAGAAGCATGTCGATCTCCAGAAAAGCTATCCACTTTGTCTCTTTCCCAGTTTTTGTCCCAAATGGATGTTTTCTGCAAGTCTATTCCTGCCCCAAAGCTGCTACCAGGGCTTCCTGTGTTGTGCCCCGTGAGTCCTCCATGGTACCTCGCTTGATGTCTCCCCCCAAGTGGTGTGACATCAGTCACCATCCTGCCGACCACATGGATGTCTATGGGGCCTTGCCATACCCCAACCTGTGATTTATTGCCTTCGATGGGGACTCCCAAAGGGTCCCTAATGCTCCTAATCACTGGAATCACTAGTTCTTCTGCCCCCCCAAAATGCGGTGTGATGTCAGACGCCACCACAGCCGCTCGCATGGCTTCAAACCCGGCCTAGTTGTTGGCGCGGCCACACCACTGGCTTCTCTCCTCCCAAAATTTCCTTGAGGCCCTGCTACCATATTCTCTCCTTTCCACAAGCCTGTAAGGTGTTCTATCGGGTTTTCTTTTTCTTTTCTTTTCTTTTTTTTTTTGGAACAGCTCCTTGTTTTTCTAGTGCCTTACATGCGCCAATCCTCCCTCCTTGCAGACCACAGCCAAAACCTCAGGATCTCCCTCTCTACTCTCCTACTCTTCAATTCTTGCCACATAACTTCCTGCTTCCTCCTCGATGCAAGGCTGGCTCCCAGTTCCCCGGGCCTCTCTCTAAGCATTCAGATTGACAAAGCAAGTACTCACAATGAAAACAAGCTCAGTTATACTAGGTTTAAACCTTGATTCCTTCAAACAATTAACTTTTTTTTAAACTCTCCCCACATGGGAATCAAACCCTAAACTTATTCAATCACAAGATAAACCACTAAAAACCTCTGCTTTCTCCAGCAATTTAGCAACATTCTTTCAGCCATCTAGCCACATATATCATATATATATATATATATATATATATATATATATATATATATATATAATTTTTGTTTTATATATATATATATTTACCTTGCAAAAATGCCACCAAACTTGTTACCTCAGGCTGGATCCTCCCAAAATTCCACCAGTTCAAATCCAATTGCTAGCCGATTCTGACGTGCTGGTTCTATTGAACTAAGCCAACAAAATTGTCCAGCAAAAGAGGCAGAATACCTCTGTGCTGCCTTTTATGTAACCTGCCTTTTCTCCCCTCCCACTTCCCAAAACCTCCTATGGTTATCCTGTTCCTCCTTGTACTCCTCCCCTTCCTGTACCTGACTGTTGTCCCTGGGGCTCCTCCCCATCCCTCCCCATCTACCTCTCTGAGCCATACCACTTTCTGCCTAGGGGAGGGGTACAGCAGGACAACTTGGTCTGCCCCTTTAAAGGGCAAACTCCATTGTGCAACCTTCAATTTGCCCAGTACAAGTTGGGGTTCCTAGTTTAACATATCAAGGTTCCCTGAACCGAATTAAATCCCCCAAATTTGTATAGGTTCTTGCTGAATTTTAATACCTACAATCTCCCGTGGGGAAGTTACATTATACCCTGTCTACCAATACACATATCAAGATTTAAGGTGACCCCAGAAAAATGACCAAGATCAGCATAGATGTTTATAGCTTCCATAACAGAATGTTTATCACGTACTAACAGAATAGTAACCACACATCAGTGTGGTTTAGCACAACTGAAGAGGCAAAACCAAGCCACACAAAAATGTGAAGACTTGACTTTAGGAGGGCAGATTTTGGGAAACTGTGGAAATGCTTGGAAGAGGAGGGAAATCAGGGGTGGAGGAACACTGGGCAGTATTCAAAATGGGGATACCAAGGGCAACACAATTATGTGAAAAACAGGTTAGCAAGGGGAAAAGGAAGAGGAGACCATTATAGTACTCCAAGGAAGAAGCAGAGAAAGTGAAAGCCAGAAGAATCACAGTTAAACAATACAAAAAGACCCAGGCAGAAGGGGACAGGAGAGGTACCAGGTGAAACAAAGGGAGGCAGGAAGGGCAGTAAGAGATGCCAAAGCACAAACAGTGGAGCACATTGGGAAATCAGTGGTTAGAGGGGATAAAACTTTTACAAGTATGTAAGTGACAAAAGGAAGGCAAAGGGAGGGATAGTGTGGATGAAAGGGGAGGATGGGAGCAGAGTGAAGGAGGACAACAGTAAAGCAGACATACTGAACACACTGTATATTTCTGCTCAGTCTTTCCAGAGGAGGGGGTGGGTACTGGGCTAGAAGGGAGTAGAAGGAGTAGGAAGGCCATGGAAATGGATATAATTCCTTCTCCATGGGAAAGGGTCTTAAAGGAACTGAAGGGTATAACAATTTGATAAAGCTATGGGGCCAGATGGGATACACCCCAGGGTGCTGAGGGAGCTATGAGACATGGTGCTGAACCTCTGGAAACCCTGTTTAGCTGGTCACTGTAAACAGGAGAGGTACCTACAGACTGGAGGACAGCTGATATAGTCCTCCTATACATATTATACTAAACTATACATACTGTGGCTTCAGAATCAAACCATATTTGAAGAAGAAGTAACTCCAGCAATATTGTTAGTCACTTTAGTATACAATCATGCACTTTGATAGACTACATAAACATAAACTTTTTAGCTTATTGATTTATATAGATATGTTTAGCTTTAGTCTTTCAATCATGTTATGTATTCATACTTACTCATGCCCCTATTTATATTTATTTATTTTTTATAGATTAATCATGTTGGAACAGAGTTAGACACATTGACTTTGTATCTGCATTATTTATTATAACTTTACCTGTATCAGACTTTTAATTTTATTGTTTAATTGGTATCACACATAGGACATTAGTATGTAGGTTAGATACATGCACTTTTGTCACTATAGCACTTGGTTTCTGATTACATGTTTATATGTCCACGTGCTATCTGATGATGTCACAGATGCATAGGTATATAAGTTTTGCCAATTCCTGTGTAATTTAGATCCATTGAAAAAGGAAATGTTTCTTCCGAAATGCATTGGGAATATTTTGCACACTGCCACAAATAAAATGAAGCACCTTTGAGAAGATTGTTTGAGCGTCTACTATTACGGGTGGTGAGTATGAGATTTTCTTTGATGAATGTTTTGTATATTTAGTGACTATATTGGGAATTTCTGCAGTAGTGGTCAGATAATCATTTCATGCATCAAACAAGTCCTTCCATTTTTTTCTTCTGAACTCTATCCTGACAACTTTCATGAGAGCATGTGGTCCCTGTCCTCCCTTGGGTTCCAAAGGATTGCTGCTGTCTGACACCTTTAGCTTGTTACATGAGAAATGTTACCCTTTCTTGTTTAATAAGGCTGATCTGTTTAGAGTAATTTTATCCTGTTTCATAACACAGAGTGAGTAATTTCTGTAAATGACTTTTCTGACCAAGATAATGAAAATATTTATCTTTACAATGGGCGTTTCTCTCTAAGAAGTTTTCTCAGTTCTAACTTACTATCTTCCCACCCGAGTGAAGGTTCATCCTAGAAAATAAAAACTGATTTTATAGCCTTTATAAAATGTATGGTATTCTGAACAACCATGGATTGTTGTAATAAAGCAGAGTTGAATTTACAAGTACCAGGACCTTGGGAATAGGTACTATTATTTTCAATGACTGAGTGTAACATATTATGGTTAGATAATTTTGCTGTTGTGATGACAGCTGAGTATAGCTGTAGGCCTGCTGATATGAAGAAAAAATCAATTCTAGTAGTCAATAGGTTCTTATGAAATGTCGGATCTTGGATACCATTGACTGTACAATAAGCATCAAGGAGACCTGCTGTGTGAATTATATTGGATAAGAAGTTCATGTCACAGTAAACCTTTGTAGTTTCAGTTTGTTTACCTTCATCATGGGGTGATAGCACACAGTTGAAATCACCCACAAAAATAATAGAATACGAGGAAAACAAATACGGTTGAACTAATTTCAATAAGTCAGTTCTATCAGCCTTAGACTGAGGTTTTTATAACTTGATAAACCTGAAAAGATTATAAGGTATGTGCATATCTAATATTAAATGTCTTCCTGGTACTAAGTCAATTTTATAACTGTGACTTACAGATGATTAAATAAAATACCCACAATGGAACATGTCACAGTACATAAAGACCAAAAGGAAGGTCACACCAAGCTTTCTTTACAAGAGAGATGTCTGAGAGAGTATGGAGCCTAGTGTCTTGTAGAAAATGGATGGCAACCTTCTGGGTTAGTAACTGAGAAAAACAGCACCCATTTTTTTGCAGTCTTAATACTATTGACATTAATAGTTTTAACAGAGCAAATGAATTAACAGGCCTAGACCACACCTAGGTCCTGTCGATTGAACACCAGTACCTGAAACAAGATGTTGTCCAACAATTCATTTTGCTTGAAGCATTCATTTATTTAGAAAAAGACTTTATTAGCAGCAATTAGTACATAATATCTGTATGGCATCTGTTAGATTTATACAAATACTTTTAGTTCTTCATGCTTTCACCATGTAGATCATTAAAAATATGGCATATCCCATTAGTTAAAAAGAAGTGTAAAAACACCTCACTGAATAAATAATTTGCAATACTTCAAAATCAAATCATCTGATCAGAGCAAAAGATTTTTTTTCAGAAAAGTGCAAAGAAAGTGCAGGTAATAAATATTCAATATGAACTTGTGTACATAAATCTATACAATGTCCATTGTGGGAGAAGGATTTACATATATGATTTCATATGTGGCTCAATAATACCATCCACAGGTCTACAAAAGCATCCACAGGTCTGCAAAAGCATGGGTGCAAATAGTGGAGTTATAGATGGCAGTTCCAGCAAAAAACAACACAAAGAACACCCAATCAAGATATTGACTGTTAGTTCAGTAAGTAGCAAACGCTACAAAACCTTTAGATTAGAACCACTGAATTTATCCTAGGTCCCCTCTGCTAGAAGCATACTAAGGTTAAACCTGGTACAGCGTATCTTAGTTTATTTATGCAACTTTTCCACTCGCTGTTAATGTTTGTCATGAGAAATATGTAATTAAATCAGTTTGTTTTATTCAAATACTTAGAGACAGTCTCAAATACTTATCAAGTGATGGTGACCACTCAGCATTCCCTTCAAGACTGCTTGTACAAAGCGTCCACATTACGTCCCTACAAAGGAAAAGAAGTAAAATATAGTCAGTGTCTGGAAAATGCTGAAAGCACAAAAACACTCTGTGCATAAGTTGTAAATTCATTCAAATGGAGAAATGTACCACACACCATGAACACCAGTGAATGCCGCTGAGAGCAGCAACAGGAAATGGCTACCTAATTAATAGTATTAACTTGAAAAGTAAAATTCAGTAAGAGATGTGGGAAGAAGACATCAATATAGTCAGTGCCTTCTGATTAAAAGGCCTTCATCCTCTGCTTGCCTGTTTTACCTTTCATTTTAGCTTTGGCTGTTGCTTTCCTTTTATTTTTCCTCAGATCAGTGACATCCTCAGCCTCAGAAATGAGGTCAGGTTGAGAAGACAAAAGGGAGGAGATATCAGAACCACTATCATAGTCCTCAGAAGGGTTCTTTAAGGATTTATATCTTTTGGAGATGGATTCCTCAGATTTTTTGCATTTTTTGGATTTGGCAGGCTCCAAGCTTGCCTATGTCTAGTTACCCTTCTTGTTGCACCAGGTTCAGGGTCAGGGGGCATAGGATCCACTGCAGTAGGTATAAGGGTGGCACACTGAAAAGTAAAATCAGATGAACTGGTTTGCATTGCTGTAGTGGCTAACTCAGTTGGTATATCTTCAGCAGCCATAGGCATTTGTGAGATCTGGACTAAAACTGGATTTGGGGGGATAAATTCCTGGCACACCCATATCATCAAGATTTATGTTACATGTCGTGGGGGTGTGGCACCCCTGAGATGTGGGAGCCACTGATTTAGCGCATTGTGTAAGAGCTACATATAATCTTTGTTCAGCACCATCACCTTATTTGAGCTGATTGTGAGCCACTCAGGGGCAACTCTGGAATGAATGCCCTATTTCATCACAGAGATTCCATATCCTTTCATTAACACAGTGCATGCTGGTGTGTCCCAATTCATTACATAAATTAAAATTTACTTTGTCACAGATACCACTCAAATGCAATGTAGATCCACATTTATAACATGCTGACAGTTGAATGTAGCCATAGGCTTAAAAGAGATCTGCAAGAACAAGGGGGCACAATTTGAAGATAGATGGGAGACGGCTCAAGGGCAATACGAGAAAGTATTTTTTTCACAGAGAGGGTGGACAACACATGGGATGGCCTTCCTGAAGAGGTTGTGGTGTCAAAAACAGTGGGGGAATTCAAGAATGCATGGGACAGTCATAAGGCAATTCTAGTGGGGGGGGTAGGAGAAAGTAGGCTGTTGGTTAACTAAAATCTGCAGCTTATTCAATAGGTAGGAAAATGGGCAGACTAGGTGGGCCAAGCGGTCTTTATCTGCCATCAAAGTCTATGTGTCTATGTTTTGGGTTACTCTGGATAAAACAGGACACCCTTGTCTTACCCCCCAAAAAAAAACTATTAGGGGAAATGTTGAATACCAGCATCTGTGGATTTCAACATTACCTTGATTCTCCATCTCCCAGTCCAAATAAGTAATATCCAAGAAAGATATTGGAAAAATTATTAGTTAGACAACTGACAGAGTAGTTAGAAAATCATGCTTTATTGAACCAATCACAGTCTGGTTTCCACAGACAACATGGGACTCTGGCTGCCATGTCAAGGGTCTTGGATGTCATCGGCTCTGCTCGTGAAGTCCAGTGTTTACTGGTGCTATACTGGTCAATCTCTCCAAGGCCTTTGACACAGCTTACCATCAGTTATTATTGCAATGACTATATGAGGTTGGTGTCTGCAGGATGGCTATAGAATGGTTCTGTTCCTATCTAACAGATACATATCATTTAATGGTTGTAAATGGCGTGGAGACTGCCCCCTTTTCTGTTGAGCTGATCCTGGGGCCACTTCTCTTTTTGATATACTTGAAAGATCTAGGACAGAGTGTGGGGGCTTCTCACCACCAACTTTATGCTGATGACACCATTATTTATTCCTCTCAGTCTTTAATTTGTGATTTCCAGAGTACCCTCCAGGACAGCTTCAGTGGTCTGCAGACATTTTTCACAAACTCCAAATTAAAACATAATATATCCAAAACTAAATGTATGTTCTTTTGACCATCTATAAAATGAAATTGGATAAGGACATTGTGATATTGGATGGTGCTGGAGCTTCCCTAGAGTGTGTGGATACTTACAAATACTTAGGCTTTTGGCTGGACCAACCGGGCTCTGGAACTAAACATCTAGATAAATTGATAGCTCAAGTCAGCAAGAGGGTGGATTTTCTTTTTAGAAACCAATGCTGTCTTGATTCTGATACTCTGATTGTACAAGTTCATATTCTGCCATTAATAGACTATTGTGACATCTTGTATGATAATGCCACCTCTGAAAGATTACATAGACTGGATATTTTATTTAATCATTTAGCAAGATCAATTCTTAAATGTCCCAAATATGTTCACCACTGTGCAATGAACCATCAGTTAGGTTGGTTAGTGCTGCCTAATAGGAGAGAAGTTCGCAAATGTATTTTTGCCTATAAATGTGGGCTAGGTATGATCCATGGGTATTTAAGCAGTAGACTAGTTTTTTTAGGAATATTAATTCCTCCTTGAGAAATTGCCATCTAAGAGAACTGCTGGTTCCATGTTCTAAAACTAAACATACTATTCATTATTTCAGTCAATCTGTTCCAATTTGTTGGAACATAGAAACATAGAATTTGATGGCAGATAAGGACCACTTGGCCCACCTAGTCTGCCCATTTTCCTACCTAACAGATAAGCTGCAGATCCTAGTTAATCAACAGCTTACTTCCTCTTACCCGCCCCTAGGACTGCCTTATGCCTGTCCAATGAATTCTTGAAGTCCCCCACTGTTCTTGACTCTATGTCCTCCTCAGGGAGGTTGTTCCATGCATCCACAACCCTCTCAGTGAAAAAATACTTCCTCACATTACCCCTTAGCCGTCCCCCCTCTATCTTCAAATTGTGCTCCCTTGTTCTTGCACATCTCTTTTTCTGGAAGATGCTACCCTCTTGGACTTTGTTAATTCCCTTGAGGTACTTGAAAGTTTCTATCATGTCCCCTCTCTCCCTTCTTTCCTCAAGAGTATACATATTAAGCTCCTTTAGTCTTTCTTCGTATGTCTTCTGGTGCAGACCCTGCACCATTTTGATTGCCCTCCTCTGGACAGCCTCCACTCTGTCTATGTCTTTGCGGAGATGGGGTCTCCAGAACTGCACACAGTACTCCAGATGGGGTCTCACCAACTGTCTGTACAGAGGGAAAACAACTTCCTGTTTTCTACTATTTTCTACTACAATCTTCTGTTAGAGTTTAGGAAACAACATGTCAAATCTCCTTCTATTTTTGCACTGAAAAAGCGCTTACTGTCTTTACAAAAGCCCTGTAGCTGTTTTATTTAAATGCTATCTTATTGTATGAATGTTCTTTCTACAGTATGCTTGCATTATGTATTTTATTTATTTACTTATACTGTATTGTATTGAATCCTAAGGTCACCATTGTGAATGAGATTTTGCTCAATGGTCTTAACCTTAAACAAACAAACAAACAAACAAAAACAAACACATATTTTCAGAGTCGATTACAGCTTCTGGGTTCCCTAGAAAAGTATATTTTTGCTTTAACCAGCAGACTAAGTCATTGACACTCATTCCCTCATTTCTAAACAATATCATGACAGTTTTTGAGTAGGTTTAGAAAGGGGAATAGCCACAAATGGGGAAAAAAGAGGAGAATTGTTCACAGTATAATGTTTCATCAAAAATCTCTCAAGGGAATTTATTGTTTTAAAGCTGATGTCAAAAGTAATTTCTCCAGAAACGTGTTTCGATGCAAAGATTTTATTCACAAAAAAACTTCATGGAATCTTTCAACAAAGTTCTAGCCACAAAAACCCTATCAGAGGTGTCTTCTACAGCCCATTTATAATGAAGGTAGACTGCATTATGGTGTTCAGCAGGGTAGACTGGCCTGTGGAAAAGGGAAAGATATGGTCTAGGTTATTTTTATGTGCTATAGATAAAGGAACTGCAGAAGAGGAGTTCCAGACTGTACTGGTAGATGTCAGTGGCTCCATATTAGTATTGGTTGGCTGCTCAAAAACCAGTGGTTCCTCATTCTCCCAAGAAGCAACCCCTGCATCAGTAAAAGGATCAGTCAGTACTTTTGTTTTTTTGGGGGCAGGAGGACCTGCTCCCACAGCAGAACTTATATGCAACATGGGGTTTGGAGTGAGTTGCAGTTCAAGAGGTGAATCCAAAGAAGACTCAATAGAAGCAACTGCCTGGTTCTCATCAGCTGTTGAACAAAAGTATCAGGGATATAGTGAGGAACAGTGCATGTATCTGTAGATGCATCAGTCTGAGGCATGTAGATTGGAGATGATCCCAAGATCAACTGACCAGAGTCAAAAAAGCATGTCCAGGCGGCAGCTACTAATGCCTGTTCAACTATCCACTTTTTACTATCCACAAGTGTATTTGTTGGGGGAGCCTTCCAAAGAATAAGCCTTTGTTGATTTATTTTCAGTCAGACCTGATGAAATGTCATTACTTGAAGAGGTAGCTGCCATATCTGTGGTTTGTACAGCTGTTTTAGGAGACATTTATGGAGTACAATCCAGCTTCTTAGCCAGGAAAGAAACAAGAGAGGTAGATGATCTACAGTCAGTGGTGTTGGTAGCAGCCAGTGCCGTTGATGCTAGTGCATCACTAGCATCTAGCTGAGCTGGGTTGTCAAAGCAGTGCCGGTATGCCAATGAGCAGTCAATGAGCAGTTGCAATAAAGAAAGTTCAGCCTGCAATTTTTCTTTATGTTTTAAATAAAGCACTTCTTTCTCAGTGAGGAACGCATACAAACAGTCCTTACTCCTGGAGAGGTGCAGGAAGCTTCAGTTCTTCCAAACCTTCTAACACTGACACACTGACATAGTGAGGTGAGTTAGCAACATTCCAAGGCAAGGAAACATCCATACTAAAATCAGGGCTGTCATCTATAAGGAACACTGCAGACTTCATCCGTAGATCCATGACAGGGTTGCTCTTAAGCATTGCAGAGGCAGGGAGGAGACCAGCTCCCTTGCCTCCAGAATATTCATCCTCTCACCTTCCTCACAAAAAGGGGCTTACTTGGCAGTGTGATAAAGACAACCAGAGGGTCGCTCTAGAGGAAGACTCAGGAAATTTTTCTTGTGTCTTGGCCAACATTCCTCCACCAATAAACACCTGTTCATGAAACCCATGCCACAGGATGTACCTGGAAAAAGACTGTAACAGGTTAGTGTGCCCTTCTTGGTCAAAAACTGTAAATAGATAGATAGATAGACAGATAGATAGATAGATAGATAGATAGATAGATAGATAGATAGATAGATAAGTAAATAAAATAAAGAGATGGAAGTTAGAATCATTTGCAGTCAAGAGTGTATGCTCCTTTTGTGGACATTTCTTGAACAAAGGCAGAGGGGGAAGAGATGGGGCAGAAAAGATTATATCAGAGCCTTAAAGAAGCCTGTGGGAGAAGGTGGTCATAGTATAGTAGGAAAAGTTAAAAAATGAGAGTTGGAGTTTTGCAGTGAGTAGAAGGAAGGTAGAAGAGAGCTGAAGAGTGACTGAGGTAGCAGGGAAAATAATCAAGCAAGAACTTGAAAATGATAAAGACACCATGTGAGAGATGCCTTCTGTCAAAAGAGAAGGCATGGAGGAGTGAAGGGATTAATGAATGGTGTGGGGGCAATGTAGGGCATAGTGGGAAAGGAATAGAAGAGGGGGGTTCAGTCTGACCATGGATGGATCTGAACGCAGTACTACAAATCACATTTCCATAGAGATAACTTAAAGCAGAGGCTTATAGGCCTTGAAAGTTTGTATCTTTAAATTTTTGTTAGCCAAATAAAGGTATTATCTTTACCTAGCAGAAAAATTCTCTTTTTCTTTCTCTTCAACTTTTACGTGGGCTAACATGGCACAACCCTATCTTCATCCCCATAGACAAACACTGGGAGTGTGATTTTCCTAATTATCTCCCAGCATACAGGGAAAGGGAGACAGGATTTGCTATGATACAGTGCCCCAAAATCAAGCAGGAGCTCTTTATAGACAGGAACATAGAATATGTCAGCAGAAAATAACCAGTAGGCCACTCTTGTCCAACACATTTCCCTGGATGGCACAGATGTAGTAGAAAATGATGAGTCAGCCAAATCAGTAAATATTTTAAAGTGGGGACAACCTCTAACAAGTTGTCATTGAGGGTATTGTAGACGGGTTTATGTGATAATGGCGATCGCAGATGGGCGATCACCATTAGGGTGATGACAACATCGCCGAAAAAATATTTTCATGATGCAGTCCCCAGCGCACAGTAAAAGGGCACCAGGGACTTAACTTTTACATGTATATGTGGGGGGCTGCACCCCTCGCAACCCTCTACTTAAGGATTCTCAACTCCAGGGAAGTGTATGTCACAGGGAGAACAAAACCCAAAAAATAATTTTCAGGCCAGGTGCAACAAAAGGCACCTGTGCCCAGACCTGAACCTAGCACCATACATTCCCTAGCCCTGAACCCACCCACCATGCTATGGGACCAGCTCAGCAGCTCACCATGGTGCCACCCCTCACAAGCCCTCCCTTCCGTCCCACCCCACATGCAGCATGCTCGTTCCCCCTATGCATGTAGTGACAAGATGGTGTTATATTAGCTCACCCCCCCATCCAGTCACCCTACCTCCCTTATCACTATGGTGTAAGGCACCTCGATTGAGTCGCCATTTCAGTAGGCACCCAATCATGGTCGTCAAACTCACAGGCTACCTTTAATACAAAGGGGACTGGAGCTTGATCAGTTATTAATGGGTGAACTTCAACAGAAGCCTCCTGTGGATAAAGAAAAGAGTGGGATGAGCCTGTTCCCAGCAAGCCTATCTAGCAAGTGCATTGGTTAGGAAAATTAGACCCACTCGCCACTATATTGTAAATTGTGGTTTATTGAACCAAATGTTCAGAAAATCAGACACTTGCACCAGTAACTGCATATATTAAAAGCCAAAGTTGTGAGGAGCAACCCTCTTCTTCAGAGCCTAAGCAGTGTAACTTTAAAACATATATTAATATCTTAAAGAAATAATTGTCAAACAATTTTTATATTTACAAATAAACATTTTTATTGACAAAATCCCCCCCCCCCACTATATCAACAATAATTCTTGCATTTCATAACGCTTTTCAGACATTATTCAAGAGATCCCAATTCACACTCTGATGCCTGTTGGTGTGTGGAGGGTGAAGGCATTAAGTTTGAAACCAGACACCTCATTTCCCTACTTTTGTTGCTTCAACCCTAACTGATGCATTTACAATGTTTTTTGCAATGAATATTATATGGTTTTATTATTTGCATGATGACAATTTTTATTTGTATTTTCACATACTTTGTCCTATAGATTGTCCATTATTCTAGAGCCCTCCTATGGGCCCTGTGCTCCCACAAATGGATACCACTGTGGAATGATCAGAGCATGATTGGAGCACAGGGTCTGGAGGGCCCTGCGCTCCCACAGGGAGATGAGGGTTGATTACAATGTCTGTACACTTATGGTTACATAGGCTGGGCCCTGAGCTCCCACATGATGGAGGACCCTGTACAACCACAAGACACTATAGAATGATGGGAGCACAGGGCCCGGAGGAACCTACTGCTCCTAAATATGAAAGGATAAGATTACACTTTCTCAAAAAATGAAATTCATTGCAAAAACTCAGTTAATGTTTCAGTCAGGGTTGAAGCAACAAAGGTAGGGAAAATGAGGCATTGAGCTTTGAACCTGACACCCGCCCCACCTTACCATTCTACCCTCATTCTCACATGCATTAACAGGCATTGGTAGCTGGTCATCAGGCCCAACTCTCACACCATTCTCCTGTACTGTACCATTTCAGCTTTGTTACACATGGAATGGGGTGAGAGTTAGGGCCAATGACCCCAAAGCACACCCCAATGCCTGTTGGTGTGTGGAGGGTAGGGTGGTACAGGTGAGAGGATTTAGGGTTCTAAACACTAATGTCTCATTTCCCTACTTTTGTTGCTTTAACCCTAACTGATACATTAATAACATTTTTTGCAATGAATATTGTATAGTTTTATTCTTTGCACAATGAACATTTTTATTTGTATTTTCCCATAATTTATCCTAAACATTGTCCATTATTCTAGTGCCCTTCTGTTGCCACGTTGTTCTTATTTTGTTCTTTAAACATTCCACTTTCTTTTGTAACTGCTTTATCAAAGTCGCCTACATCTTAGTAATTATTTTCATTTTATAAAACTCTAAATTCTTGTCATCCAAGAAACTTTGGTTTCTCCAGTCTGTGACATCTGCTATTTGTGTAGTCTTTCCCATATTTTTGTATAGGTGCCTCAGTTGTACATATTATATCTAGGTAAATTTTGTTTGAATATTCTTATTTTGCAGTTGAGAAAAAGTTACCAGGCCCTTTGTTTTAATAATTGCTCTCCAAAAACTTAGTTTAGTTTTCTTCAGTTTCATAATTAAATCTTTATTTACATTTGCTGTATTTTATTTTCATATCGGTATCTATGCCAATAAGTATATATGTCCAAGGGATATCCATTAAGTTATTATTGTTTAAGCCTATAATAATTTTCCTTATATCCAAAAAAGACTGGTTCTGAGCAGTACCATAAATATATGGTTTAAACAAAATTCCATATATTGTGAAATGGTGATCATTATTTTTATAAAATGAATTCCAAAATTACATTATTTCTTTCTCACTATTTCTTTCTCAGTTTAAGAAAGTCCAGACTTGGGCCAGTTTCACTGCTTGATAATATAGTGTAGGTTCTGGACATCCTAAGCCACCCCATTCACTAGGTGCACATAATATGTGCTGAGCTATTCTTGGTGTTTCCCCATGCCATAAAAATGTTTTAAGAGCAACTTGACAGTATTCAAAAATGTTAACAATAAAGAAACGTAGAATTTGACAGAAGATAAGGGCCGCTTAGCCCACCCAGTCTGCCCATTTCTCTACCTAATGGATAAGTTGCAGATCTTAGCTAACCAACAGCCTACTTCTTCCAACCTCCACCCCCCAGAATTGCCTTATATCTGTTCCATGCATTCTTGAATTCTGCCACTGTTTTTGACTCCACAACCTCCTCAGGAAGGCTGTTCCATGTATCCACAACCCTCTCCGTGAAAAAATACTTCCTCACATTGCCTCTGAGCCGTCTCCCCTCTAGCTTCAGACTGTGCCCCCTTGTTCTTGCACACCTCTTTTTTTGAAAGATGCTACCCTCTTGGACTTTGTTGATTCCCTTGAGGTATTTGAAAGTTTCAATCATGCCCCCCCCCTTTCCTCGAAGCTATATATATTAAGATCCTTAAGTCTCTCTTGATATGTCTTTTGATGCAGACCCTGCACCATTTTAGTTGCCCTCCTCCGGACTGCCTCCATCCTGTCTATGTCTTTGTGGAGATTGGGTCTCCAGAACTGCATGCAGTACTCCAGATGGGGTCTAACCAGCTGTCTGTACAGAGGGATAACAACTTACAGTTTTCTACTGGTGATGCTTCTCCCTATGAATCCCAGTATCCCACCAGCCCTGCTTACTGCCCTCTCACATTACTTGCTCACCTTTAGGTCATCTGATATGACTACCCCCAGGTCCCTTTCCATTTTTGTTGTTGTTAGTATCTCATCCCCCACTGTGTACTCTTCCCCTAGGTTTTTGTTTCCCAGGTGCATTACTTTGCACTTCTTTGCATTGAATCTAAGCTGCCATAGATTTGACCATTCCTCCAACCTTACCAAGTTCCTTCTCATCCTTTCCACCCCACCTTGTGTATCAACTCTGTTGCAGATCTTTGTGTCATCTGCAAAGAGACATACTTTTCCTTCAAGTCCCTCTGCAATGTCACTTATAAAGACATTAAAGAGGGGCGGCCCTAGTATTGAACCCTGCGGTACCCCACTAGTAACCCCCCTTTCTTCAGAGTGGGCTCCATTTACTATTACCCTCTGTGTCCTGTTCTCCAGCCAATTATTTACCCAGGCTACCATCTTGGGCCCCACTCCCAGGCTGGCCATGTAGCCAAATTACTCAACTTGTATAGATATAAAAGGGGACTAGGTCAAAACAGCCACAGCATAACAGTATGGTAGAACATCACACAAGCAAAAGAGCATTGGTAAAAACAGTGGCCCAGAAAAAAAGTGAGTGAAACATACAGTGCTCATTGGACCACACAGCTCTGCATGCCCCACCACAAAAGAAATAACAAAAGGCACATGACATAACAGAAGAACAGAGGTGCTTACTCTGTGGGTGGGGATGCAAGTTGTGGGAAGAAAATTGGGGACAGGCAGAATCAGTATCGCTCACTCGGGGGTGCAGCTGGTGGGGAATTCAACTTACTCATGATCCATGCCACAATATTACAAGGACGTTGCACCCCCGGAACACCCATAATATAATTAAACATGCTCAAAAACACAAAAAACACCACCACAAAAAAGAGAAAAGGGAGGAAGACTTGAACCCCGGTCCACTGGTCATCCCAGGCATTCACAGCCTGTCACTGTAACTGGAACATCACGCTGGCAGCACGCTGACTCAGCACACAGAATCAGCATACGTTCAAAAAGTTACAGTGTGCTGGGGACAGACTGAAAACAGCTACAGGTATAGTGCTATGATGTCCACACTATAATTTCCCTGCAACTATTTTCACCTACTCTCTTTTGCTTGTGCTGTTTTTACTATGCTGTTATTCACACGCACACTTGAAAGGATACCATATAAAATATGTGGTAGAATCATCATTTTTATTATTTGTATTCTATTTCAAAGAAAGAAAGCAAGATTCTGCCACCTGTCCAGCATATTTGTTATTTTAATTTATATCCTTAAAGCATTTTTATTTATTGTATTTATGACATCATTGGTAATCAAAACACTCAAATATTCCATTTCCGTTTGTTTTTTAATGTCTTTTGTTATATATTCTGTTGTATTTGATAATTTTGTTATAGGTGATATTACTGATTTTTCCTTATTCAGTTTAAAGCCAGACAGGTGGAGTATCTGTCCAGTTCTCTCAATTGAGCAGGAAAAAACAACATCTGGTTCTGCTAATAACACCATTCTGACATCTGCATACACATTTATTTTAATTACTTTATCACCCATAAACAATCCTTTTATTTCTTAATTTTTCCTAGTATGAGTTAAAGAGGGTTCTAATGCTAAAATAAAGAGTACTGGAGAAAGTGGGCACCCCTGTCATACACCATTATACATATTTATGGGATTTGTATGAAACTGATTTATTGTAACGATAATTCTCAGAATACTATAAAAAGCTTTGATTATATTTATAAACTTTACAGGAAATGATAATGCCTTCAAGCATTGGAGCACAAATTTGCAATTCATTAAATTGAAGGCTTTAGTAGCATCGGTTCTATGTCTAACAGAGATCGCGGAACAGCAATCACCTTTTGGGTGAGTGTACATCACAGAAAATGAATTATGGTGGTGTACACTCACAGCAACTAGAAAACCGGTGACTTGCTTTCTATGTTATGTGGGGGGCTGTGCTCCCTACACCCCCCTACTTAAGGATTCTCAGCACCGGGGGGAGAGCATGTCGAGGGGGTGTAAAACTTAAACAAAATGAAAACCCAGACCCATCAGAAAAAAGATCACACCCAGAACCGAACCCAGCATCCTCCCAACCCCAGCGTGCCACCCATCCACTATGTCATATGGCCAGCTTGGCAGCTGACTGCTGCACTACACCCCATATACCCTCCTTCCCCGTCCACCCATTGCGCAATGTGGTTCCTCCCCCCCAAGTGCATGTATATTTAGTGACTTCCTGTCACTGTACTCATCTACCCCTGTATCCAGTCGCTACCCTACCAGGTAGCCCAGAACACAGGCACCGTGATTAAGTCGCCCTTTTTGAAAGTGCTCAATTGTGGTCACCATGTTCACTGGATACCAGTAGCATCTAATGCAGTAGTCATACATTCTTTCTGGGTGTTCTCATATTTATGCATCTATGCCTGGGCCTTCTTAAACCATGAAAAATAGTTATGCCCTTCACAAAATCTGTTTGATTGTGATGGACCAGTATTAGAAGTTCATCTTCTGTTCTTTTTTTTTTGAATTATTTATTTATAAGTTTCAGCAAAAACATACATAGAATTTCCACAGAGGAGTACTGGATTCAATTATCCATTAACATCCACTTACTAAGGCATCACAGGACATCCTCCCCAGAGTTACAGCAATTGGGGAAATACCATAATTTTCATTAACAGGATTAACATACATAGAACAGCCTTCAGCAACCTAGAACACTACCATGGGATAATGCATAGGATAACATCAAAAGTAATGCAATTTTTTAACAATTAGGCAACCAGCACATAATATGCCACTATGTTAAGAAACTACTATCCAAACAGTAATTTTTAGTTCCAAAGGATGAGGCCATTTAAATAATCAGGAGAACAAGTTAGCTCTTTTTAGAAGAGCTCCATAAGCATCAAACCTGCAAAAGAAAATGTGGTTTTAAACATTACAGCAGAGAATGTCTATTAGACTCACATCGACAGGGTCCAACATACAGCTAGTCAGCCAAGAACAGAGCTACAAAGGTCAGGCTTAAAAGAGTTTAGTTAGCGTTCCAAGGGCATCCCCATAGGAATCGCTGCAGAGTACTCACTGTCCCTCATTTTTCAGTCACATAACAGGGGGCCCCATCATCAGATGAATTCTCCTCATTCTCCATCTGTTCCCCCTCAATCTTCTGCTGAAGCTTACTTGCCTCCACTGGGTCATTGAAGAGATATGTGTGACCTTGCCATTGTACTTTTAATTTAGTAGGCAGGAGAATTTGGTGCAATACTTTCAGGGACCCAGCTTACTTCTCACCCGGTCGAAGACTTTCCTGTGTTGTCTAGTTGAGTAAGTGAGATCAGGGAACAGAGACAAGTTGGCATCCCCATAGTAACAGGTGTCGCTTGTGTCTTGCAACTGCTAGGATCCAATCCCGAACTCCTACCCTGGTGCAAACAACTAGGAAGGTGCAGTGTCCAGTAACATTAGGCCCCACATGCCAGGGAGTTATTCAATATGCTTTTTCAAGAGCCAAGGGAGGATCATTGTCTGATAGACCCAATACTTGTGGTAGCATAGTTAAAGCAAAGAAAAGGGGATCCTCTCCTTCAGAACGCTCCAACAGACTGATGATTCTTACATTGTGCTCCCTTGCCAGATTCTCTATGTTCTCCAAGTGCAGTCGAAACAGTGAGTTCTCCTTCACGAATTTAGCAGTTACATCTGCTGACTTAAGAGAGGCCCCCTCAGCATGCTGTACCATTCGTTCTCATTCATCCACCTGAGTCTCAAGAGCGGTTACACGGGGGGTTAAGGATGTTCAATTTTTTTGTCAATGTCCCTCACAGTTTTCACTAGTTGGGTCAATGTAGAATTAACTGTGCCCAGGGACACCTCCTCGCCCCAGAGCTACTACCACCACAGGCTCCTTCTGACTGCTGCGGCTCACCACCCCATGTCGTCGTCATCTTTAGCTTAAAGAATTTGTCTGAAGACGTTGTGCTTGTTTGTTTGCCCATATTTGCAGCTGACTCAGCACCAATGAGTTGAGATCCTGTCAGGTGATCTAGATTATAAAAATTAAAATGTTTTTAATAGTTTTTGGCTCTAATCACTGGGAGCTCTACAGGATAACTTCTTCTCCACTCTGCTACCAAGCCATGCCCCCCTCCCCCATTTTCTGTCCTTTTAGCTATGATTTTGTAATCAGTGTTCATCAGGGCAATTGGTAAGTAATTTTCTGGTAATAAAGGATATTTATTTTCCTTATATAATAATACTACTAACGCATCTACAATAGTAGATGGTATTTTTGATGTTTCCACCATTTCCACCATTTCTTTTACCAGATTTGTAATCCATGGGGACAATATTTTTTTAAAGGAACAATAAAATTCTGAGGTCAGTCCATGTTGACCAGTTGTCTTATTTTAAGAAATTGTTGAATAACAGTCATTACATCTTCTGCAACTGGTTGCCACTATAATTTTAACATTTCTACTTCTGTTAAATATTCTACTATTTTAGTAACATTTCCTTGAAATTGTGTTCTGATATTTTTCACCAAAGTAATTTGTAAAAATGTCCCTTATTTCCTTATCTTCTGTGAGAATGTCCCCATATCTGTTTTGAATATTTACAATCATCCTCTTGTCAGTTTCCTTTTTGAACATGGACACAAGTAATTTGCCCTTTTTATCACCAGTGTAATAAAAATTATATTTCAACATTTCTCATTTGTTTCTGTATGTAATATTCAAATAATATTTTAACTGTATCCTCTTCTCCTCTTTTTTTTTATTCATTAGAAGGGTTTCGCCATTAATAATCCGGTTATCCAGTTCCTTTATTTCTCTTTCTGATAGAAGTATCTTTTCTTTTTCCTGTTTTTCTATGTTTTATCTCATATGAAATTATGTAAGCCCATCAGTCACCCTGAGGGAATCTTTGTAGTTGAAATGCCAAAATTCTTGTATGGTGGCTGATATATAGGATACAAAATTGGAGTCCCTAAGCAGGACATTGTTAAATATCCACTGCTGTGTTATTTTTCTGTCTTTTGCTGGAATAATTAAATTCCTCAGCATTGCATGATCTGATGTATGTATACTAAATATTTCTGTTTCTATTTTGTTTTGGTGTTTGGCAATCTCTCCTCCCTTCTCTCCCCAGCTACCCATATCCCCTGCCACCTGCACTCCTGCAGCTCTCACACCTTTACCCTCCTCTGTCCCCATACTTCAGCAAGTGAGTTGGCATTCTCCTGTTGCCTTCCCTCCATCTGGCACCAACTCCCCACCCCCCCATTCAACACACCCCTTCGCTCCCCGTCCTCAAGCATCTGCTCAAGCCCTAGCCAGTAACTACTTGCCGCTGTCCCTAATTCCTCTAGTCTTCACCTCCCCCAGGCCCCAATTTTATCATGTCTTGGCCTCTATCGCTCCTCCTTTCCCATGTGCCCGTCTAGTTCTTATTACCCTTCTTTTTCCCCTATTACTGCACTTATCATTGTTGTCCTTCTGGTTGGCAGCAACTTGCTCATGTTTTGTTGCAGCTTGTATATGTCTAGCCAATTCTAGCATCAGTTGTTGCTGTCTATTTGCTGCACTTATAAAATTTGCTGCTATTTCTCCTATCAATGGAATTTGGGACCTCTAATATCCTTCTATGAATTGTAAGTCTACCTGTGTTTGTTTAGTGTGCCTTTCCCAGTTACCAAAATTTTAAATAAATAAAAGGAACAAAGGATATAATCCAATCTAGAGGAAGTTCCTCTGCGATTAGAATAGAATGCATATTTTTTTAATTGAATTTTTTTCTGTCTCCATGTATCTACCAAATTTAAATCTGTTAAAAAGTCATTTAAAATGTTAGTTGTTTTCTTGTCTAAACTCATTGGGGAGGGGGTGATTTATCCATGTCCAAATCTAAATAAGCATTGAAATCCCCACATATAATTATATACCCTTATCCTAAATTTACTATATGCATTGAGATTTTCACCAAAAAATCTTGGTAGTTTATAAAAAGGGCATAGACATAACCTAATATATAATGCCTCCCCATAATGACACATTTTATTAGGATATTCCTACCTTCTTCATCTAAAAATTGGTTTTCATATTTTAAATCTAAAGTTTTCCACACTAAAATTTCTACTCTCCCACTTTTAGTTGTTCCAGTAGAATAGTATATATGTTTTACACAACTTGTTTAGAATTTTAATATTTCCTTATTATCTAGATATGTTTTCTGAATCATCTATTTGGAAATATTATGTTGATTAGCATGTGTTATGATTTGCTTCCCTTATATAGGAAAATTTATTTTGTGTACATTCCAAGTCACTAGGGCTATTTGAATAGGATTTACTACATCAACCATACTGTATGAATAAAGCATTTTAATCTTTCTTTCTTGCTGTCCTATATTCTTGTTTTTTATAAAGCTGCTTCCTTACTACGCTACTTACATTTTTATCCCTTTTGTTATCTCTAATAACCCCCCAGCCACACAAATCAAATGTTTGTTACCAGTATCCATAACTTGGGCAGTGACTTGTGTAGAGTAGTGACACACTTTAGGTTGTTGCAACATCAAAATTCCCAGCTGGCCCACTGGGGTAGTGGTTAGACTTCTGCCTGTGATTCCGACATCCCAGGTTCAGATGTAAGCCTGAGAGTCAGAGGGCTTGCTGGGGGGAGGAAGATTGAGTGCACAAGTGACTGCTCTCCTCCTCCGGGGGAGGTGAGCTAGCACTCAGTGCTGGACTAACCCCTGGTGCAGGCCATAGGTGTTACACCCAAGGCTTCCAGGTTCCAGGAGGTGTGACAGACATCAGAGCGTTATGCACTTCATGTCATTACATGCCACACCTCCCAATGATGGTGGAAAAATTCTCTGGTGTGGCACGGTGGATGTCTACTTCTTACACCGAGCCCCACAGAGCTGTCTGAGGCATTGTGCCACTGGATCTCAATGTGACACCACTCAGGGAGTAATGAGAGAATTCCTCAATAGCTCAGCCCTAGGGGGTAATCCATAGAGCACTCCAGTGGCCACAAGTAAGTCCCATGGGATGGGGCTTGGTGTTCAGGATGGCGTACTGAGGGATAGCCAACTGAGTGAAAATTAAAAAAAATTGAAATTCCCCATTCCCCCTCCCCTTTTCTTTGCAAAATTACTTAATATCTATACCATTCCCCTTTATATATTACTATGCAAAACAATCAGATTAGTGTTTCATACAATGACATTAAGTATCAAAAAATGTGTGGAATTAGCAAATGCAAGTCCTTATAAGCATCTTCAGCAGCATCACAGAGTAGGTAGTTTCTGCCCATTCAATATCAGTCTCAGTTAGGCCAGATGTGCAAAAGAAGCTTTCAAATAATTTTTCCATAATAGGGACCTTAAAGCTGCAAACATTTTCCTGACCTGTATAATATTATAAGGGAAGTCATGATAAATAGTTATTGATGCTCCCTTTACTTCTACTTTTTTTCCTTTTTATAGACTGCAGCCATCAAAGAGTCTTTATCTGCAGTTTTAACAAATTTTGCAATAACCACACAAGGTGGTTTTCCTTCTTCAGGTTGTGGTTTCATTGATCTGTGAGCTCTTTCTACATCAAAATGTAAACGATCAGGAGAAACATCTAAGAAGGCTGCAAAGACTCTGTTTAATGTGGCTATTATTGGAATTTCATTACCCACTGTCCAGCTATTCCTATGATTCTTACATTCTTATGTTTGCTTGCGTGCATGTGCAAAAGACGTTATGTGGCAGCTTAGGAGAGAAGCGGGTTGTGGAAGGGCAGGCACTGTGGCAGCCAAATAAGGCATTGCATTTGGGGGCTTGGCACTGGTGGACCAATGGAGACACAGTGTGACAATGACACTGGCTTCCAAAGTGCCACCAAGTTCTAATGTTTTCACCACAGCAATCTGGGGCCACCTCGTCATTGCAGCATCAGCCATTCTGGTGCAATGAGGGAGCGACCCATCATTGCAGGGCAGAACGTTGCCTAGTATAATATTGTTTGTGAACACGGCGGCAAGCTGGCGCCATGTTCACAAACAATAATAGACAGCCCCCAGTGCCAAGGGGCACCTAATCCACCTTGGCATCATGTGCCACCCCAAAACAGTTTTTGTTTGCCAAAGGGGGGGCCCAATCTCTGTCTGCTTCATTCCCCCCTTCCCAGTGTAATTTTCCATTGAGGGAGCCCACTTCCCGTCGGCACAATGTCCCTCCCCAAAATGTTGGTTTTGTGCTGAGGGGATGCCCAATCCCCCTCAGCTCTTGCCCTCCCCTGTATGTGCTGATGGGGGTGCCCAATCCCCCCATTAGCTACAGCCTCCACAAAAAAAACACTCAGGTGGCATCCTGGGAGACTACCCCAGCGTGCCAAATGTCCCTAGTAAAAAAAAAGGTCCTGCACTGTTTTTTTCCTTTTTTTTTCTTTCCTGTAAATCAGAAAAAGGTCCCTCATTCAGTCTGGTGGCTCTGTCCCCCAATCCGAGCCCACCCTATGTGTACCCTACCTCTACACATACCCCTAAACCCATACTTACCTCCGGAGCCCAACGTAATGATCTTCAGTGAACCAGGAACATGTCTGCAGTCTTCAAAGCCAACCATGAACTGAAGGAATGCCAGTAAGCTGTATAATGGCATAAATAGGCTTTTTTTCAACTTTGGTGCATATCTCAGGCATTTTTAGGAATTTTGGCACCACGTTTTCAACATGGGGTTATTGGGACCTCTCCTCATGAATTTAGCCACCATCATGGCGTTAGTACTGAAAGGTGAGTTCACGGTCACTGCGTGGAATCGTCTTTTGGGACTGATTAACAAAATGACAGTGCCAGTGTTCATGAGGTGGCCTCTCAAAAAGTCAATGTTGCAAATTTGGTGGAAAAAATCCAAGAAATGCCTGTTTTACGAGCGTACATTGTGCAGTTGCTACACAAGCTCATAACTTTGAGAATTTATAATATTTTCACTCCAGATTTTCAATGTTGCCATTTTTCTGCACCTCTTTATGAACAGTACAGCCATCATTTTTTCACATCCTGGCCAAAATGTGTTTTTGCACTTCCGGCGCAGAATAACGTGGTCACTGTGGGAAATCAGTGTTCAGGACACATTAAGAAAATCACAGTGACACTGTTCATTAGCAGAGGTCCTAAAATGCCTATGCTGAAAATTGTGTGATGAAAGTCCATAAAATGACTGTGTTATGAACGTGCGTTGAGCAGTTTCCATGCACACTAGTAACGTCACACATGTGTACTATTTTCACTCCAGATTTTCAGCATTGCCATTTTTCTGGACCTTTTTATGAACAGTACACATCCTGGCAGAAATGTGTTTTTGCACTTCCTGCGGAGAATAGCATGGTCGCTGTGGGAAATCAGTGTTCAGGACACATTAAGAAAATCACAGTGACACTGTTCATGAGCAGAGGTTCTAAAATGCCTATGTTGAAAATTTGGTGATGAAAGTCCATAAAATGACTGTGTTACGCACATGCATTGCACAGTTTCCACTTATGTTCAGAAGTATGAGTATTTTTAATATTCCCACTACAGATTTTCAACATTACCTTCTCTTCACACCTCCATTTGGATGGTACAGCTGTAATTCTTCACATCCTGCCTGATCTGTGTTTTCATACATGTGGTGCAGAATAGCACGGTTGCTGTTGGAGCTCAGCGTTTGGGACACAATGGCAAAATCACACTGCCACTTTTCATGAGAAGAGGTCCCAAATGCTTTCATGAGGTGGCATCACAAAAAGGCCATGTTGACAATTTGTAGTGCAAATACCAACAAACACCCAAGGCGTTACGGTTTCTAACCATAACGTCCTACCCTGTACAGACAGACAGGCATTGGGGTGTGCCTTTGGATTGCCGACTGTACTGCTCATGCCATCCCACCCCCACTCCCAGCCACTGACAGGCATCGAGGTGTACCTTGGACTTTTCGGCCCCAGACTTCACCCCATTCTCCTATGCTGCACCAATTTCAGCGTATGTCCTTATGGAATAGGGTGACTGTAAAGTCAAACACCCTAACGCACACCACAACATGTGTCGGTGTCTGCAGAATAGGGTGAGGTGACATGGCATGACTGTCATGGATGACGACCCAAACACTTACCCCAATGCCTCTCCATCTCTACAAGATGGAGGTGAGGTTCGTGTGAAGTTCAATACTTCACTGCCATTCCTAGTCTTCATCTGTCTAACTCCTGCATTTCCAATGCTAATACCAGCAATCAAACATTCAGCATTGACAAATGCTTGTTTGTACATGCTCTTGCTTCATAGTCCGCAATATTCATTTTGAACCCTGTGATATCTTTTTCATTCTGTACTGTTGCTCTTTTTATCACTAAAGCTTCATCCTCTATCACTGAAATTCCTTGATCCACTTCTTTTGTTTTCCCTGCGACTTCTTGAATATTTTCTGTTACTCCCATAATTTGCTGTTTTAGAGTTATAAGTTGTGACTGTATCTCTTTTATTGGTGCCAGCTCTTTCTTAATTTCCAAATTTCTTTTAAAATCGATGCCTATCATGCCAACATTTCTTCCTCCTCATCTTTTTGATCTTTTGCAAAATGCTTGCACTTGTCTCCCAGTTTTGCATTTGATGTTTCTGGTGATTTAACTGTGTAGCTATCACTGATTTTTTTTATCAATACTTGTTTTGGACTTGATTTTTTATCCATTATAATATTTGTTAACTGGTTATTCTGTTTTTTTCTCAGTTGACTCTTTCCATAGTCTTCTGTGTATTTTTCCACTAAAGTGTGTTGCTTCTGATTTTTCAACTGTTTCTTGAAGGGTACTTTCTTTTTCATTACCCTGTCTTGACACTGTTAATGCTGTTTCATTCTGTAAATGGCTTTGCTGTAAGTTTTTATCCTTCATATATTACACATTTTTAACTTGTGGCCTGACTCAGTTCTTTTGGAGGATAATAGTCGAGGAGTATTAAAGATGTGAAAAAACAAAAGTATTTCTGATTTCTGTCTCTTTTATTCTCCCTGTTTCTTGCATATCAGTCAGTAATAGAGAGTTACTAGAGTCCGTTGAGGCCTGCTTATTTCGTTGCATGTCCCTATTTGTCTGAGATGCCATTTTTGCTTACAAGTTCATCGTTGCAAAATTTTCAGGTTCCCCTTACTTTTAACCCAATTTTATTTTGGGAAATTGCTTGTTCTTTATCACCTTGCTCTAAATACGGTTCTTTTTGACTAAAGGATAAAGGGTAATATGAATCTATGTTCTGCTTTGTTCACAATTTGTATGAATATATGAAAACTTGCCAGCAGAAACAGGCCTTTTGGTCTACCAAATCTGCTCATATGTGCAGCTAGCACCCTTATTTTGCAGCTGCCCAACCCCCACTCAACTCCTGGAACTGTTCAGTGTCGTTTACCCTGCCCTCTTCCATGCCCTGTCCCATGCCCTTTTGAAACTTCACACCGACCTGCATGCCACCACCTCCACTGGCAGAGCATTCCATTTTGACACAACCCTCTCCATGAAATAATTCTATTGCATCTCTCTCCTGAACCTGCCCCCCTCCAATCTCAGCCAGTGCCCCCCATGTCCCTTCCCTTCCTCTGCTTAAACAGCCCCTCTGCATCAGATTTGTTGATCCCCCTCATGTATTTGAAGGTTTCAATCATGTCCTCTCTATCTCTTCTCTCCCCCAGGGTGAACAAGTTCAAGTGACCTAGCTTCTTCTAGTAGGTTCTGCCTTCCATCCTCTGTATCAACATCATCGCCCTGTGCTGCACTCCCTTAAGAAGCTTGATATCCCCCTTTGGGTACAGATGTCAAAACTGCATGCAGTACTCCAACTGCAGCCTGACCAAGGACCTGTAAAGGGGCAGGATTTTGCCTGGATAAGAAAACCCACGTGATGCACCCCAGCATCCTATTTGCCCAAGCCACCCCCCTCCTGCATTGAGCAGAGTTATTCATGCTCCCCATTACCATGACCCCTAGGTCCTTCTCCACCTCAGTAACCCCTAACTGCACTTCACCCAGCCATTCTTCCCTCCTCTGGTTCCTCACCATGAAGTGCATAACTTTGCACTTCTTTACAATAAATCCTAGCTACCACCGAGCTGACCACTCCTCAAGCCCAGTGAGGTCATTCTGTAGCCTCTGCCACTCCTCTATGTCATCCACTAAAGTTCCTATCTTGGTGTCATCTGCAATCAAACTGATCCTGCTCTCTACCCCTTGCACTATATCCAGTATGAACAGTCCAAACAACACTGGCCCCAGCACACAGCCCTGCAGCACACCACTGGTTACTGCCTGGGGAGATTAGAGTCCCCCCCACCACCACCCATTGCTGTCTATCCCCAAGCCAATTTCTGATCCAGCCAGCCATCTTAGCCCCCACCCCTACATGTTCCAGCTTTACCCCTAGTCGCCCATGAGGAACTGAATTAAAGGCCTTGCTGAAGTCCAAATATAGGACATCTACTGCATGGCCCTTGTCCAGTTCCTTTGTCACCCAGTCATAGTGTTCTATCAGGTTGGTTTGGCATGATCTCCTTGAGATGAACCAATGCTGCTCCCCATCCTGGAGATTATTAAGCTCCAGGAAGGTAACCAGTCTCTCCTTCAGGATTGATTCCATTAGCTTACTCACTATAGAAGTGAGACTGAGAGGTCTGTAGTTGCCCGGCTAATCCTTTGGGCCACTCTTGTGGATAGGCAACACATGAGCCAACCTCCAGTCCTATGGTATGCATCCCGTATCCAGGGAGATATTGAACAGGTTAGTCAGCAGCCCAGCCAGCACCTCCGCCATCTCCCTCAACACTCTTTTATGTTCATTATCCTCATCTTTAGCATGCTCATTTTATTTTGATGCAAATGTTCTTCTTTGTGTGATCTAAACAGGACTTAATGGGGGGGGGTCAAAAGGGGAGTCATTGATTGATTCAAAATTGGCTTTTCCATTGTTTTTTGCATTTCTCTTTTCTTTAGTGTTTTTGACAATTTTGGTGTCAGGTTTTGGAGGGAAATTATGTTTTGCAGCCTTTGCCTTAGTTTTTCATTCAGACATGGGCATCTCCAAAAAAGTACATCAATTATAACTCATAGAAAATAGAAACATAGAAGTTGTCAGCAGAAGGAGACCACCCGGTTCATCTAGTCTGCCCATTGTCTTTTAGCCTAGCCTTCTAACTGCCCATAGGTTTGAAGGCTCCCTTGTATCTTTCCCAAGCATTTTTGAAACCTTCCATTGTGCTTGCCCCCTCCACCTCTGCAGACAGGCTGTTGCAGGCATCCACCATGCTTTCTATTTATAGGAGCCAGTATAGTGCAGTGGTTAAGGTCACTGAGCTGCACACCTTGAGGCCTGGTTTGATCCCATCAGCCCCCACTTGCATACTGTGTGACCCTGAGCAAGTCACTTAACTTCCTTGTGCTCCCAGGTCACTCTTGGAAACAAGCTTTGGCTTAGCATGCCTTTCCTGGTTAAACAATTTCCCCTTCCCCCTTTTCGGTGAAGAAAAACTTCCTGGAGTTGGTGGAGAACTGCCCTCCTTACAGCCTTAGATCATGTCCCCTTGCCCTGCTGCCTTTCTTAAATTGGAAGAGATCATCTATCTGCACCTGGTTTATGCCGTTTATGTACTTGAGTGTTTTGATCATGTCACCCCTCTCTCTTCTCTGCTCTAGGGAATACATTTTTAGCTCTTTCAATCTACCCCTGTAGGATATCTTGTGCAGTCCCTGAATCATTTTTGTTTTCCTTCTCTGCACTGTCTCCACTCCGTCAATGTCTTTTTTGTGGTGGGACCTCCAGAACTGGATGCAGTACTCCAGGTGAGGCTAACCAGTGATCTGCACAGTGGCAGGATCACTTCCCTCTTTCTGCTTGTGATTCTCCTTTTTTCTTAGTGTGTCCTTTTCTATAATTAACATATGTTCATCAGTAATAAAATGTAATTACAGTTATGCAGTTTTTATGTATCTTCACTTATGGGTTTTAATTCAGCTGTTTACTGGATACTTTCTCTCCCATCAGTCATCTTCAGGGTTCACCAGCAGATCATACAACATTAATGGAGTCCATAATCTTATTAAGCGGTACAGGAAAGTATGAATGTATGGGACAGACATAAGGCAATTATATTGGGTGTAGGAGGCAGTAGACTGTTGGTTAACTATGACTTGTAGCTTGTCCAATAGATAGGGGAAATGTGCAGACTGGGTGGGCCAAGTGGTCCTCATGTGCCATCAAAGTCAAAGTCTAAATGTTACATTGTGAGAATCTGGAAGCTTCATTTTTCTAAGAACTCACATCCCATTCAAGGAACACATGGAATTCATGATATAAATGGCATTGGGGGTCTCTTCTCCCATGTCAGAAAACACAAAAGGTTCTGATATTGGCTCCTAGGGGTTTCCCAATTCAGACAGAGGACAGGATAGTCAATTGAGAAAACCACTTTGTAATTCTGGTGGGGATGCTATACAGAAACCTGCTCCCATTAGCTAATGTATATTTTCTGCTAGGATTAGAGAAAAGAAATATGTCCAATCTTTTTAAAAAAAAAAAATACTTATTATTCTGTTGGGGGTGGGCAGTTAATCCTTGGAAGAGACCTGAATGTCACCTTGAACCCTGACCTTGATGCATCAAATGCCCATTCTTTCAGGCAATCTCCCCTCCAAAAATACCTCAGAGCAACCTTGGGGCATCTCATTATATATATATATATATATATATATATATATATATATATATAAAAAAACACCATTATTGAATAAGATAGGGCAGATTTAGCACCAACAAAGTCTGGAAATTCAATGTTAGGGTTACCAACCCTACACCCCCCCCCCCACACACACACCAACAGGCATTTGGATGTGCCTTGGGGTCGTCAGTCTAACTCTTACCTCATTCCATGTGTAAACAAGCTGAGATGGTACAGTACAGGAGAATAGAAACATAGAAACATAGACTTTGATGGCAGATAAGGACCGCTTGGCCAACCTAGCCTGCACATTTCCCTACCTACAGGATAAGCTCCAGATCCTAGTTAACCAACAGCCTACTTAATCCTGCCCCCCACTAGAATTGCCTTATGTCTGTCCCATGCATTCTTGAATTCCTCCACTGTTTTTGACTCCACGACCTCCTCAGGAAGGCTGTTCCATGCATCTACAACCCTATCTGTGAAGAAATACTTCCTCACGTTAACTCTGAGCCATCCCCCCTCTATCTTCAAATTGTGCCCCCTTGTTCTCGAGCATCTCTTTTTATGAAAGATGCTACCCTCTTGGACTCTGTTGATTCCCTTGAGGTATTTGAAAGTTTCCATCATGTCCCCCCTCTCCCTCCTTTCCTCGAGGCTATACATCTTAAGCTTTAGTCTTTCTTCATATGTCTTCTGGTGCAGACCCTGCACCATTTTGGCTGCCCTCCTCTGGACAACCTCCACCCTGTCTATGTCTTTGTGGAGATGGGGTCTCCAGAACTGTACACAGTACTCCAGATGTGGTCTTACCAACTGTCTGCACAGAGGGCCAACAACTTCCTGTTTTCTACTAGTGATGCCTCTCCCTATGCATCCCAGTATTCCCTCAGCCCTTCTTACTGCCTTCTCACATTGTGGCCCACCTTTTGGTGTCATCTGATATGACTAGCCCCAGGTCCCTTTCCATTTTTATTGTTGTCAGTATCTCACCCCCATTGTGTACTCTTCCCCTGGGTTTTTGTTTCCCAGGTGCATTACTTTGCACTTCTTTGCATTGAATCTAAGCTGCCATAAATTTGACCATTTCTCCAGCCTTGCCAAGTACCTTTTCATCCTTTCCACCCCACCTTGTGTATCAACCCTGTTGCAGATCTTTGTGTCATCTGCAAAGAGACATACTTTCCCTTCCATTCCCTCCGCAATGTCACTTATAATGACATTAAAAAGGACCGGCTCCAGTACTGAACCCAGCAGTACCCCACTAGTAACCCTCCTTTCTTCACTGTGGACACTATTTACTATTACCTTCTGTGTCCTGTTGTCCAGCCTGTATTTTACCCAGGCTACCACCCTGGGACTCACTCCCAGGCTGGCTAATTTGTTTATTAATCTTTTGTGCGGGACTGTGTTAAATTCCTTGCTGAAGTCTAGGTAGGCCATATCCACAGCCCCTCCCTGGTCTACTACTTTGGTCACCCAGTCAAAGAAATCAATTAGATTTGTCTGACATGACCTTCCCACTGTGAATCCATGCTGCCTTGGGTCCTGTGTCCCATTGGCCTCTAGGTTCTCAACAATTCTTTCCTTCAGAAGTCATTCCATCATTTTCCCTACCACTGAGGTCAAACTGACAGGTCTGTAGTTTCCTGCCTCTGTCTTGCTCCCACTTTTGTGAAGGGGAATCACATCTTCCCCCCTCCAGTCCTCAGGTACCACATCATCCTCCCATGATTTAGTCAGTGGTGTTGCTACTTCTTCCCTTAGTTCTTTTAGAATTCCAGGGTTAATCCCATGAGGCCCCATTGCTTTATCCACCTTCAGTTTTAAGAGTTCTTTCAGAACTCTTTCTTCTGTGAAAGGACAAATATCAACCCCTCATCCAGAGTGCTTCCATTGACTGGATTAAGTATCTCCACCTGCTTTTCCAGTATTCGTTCAGTATCCCTGCTTTTTCACTGTCGCTCTCTACCCAACCACCTTTCTCTTTATTCAGCCTCAGTATCCCTGCCTTAGTCTTTCTTTTCTCCCTTATGTACCTATAAAAGGTTTTATCCCCTTTCTTAACTGAGTTGGTATCTTTTCCTTGGTTTGGGCCTTTTCCATTCTGACTGCCTTCCCTGCTTCCTTCTGCTTTAACTGGTACAGTTCTCTGTCCTCTTCCTTCTGTTTCCTTGTATTTCCTCAATGCTATCTTTTTCTCCCTTGCCTTCCCCACCACTTCTTTTGAGAAAAACAGTGTTTTTTTCTTTTGTTTTGATTTGTTTATCTGCTTCACACAGAGGCTTTTTGCCTCTGTGATGGTGGTTTTGATGTTTCCTCATTGTTGCTCCATCCCACCTCCTTGCCTGTTTGCTAGTGTTTTCTGAGATACTCTCCCATTTTGATAAAATCAGCCCTCCTGAAGTCCACTACCTTTACTTTTGTGTGACTTGACTCTACAGCTAAGTTTATCATGAACCACACTGTTTGGTGGCCTCTTGTTCCCAGATCACTACCCACTCCTAGATCCGAGATCCTCTCTTCATCCCCACTTGAGAGTACCAGGTCTAAGATTGCTTCCTCCCGAGTGGGTTCCAAAACTAGCTGTCTGAGGCATGCTCCCTGTAGGGCATCGAGAATGGCCCTGCTCTTGGATGTGGTTGCAGCAAAGGTGCTTCAGTTAACATCTGGCATATTCAGGTCCCCCATCAGTAATATCTCCCCTTTCTCTGCCATCCCAAGGATGCCTTCTATCATTTCCTTGCCCATTTTCTCCCCCTGAGATGGGGGTCTGTAGAAAACCCCTGTGTGGATTGTGGAGCCATTTCCAGTTTCCAGGGTGAGCTACAGTTCCTCCTCTCCTCCTTGTTTACCCTTTAGGTTTGTTGCTCTGATCCCTTTCCTTACATAGAGAGCTACTCTTCATCCTCCTCATCTTCCCTCCTTGTCCCTCCTGTAGATTGTGTACCCTAGTATGTTGACATCCCAGTCATGGTTCTCTGTGTACCATGTTTCTGTGACTGCCACAATATCCAGGCATCCCTCATCCATCAAGGCCACCATTTCGAGAAGCTTTTTACCTAGACTACAGGCATTGGTACTCATTACCCTCCATTTTTTTATGGCTTTATTTCTTTTTGCCCCACCCCTGTCCTTACTGCCTTCATCTATTTCTCCATTTACCCCTGCTCTTCTTCCTATTGATTGCTCTATCTTGGTGTTTATCTCATGAATTACCCTGATTTTTTTGGGGGGGGGGCTAGAATTTCCCTTCTCCTTTTCAGTGCCTCCCCACCTTGGCTAGTTTAAATGCTTGCCAGTGAAGCATATGCGAAAGTGTTGCAAATGCACTTTTTACTTTCGAAAATGACCCTTGTAGTGTCACAAATTAGTCACCTTGTTTTCAGTTGGTGGTCACAGAAATGCTTGGCATTTAAGTTTGGGACACTCTCGGGACACAATTCTTGTTGTATTCACCTAGTTGAGCCCTGAAGATGCTAGCCATGTCTTTTTGTAGGGGTATAACACCCCAGAAATATGTTTTTTAATCTTTTGTAAAAAGTAGTGTCGCAAAGTACTTTTGCATATGCAACACCTTCATGATTTCAGTTGTGAAAGTGTCGTGATTTGCAAAAGTACTTTGTGACACTATGGTCAAAACAATAGGGAATCTTTGCCACCCTGCTGCAAAAGAACTGTTTGCTCTTTTGGTCTGAAATTTGGAGGAAGGAAAGCCAAGATCTCACAGATGTGCCTTTTAGTAGGTTGGAAAAGAGAAATATTAGAGGGCTGAAGAGTTATGGCACTCTGAAGTTGACAATTTTTCCCATAGGATAACATTATGGCGTCCGCCGAGCATTTCAGGGCCCGTATCTCGAAAACCGTTTGTGATACAGACTTTTCGTCAGAAGAATGCTTAGTTCCATATAAGGGGGCTAAGTACAAAACTAGCCTGGGAAGTCATAAATAATACGAGATTTTCAATTTGTTTCTATGTCGTACGGTTCCTGAGATATAAGGAATTTAGTATTCCAAGTGCTCATTTTCTGCTCCGAGGGCCATTATAATGCATACATTCTTTGTATTCACTGTGTTTCTGAATGCACCTTTTTTGGGGGGAAAAGGGGTGTGCATTTGCATTACTTTTACCGTTAGCATTTCCACTTGCATTTCTGTTACCGTTTGAGTTAGTGTTTCCGTTTACTTCACCTTGTGCGTTACCCTTTGCATTTGCATTACTGTTACACTTTGCATTTCCGTTACTGTTTTTGATTGCATTTACTTTTGCATCTATGTGTGCATTACTATTTACATTTGCGTATGAGCTTGCGTTTTGCATTTCCGTTTGTGTTACTGTTTCCTTTGGTGTCATCGTTGGTGTTACAGTAAACGTTTGCATTTCCAATTGCATTACTGTTACCATGTGCATGTTTGTTACCATTTGCATTTGCATTTTTGTTGGCCTTAGTGTTTGCATTTTCTGCAGCATTTCCATTGTCGCGTGTGTTACTGTTTCCTTCTGCATCACCATTGCCATTACTGTTTTGTTTCTGTTTGCATTTCTGTTAGCATTTGCATTTTCATTACCATTTTCTTTACCATTTGCATTTTTATTAATGTTTGTGTTACCATTTTTGTTTTCATTTCTGTTTGCGCTTGCGTTTCTCTTACTGTTTGCTTTATTGTTTCCATTTGCCTTACCATGTACGTTACCGTTTGCACTTGCGTTTGCGTTACCGTTAGCATTACGATTTTCTTTTACCTCACTGTTTCCATCACCATTTGTGGTAACTTTACCATTTGTGTTTTTGCGTTTGTGTAGTGCAGTGCAAAACATTATTTTTTTGCTGTTTTTCTGCACTGTCTTTGGTGATGCATAGTGCAGCCAGTGTGTGGTTGATTGATGGCACGTAGAAAGACCTTTGTTCAGGGAACATGCCAGTTTTTGTTTGGTGACAAACTGTTGTTCTGTTCCAGCATTATTGCCATATGAAGTTGCCCCACTTCACAGTTACAGATTTTTTTGTCTGTCAGATCTGCCATTTTAGCACATTTTCAGCTGCGATTTTCCACCATTTTGTGGTGAAAGACTTTTTAAAGGTGCAGAAATGTAAAAATTGAATATCTCTGGAATGATTTGGTCTTTTCATATGAAATGTGGAGGGTGTTGAGTGGATGTCCTGGGGATGAGAATGATGCTGTTTACATATTGGAAAAGTAATTTGCTATGGAGATACTGCATGATGCAGTTAACATTTTGTGCATAGCATTCTGCATGGTGCTACTGGCTTGAAATTAATAGCATAGTTAGCCCTAGTGGTATGGAGGTGCCTTGCAGTGGTTTGGTGTGTAAAACATTAACAGGTGTGGAATTATGCCACTTTGACTAATGAACATTTGGTTCATTATGCTTCAATAACTTCTGAACTGTGTGTCCAATTTGCCTGCATTTGGAATGTACAAAGATTTACAATACATCTTTGACTGTGACAATTTTTGGGTTGCTGTCACTTATGGTTGCTGAATCATACATGTTACATTGTTTGCTCATGGTGCTGTGCGACTGTTGAACGGATGTACACACAATTCTGGACACATAATGTGCTATGGTACATGTCTTCTTTAAACAATTTTTGGTTCCGTTGGATATATGGTTCTTGTGTAGCAAAAATGTTATTTGCAGCACTCCTGTGCACTTTCATTGTGCAGCCACTGCTTGGTTGATTGACATGAAACTTGCCACATAGAAAGGTGTTTGTTGAAGGAACATGCCAGTTTTTGTTTGATGAATAAATCTTGTACCATTCCAGAGTTATTGCCATTTGAAGTTGTCCCCCCTTGCAGTTACAGATTTTTTGGCAACCAGGTCAGCCATTTTAGCACATTTTCAAAACAGATTTCTGCCATTTTGTGGTGTGAGACTTCTTAAAGGTGCAGACATGTAAAAATTGAATATCTTTGGAATGGTTTGGTCTTTTCACATGACATTTGGAGGGTGTTGAATGGATGTCCTGGGGATGTGAAAATGCTGTTTATATGTTGGAAACATTATTTGCTTTGGAGATACTGCATGATGCAGTTAACGTTTTGCACATAGCATTCTGCATGGTGCTACTGGCTTGAAATTTATAGCGTAGGTAGTCCTAGTGGTATGGAGGTGCCTTGCAGTGGTTTGGTGTGTAAAACATTAAAAGGTGCAGAATTATGCCACTGCAACAAATGAAAATTTGGTTCATTATGCGTCAGTACCTTCTGAACCGTGTGTCTGATTTGTCTGGCATTTGGAACGTACAAAGATTTATAATACAACTTTGACTGTGACAATTTTTGGGTAGCTGGCGCTTACGGTTGCTGACTTGTGCATGTTACATTGTTTGCTTGTGGCACTTTGCGACCGTTGAATGGATGTACACACAATTCTGGACACACGGTGTGCCATGGTACATTTCTTCTTTTAACAATTTTTGGTTCTGTCGGATATATGGTTCCTGTGTAGCGAAGTGGCAAAAATGTTATTTTTGGCACTCCTGCGCAGTTTTTCCAGCACAACGCTGCACAACTGTTGAACAGATTCAGATAACATTTGTTATACATGTGTGGTATGGTACATGTCTTCATTTACCAATTTTCATTTCAGTCAGTCATACAGTTTTTGCACAACAAAGGGACAAAAATTCACATTGGGTCCAGCGTTCCCACCACCACATTCCATTCACTATTTATAGTGCACATTCTCAAAAAGAAGGGAAATTCATGGCAAAAAAACTCTGTTTAGTGCATCAGTTAGGGTTGTTCTACAGCAGCAAAAGTGAGGAATTTCAGAGTTAGGGTTGCCACCCCTTGCTTCCCACACCCACCCTGGCCCCCACCAACAGGCATTGAGGTGTGCGTGGGGGTCATTGGTCCTAACTCTCACCCCATTCTCCTGTTCTGCACCACCTCAGCTTATTTATACAAGGAATGGACTGAGAGTTGGGGCTGATGACAATGCACACCCAGTGCCTGTTGGTGAGGGCAGATGGGCGATGAGGCCGGGTGGCAACCCTATCTCAGAATTTCACTTTTTGTCGCTGTGGAACAAACCTAACTGATGCACTAAACTGAGTTTTTTGATATATATATATATATATACATATATATATATATATATATATATATATACACACACACACATACATATGTGTGTGTATATATATGGGATACGCAACTCCCCTACTGGAAATATTGTCAATATTTTTGGTTTGAGTGCCAATTGACCCAATAACATCACTTGTGGTGAAGCAACTGGCATGAGAACAAAAAATATCGATAATATTTCCAGTAGGGGCGTTTGCGCCATTTATGCCATAACCAGTCCAAAAACTTCAGGAAACCTGTGGCTGGGATCCCCAATGTGTCTTTCAAAGATTTCATGAAAAAATATGAAGTGGTTCAAAGGTTATTCAAAAAACAAATTTCCCATTATAGTCAATGGGAAAAGTTAGCAAAAAGTTCAACAGTGTTGAATTTCTGGGGGTGGTGGTGGATGAGGAGGAGGGGAGGGTGGCCCTACTGGGGGACCTAGAGGCTCTGGAAAGATGGTCTAGAAAGTGGAAGCTGAGGTTCAATGCAGGGAAATGCAAGGTACTCCACCTGGGGGCCAGAAACCCAGGCCAAGTGTACACCCTGGGGGGGAAATGCTACAAGTCTCGATGGTTGAGAGGGACCTGGGGGTGGTGGTGGATGTCAAGATGAACAACTCTGAGACTTGTAGGAGGGAAGCAGCCAAGGCCAACAGGATGCTGGGATGCATTGCTAGGGGGATCACCTCCAGAAGGAGGGAAGTGATACTCCCTCTGTATAACTGCTTGGTGAGGCCGCACTTGAGTACTGCATGCAGTTTTGGAGGCCACACTTAAAGAGGGACATTAACCTCCTGGAGAGGGTCCAGAGGAGGGCAACCAAAATGATTTGGGGCTTGGGGGACAGGACCTAAGAGGAGAGGCTCGAAGAGCTAAATATGTACACATTGGAAGAGAGAAGGGACCGGGGGGACATGATAGAGGTCTTCAGGTACATGAAGAGGGTAAATAGGGGAGGAACAGTCAGGGTGCTTTGAAGGAAGGGGCCACTAGAGGGCATGGGTGGAAGCTGGAGGGGGGAAGATTCAGGGGAGAAAGGAGGAGGTGCTACTTTAGTGAGAGGGTGGTGGAGCCATGGAATGCACTGCCTAGGGGGCTGGTGGAGGCAGAGACAGTGGAGGGGTTCAAGAGGGGGTGGGACAGGTACAGGGGAAGGATTCTGGAAGCAAAATCCAATGCAGCAAGAATATCCGGAACTGGGAAGGGAGAAGCCAGAAAAAGCGAGGGGGACAGCAAGGTCATCACCCAGGGTGGGGGCTGACCAAACGAGCAGACATGAAAGACCGTTAGGCCTATTCTGCTGGCATTTTAGTATGTTAGTATGTTGCAAATGCAGTTTTTAGGGTAGCAAATGACCCCTGTAGTGTCGTGAGTCAGCCATTTTTTTTCAGTTAGTGGTCACGGAAATGCTTGGCATTTAAATTTGGGACCCTCTAGGGACACAATTATTTTTGTGTTCACCTAGTCGGACCCTGAGGATGCTAGCCATATATTTTTTTGGGGGGATTAAACACCCCAGAAATATGTTTTTGAATTTTTTGTAAAAAGTAGTGTCGCAAAGTAGTGTCACACTCATGACACTTTTGTGATTTCATTTGTGAAAGTGTCTTGATTTGCAACACTATTTTGTGACACTATGGCCAAAATAACAGGAATTTTTTGCCACCCTGCTGCAAAACAATGGTTTGGTCTTTTGGGCTGAAATTTGGAGGGAAGAAAGCCAACATCCCACAGATGTTCCTTCTGGTAGTTTGGTGACAAAATATTGCACTGATGGAAAGTTACGGTGCTCTGAAGTTGACACTGTTTCCCATAGACTAACATTGAGGCGTGCCTTTCGGGGCCCGTATGTCAGAAACGCTTCGAGATACAGACTTTTTGTTGGAAAAATGCTTAGCCCCCTGCTAAGGGGATAAATACAAAACTAGCCAGGAAAGTCATAATTTATATACAATATTTATTTTTTTTCTACATTGTATGGTTCCTGAGATATAAGCAATTTAGTATTCCAAGTGCTCATTTTCTGCTCCAAGGGCCATTATTACGCATACATTCTTTGTATTCACTGTGTTTCTCTATGCAGCTGTTGGTGAAAAAAAAGGGGTGTGTGCTTTTGTTACTGTCAAGTTACCATTCCCACTTGTGTTTCTGTAACCTTTTGCATTAACGTTCCCGTCTACGCCACCATGTGCGTTACCCTTTGCCTTCTTGTTTGTGCTGGTGTTTGCGTTGCTGTTGTCATTTGCATTTCCATTACTGTTTCTGTTTGTGTTTCATTTTGCATCACCTTGTGTATTACCACTTGCGTTTGCATATGCGCTTACGTTTGCTTTTTCTTTGGTGTCATGGTTGCTGTTACCATTAACATTTGCGTTCATATTGCGGTACCGTGACCGTGTATATTACCATTTGCATTTCCAAAACCGCTTGCATTTCCATTTCCATTGGTGTTACCATTCCCATCTATGCCACCGTGTGCATTACCCATTGCATTTTCATTTGCGCTTATGTTTGCGTAACTGTTAACATTTGCATTTCCATTACTGTTTTTGTTTGTGTTTCCTTCTGCGTCATCATGTGCATTTCCATTTGCATTTGTGTACACGCTTCCATTTGTGTTTGTGTTTTTCATTGTGTTTCCTTTGGTGTCATTGTTGCTGTTACCATAATTGCCTGCATTTCCAATTATGTTACCATGCCCGTGTGCGTTACGGTGCCCGTGTGCATTACGGTTTGCGTTTCTGTACGTGATTGCATTTGTGTTTCTATTTTCATTATCATTTGTGCTTGTGTTTTGTATTACCATTTGCATTATCGCCTACATTTGCATCCCCTTGTGCATTAACGTTTGCTCTTGTGTTTACATTGCTGTTACTTCACTATTTATAGTGCACATTCTCAAAATAAGGGAAATTCATGGCAAAAAACTCTGTTTAATGCATCAGTTAGGGTTGTTCCACAGTGACAAAAATGAGGAAATTTTATGTTGGGGTTCCAACACCCCTTGCACACCACCCCCAGCCCGCCCCCACCAACAGACATCAAGGTGTGTGTTGGGGTCATCGGTCCTAACTCTCACCTCATTCTCCTATACTGCACCACCTCAGCTTGTTTGCACATGGGATGGAGTGAGAGTTAGGACTGATGACCTCAACGCACACTCCAATAGCTGTTGGTGGGGGGGTGGGAACAGTAACATCCAATTTTCTCACTTTTGCCACTGTGGAACAACCCTAACTGATGCATTAAACAGAGTTTTTTGCCATGAATAGATAGATAGATAGATAGATAGATAATAGATAGATAGATAGATAGATAGATAGATAGATAGATAAATATTGTAGTGACATGGTAGTGCCACTATAGTTATGGTTGAGTACCCCATTTATGGTTAAATCTGAAATTTTGCACCTTAATAACTTTGCCACCATATGATGGATTTGCCTGAAATTTGGAGTGTATGGTCTGGTAACAAAGATCTCTGGCACTGCAAAGTTTCATTATGGTTGGATGTACGTTTGTGGAGCTACAGAGCACCAAAAAATGCTTAAATTATGTTTTTTGCGTGTTTCTTTGCTCGCATCTAGAGCCCACACGGTTTGTGCGATCAGTCTGAAAACTTCAGGAAACATGCAGCCAGGGCCCCCGATGTGCCTTTCAAACATTTCATGGAAAAATATTAAACAGTTCAAAAGTTATTCAAAAACATTGAATCCCATTATACTTTATGGGAAAAGTTAACAAATTATGCAAAAGTGTCACAAATGCAGTTTTTACTTTTGCAAATGACCCTTTTACTTTCGTGATTCAGCCATTTTTTTTTTCAGTTGGTTGTCAGAAAAATGCTTGGCATTTAAATTTGGGACCCTCTAGGGACACAGTTCTTGTTGTGTTCACCTAGTCAAGCCCTGAAAATGCTAGGCATGTCTTTTTTTGGAGGTAAAACACCCCAGAAATGTTTTTTTTTTATTTTTGTACAATGTAGTGTCGCAAAGTACTTTCTCAAATGCGACACTGTCATGATTCTTTTTCGAACGTGTCGTGATTTGCAAAAGTAATTTGCAACACTATGCCCAAAATAACAGGAATTCTTTGCCACCCTGTGGCAAAACAAAGGTTTGGTCTTTGGGGCTGAAATTTGGAGGAAGGAAAGCCAACATCCCACAGATGTGCCTTTTGGTGGTTTGGTGACAAAATATTGCACTGGTGGAAAGTTATGGTGCCCTGAAGCTGACACTTTTTCCCCATAGACTAACACTGAGGTGTCCGCCATGCCTTTCAGGGCCCATATCTCGGAGACGCTTCTAGATACAGACTTTTCATTGGAAAAATGCTTAGCCCCCTGCTAGGGAGCTAAGTACAAAACTAACCAGGAAAGTCATAAGTTATATGAAATTTTAATTTTTTTCTACATTGTACGGTTCCTGAGATATAAGCAATTTAGTATTCCAAATGCTCATTTTCTGCTCCGAGGCCCATTATTATGCATACATTCTTTGTATTCACTGTGTTTCTCTATGCAGCTGTTGGTGAAAAAAAGGGTGTGTGCTTTCGCTACTGTCACAGTTAGCATTCCCACTTATGTTTCCGTGATCGTTTGTGTTAGCATTCCTGTCTACACCACCATGTGCATTAACCTTTGCCTTCTTGTTTGTGCTTGTGTTTGCGTTATTGTTATCATTTGCATTTCCATTACTGTTTCTGTTTGTGTTTCGTTTTGTATCACCATGTGCATTACCATTTGCATTTGCGTATGCACTTATGTTTGCTTTCCCTTTGGCGTCATCTTTGCTGTTACCATTAGCATTTGTATTTCCTATTGCGGTACCATGACCGTGCATGTTACCATTTGCATTTCCATATGTACTTGCATTTGCATTTGTGTTACCATTCCCATGTACGCCACCGTGTGCATTACTCTTTGTGTTTTCATTTGTGCTTGCATTTGCATTACTGTTAACATTTGCATTCCCATTACTGTTTATGTTTGTGCTTTGTTTTGTGTCACCATGTGCATTACCATTTGCATTTGCATATGCACTTACGTTTGCTTTTTCTTTAGTGTCATCATTACCCTTTGCATTTTCATTTACGCTTGCATTTGTGTAACTGTTAACATTTGCATTTCCATTGCTGTTTTTGTTTGTGTTTCCTTTTGCGTCACCATGTGCATTTCTGTTTGCATTTGTGTACATGCTTCCATTTGCATTTGCATTTCTGTTTGTGTTTCCTTTGGTGTCATCATTGCTGTTACTGTAACTGTTTGCGTTTTCAATTACGTTACCGTGCCCGTGTGCGTTACAGTTTGCATTTCCATACGCGCTTGCATTTCTGTTTCTGTTTTCATTAACATTTGTGCTTGTGTTTTGTATTACCATTTGCATTATCATTTACGTTTGTGTCACCATATGCATTAGCGTTTGCGCTTGCATTTGCGTTGCTGTTATGTCACTATTTATAGTGCATATTCTCAAAAAGAAGAGAAATTCATGGCAAAAAACTCTGTTTAATTCATCAGTTAGAGTTGTTCCACAGTGACAAAAATGAGGAAATTTGATGTTGGGGTTCCCACACCCCTTGCACACCACCCCAACCCCGTCCCAACCAAAAGGCATTGGGGTGTGCATTGGGGACGTCGGTCCTAACTCTCACCCCATTCTCCTATACTGTACCATCTCAGCTTGTTTGGACCGACAACCCCAAAGCACACCCTGATGCCTGTTGGTGGGGGAGGGAACCCTAACATCCAATTTCCTCACTTTTGTCACTGTGCAACAACCCTAACTGATGTATTAAACTGGAGTTTTTAATATGAATCTATATATATATATATATATATATATATATATATATATATATATATATATTATAGTGGCACAGTAGTGCCACTATAGTTAGGAGTTGAGTACCCACTTATGGTTAACTCTGAAATTTTGCACCTTAATAACTTTGCCACCATATGATGGATTTGCCTGAAATTTGGAGTGATTCTTTTTCAAAAGTGTCGTGATTTGCAAAAGTAATTTGCAACTTTATGGCCAAAACAATAGGAAATCTTTGCCACCCTACTGCAAAGCAGCAGTTTGGTGTTTGGGGCTGAAATTTGCAGGGAAGAAAGCTAACATCACACAGATATGCCTTTTGGTAGTTTGGTACCAAAATATAACAGGGCTGCAAAGTTACAGCTCTCGGAAGTTGAAGATTTTTCCCAGAGGATAACATTTCAGTGTCCGCTGCTCCTTGTGGGTCCCGTATTTCTAAAACATTTCAAGATATGGACTTTTTGTCACAAAAACTCTTAGTCCCCCACTGGGAGATCTGAGTGCAAAACTAGCCTGGAAGGTCATAAATAATACGAGATTTAAATTTTTTTTCTACGTTGTACTTGCGCTTGCATTTGCATTTCTGTTTGCATTACCATTACCGTTTTCATTTTCATTGCCATTTGCATTACCATCTGTGTTTGTGTTCACATTTGCACTTGCGTTTCTCTTACCACTTGTGTTACCATTTCTGTTTGCTTTTGTGCTTGCGTTTGCATTACTGTTTGGGTTACTGTTTCTTTTTGCGTCACCATTAGCATTGCCATTACCGTTTGCATTTTCGTTACCTTTTGCGTTACCATTTGCATGTGCGTTTCCATTACTGTTACTGTTACCGTTACCATTAGCATTTGCATTACTGTTAGTATTAACATTCCCATTAAGATTACCATTACTGTTGCCGTTACCATTACCATTTGCATTTGTGTTACTGTTAGCATTTGTGTTTCCAATACCATTTGCGTTAACATTTGTCTTTGTGTTTACGTTTGTACTTGCATTACCATTACCATTTGCATTACCATTTCCATTTGCTTTTGTATTTGTGCTTGTTTTTGCATTTCTGTTTGTGTTACCATTACTGTTTGCATTTTCATTGCCGTTTTCATTGCCATCTGTGATTGGTTTCAAGTTTGTGCTTGCATTTTCATTACCGTTTTTGTTACCATTTCTGCATGCTTTTGCACTTGCATTTGTATTACTGTTCGCATCATTTGCATTACCATTACCATTTGTGTTTTCGTTACCGTTTGCATTACCATTTGCATTTGCATTTCTGTTATCATTAGCATTTGCATTTCTGTTATCACTTGCATTATTGTTTCCTTGTGCATCGCCATTGCCATTACAGTTACCGTTTGCATTAGCTTTTGCATTTCCATTTGCATTACCGTTACCGTTTGCATTTCCATTAACATTTGTGTTACCATTAGTGTTTGCTTTTATGTTTGCGTTTCTGTTACCGTTTGCATAATCTTTTCCATTTGTGTCACTGTGTGTGTTACCATTTGTGCTTATGTTTGTGTTACCATTAGTGTTGCTGTTATCTTTTGAGTCACCATTGGCATTACTGTTTGCGTTACTGATACCATTTGCATTTCCTGTACTGTTTTCATTACCATTTTCATTTGTGTCACCGTGTGCGTTTACTGTTTGCATTTGTATTTGTGGTTGCATTTGCATTTCCATTTGTGTTACCGTTGCCATTTTCATTTTCATTGTCATTTGCGTTACCATCTATGTTTGAGTTCACGTATACGCTTTCATTTCTGTTACCATTTGTGTTACCATTTGTGCTTACTTTTGTGCTTGTATTTACATTGCTGTTCATGTTACTGTTTCCTTTTGCATCACCATTGACATTACCGTTACCATTTACAAGTGCATTTCCATTACTGTTACTGTTCTCATTACTGTTACCATTACCATTAGGGTGTTGTTACTGTTAACATCAACATTCCCATGAGGATTACCATTACTGTTGCCGTTACCGTTATTGCTGTTGCTGTTGACATTTGCATTTACGTTTGTGTTACTGTTATCATTTGTGTTTCCAATACCATTGGTGTTAACATTTATGTTTGTGTTTACCTTTTGCTTTCATTTCCATTACTGTTTGCGTTACCATTTCTGTTTGCTTTACATTTGCGTTTGCGTTTACATTACTGTTTCCTTTGGCATCACTGTTGCTGTTACCATTGTCATTTGCATTTCCATTTGCATTACTGTTACTGTTTGTGTTTTCATTACTGTTTACATTATCATTTGCATTTCCATTTCCATTAACATTAGCGTTTGCTTTTGCACTTGTGTTTCTGTTCTCGCTTGCATTACTGTTTCCTTGTGCATTGCCATTGCCATTACCATTACTATTTGCATTTACATTTGCGTTTGCATTTCCGTTTGCATGACCATTACCGTTTGCGTATCCGTTATTGTTACTGTTCTCATTACTGTTACCATTATTGTTAGCGTTGGCGTTATTATCAGCATTAACATTCCCATTAGGGTTACCTTTACCATTACTGTTAGCATTACCGTTACTGTTAGGTTTATTACGCACGAATGGGAAGCATGGTGGGGGGGCCCCATGCTCTCACCACCACATACTATTCACTATTTATAGTACACATTCCCAAAAAGAAGGGAAATTCATGACAAAAAACTCTATTTAATGCAGCAGGTAGGGTTGTTTCACAGCAACAAAAGTGAGGAAATTCAGTGTTAGGGTTGTCACCCTTGCACCCCATGCCCAACCACCCCCATCAACAGGCGTTGGGGTGCATTGGGGTCATTGAGCCTAATTCTTGCCCCATTCTCCTATACTTCCCCACCTCAGCTTGTTTACACATGAAATAGGGTGAGACTTAGGGCCGATGACCCCAATGCACACCCTGATGCCTGTTAGTGGGGGCAGGGTGCAAGTGGTGGCAATGCTAACACAGAATTTCCTTGCTTTTGTTGCTGTGGAACAACCCTAACTGATGCATTAAATGGAGTTTTTTTGCCATGAATATATATATATATATATATATATACATATATATATATATATATATACACATACACACACTACAAAAGAATCCCAGAACAAATGCTCTGAGGCATGCGTTATCCGGGAGGATATTGATCTTAGAGCCAAATTTTAAAGAAAACACAATTGTGCATACCCCAATAATGCAAAGCATCATGGGAAACATGCAAGTCCCCATGAGAGGACTTTGGACTGGTTCAGCTTTAATCAGAATTGCATGGTGCCAGAAGGCCTCACAGTGAAATCAATAAAGGCTAAGAACAGCAGATACATACATGTGTTTTGTCCTCATTTGGACTTATCAGTGTGCCATATCTGTGTCTTAGCTCAGGGAAAGAGAGTCAGACACCCCTTAAGGGGGATGTTATTTGTTTGGGCCATTTGCTCTGGGATTCTTTTGTAGGCTATACTGACAGCACTGTTTGTGTGTGGTCTAAGTGTGTGTGTAAGTGTTTCTGAATAGGCTGGGAGTGTTAGATAGTATGAGGAACAGGTCCATGTGATTTGCAATGATAATTATGTTACCTGCAGCTAGGAGTGAGAAACAGACTGTTTATGCAGTAAGTTGCAGGCTTCACTGAGACAGAGAAACTGTTGTAGTCAGCACTCAGAAAGAGAAACTGGTTTATGAGGGAGGCTGGTTTGAAGATTAGAGCAGCACAGTAATGTGCTAGGATTGTCAGAATAACTATGGGACACAGGTGATTGTCTTTTACAATGCTAATTGAGTTAGTTGCAGGATTCAGTGAGAAAGAGAAACTGTGAAGCTATTACATGCAGGCTGCAGTGTAGATAGTCTGACTCTGGTGACATCACCATTGTGAGTATATTTGCTGGTGATGTAGACACTGTGGGTTTATCAGGAAATAAACCCACAGGGCTGGATATTCAAACTGCGCTATTCTATGGCACAAGCCCTAACGCTGCACAAAATAGTTGTAGCGGGGGTGTGGCGGAGTGATATTGAAAAGGAGTTGCGCTATTGAACAACTCCTTTGAATATCACCAACCACAACCACTGTGCATGGTGCAGTGGAGACTTGCACCACCGCAAGTGGTCAGAGTGGAGCATTTGAGTTCATGATGGCGCAAGTACCATTCGCCATGTGCACATTTCCCATATTCAAAGGTGACATGCAAATGGAGCCATAATTCATGCAAGGTGCGGGGGGGGCATTTGCATCTATTTATGGCCCCATTTGCATGCCATTAGCATGCAGGTGCACCAATCCCTGAGGACTTGTGCCTGGCGCCCTGCCAGGCAGCAGCCATCGGGGACCGACGCCCCCTGCAGCCCGATCATGGGCATAACTTAAAAAATCCCCCCACCCCCTCGAATGGCCCAATCGCGGGCATAAGTTAACCCCCTCCACCCCCGACTGGCCCGATTGCAGGCATATGTTGTAAACACCCCCGACTGGCCCGATCACGGGCAAAGTGACAAATAACACCCACCCACCGGCCTGATTGCGGGCAGCAAAGAGTAAACCCCCCCAAGGACATATCCCTGGTGGTCCAGTGGACCATGAAGCCTGATCGTGGGCAGCAAGGTTTCCAACCCCCCCAAGAACATATCCCTGGTGGTACAGTGGACCGTGAAGCCCGATCACGGGCAGCAAAATTTCCAATCCCCCAAGAACATATCCCTGGTGGTCCAGTGGACCATGAAGCCCAATTGTGGGCAGCAATGTGTTCAAACCCCCCCAAGGACCACCTACCCACCACCCTAGTGAATTAATTCATTCACATATCTGGACTGCCTTGTACGGTATGGGCTGCATGACCATTGGCTCTTGCTCTGCACCAATGGGCATGCAGCCCTACCGGGCAGTCAGTCAGCAGGTGGCGGGGTGGCAGGCGGGTGGGATGCTGCCGCCCGCCGGCTGCCGGGGGGGCGAGGGTGGTGGGGCTTCCTGGGTGGGTGGGGTGGGGGCACTAGATCACCAGGGTAGGTGGTCCTTGGGGTTTGAACATGTAGCTGCCCACGATCGGGCTTCACAGTCCACTGGACCACCAGGATATGTTCTTGGGGGTTGGAAACTTGCTGCCCTCGATCGAGGCTTCACGGTCCACTGGACCTGGGGATATGTCCTGGGGGTTTACTCTTTGCTGCCTCGATTGGGCTGGTAGGGGGTGTTATTGTCACTTTTCCCCACGATCTGGCCAGTCAGGAGGAGGGCTGTGTTTGCAACATATGCCGGCGATTGGGCCAGTCGGGGGGGTGTTTACAACATATGCCCATAATTGGGCCAGTCGGGGGGAGAGGGGTTACTATATGCCCACGATTGGGCTGCAGTGGGGGCACAGGGAATAGGTTGAGGGCCACCCACAGGTGGCAGCTGCTGTGTTGTGCCCTGCAATGCGGCAGCTCACCTGTGGGTGGCCCTCGACTTACTCTTTTTTTTGGCTAAAAGTTGTGCAGGCACAGGTTGGGGGTTGTGCATGCACAACTCTGCACAGCCCACTGAATATCGGGCTGTGCAGTTTATGCATGGTTCCTCCCCCTCCGGTTCAGCATGCCTTCATTAGCATTGCGCTGTTGCTCAGCTTGACTTGGGGGGTGCATCTGCCTCCTGCTGAATATGGCAGGATGGCGTAATTTCAGACTTACGCAGGCGCAACCCTATTGTGCATGGCACAACCCTTTTGAATATCCAGCCCAAAGTGTCTATGTCATCACAGAGTTATTCCACTGCAGTGAGAATATATGTTTTTATTGTCAAGGTTACATGCTCACCCCTATTGTATAAATGTATATATATATATTATACTGGCGCAGTAGCACCAGTATAGTTAGTGTTGAGTAAGCACTCTAATGTCAACCCCCAAATTTTGCACTTTAATAACTTTGTCACCACATGACAGATTTGCCTGAAATTTTGCAAGCACGATATGGTACCATACACCTCTGGAGCTGGCAAGTTGTGTTATGGTTGGATGAGTGGTTGCAGAACTGCAGAACACCAAAAAAACTGAAAAGAATTGCCTTTTTACATGTTTCTATGCTCATGCCTACTTCCTGCATGATTTGTCTGTTTGGTCTTAAATCTTCAGGGAAGAAGAAGTCTGGGTCACTGATGTGCCTGTCAAAGATTTGGTGAAAAAATATTAAACCGTACAAAAGTTATTCAAAAACAAGTTTCCCACTATAGTCAAAGGGGGAAAAATATATGTGCCTCTGGAAAGCTGTCACCAGTACATTTTCCTTTTGCAAATGGCTCTTTTACCTTTGTGTGGTGGTCATCTTGTTTTCAGTTAGCAAGAAAGAAAAATTCCTGGCATTTAAATTTGGAACCCCCTAGGTAAACACTGACTGTTGGGTTTACCTAGTTGGGTCTTGAGGATAACTGCCCTATCTTTTTTTTTGGAAAAAAAAATATAAATGCCATTTTAAAAGTCAGAGCCCCAGTACTTTTACAAATTGTGGAAGAAATAACCACAACACTTTCGCAAACTCAAAAGAGTTGTGCTGTTTTTTGTGAAACTGTCACAATTTGTGAAAGTAATTTTCCAAAAACTCCAAATCTTTGCCATCCCCTTGCAACAAAACTATTTGGGCTTTTGGGGCAAAATTTCAGGGTGCCAAGCCCTGGTCCCACAGATATGCCTTTTCATGGTTTGATACCACAGCATTCAGGGGGCCCAATGTTATTGCTTTCCAAAGTTGAGAAATTTCCCGTAGGATAACTGTGGCTCCCATGACGCCTTTTGGCACCTGCATCTCAAAAAACGAAGCAAGATATGGATTTTTTGCTACCCACAGTTTAGGTAACCTCCTGGTGACCGAAGCTGTAAAAACAAATTTGGAAGTCATAGATTACACCTGCAGTGGAATATTTTTCCTACTTGATACGGTTATGGAGATATTGGCAAAAACATGTTCCAAGGGTTCCAAGGGTGCCTTTTCAATGCTTTTCAGTGCCCATATCTTGTAAGTGATGCAAGATATGTATTTTTTTGACTTATCTCACGTAGAGGTTACACTGTCATGATTACAATGACACTTGAATTTTTTCCATAGCTGCTACGGTTGCTGAGATATTGGCAAATTACAGTTACAAGGGTTCCTTGCCCTATAGGGCGGCTGTATGACTCTGTAGTTATGTATAAGTGGGAGCGCTGGGCCCAGAGGGCTCATGCTCCCACATACACATGCCATTACACAAGAAACAGACAATGTGAAGGGAGTGCAGGGCCTGAAGTGCCCGTGCTCCCACTAACACATGCTAGTTACCAGTTACATTACACTCTCAAAAAGAAGGGAAATTCATTACAAAAAATTCCATTAATGCATCTGTTAGGATTAATAGCACAGTGACAAAAGTTCAGAAATGAGATGTTAGGGTTACACCCCTACCACCTCACCCCAACCCCTCCACACCAACAGACATTGGGGTGTGCAACGGGGTCATCAGGACTAACTCTCACCCCATTCTCCTGTGCTATAGCATGTCAGCTTGTTTACACATGGAATGGGGTGAGAGTTGGGCCTCATGACCCCGTGATACACCTCGACATCTGTTGGTCTGAGGAGGAGGGGTGGTGGTGGGTGGTAGGGGTGTATCCCTAGCATCATATTTCCTAACTTTTGTCACTGTACTATTAACCCTAACTGTTGCATTAATGGAGTTTTTTGTAATGAATATCTGTATATGTGTATATATATATATATATATATATATATATTATGGAGCATGGTAGTGCTACCATAGTTAGGGTTAAGGAGCCATTTACATGTTAAACCTAAAATGTTGCACCATAATAACTTTGCAACCATTCAACTGATTTGCCTGAAATTTGGAATACACAATCAAGAACCATACATCTTGGGATCTGCCAATGTTCGTACTGTTCGGATATACATCTGCAGAGTTACTAAGCATGATCTGCGTGCACATTTATGTTTTTTTTGCAATTCTTTGGTCGTCTCTACAGGTCCCTCGGTTTGTGCGACCAGTACGAAATCTTCAGGGAACGTGCAGCCGGGGTCCCCGATGTGCCTTTTGAAGATTTTGTGAAAAGATATTAAACAGTTCAAAAGTTATTCAAAAAACAAGGTCCTATTATAAGTCAATGGGAAAAGTTAACAAAAAGTTTGACAGTGTTGCAAATGCAGTTTTTACTTTCGCAAATGGCCCTTGTACTGTCGCAAATCCTCCATTTTGTTTTCAGTTGGTTATCAGAAAAATGCTTGGCATTTAAATTTGGGACCCTCTAGCAACCTAATTATTTTTGTGTTTACCTAGTCGGACCCTGAGGATGCTAAACACCCTAGAAATATGTTTTTCAAGTTTCTGAAAAAAGTACTTTCTCAAAGTAGTGTCGCACTCATGAAAGTGCCACAAATTTTTGCGAAAGCTTTCGCAAAGTTCGACAGTACTTTTCCAGGCTGTGGGAAAATTACAGCAATTCTTTGCCACCCTGCTGCAAAAGAACGGTTCGGTCTTTTGGGCTAAAATTTGGAGGAAACACTGCAACACCTCACAGATGTGCCTTTTAGTGTTTTGATGAAAAAATATTACAGGGTGGCAAAGTTACAGCACTCCAAATTTGATGCTTTTTCCCCTTAGGATAACATTACGGCGTCCACCGCATTACAGGAATCCTTTGGCGCCCTGCTGCAAAATAAAGGTTTGGTCTTTTGGGCTGAAATTTAGAGGGATGAAAGCAAACATGGTCCTCTTCAATGTCTTTATAAGCGACATTGCAGAGGGACTGGAAGGAAAAGTATGTCTCTTTGCAGATGACACAAAGATCTGCAACAGAGTTGATGCACAGGGTGGGGTGGAAAGGATGAGAAGGGACTTAGCAAGGTTAGAGGAATGGTCAAATGTATGGCAGCTTAGATTCAATGCTAAAAGTGCAAGGTAATGCACCTGGAAACAAAACCAGGGAAGAGTACACAATGGGGGGTGAGATACTAACAACAACAAAAATGGAAAGGGACCTGGGGGTAGTCATATCAGATGACCTAAAGGTGGGCAAGCAATGTGAGAGGGCAGCAAGGAGGGCTGGGAGGATACTGGGATGCATAGGGAGAGGCATCACCAGTAGAAAACAGGAAGTTATTATCCCTCTGTACAGACAGCTGGTGAGACCCCATCTGGAGTACTGTGTGCAGTTCTGGAGACCCAATCTCCACAAAGACATAGACAGGATGGAAGCTGTCCAGAGGAGGGCAACTAAAATGGTGCAGGGTCTGCACCAGAAGACATTTGAAGAGAGACGAAAGGAGCTTAATATGTATAGCCTCGAGGAAAGGAGGGAGAGAGGACATGATAGAAGTGTTCAAGTACCTCAAGGGAATCAACAAAGTCCAAGAGGGTAGCATCTTTCAAAAAAAGAGGTGTGCAAGAACAAGAGGGCACAATTTGAAGATAGAGGCGGCTCAGAGGTAATTTAAGGAAGTATTTTTTCACAGAGAGGGTTGTGGATGCATGGAACAGCCTTCCAGAGGAGGTTGTGGAGTCAAAATCAGTGGTGGAATTCAAGCATGCATGGAACAGTCATAAGGCCATTCTAGGGGTTGGGGGTAGGAAGAAGTAGGCTGCTGGTTAACTAGGATCTGCAGCTTATCCATTAGGTAGGGAAATGGGCAGACTGGGTGGGCCAAGCGGTCCTTATCTGCCATCAAATTCTATGTTTCTATGTTTCTATAACATCCCACAGAAGTGCCTTTCCATGGTTTGGTGAAAAAATATTACAGGGAGCCAAAGTTATTGCACTCTGAACTTCTCTTTTTTTCCCGTAGGATAACATTACGGCATTCGCCACACCTTTCAGGGCCCGCATCTCAGAAACGATGCGAGATACAGATTTTTGTCCAAAAAATGCTTAGCCCCCTAATGGAGACTAAGTACAGAACTAGCCAGGAAAGTCATAAATCATATGACTTTTAATTTTTTTCTATACCGTACGATTCCTGAGATATAAGCAATTTAGTATTCTGACTCCTCATTTTCTGCTCCAAGACCCATTATTATGGATACATTCTTTGTACTCACTGTCTTTCTCTATGCAGCTTATGGGGAAAACCAGCCTGTGCGCTTACATTACTGTTATCTTTACCGTTTCCGCTTGCGGTTCTGTTACCCGTTTCACTTACCGTTCACGTCTTCTCCACCATGTGTGTTACCCTTTGCGTTTTCATTTGTGCTTGTGTTTGCATTATTTTTACCATTTTTGTCTACAGTACTGTTTCTCTTTCTGTTTCACTTGGCATCACCATGCGCATTACCATTTGCGTTTGTGGGCACCATGTTACTATGTGACAAGACGGGGCCCCGCGCTCCTGCTGCCGCATTACATTCACTATTTCTCATTATTATTCTCAAAAAGAAGGGAAATAAGAGGCAAAAAACTCCATTTAATGCATTAGTTAGGGTTGTTCCACAGCGACAAAAGCGAGGAATTCGGTGTGGGTTGAAAGTCTGTGACCCCTCACACACCCCAACTGAATTGGGGTGCACTTTGGGTTGTCAGTCCTAATTCTCACCCCATTCTCCTATACCTCTGCTTCTTCACTCATCTGATGGGGTGAGAGTTAGGGCCAACAACCCAATACACACCCGATACCAGTTGGATTGTGATGAGGGGTCTAGAGATCAACTAACACCAAGCTTCCTCACTTTGTCACTGTGGAACAACCCTAACTAATGCATTAAACAGAGTTTTTTGCCTCTAAATATATATATATATATATATATATATATATACACATATACACACATATATATACACATACATATATCTATTCATTGCAAAAAAAACTCCTTTACTACATCAGTTAGGGTTCCTAGTACAGCGACCAATGAAAGTATGGAAATTCAGTGTTAGAGTTCCCAACCCTACCACCCCACCCTCCACCCTCCACATAACAACAGCCATCAGGGTGAGCCTTGGGATCTTCAGCCCTAACTCTCACCCCATTCCATGTGTAAACAAGCAGACATAATACAGTACAGGAGAATGGGGTGAGAGTTAGGGCTGATGACCCCCAATGCACACCCTGATGACTGTTGGTGTGTGGAGTGTGTGGGGTATGGTGGTAGGTTTGGGGATTCTAACACTGAATTTCCATACTTTTGTTGCTGTAATAGGAACCCTAACTGATGCATTAACAAAGTTTTTGCAATGAATTTCCCTTCTTTTTGAAATAGTATAGTAGCATCTATATTTTACTGTGGGAGAGTAGGGTTCTTTGGACCCTGCACTCTATTCCCACCGTAGATGCGTATATGTATGTTGGTGTGGGAACCCTGCACTTCCATGTGTAGAACAAAAGTGACCAAATTGTCAGCATAGCAATCTTATTACCCCACCTCATGTAACCTGGTACAGAGAAATTGTGAAATGCAAGGCAAAACATAATTATGTGCAACTGCATCGCCATTCTGTGTTATAGGCACAAAATTGCATTTTGGGCAGGATGAGAAAAATGATAGCTGTAATATTCATGAGGCAGTGTGAAAAAATGGCTATGTTGAAAATTTGGCATCAAAAGATCGAAAAGTAGCAAAGTTATGTGTATGCATAGAATAAATTCAATGGACGCATGTAACTCAGGCATTTTCAGGAATATTTTCACCAAATTTTCAACATGTCCTTTTGGAGGCCCCACCTCATGAACAGTGGCACTGCCATTTCATTAATCCATCCCTAAAGTTGATTTTGCATAGCAACTGCACCATTCAGTGCCACAGGTGCAAACACATATTTGGAGCAGGATGTCAAAAATGACAGCTATACTGTTCATGAGAAGGTATGAAAAAATGGCAATGTTAAAAATCTGGAATAAAAATCTTAAACATTGTTGATGTTGGAGCATGCGTAGAAACTGCGCAATGCATGCTCATAACATAGGCATTTTTTGACATTTATGCACCAAATTTTCTACATGGGCTTTTTTGAACATCCCCCCATGAACACTGGCACTGTCATTGCATTAATCAGTCCTAAAAGATGATTCTGTACAGTGACTGCAAAATCACCTTTTGGGTCCAATCAATGAAATGGCAGCTACTGTGTCCATGAAGTGGGATCCCAAAAATGTTGAAAACTACCTGAGATATCAATCTAAGTTCAAAATGCCAGAGACTGCCATTATACGTCACTTAGCTTAATTCTTCAGTTCATGGTTCAGCTTTGAAGAATGCAGACATGTACCAGTCCACTGAAGATCACAGCCGCCAACCTCCAAAGGTAAGTATGGGGTAAAGGGGGGTAAGGAGAGGTGGATGCACAGAGGGAGGGTCAAGGATGGGGAAGGGGGATGTGGAGATGAAGAGGGACCATTTTATTTTTTTACAGGGTAAAAAAAAGACATCAGGGGACTGTTTTCTGTTTTCAGGGATATAAAAAAAAAATTAAGGCACACTGGGGGTGAGCTCCCCAGTGTACGATAGTACCGGTGGTGTTGGGGGGGTATACCATAACTGAGGACACTGGGAGTGGGTTCCCAAGTGTCCCACCTTGGGGGAGGCTACTGCTGACATGGGGACTGAGCACCCCAATGTTGGCAATGTGTGGAATTAATTCAGGGGCACTCGCATCTAGTGCTGACATGGAGATTGGGCACCCTGATGTCATCAGAAAATTTTTTGCCGTAAAAAAATGAAAACAAAATGAATTAATATTCACAGATTTTTGGCTTACGAAGTAGGATTCTGGTTCGTATCTCATCATATGAACCAGGATCATACTTCAAATGATGCCGATAGCAACAAGGAATTTTAAAGAGAAAAAAAAAGCATTTTAAGGGCAAAACTGTAAACAAGATGGTGGCCATATGATGTAGAATTTTTTCCATACAAACCAGGATTCTTACTTTGTTTCATACTGCTATATTGAAGTGTCTTCTGAGCAAGCTCAGAAAAGTTTTTTCAAATATTTAAATTGCAATAACTTAAACATGGCTTATTATTTTTTCACCAGACTAGCAAAAGGCACATCTGTGGGGTAGTTCCTTTCAGCCCTGAAAATTTCAGACCAAAAAATCAAATAATTTGGATTGTAGGCATGTTCACAGAAAAATTCCATCAAAGTCAATGAGCAAAAACATGTTTTTTCACCTCTCTGTAACTCACAGACTGCACTGAATCTGAATGGAACAGAACTTACCAGATCAAGAGATCTACCCCCAAAAAGGGGCATACCAAATTTTGTGCATATCCATTAAATAGTTGAAAAGTTATTAAAGTGCAAAATGTTGAGTTTAACTTTGAAGTGTCTACTCAACCCTAACTATAGAGGAGCAACAGCAGCCCTAATATATATACATATTATATATGCAGGCAGGGATGGGGTGTGCCTTAGTGTTCTCAGCTCTAAAACTCACCCCATTCCATGAGTAAAATAAGCTGAGATGGATACAGTATATGAGAATGGGGTGAGCGTACACTTGGGAACTCAAAGGCACACCCCATTAATGATGTTTTTTTGCAGTGAATTTCCTTACTATACATCCACATGCATGTTTTTATCCTTATTTCCAGAGGAAGCACAGGGCCCTCTGGGCCCTGTGTGCCAATCCTTCCATAACTGTATCTTTATTTTCATATATATGTTGTCATCCTTATTCCATGTGGCCCTACACTCCAATACCTCCATAATTGCATTCTTATTTGCAAGTGGGAGGGCCCTGTGCTCCCATACATCCATATGTATGGTGTTATCCTTATTTCCTGTGGCCCTGCATTCCAATCACTCCATGTTTGTATCCTTATTTGCATGTGGGCTGTGTGCTCCCAGCCATCCACAGGTATGTTGTTATCCTAATTTCCTGTGGGAGCACAGGGCCCAGTATCCTTTTTGTGAAAACAAAATATTCATTTGTAAAAAATAATACTTTTTTAAGCCTCACATCTAACTGAGAGTGCTACTGAGCATGCTCAGAACCAGAATTTTCAAATCCTTATAACTCTGGACAAGATTAATATCCTTTCACCAAACCAGCAAAAGGCACATCTACGAGGCAAGCCCTTTCTACCTTGAAAATTGCAGACCAAATATCCAAACTGTGTCTGCCTGTGGAGTGACAAAGAAACACCTCACATTACAATGTCATCCTATGGAAAATGAAGCAACATTTCAAACCCGTATAACTGCAGGCAAAATTAATATGTTTTTACAAAGTCAGCAAAAGACACATCTGTGGGGCAAACCCTTTCTACCCTGAAAATTTCACACAAAATTTCAAACTGTTTCTTCACTGTGGAATGCCAAACAAATGGCTGTGTTATAAGCCTTTTGCATGTTCTTTTTTTTTTTTTTTGCAATTTGCTAAACAGGATCCTTTTTCATATTCTTTTTTTCACAGTTTGCAAAATAGGAATCCTTTTTTCCTGTTGTTTTTTTACAATATGCTATAACAGATTCCTAAGCATGAACAAAGTCATGTAACAAGATTTCAAAATGTTGGAAAAACAAATTTACAACCCATTTTTCCAAAAACTAACACCAGAATTGTGTGACAGCACACAGAAGGAGGGAGCAGGAGGAGTTTTGTTTTACTGTGTACTGGAACAGGGAATGGAGTGTGGGGTTGGGACAGCATACAGATGGAGAGAGAGGAAGGGGTTTTGTTTTACTGTGTACTGGGGCACAGAATGGAGGGTGGGGGTGGGACAGCACAAAGTGGGAGGGAGTGGGAGGGGCTTTGCTTTACTGTGTATCAGGACAGGGAATATAGGAAGGGGCTGGCCACAGGGGTACACAGTTCACACTGCAGCCAGCAGCAAGAGTTCAGCTGCAGCTGCAGAAGTCAAGAAATTCCCACTATTCTCCTACAGAGAACCCTGAAGCTTACCCCATTGAAATGGAGGGTGGGATTGGGACAGCATATGGATGGAGCAAGGGTGTATGCAGGCTTACTCACTGTACACATTTCTGTACAGTTTTGTTGAGTGCCTATCACAAACCATATGCCTTTCAGTTAGCATTTTCATTCTAATCTGTAGTATTTGGGATAGTGTAAGCCACTGAGGAGTGTCTCTCTATAAATGTCTGTTGTTTAGGAGACAGATACATGTATAACCTCTTTAGAGATTAGAGGAATCATCTGACAACAATCTGACTTGTTTGGAAGGGGGTACCATTTGGAGAAGATGTGTACTTTTTTAATGGGGGGTGTAACTTTTGGAGACTGTGTATACAAAATGGAAATTTCTGGCTACACCCCTGAGTTGGAGAGAACAGGAGGGGTTTTGTTTCACTGTGTACCAGGATACAGAATGGAGGGTGGGACAGCACACAGTGGGAGAGAGTGGGAGGGGCTTTACTTTACTGTGTACTGGGACATAGAACGTAGAAAGTGGGTGGCCAATGGGGCTCACAGTTCACATTACAGCTGGGAGCATGATTTCAGCTGCAGCTGCAGAAGTCAAGAAATTCCTGCTATTCTCCTACAGATAACCCTAAAGCTTATCCCATTGGGTGTGAATGTTTCTGTAGTGTATAGAATGGGGTGAACTTCAGGGTTGACAACCCCAAGAAAGACTTCAACCCTGATTTGTTGTAGGCATGTGGGTGGGGTTTTAGGATTGGAAACCCTAAAGCCACATTTTCTACTTTTGTAGCCTTAGCTTGAACCATAAATGTTGCATTAACACATTTTTTCAAAGAATGTCTTTACTTTTTGGTATAGTATGATTGTATCCTTATTTGCCTGTGGAAGCGCAGGGCCCTCTGGGCCATGTGTGCTCATCTCTCCATAGATGCACAAATGTATTCCATTTGTAGGACAACACAAAACAAATTGTCAACAAAGCCTTTTCATTACCCCACCTCATGAACACGGAAACTCACCAAAATGAGATTCCATGCCATAGCAATATCACTTCATGTCACAGATGCAAAACTACCACTTTGGCAGGATTTAATAAATGACAGCTGTCATATGCATGAGGTGGTGTAAAAAATGGTTATACTGAAAATTTGGGGTCAAAATATTTAAAATTATGGAAGTTATGAGCGAGTGTTGCAAAATTTACTCAGATGTGCCTAACTTTGCCCGTTTTACATATTTTGACCCCAAATTTTGAACATAATCTTCCTATGACCCCACCTTATGAGCAAGGGTGGTGAAAATGTTCAAATCCTGCATGAAAGGTGATTTTACCTAGGAACCATGAATCACCTTTCAGGAATGATTTGTGAATTCCACCAATATTATTTGTGAGGTGGGGTCTCAAAAAGGCAATGTTGAAAATCTAGTGTCAAAATATGCAGAAATGGAAAAGATATGCATCAAAGTTCAAAACCTCATTGAAATACACTGAACCACATTTACCTTAGTTTCTTCATATTAAAGTCGACAGTACCAGCAGTAAGATGTGTCTTCAGTCAAAGAGTGGAACTTGGCTCTTGGGTCCTGTTCAGGTAAATGAGAGTGTCTGGGGGTGTGGGGAGGTGTAGTGTGGTGTGTGCTCAATGGGAGGTCAGGCAGAGGAGGTTGCATTTGCAAGGGATCTTTTTTTTTTACAGGTTTAAAAAAAGACACAGAGGGAAGGTTTATTTTATTACAGGATATATATGAGGATTGCGATCAGAAGGGTCAGTGCAACTAGACACTAGACAAATATATTAAAATTATGTGGGTGATGATCATAGGGTTGTGGGTGCCACAAGACAACAGGAAAATATATAAAAATTATGGGGACAGCATCAGAGGCTGGAGAATGCCACTAGACACCAGTGAAATCTATAAAAAGTATGGAGATGGCAATCAGATAGTGTGGGGGGTGCCACTAGAAATCCGGGAAATATATAAAAACTACAGGGACATGATCAGAGGGTAGGGGGGTGAAACTAGACACCGGGGTAACTGCCAAGTGGAGAGCAGAAACAACAGTATTGTAATGTGGGGCAAGGCAACAACAGTGTGCGCCAAAAGAGTGACCGCACAGAGTGGCCGAATGACAATAACAGGGCAAAACACACAGCAGGTCTGTTTGGGTGAACACCCATGCAGAAGACTGAGCACAGTGACCTAGACAGGGCCACAGGCAGTGGGGTGAGCACAGACAGGAGGCTGTGGCCTCACATCAAATGGCAAACACACCTGGGCCCCAAGTCCACAGCACAAAAGCGGCACTCCCCGACACAACAAGTTTACCAATGTACAGATGAAAACCAGGCCCTCCCACACAACACAGCACACAGGACACTCACTGGAGCAGGGCAATGGACCAGCACAGGCACCCAGGGACAAGCACAGGACAAGGGTTGGGGGCTGATGGATGGACATCAGATAAACATCCCAGACAGGAAGGGGCAGCAACAGACCACAGTAGGCAGGGGTAGTGGACCACATACAAATGGGGGAATGGGCACAGTGGAAGCCGGACCACCATCCTGGATCTAGGATGTCTGTAAAATACATCCAGAGCCAACAAGGCAAACTGCTAGCCTTGTACAATGGCTACATCTACATCCAGAAAAGGTGTATTGGTGATGTGCCGAGGCACACAGATTCAGCTGCCTTTCCCGTCTGCACACCCAAGACGACACTGTGGTTGTCACCCTATGGGATCATAACCATGCTCCTGATGAGCAGATGTTGGTGTGCACTGGGTTCTGTTGTCACTATGGGACAGAGCGGCTAGTTCACTGGACAGTGCATCTCAAGTGGTTGCTGCCAGCACATCGGGGATACCTGCGGCCATTGCAGGTCACCTGCCAGGGGTGTGCCTACTGCGATGGACCATGCAGCACATGAGTCATGTAGCAAGGGGGTGGCCAATGACACTGGCCACAGTCACTGACCTGGCCATACTGGCCGAATTTACCATCATAGGGGAAGGGGGCCAGTTCCTGCTCTATGACAATGGCCTGGTGCGGGACTGGCTAGTGATATAAGCCAGTGACTGGAGTCTGCAGCAGCTGCAGGACTGCCCAGACTGGTTCATGGATGGCACCTTCAATGCATTCCTGACACTGTTCAGGCAGCTGTACACCATCCACGCTGTCCAGTCTGGTGCAGTCCTGCCAGCTGACTATGCCCTCATCTGCACCAGGAGGGTCCAGATTTTTAGTCGCCTACAGGGCCAGCTACATCACCACCCTACAGCACTAGCCCCTGCCACTGTGCTGCTTGATTTTGAGCATGTCAGCTGGCGTGCACTGTCCAGCACCTTCCTGGATGCCAACATCAGGGGCTGTTTTTACCACTTTTTGCAGGTCATCTGGCACAGGATCCAGCAGTGCCCTGAGGTGCTGCACCAATATTCCACAGACCCAGACCTTGCCCTGCACCTCCAGATGCTGCTGGCACTGGCATTCGTGCCACCCAGAAACATGCCAGTGGTATTCCAGGAGATGCAAGCCTGGCAGTACACGGTGCAGAATGAGGAGCTGCTGCAGCCAGTCATGGACTACTTTGAGGACACCTGGATCAGTCACTCCAGCACCCACTCAGGACTCCGTAGGACAACATTTCCAACTGAGCAGTGGAACTTCCATGTAGTGACCATCCCGGGGCTGGCCAGAACTAACAATGCGGTGGAGGGGTGACACCAATCATTCAACACCAGGCTCGGTGTGTGCCACCCCAGTATCTGGAGACTGATGGAGTGCCTCCGTGAGGAAGAGCAGCTAACAGTGGTTTATTCTGAGCAGCTGGTCTAGGCGGAAGAGGTCCTATAGGGCTGGTGATGCTATAGGGAACTGAACAGTCATGTTGCCACTGTTGTCACCAAGTATGAGACCCAGAGCCACTACAGCTACCTCCATGGGCTGGCACACAGTTTCACCTTCCATGTGTGACCAGCCATAACCATGTAGTAGGTGTGTGCCGTGCCCTGCCACCCATGGATTGCCTCCTGACACTGACCATCTGACCATCTGCACTTGCACGCCATGCATTAGCGCCAACAGCATGGGTGCTTGGGTGTTTGAGCACCCACAAAGTTCAGACAGACAACCTCAAAATTAATCCCCTTGGCTTTCCCTGAATTGTGAGCCCCGCTGCCCACCCGCCCATTCTGTTCTACTCCTACCCACTACCGCACCCCCTGCCAGTTGCTGAGTCAGTCACTTGCTTGTTGGTTTCATGTCAGATGGGTGTGGGAGCTGGGACATCCTCTAGGAGGCTCTCTAAGGCTCTGATGCATCCTGAGTCATTCAGGCTCCTAACTTCTCCTTTGCTTCCCACAATGAGTCAGGAGTGAGTCATCGGATGAAGAAGACCGACCTTCACCGAGAAATGCCAAGTGCAAGAAGATACACATGACCTGCAAGCAGATGGTCATGTGTCTTCACGCGGCTTGGCTGTCAGCTCATCCAATCATGTGCAGTGTGCTGTTGTATCTTCATTGCTGGCTGAGCAGGGCTGTAGAACTGTAGTCTAGAGTGGAGGAGAGTGAGTGAGAGAGCAGTCGTGGCACAGCAATTAGGAAGAGAGCGAGTCAGTGAGGGAGTTAGTGCAGGCTGCAGAGCCTGCAACAGAAAGAAGCTAAAGAACAGATTTTAGTTTAGTTAACTTTCAGGAGTCTGGACATGCGTGCTATTGCTGTCTGGAAGAGTGAGGCAAGGGATTAGTCTGGGAGGAGGCCGAGGGACTGTCTGAGCCTGAGGCAGCCAGGAGGGAGCAATCACTTTGGCTGCTTGTCCCATTTTGTGTGTCAGAGAGTGGGCCAAGGAGAGTGAGGAAGCCACTGAATGGAAACTGCGGACACAGAGACTAAGACAGTCTGAAAGAGAGAGAGTAGTTTACTCCTCTCGTCGAGTCCTCTGAGTCACTGCTGGTGGCTGCTGAGCTGTGGGCTCGTGGTGGCTTAATTTGACATGAGAATGTCTTTTCCTCCTCTCCTCCTCTCATTTTCTCCCCCTTCAAAATAAAAAAAAACTTCCTGAGCTGAGACTAGTCTGAGAGGACCGGAGAAGTGAGAAAAAAGAGAAGAGAAGAGAGAACTGTCTGCTGCTGTGGGCGGCATAATTAGAAGAGAAAGTAGCTAGCAACAGCTACATCTAGCTTAGTTAGGCAGACCAGTCAGACAGTAGTGTACAGTTAAGTACCTCCAGTCTCCCCCTCAAAAAAAAAAATAAATTGTGATTTGAGGAGGAGGATGTGAACTGGGAACTGAAGAAGTGTGAGTGACTGAGTGAGAGAGAAAAAGGAGAAGTACAAATAGTAATACAAACTTACTAATTATAACAAGTTCAACAACAGATACTGACCGACTGACTGTTGTTAACTTTCATCTCCTACTTCTGAGCCATTCCAGATTCTGGGCCACCCCATTCCTTCCTTTCCTCCATTTAATTGAACTTCTACTAATTTTTGTGATTTGTGGGGATTGGAAATTGGAATAAAAAACTGTCTGAAAGAGAAGATTTTTGTTAATATTTATTTTAAGAGATTAAATAAAATCTCAGAATTAGAGTCCATGTGACTGACTACTACTAGAGAGTGTGTGTGAGGTAACATAACACCCAGTCAGACAGATAAACTTAGTCGTTGTGGGTGGGATGGTGGTCAAAACTTCATAACTTCTGCTAGTACCAGGCCAGCATAAGTCAAAATATCAATGTGAGAGACTAGAGTGTGGTGTTAACACTCTGAGTCAGACCAGAACAACACATACTAGTGCTTCTGCCAGAGCTGTGCCAGTATAATCATATTGTTTTATATTAACTTAAAAAATCCAGAGTGTGACTGGGTTAATAGGTGACCCCCTGGTCCCAGATAAGATAGACTACTAGCAGTACTTAACTGTGCCTTTAAAATTTGTGAGCAAACTTGTTATCTTATTAAATTCTTGACAGAGTGTGACTGGGGTTAACAGGTGACCCCCTAGTCCCAGATAAACTACTAGTACTACTTAACTGTGTTTTTAAAATTTGTGAGCAAACTTGTTGTCTTATTAAGTTCTTGACTGTGAGACTGTAAGTGTGACCTATATCCATTTAGTACTACACTCACATTATCACAGTCCTCCTGTCCTGTCCATACCACAAGTGTCTGACCATCTGAAAGCCAATAAAATACAAATAAAATATTAAAGTCAGCTCTACTGTCTGTGTGTGCCTGTGAACTGTGTGAGAGTGAGCAGCTGAGCCTTATCTAGCCTGTCACAGTCCTCCTGTCCTGTCCATATGGTCTGTACGAGTGTCTGACTGTCCAAAAAACAAGAAAAAATTAAAATAAAGTCAGACTGCTGGGATTTAAGAAAGATTGCTGTGTCAAAAACAAAGTATTGTCAACTGGTTGTCTAGTGCTACTCTGACCTCCACTGACTCTCTGTAACAATCACATTCTGTCCAGACCAGCAACTGACAGTGTAACCTATTAACACAAAACACACTTTGTGAGGTAAAATGGACAAGTTTATTAAAAAATGGGCTAAACAAAGTGAGGCAAGCAGCACTACAGCAGTTCCAACAAGTGATGTAGCAAGTTCTGAGACTGAAGCTGAGGAAACAGTAGCTGCACAAGGTCACTTTGCTAGGGATGTGGACGTGGTCAATGTTGAGGAGCCATGTAGCAGCAGCAGCACTCTGTACAAGAAGAACCAAGACAGGAATCATTAGTAGTCTCCAAGAAAAAATGAAGAACTTTTCAAGAAAGGTGGATTGACCATTTCAAATGGTTACTGTATGATTCAAATCAAAAAAGGCCGTTTGTTCCGCATGTAAAGAGGCAAGACAGAAAAAACTGCTCACATTTTCCGCAAAAGCTGATGAAGCATTCACAGTCACTGGTTATAGTGTATGGCATAAGGCACTAGAAAGATTCGAATCCCATGAGAAAAGTGGCTGTCACAGTGAGGCTGTCATGAAAACACAGGTCAAGCAAAATGTGTACAGCATTATGTCTGATGCCAGTAGGCAGTGAGCAGTAGCTGCAAGGATTGCACTTTTGAAAATGATGACAACTTTAAGATTACTGGTCCGACAGGGGCATGCTATATGGGGCCATACAGATGTGAGTTCAAACTACATGCAAGTGCTAAAAGTGCAAGCCACTGATTGTCCACAGTTGCAGCAGTGGTTGTTAAGGGATAGCTACGGGTGGCTGTCTCATGACATAATGAATGAAATGCTGGACATTATGGGATAAGATGTGCAAAACACAATTATTTCCAAAATCAAAGCAGCTCAGTATTTTTGCTGTAATGATGGGTGAGATAACATACATTATTGTTCATGAGCAAGTCTGAAATCAAACAAAGAGGAAAAGGACACTGCAGAGCAGGACACTGCAGCACAGGAGCTAGCACAACAAAACTCACCCAAAACAGGAACCAAAACAAAAAAAGCAAAAAGGAAATCAAAAAAACTTTTGATCATAGGAGACTCCATGATTCGGGGAGTTTATACGTATCTCCAGCCAGGGGCAATGTTCAGATGTCTCCCAGGTACATCAGCGGGGAGAGACACTGACCACATTGCTAAAATTGTTCAGGAAGCAGGAGAAAACATTGACATCCTGGTACACATAGGGACTAACAATCTTGCCAGCTGGTCAGTTGTGGAGACCAAGGAATACCTGACTAAGCTGGGTGACAAACTATCATCCATTTCATCCAGCGTCTCCTTCTCTGAGGTCCTGCCAGTCTGGGAGAGGGGGACAGATGGACAGAAGGTTATAGAAGGGGAGGTAGGGGAGCTAAACATGTGGCTCAAGGGCTGGTGCTAGGAAAAAGGACACAAATTTGTAGGGAACTGGAAACAGTTTTGGGAGCGAAAGTTCTTTAAATTTGATGGACTGCATCTGACTAAGGAGGGAGTCAGTGCATTGGGGCAGAAGTTTGACGTCTTTGCAGAATATTTAAACTAGCAAATGGAGAGAGGGGTGCAGCACCTCACATGTCAAATGGGAAGAACCCCGCTCCACCCTCAGCTACTGGTCAAACAGGAATTCAGCATGTTTGTAGTTCAGTTGCATTACCAGGTAAAGAAAAAGGTCTGGCTCCCCATAAGACGCACAGGGGAAATGCTGGACCTCACCCAACAACTAACACACCGAAATCTGGCCAATGAAAAATCATGTACACAAATGCTCACAGTCTGGGAAACAAGATCCCAGACCTGCAGGCAATAATGATAGAGGCTAAACTGAACATAGTAGCTATTAGCAAGACATGTTTTACCAGTAACCACACTTGGGAGACTTCAGTATCTGGCTATGTACTGTTCAGAAGAGACCAAGGTGCAAAAAGGGGGGTATGGAGTGGCCCTTTATGACAGTGAAAATATCAAAGCTACAGAAATTGAGAATACACATAAGGAGCCAGAAGAGCTGTGGGTCACGCTGGCAACAGGAAATGGGACAGACATATGAACTGGGGTTGTGTACAGGCCTCCAGACCAGGGGAAGGACATAGACATGTTAGTGTTAGAAGATATACAAAACATAACAGCTAAAGGTGAGGTTCTGATAATGGGAGACTTCAACATGTCAGATACAGATTGGTGAATACCAGCAGGGACATCTGCCAGAACTAGACACATGGTGGACTCCCTGCAAGGGGAGGGTCTCAAATAACTGGTACAACAACCCACAAGAGACAGGGCTATCCTAGATCTAGTACAGACTAATAGGGAAAGGATCACAGATCTCCAGGTAGAAGGTCACCTGGGTGCCAGTGACCATCACATGGTATGGTTCAATTTGGCCACTAGAACAAAATCATCCAAGTCCAAGGCAAACATTTGGGACTTCAGAGGAGCTGACTTTGATAAGATGGCAAACAGAGTTAAGCTAGCCCTGGCAAAAAGAAATACAGGTGAGGGGGTACAGGCAAAGTGGGCAAGCATTAAAGATGCAAAACTTAAAGCAACATCCCATTGTGTTAGTGAAAAAAGGAAGTGCAAAAGAAGAAGGAAACCACTTTGGTTTTCAAACACAGTAGCAGAAAAGGTCAGAGCCAAAAGGCTGGCCTTCAGGAAATACAAGGGAACACAGCAGGATGAAGATAGGGAGGCATGCCAAACTTCCCTTAGGGAAACAGGGAAGGCAGTTAGGCAGGAAAAGACCCAAACCGAGGAAACACTAGCGTGAACAGTAAAATAAGGTGACAAGACATTCTATTGATACATTAGTGAAAGAAGAAAGTCCAGAGGGAGGTATTGCTAAGATCAAAGGGGATAAAGGAGTGTGTGAGGAGGAGGACCATGTAAAAGCATCTATCCTAAATAGATACTTCTGCTCAGTATTTACTGAAGAGAAGGTAGGGCAGGGCCCACAGCTCAGCACCATAGACACCGGGGGAAGGGAGGTGTGCACTAGTCCCGTCACAAAAGAAAGGGTCCTAGAAGAGCTCAATAAGCTCAGGGTGGACAAAGCAATGGGACCTGATGGCATACATCCCAGGGTACTAAAGGAGCTAAGCGTGGAACTAGCAGAGCCATTATCAGAACTGTTTAGTGAGTCTCTGAGCACAAGAGAGGTTCCAGAAGACTGAAGAAGGGCTCATGTGGGCCCGCTCCACAAGTGTGGTAACAGGGAGGAGGCAGGGAACTACAGACCAGTCAGTCTTACCTCAGTAGTGGGCAAGATTATGGAGACACTCCTTAAAGGGACACTGTCTACCTGTTTTTCATCATACTATTTCTAGTTGAAACCCCACATTTTATGATTGCTTACCCTCTCTAAAATGCATTGATATTGCTATTTGTTTTGTCTGTCTACTTGCTTAGTAGAACTGAAATGCATGACAATGTATATTTATAAACAACATTGTTTTTGTTTACAATCCTGGTTCTATTCTTACTGCATACTTCCTGAGCATTAGAAACACACCCAAAGAGTGCAGTCACTCATAACGCCATAGCTTCCTAAACTCCCACTGCATCATGAGGGGGCAGATTGTTTTGTGGGTGTTCCCAAGTCCAGGAAAGATGCATTTGGAGTTGATCAAGGAATGTAAACAAACCTGTTTTGGTGTGATGACACCAGTATGCTGAACAGTCTGTTTTTTTACTTTTTAAAGAAAATAAGTATCAGAATCAAACTACTAGCTACATCAGCAATCTTTACAAAAGGGTAAACAGGGAGGAGAGGAAGCACTGTGGGTCAATTTGGAAGCAGGCAATGGCACCACAATCCGCACAGGGGTTGTATACAGACCCCCTTCTCAGGCGGAGGAAATGGACAAGAAAATGGTAGAAAGTATACTTAGAATGGCAGATAAAGGGGGAGATATTGCTGATGGGTGATCTGAATATGGCAGATGTTAACTGGAGTGCAGTTGCAGCAGCCACTTCTAAGAGTGGGGTTATTCTAGATACCCTACAGGGGGCATGCCTTAGGCAACTAGTATTGGAACCCACTCGAGAGGGAGCAATCTTAGGCCTGGTTCTCTCAAATGGAGATGGAGAGAGGATCACAGATGTAGAAGTGGGTAGCCATCTGGGAACTAGCGACCATCGAACAGTATGGTTTACAATAAACACAGCAATAGAGTCAAGCCATACAAAGGCAAAAGTACTGGACTTCAGGAGGGCTGACTTTGCCAAAATGGGTGATTGCCTAAGGAATGCACTAGCAAATGGGCAGGAAGGAGGGGTGGAAGAACAATGGGGAATAATAAAAACTGACATCACAGCGGTAACAAGCCTTTGTGTGAAGCAAATAAACAAAACAAAACTATGTAAGAAACCACTATGATTCTCAAAGGAGGTGGCAGTGTAGGTTCAAGAGAAAAAGAAAGCATTCAGAAAGTACAAAGAATCACAGAAGGAGCAGGACAGAGAATTGTATCAGTTAAAGCAAAAGGAAGCTGGGAAGGCAGTCAGAACAGCAAAGGCCCGAACTGAGGAAAAGATAGCCAACTCAGTTAAAGAGGGGGATAAAACCTTTTTTAGGTACATCAGGGAGTGAAGGAAGGCTAAGGGAGGGATAGTTAGGCTTAATAAAGGGGAGGGGTTGGGCAGAGGGTGACGGTGAAAAGGCAGAGATACTAAACAAATGTTTTTGCTCAGTATTTACAAATGAAGAGGGGGAGGTACCTAAAACAAACAATAGAAACACTCTGGATACAGAAGCTGATACCAGCCCATTTACAGAAGAAAGGGTTCTGAAAGAACTCTTAAAACTGAAGGTGGACAAAGCAATGGGGCCTGATGGGATTCATCCCAGAATTCTAAAAGAACTAAGGGTAGAACTAGTGACACCACTGACTACACTCTTTAACAAATCATGGGAGGATGGGGTGGTAACTTAGGACTGGAGGAGGGCAGATGTGATTCCCCTTCACAGAAGTGGGAGTAGGGAAGAAGCAGGAAACTACAGACCTGTTAGTTTAACCTCAGTGATAGGGGAAAATGATGGAATCACTTCTGAAGGAAAGAATTGTCGAGTACGTAGAGGCCAAAGGGGCACAGGAACCAAGGCAGTATGGATTCACAGCGGGAAGGTCATGCCAGACTAATCTAATAGATTTCTTTGACTGGGTGACCAAAGTAGTAGATCAGGGGAGGGGCTGTTGACATGGCCTACCTAGACCTTAGCAAGGCATTTGACTCAGTCCCACACAAAAGATTAATGTACAAGTTAGCCAGCCTGGAAGTGGGTCCCAAGATGATAGCCTGGGTAAAGAATTGGCTGGAGAATAGGACACAGAGGGTAATAGTAAATGGAGTCCACTCTGAAGAAAGGGGAGTTACTATTGGGGTACCACAGGGTTCAGTATTAGGACTGGTTCTCTTCAATATCTTTATAAGCGACATTGCAGAGGGACTAGAAGGAAAAGTATGTATCTTTGCAGATGACACAAAGATCTGCAGCAGAGTTGATGCACAAGTTGGGGTGGAAAGGATGAGAAGGGAATTTGGCAAGGTTAGAGGAACGGACAAATATATGACAGCTTAGATTCAATGCTAAGAAGTGCAAGATAATGCACCTGGGAAACAAAAACCCAGTGGAAGAGTACACAATGGGGGGTGAGATACTAACAACAACAAAAATGGAAAGGGACCTGTGGGTAGTCATATCAGATGACTTAAAGGTGGGCAAGCAATGTGAGAGGGCAGTAAGGAGGGCTGGGGGGGATACTGGGATGCATAGGGAGAGGCATCACCAGTAGAAAACAGGAAGTTGTTATCCCTCTTTACAGACAGCTGGTGAGACCACATCTGGAGTACTGTGTGCAGTTATGGAGACCCAGTCTCCTCAAGGACATAGACAAGATGGAAGCTGTCCAGAGGAGGGCAACTAAAATGATGTAGGGTCTGCACCGGAATACATTTGAAGAGAGACTAAAGGAGCTTAATATGTATAGTCTCAAGGAAAGGAGGGAGAGGGGGGGCATGATAGAAACTTTCAAGTACCTCAAGGGAATCAACAAAGTCCAAGAGGGTAGCATCTTTCAAAAAAAGAGGTGTGCAAGAACAAGGGGGCACAATTTGAAGATGGGAGGGGGCGGCTCAGAGGTAATGTTAGGAAGAATTTTTTCACAGAGAGGGTTGTGGATGCATGGAACGGCCTTCCATAGGAGGTTGTGGAGTCAAAAACAGTGGTTGAATTCAAGCATGCATGGGACAGTTATAAGGCAATTCTAGGGGGTGGGGCTAGAAAGAAGTAGGCTGCTGGTTAACTGGGATCTGCAGCTTATCCATTAGGTAGGGAAATGGGCAGACTGGGTGGGCCAAGCGGTCCTTATCTGCCATCAAATTCTATGTTTCTATGTTTCTATGTTTATGGAATGTTGGCAATCATAAAATATGTTTTTTAAACTAGGGACACTTTGAGACTTAAAGGGGTTGACAGTGTCCCTTTAAGGAAAGGATAGTGCAACACCTGGAATCCATAGGAGCACAGAATCCAAGACAGCATGGGTTTACAAAAGGAAGGTTCTGTCAAACTAATCTCATAGATTTATTTGACTGGGTAACCAGAGTGGTGGACCAAGGGGGAGCAGTTGATGTTGCCTACCTTGACTTCAGCAAAGCTTTTGATACTGTACCACATAGAAGATTGATTACTAAGCTGGTTAGGCTCGGGGTGGGTCAGACTTTGGTCAACAGGGTGGCAAACTGGTTGATGGGCAGAAAACAGAGAGTGGTGGTAAATGGTATGCAGTCAGAAGAGATGCAAGTCACAAGTGGGGTACCTCAGAGATCAGTCCTGGGGCCAGTCTTCTTCAATATCTTCATCAGTGACATTGCAGATGGACTGGAGGGTAAGGTTTGTCTGTTTGCAGATGACACCAAGATCTGCAACAGAGTAGATGATCCAGATGGGGTGGGCAGAATGAGAAGAGATCTGGATAAACTAGCAAAATGGTCAGAAAAGTGGCAACTGGGTTTAATGCAAAGAAGTGCAAGATCATGCACATAGGGAAGAGAAACCCTAAAGCCACCTATAGGCTGGGAGGGGAGTTGCTGGCAGTCACAAGGGAAGAAAGAGACTTGGTCATCATCATCACCGATGACCTGAAATCACCCAAGTAGACCACTAAAGCAGTAGATAAGGCTAGAGGGATGTTGGGGTGCATTAGTAGGGGTATCACAAGTCGGAAGAGGGAGGTAATAATCCCTCTCTACAAGGAACTGGTTAGGCCCCATCTGGAGTACTGTGTGCAGTACTGGAGGCCACACCTTCACAAGGACATTAACCAAATTGAGGCAGTCCAGAGAAGGGCAACCAAAAGGGTGCAGGGACTGCATCAGAAAACATATGAGGATAGATTAACTGAACACAATATGTATACCCTAGAGCAAAGGAGGGAGAGAGGTGATATGATTGAAACATTCAAACACCTTAAGGGCATTAACAAGGTGAAAGAGTCTAACATGTTTCAATATAATAAAAATAGCAGGACAACAGGACACAGCATGAGATTAGAAGGAGGGCGATTAAGGGGTAATGTGAGGAAGTTATTTTTCACAGAAAGGGTGGTGGATGCATGGAATGGCCTACCTCAGGAAGTGGTGGATATGAATACAGTGTAGGGCTTCAAACAGGCATGGGATAGGCATAAGGGAGCAATACAGATGAGTATGAATAGATAGGCCATTGACACAGCAAAGGCCGATAGCACATTCATAAGGTAGAAAAAGAAATGGGCAGACTGGATGGGCCTTGTAGTCCTTATCTGCCGTCAACTTCTATGTTTCTATATTTGTAAGTCTCAATATGTTTTCGATCTGTCAGTGAGGATTTCAGAATTGAAGAAGCATTTTTAGGATTTCATGAAACACCAGCTGTAGATGCTGGTACACTATTCAGTATCCTGAAAGACGTTCTGTTACGTTTTGACTTCGATGTACATAAATGTCAGTGTCAATGTTATATGGGGCTGCTACTATGGCTGGGATTCATTCTGGAGTGCAGGCTAGGCTAAATGATGTGGAGCCTAGGGCCCTTTTCATATATTGTTTGGCACATTCTTTGAACCTTGTAGTACAGTACTGCATCAGTAAAATACAAGAATGTCGAGACATGCTAAATCAGGTGCAGTAACTGATAACATTCATTAGAGATTCTCCAAAATGGCTAACTTTTTTTTGAAACATACAAAGTGGTATGGAAAACACTAGGCCTGTCTCTTTATGACCATTTGCTCCAACAAGGTGGACAGTCAGGGAAATAGTTTAAATTCAATTCTGGAAAACTATTCAGTGTTTTTGGAATTTCTGGACAGTGTGTCCTCAGAGAATACTCGGGAGTGTGGAGCAAAAGCAGGAGGGTCCTTGGCACAGCTCCGATCATTTATAGGGTTTTTCTTCTTGAGTCTTCTCTTAAAAGTTTTCTCTCACTGTGACAGTGTAAACACAGCCCTTCAAGCAACCTCTCTTCAATTTCTGAAAGCTAATGGTATGATTCAAACTCTTCTTGATACTATACAACAATACAGAGGGCAGTTTGACAACTTCTGGAGTACAGTGGAAGGAAGAGCTGAGGAACTGCAGTTAGACGAACCAGTTCTTTTGCGTCAACGCAAAGTTCCTCAGCTTATAGTTGATTGCTCTCAATCAGTTACTGATGCATCCCCAAAAGACCGCTTCAGGAAAATATTTTTCCAAGTGATTGATCAGGTTGCTGTTTCACTCAAAGATAGATTTCAGACTCCAGCTCGGAAGCTCTTGTTAGTTGCAGAAAAATTTGTGATAGGACAAGGGCCATTAGATCCCATGTCTAATTTAATGGCAATGACTTAGATGCAGGGCATCTGCAACTACACCGTGACATGTTCATTGACATAACAAAAGCTAGTGGGAAAACTGTTGATTCACTGCAAGATGTGTACTGTGTCATCACAGAAAAACAATCCATTCATGATTTACTACCAGAGTTTGTAAAATGTATTCAGATCTTACTGACAGTACCAGTATCAACTTACACAGCTGAGTGTTCTTTTTCGGGACTAAGGAGACTGAAAACATATTTTAGATCAACAATGTCACAGAGATGCTTAAATAGTGTGGCTCTGCTTCACATTCATCAAGAACACACTGATGCATTAGACATGGACAAAATAGCTGATGAGTTTATTGGGAGAGCAACAGTTCGCAAGAACGCCTTCTATATGGTCATATAATGTGTAACCATTCATGGCATTTGCAGTTATGTTTACTGTTGAAAATCATCAGCAACTGTCTCTAACAACTTACAACTACTCCTGCTTTTGACTTGGCTAGTCCTAAAAAATTCTAATACCATTACACTGAAACTTGCTTCCCTCTTCCACTGGTCATTTCTGGAAATAAGCTCTGCTCATGGTACCTTTCCCGGTTATGAACTTTAAAATAAATAATAACATGCTAAGTGAATCCTTCGAGCACCAGGTGGCATCAAAGAGTCCTTCAGGGCACTCTTCCATATCTTCTTGCAGCACCTGGAGGTATCATAGAGCCCTCCAAGGGAAGAGTGTCATGGAGGGCTCTTTGATGCCCCCATGTGCTCTAAGGGTGCCCTTTGTGATATTAAGGTACAGCATCACCACTCCACAGGGTGCAGGAGTGCCCTCTTTGTTGCCTCCAGGTGCTGCAAGAAGACATGGAAGTTCCTTGTCTTTCTGCAGCACCTGGTGGAGGTAAACTAAAATCTTACCTTTTACAGCACCTGGATGCATCAAAGAGCCCTCCAGTGCACTCTTGTACACTGTGGAGTGGTGACACTGTCTGCAACCTAAAATCACAAAATACATCCTTAGAACACCTGGGGGCATGAAAGTGTCCTCCAGGGCACTCTTCCATGTCTTTGTGCAGCACCTAGATGCATCAAAGAGCCATCCAGGGCACTCTTCCTCCCTGTGGAGTGGTGGCACTATACCCTAAAGTCACAAAGGGCATCCTTAGAGCATCTGGGAGCATAAAAGAGACCTCCATGGCACTTTTCCCTTGGATGGCTCTTTGATGCCTCCAGGTTCTACAAGAAGAAATTTAAGACTGCCCTGAAGAGCTCTTTTATGCCTGCAGATGCTGCAAGTAGACATGGAAGGAAGAGTTTCCTGGAGGGCTGTTTGATGCCTCTAGGTTCTGCAAGAAGACATGGAAGTTTCTTGTTTCTTCAGCACCGAATGGAGGCAAACTAAAATCTTAAAGGACATACTTTTAGCACCTGGAGACATCAATGAGCCCTCCAGGGCACCCTTTCACCCTGTGCAGTGGTGGCACTGTCTGCAACCTAAAATCACAAAATACATCCTTAGAGCATCTGGGGGCATGAAAGGGTCCCCCAGGGCACTATTCTGTGTGTTCTTGCAACACATAGAGTTATCAAACAGCCCTCCAGGCTCCAACCCAGGGAAGAGTGCTGTAGAGGGCTCTGCAATGTCCCCAGGTGATCTAAGGATGTCCTTTGTGACTTTAGGGCACAACACCACCACTCCACAGGGTACAAGAGTGCCCTAGAGGACTTTTTTTGCCTCCAGGTGCTGAAAGAAGACATGGGAGAATGTCCTGGAGGGCTCTTTTATGCCTCCAAGTGCGGCAAGAAGACATGGAACAGTGTTGTGGAGGGTACTTTTATGGCCCATGGTGCTCTAAGGATGTCCTTTGTGATTTTAGGTTACAGACTGTGCCACCACTCCACAGGGGTGCAAGAGTGCACTGGAGGGCTCTTTGATGTCTCCAGGTGCTAAAAGGATGTCCTTTGAGATTTTAGTTTGCCTCCATTCAGTGCTTGAAAAAGACAAGAAACTTCCATGTCTTCTTGCAGCACCTGGAGGCATCAATGAGCCCTCCAGGGCACCCTCGCACCCTGTGGAGTGGTGGCAATGTCTGCAACCTAAAATCACAAAGGACATCCTTAGAGCACCTGGGGGCATGGAAGGGCCCTCCAAGGCACTCCTATGTGTCTTCTTGCAGCACATGGAGGCATCAAATAGCCCCTCCAATTCAGGGAAGAGTGCCATGAAGGGCTCTGTGATGCCCTGGTGCTCTAAGATGCCTTTTGTGATTATAGGGCCCAGCACCACCACCACTGAACATGGTGCAAGAGTGCCCTAGAGGGCTCTTTGTTGCCTCCAGGTGCTGCAAGAAGACATAGAAGAGTACCCTGAAGGGCCCATTTATGCCCCCCTGTGCTCTAAGGATGTCCTTTGTGATTTTAGGGCACAGCACTACCACTCCACAGGGTGCAAGAGTGCCCTAGAGGGCTTTTTGTTGCCTCCAGGTGCTGGAAGAAAACAAGGGAGAATGCCCTGGAGGGCTGTTTTATGCCTCCAAGTGCTGCAAGAAGACATAGAAGACATAGAAGAGTGCCCTGGAGGGTTCTGTTATGCTCCCAGGTGCTCTAAGGGTGTCCTTTGTGATTTTAGGTTGCGGACAGTGCCACCACTCCACAGGGTGCAAGAGTGCACTGGAGTGCTCTTTGATGTCTCCAGGTGCTAAAAGGATGCCCTTTGAGATTTTAGCTTGCCTCTGTTCAATGCTGAAAGAAGACAAGGCTCTTCCATGTCTTCTTGCAGCACCTGGAGGCATCAATGAGCCCTCCAGGGCACCCTTGCACCCTGTGGAGTGCTGGCACTGTCTGCAACCTAAAATCACAAAGTACATCCTTAAAGCACCTGTAGGCATAAATGGACCCTCCAGGGCACTCTTCTATGTCTTCTTACAGCACCTGGAGGCATCAATGAGCCCTCCATGGCACCCTTGCACCATGTGGAGTGGTGGCACTGTCTGCAACCTAAAATCACAAAGGACATCCTTAAAGCACCTGGGAGCATGAAAGGGCCCTCAAGGGCACTCTTTTGTGTCTTCTTGCAGCACATGAAGGTATCAAAGAGCCCTCCAAGCCAGGGAAGAGTGCCATGAATGCCAGTGAGATTCAATGCTAAGAAGTGCAAGGTAATGCACCTGGGAAACAAAAACCCAGGGGAAGAGTACACAATGGCTGGTGAGATACTAACAACAAAAATGGAAAGGGACCAGGGGTACTCATATCAGATGACCTAAAGGTGGGCAAGCAATGTGAGAGGGCAGCAAGGAGGGCTGGGGGGGATACTGGGATGCTTAGGGAGAGGCATCACCAGTAGAAAACAAGAAGTTATTATCCCTCTGTGCAGACAGCTGGTGAGACCACATCTGGAGTACTGCTTGCAGTTCTGGAGACCCAATCTCCACAAAGATATAGACAGGATGGAAGCTTTCCAGAGGAGGGCAACTAAAATGGTGCAGGGTCTGCACCGGAAGACATATGAAGAGAGACTTAAGGAGCTTAATATGTATAGCCTCGAGGAAAGGAGGGAGAGGGGACATGATAGAAACTTTCAAGTACCTCAAGGGAATCAACAAAGTCCAAGAGGGTAGCATCTTTCAAAAAAAGAGGTGTGCAAGAACAAGGGGGCACAATTTGAAGATAGAAGGGGGCGGCTCAGAGGTAATTTAAGGAAGTATTTTTTCACAGAGAGGGTTGTGGATGTATGGAACAGCCTTCCAGAGGAGGTTGTGGAGTCAAAAGCAGTGGTGGAATTCAAGCATGCATGGGACAGTCATAAGGCAATTCTAGGGGGTGGGGGTAGGAAGAAGTAGGCTGCTGGTTAACTAGGATCTGCAGCTTATCCATCAGGTAGGGAAATGGGCAGACTGGGTGGGCCAAGCGGTCCTTATCTGCTGTCAAATTCTATGTTTCTATGTTTCTATGAAGGGATCTGTGATGCCCTGGTGCTCTATGGATGTCCTTTGTGATTATCGGGTACAACACCACCACCACTGAACATGGTGCAAGAGTGCCCTAGAGGGCTCTTTGTTGCCTCCAGGTGCTGAAAGAAGACATAGAAGAATGCCCTGGAAGGCCCATTTATGTGCCCAGGTGCTCTAAGGATGTCCTTTGTGATTTTAGGTTGCAGACAGTGCCACCACCCCACAGGGTGAAGGAGTGCCCTGGAGGGCTGTTTGATGCCTCCAGCTGCTAAAAGGATGCCCTTTGAGATTTTAGTTTGCATCTACCAGGTGCTGAAAAAATACAAGGAACTTTCATGTCTTCTTGCAGCACCATTCTGAAGGCATCAAAAAGCCCTCCAGGGTACTCTTCTATGTCTTCTTGCAGCACATGGCTGGAGGCATCAAACAGCCCACCAAGTGTACTCTTCCATGTCTTCTTGGAGCACATGGAGGCATCAAAGAGACCTCTAAGGCACTGTTGCACCCTGTGGAGTGGTGGCACTGTAACCATCACTAAGGGCAACCTTAAAGCATGTGACAGCATCAAAGAGCCCACCACCCAGGCACTCTTCCATGGGTCCTTAACTGGAGGCATCTGTGAGCCCTTCGGGGTACACTTGCAGACTGTGGAGTGGTGGCACTGCAACCTAACATCAGTAATCTGACATGCTTGCAAAACTGAGAGCATGAAAGATCCCTCCAGGGCACTCTCCTACTGATATTAGCACCTGCTCAAGCATCAAATAGCCCCCAATGGCATCCTGGCATCCTCTACATTGGAGTAGTTGTGATGGTAGCATACTCATTCCAAACTCTATCAAAACAAGCACCAAAATGCACCAGAATGCATGAAAAACCGTATAGCTTCTGGGGGCCTAGGTGGCCCCAAGACCCCCCACCTTTTATTAGGACTCTGAGCACCCACAAACTTTTTAAAAACATGGCACCCCTGACTTCATTAGCTATGGGCTGGCTCCTTGCCAAGCAGTCAAGTGGTGCCACCCAGTACGGGCACCCTCTCCCCCTTCCCTCTTCCCCATAGTCACTCTTTTAACGCTCACTGCCCTCACTCTCACCCATTGGGCATTCGCCTATTCTGCATGTTCAAGCTGTGCGTGCATTCGCCACTGCTGTGTGCTCACCCTTTCCATGGTCATCTGCTGTCGGTCGCTCTGTGGGGACCCACACATGCAGGGTCACCCACATCACATAAATGTGACACCGGTTAGAATTTAAAAATTACAGGGATGGCAATCAGAGAGTGGAAGTGCCTCTAGACACCAGGGAAATATATAAAAAGGACAGGACAGTGATTGGAGGGTGGGGGTGCCACTAGACACCACAAAAACATTTGCTGTCTCTCTCTCTCTCTAAATATATGTATATATGAATATATATATAAATATATATATTTTTTTTGGTTATGAAGGAAACCTTTTTAGTATGGCTGAATGCTTTTTTTTTTGAATGGCCGTATGAAAAAAGCAGAAGCAAGTCACAAAAAAGAAGATACAAATAAATTTAAAAAAAACAAAAACATTAGGGGTTCATTTTAACAACCCTAAAGTGTACAATCTACCTAATGGAGTCCTGATGAACAAGATACATGTGTTGGTCTCTGTGCAGGCTGTCATTTTTGGGGCATTTTGAATTTTTTTTAAATAGAAAATAAGATAGTGGCAAACAAAAACGGATTGCTCCCATAACAAACAAGCATTTGTCAATACTGAATGTTTGCTTGCTGGTATTAGCATTGGAAATTCAGGAGTTAGACAGATGCAGAGTAGGAATGGCAATGAAGTACTGAACTTCCGCCAACCCCACCTCCACCCTGCAGAGACAGACAGGCATTGGAGTATGTGTTTGGGTTCATGCCATTTCACCTCACCCTATCCTGCAGAAACTGACAAGTGTTGAGGTGTGCCTTAGGGTATTCGACTTTACAGTCACCCCACTCCATAAGGACATACCCTGAAAAGGGTGCAATATTGGAGAATGGGGTGAACTTTGGGCCAAAGAGTCCAAGGCACACCTCGATGCCTGTCACTGGCTGCAGGATGGGGGGTGGGGGTGGAATGGCATGAGCATTACAGTCAGCAATCCAAAGGCACACCCCTGATGCCTGTCAGTCTATTCAGGGTGGGACGTTATGGTTAGAAACCCTAACACCTCAGGCATTTGTTGGTATTTGCACTACAAATATTCAACATGGCCTTTTTGTGACCCTCACCTCATGAAAGTATTTTGGACCTCTTCTCATGAACAGTGGCACTGTTATTTGTCAATGTGTTCCGAAGTTTGAGTTTCCACAGCAACCATGCCATTGTGCGCCAGATGTACGAAAACACAGATTGGGCAGGATGTGACGTATGACAACTGTACCATTCATAGGGAGGTGTGAAGAGATGGCAATGTTGAAAATCTGTAGTGAAGATATTAAAAATGCTCAAACTTCCTAACGTATGTGGAAACTGCACAACACATGCGTGTAACACAGTCATTTAGTGGAATTATTTCACCAAATTTTTGACATAGGCATTTTGTGAATTCTCTGCTCATGAACACTGTCACTATGATTTTCTTAATCTGTCCTGAACATTGATTTCTCACAGCAGCTGTGCTATTCTGTGCCAGATGTGTAAATGCATATTTCGAGCAGGATGTGAAAAATGACAGCCATGCTGTTCATAAGGAGATCTGAAAAAATGCCAGTGTTGAAAATCTGGAGTGAAAGTACTACAAATTTGTGAAGTTACGAGGGTGGGTGGAAACTACACAATGTACGGTTGTAACACAGTCATTTTATGGACATTTGTCACCAAATTTTCAACATAGGCATTTTAGGTCCTCTGCTCATGAACAGTCACTGATTTTACATATGAACATACATACGAACATATGAACATACGAATCTGCCAGCAGAACACACCAATCAGTCTATCTAAGTCTGCTCGAGTGTGAAGCACCCTAGATTGCAGCTGCCCCAGCCTCTTCCCCCTCAGTTTCTCCCCTGCTTGTCCCAGCCCCTGCCCCCTGACTCTTCCTCTTGCTTTATCCCACTCCTTCTTAAAGTTATTGACTGTCCTACATGTTACCACCCCCTATGGTAGGGCATTCCAACTAGACACCACCCTGTCAGTGAAGTAGTCCATCCTCATTTCCCTCTTGAAATGTCCCTCTTCCAACCTTAGTCCGTGCCCCGTCATTTCTCTTCCATTCCTCAGTTTCAACACCCCTTGGTGCTAGGTTTATTAACCCCCTCAGGTATTAAACGCTTCAATCATATCCCCCATGTCCCTCCTCTCCTTCAGTGTGTACATGTTCAGCTCCTTCAGCCTAACTTCATATTCCTTTCCTTCCATCCCCTTTAACATTTTTGTTGCCCTCCTTTGCACCCCCTCCAATAACTTTATATCTCTCCTTCGGTATGGCCTCCAGTATTGTACACAGTATTCTAGGTGCTGTCTGACCAATGATCTGTAGAGAGGTAGGATCACATCCCTGTGTTTGGATGAGAACCCCCCCTTCGATGCACCCCAGCATCCTGTTTGCCTTCGCTGCTGCTCTCCTGGACTGGGCAGAATTCTTCATGCTCCCAGTTACCAACACCCCCAGGTCCTTCTCCTCCTCTGTGATCCCCAACCAATAGTCCCTCTTTTGGTTCTTAGCCCCAAAGTACATCATCTTACACTTCTTTGCATTGAATCCTAGCTGCCACTCCACTGACCATGTCTCTAGTTTGGTTAGATCCCCCCCTGCAGTTTTTCCCATCCATCCTCTTCATCCACCATCAACCGCAATTTGGTATAATCTGCAAACAGACTAACCCTGCTCCCCACTCCTTATGCTATATCGGAGATAAAGAACCCAGATATCACGGGGTCCAGCACTGACTCCTGCAGCACCCCACTTGTCACTGCTTTGGGTGCCGAGAGCTCCCCCACCACTACCACCCTCTGCACCCTCCACTATAACCAGTTCTCTGTCAATTTAGTCAGCTTTTTTCCTACCGCCCCGCCGTCAGCTTCCCCCCAATCTCGTATGAGACACTGTATCAAAGGCCTTACTGAAGTCCAAGTACAGGACATGTACTGCATGGCCCCTGTCCAACTCCCTTGTCACCCAGTCATAATACTCTATTAGGTTGGTTTGACAAGACCTCCCTGAGACAAACCCATGTTGCCACCCATCTTGGAGGCCATTACTCTCTAGGAATGCCACTAGCCTCTCCTTCAGTATCGCCTCCATAAGCTTACCCACTATGGACGTGAGACTTACCGGCCAATAATTTCCTGGCTCCTCCCTAGGCCCACTCTTATGTATGGGCACCACATGGGCCACCCTCTAGTCCTGGGGCACACACACCCTGTTTCCAGGGAGGTATTGAACAGATCTGCCAGAGGCTCAGCCAAGAGCTCTGTCGACTCCCTTAGCACCCTGGGATGGATGCCATCAGGACTTGGTGCCTTGTCCACCCTTACTGCCCTGAACCCCTCTAGCCCCCGACTCCCTGTGATCACTTTGTCCATCACCTCCCCATTTTCCCACCCCCCAGCCCATTCTGGTAGTGGAAAAATCCTCTTCTTAGTGAAACGACAGAAGTATTCATTTAGAATTTCTACTTGCTCCTCCCCCTTTTCCATCCAATACCCTCCCTACTTTATCCTCACAATATGTTCCTTGCACTTCATTTCCCTGACATACCTAAAAAAGTCCTTTTCCCCTCCCTTTATGCCCTATGCAGACCTTAATTTCCTGGAGGCCTTAGCTTTTTTCACCCTCCTGGCCACCTCCCTTGACCAACTCCTGAAAGCCTCCTTATCCTCTCCCTTCCCTGTTCTCCTGTACTTCCAGTATGCAGCCCTCTTTGCCCTGACCCCTTGCAGCACTTCCTTGTTCAGCCAGCATGGTTTCTTGGCTCTGCTCTTCTTACTCCTGGCCCTGGTGAAGGCTGCTGTGGCCTCTGTTAGCCCAGACTTTATGACTCCCCACTTTTGTTCTGCATCCATCCCCAGCCTTATATCCTGGAGTCTCCCTTGCAGTATTGCTCCCATCCCCCCAATGTCCACCCTAATAAAGTCCACCACCTTAGTGCCCGTGCCTCCTGTCTCCTTCCCCAGTGTGAGAACGAGCCACACTGTTTGGTGGTCGCTACCTGCTAGTGGGTTCTTTACCCTTACTTCCCTCACCACCGCCCCATTTGCCAGTACTAGATTCAGAGTGCTACCAAACCTTGTAGGCCCACTTACCAATTGTGTCAGAAGGCTGTCCTAGAATGCATTAAAGAGCACCTGCTCCCTGGTACTGCTAGTGGCCGGGGAGCTCCAGTCAACTCGTGGTAGGTTAAAATCCCCCACTGTCACCACACTCCCCCTTCTACACACCTTCCTTATCTGCTCTGCCAACTCCCCATCCAATTCCCCGGATTGGGCGGGTGGTCTGTATACCACTCCCATCCTCAGCTTTCTGCTCTCAGAGTCCAGGAGCTGCACCCAAAGCGCCTCTGTCCTCTCCTTTTCTCCCTCGTCCCTTATGCATTTAATCCCTTCCCTCACATAGAGTGCCACCCTTCCCCTTCCAACCCCCCGGTCCCTCCTGTATATCCTGTATCCCGGGATTGCCAAGTCCTAATCATGGTACTCCTCTGTGGCCCAAGTCTCAGTCACTGCAGCAATGTCCACCTTCCCCTCTGGAAGGAGCACCTGAAGTTCTGCAATTTTGTTCCCCAGGCTTCTTGCGTTGAGAGAGACCACCTTCCATTCATACCCCTCCATCTCCTCTCTCCTCTCCTACTTGGCCTGTGTCCCTCCTCCTGGTAGTCCGTATCCTTTCTCCTCCTTATTCTTAATGGGTGGTGATGACTTCTGTTTTACACTCAGACCACTCTGCCCGCTCCCTCCCAGGGTTACTATGCCTCCGCCTTTACCTATATATATTGGCTGGCAGTATAGCCTAGAGGTTAGAGGAATGAGGTGTGAATGAGCTTGGTACATCCAGCAGACCAGACCTTGGTTTGATTCTCACACCCTCCACTTGCATACTCTGTGACTCTGAGCAAGTCACTTAACAGCCCAGTGCTCCCAGGTTGCCCCTGAAAACAGGCACTTGTGCCTAGTGGGCCTTACCTGGTTACCAAAGACTAAAATAAAAATAAAATAAAATATCTAGGGGGTGAGCTCATTAGGCTCCCCTGTCCAGACCTTTCTACCAACCTCACTCTTTTGGCCACCCCCCCCCCACTAGTTTAAATCCACCTTAGTAGAGATATACCCTCTAATCCTGCCTTTAATACTCCCCTCCCCTTCCCGCTCAAGTGTAAGCTGTCCCCCACGTACGAGTCACTATTCCCCAGACCCTACCCCAGTTAGTCACTAACCCATAATTTTTGGTGTGGCACCAATCCCTCAGCCACTCATTGAACTCCTCAATCCTACCCTTCCTCCCCATGCTTGCACATGGTAAAGGAAGTACCTCAGAGAATACCATCGACTCGCCCACTCCCTCACACTGCCTGCCCAACTACTCAGACCTCCCCCTCATTACTTCCACAGTCTCCCCCGCCAAGTCATTTGTACCCACATGCAACGCTAAATTAAGTTTCTTCCTCCCCCCCTTGCTGCACACTTGAGCAGTGCCTGCCATGCCCCTCCTGCAGTCAACCTGGGGATAGCTTCAACCCAAATACAGCTGTGCCTTCCCCCCTTCTGCCCCATCTCACCCCTTTCAGTATAGAATCCCCCAGGACAAGTACCCCCATCCCTTACCCCCTTTCCCTTCTAATGCCCCTTCCACCACCTTAGTATTCATTCTTCCATGCCCCTTACCCCCGCCAGCTGCACCCTCTATGACTTCTGTATCTGTACCCCACTTCAGCCTCACCCCTTTCTCTGCCTTATTCCTCCCCTTCCCCTTGAACCCCTTCCCAGCCTGTTTACTTCCTACTGGGCTTCCCCTGTCGACCTCCACTCTTCCCCTGTTGATTTCCAACCCCTCTCCTATCCCTGTTGTTGTCGATTTAAAGCCTCCATTCCCTTCTACCCCAATAGTGATGTCCCTCCCATCCTTCCCTCTTCCTGCACCCTTCTCTCCTCCAGTCACCACCCCTCCTTCCTTACTAGTTCCCCTTCTATCCTTTTGTCCTTGCTTTCTCTTCCCCTACCTGTTGCCATCCCTCTCATGCTCCACTTGTTCTCCCCCCTTCAGTATGTTCCTGCTCCCCCTCTCTCTCCCATAGCAGAGGCTCGAATCTATTCCTAGTTGATACCCTCCTACATCTCCTCCTGCCACCCTGGTTCCACCCTGGTCCCTCCCTACCTGCAGCCATCTGCTCTCTCTCCCTGGTACTCCTCGGTGGCTCTTCCTCCCCATCAGGAGCCCCCACCTCTGGCACCACCTCCTTCTCCTCTCTTTTCTAGTTAGCCTCTGATACTGGGGTCAGTTTCAGTCCCTAGTTGTTCTTTTCTCCAGCCCCTTGCCATCCCCTATCCCCCCCCCAGCCAGGATGCCTACTGTACTCATCTGCCCTGCCACTTAGACTCATCCCTAACCTCCACAGTTCATCCCTCAGACTATCCAGTTGTCTACAGACCATACACCCTCCCATCCTCCAAGCCCCGTCCAGGATCATGGCAGACCCACACCCTGTACACCCCACCATCCTTCCAAAAATGCCCACCCTATTGACATGTGGCACCTGCCCCATTTTGGCCCCCATCTTATGTTACGGGCTCTTACTCCCGGTTTTTGTACCCTACTACAACTGTTAGGCCAGCCATGATACACTTGACCTTAAACTGCTGTCTCTCACCCTTGATGAAGTGTTACAGCCACTGACATATATTTTCAACCTCTCACTTAGGCTCAGCCAGTTCCCTGACAAATGGAAATCTGCAACTGTTACCCCGTCCATAAAGTGATGACAGGGCCACTCATAGAAACTACTCTCCGATCTCTATATTGCCACCCCTCTACAAGGCCCTTGAACGTATTGCAGCAGATCTGCTCACAGATTTCCTGGACAAATACAATATCCTGTGCTCACAACAACATGGCTTCAGGAAAGGACATAGCACCTCATCTGCTATACTGGAATTCTCTGGCATTCTTCACAGCTCACTGGACAATGGTCAGTTAATTGGGTCCATCCTTATCGATCTGGCTAATGCGTTTGACAATATCCATCACCACCTACTGCTTGTGCAACTTCTGAAAGCTGGGCTCTCTCCTGACTCCACTGCCTGGTTCAAAAGCTACTTGGAGAACTGGTCTCAAAGAGTAAAAATTGCACATGTCCTCTCTGACAGCAGGCCTGTTCCCTCAGGTGTCCCCCAGGGATCCATTCTGGGCCCCCTACTATTTAGCTTGTTCCTGAACTCCCTTCAAAATTCTTGCTCTGAAACAATCATCCTCTATACAGATGATGCTGTAATTCTTGCCTCCCACAAGGATCCTAAGCCTCTGCAAGACAACCTTCAGCTTGGCTTCACATCTGTTGAAAATTGGTTCTCAAATCACAATCTGGTTCTCAATAATAAGAAAACAAAGTCTATGATGTTCAGCAGCTCTCATAACAAGCATAAGCTGCACCCCCTATCCATCAAAACCAGTCATGAAGTCACCCTGGAACAGGTTCAAGCTTTTAAGAACCTTGGGATCACTCCAGACCCTCATCTAACTTACAGTGCCTACATTGACTCTGTAGCCAAAGCAGCAAATACTCACCTTGGCCTTCTCTTCTGGCACAGGCAACACCTTACCCCTGAAGCCCTGACTGTCACAGTTCAGAGCTCTGTTGTCTCCAATATTGACTATGGGCTTATCATCTATGGCTCTGCCTCCACTACCGCTCTTAGACACATATCCACCTCCCTCAATAAGGCCTGCCAACTTCTCACTGGATCCCATCACCTCACATGTATGTGCGACCTCTAAGCACAAACTGGATGGCTGCAACTCACCAATCAGATAAAGTACCTAACCTGCACCATGGTGAAGAAAATAAATAGGGGCCTTTGGCCCCCTGGAGTGTGTGCATTCCTGCATCCTAGCACTAACCCCTGCTCAACCAGGGAGTCTGAATCACAGTTCCTGTGGGTTCCACATTGTCGTACATCACAAGGTCAAAGATATTTTGCCTACAGGGCTCCCAGCTGGCTAAATGGTCTAAGCAGTTACATCTCCTCCACTCCTACCCTTGGTGCATTTAAATCAAGGCTACACCTCTCTCTCTCTCACTGCCTCTAGCTCCTATGACTGCCTCCACTAGCTGACCCCATGAATATTTCCCTAACCTTATGCAGTTCTCGCTCCTATTAGCACTTGGTTACCCCTTAGCACGCACTTCCCCATGTTATGTCTAGGACAATTTCTCTGGCTGCACTCCTCCTCTATAGCTCTCCGCCCCCTCTACTCTTCATCTCTCTTGTCCTCTATCTTCTCTGCACCTCATCTGCTATCTTTTTGTAACTTAGCCTCCAAAACTTGTTTTGTTTTTCAGATGCTTTGTAACTCTGTTTAGCTTACACTTTTGTAACCTTGTCCTATGTATTAAATTTGTAATCTGACTTACATGTCTTATGTTTTGAATTGTAACCTGACATGGAACCTTTGTAAAAGAGCCTTGGGTCAAAGGAATTGTAATCCTAGACCTAATAAATAAAAAAATAAAATAAAAAAATTACTCAAATTCCTGCCCCCCCCCACACTAGTCCCCCTACTGCCCCCTTGCCGACTGGGTTAATTCAGTTTCAAATCTCATTCATTAGATACTGTATTACTGTAGGAATCCTAAAGCCTCATTGTCTGTTTTTTACCCCTCAGCTACCATACTTTGTGTTCTCAGCTCTCATGTAGTTTCACTTAGCCCAGTTAGAAATCCTATTGCACTCCAAGTATGACTCAGCTCAGTTAGAGAAATAAACAAAACAACTAAATCTGTATTATGTCAGCAATCCTAAAAGTATCCAATCATTGCGTTGTCTCCACCCCAGAGATCCTGCTGTAACATCGGACCACAGAGGACCCTGGGCGGGATGGTGGGCAACTCTAAATTCCCAGCAGAGCTCCTTTGAGCTCGTTCACTCCCCCTCTCTCACTCGCTCATTCTGTTTCTCCTGGCACTACAGGCTGCCATTTTGTACCAGGCTCCTGCCTGCATTGGCACCTTTTTCTGCCCACAAAGAAATCCACAGCAGTCCCAACAGAGCTCCATTGAGCTCACTCACTCCCCCTCTCTCACTCACTTGATCTTAATCTGTCCTAAACACTGATTTCCCACAGTGACTGCGTTATTCTGTGCCAGAAGTGTGAAACACATTTTGGCCAGGACGTGAAAAAATGGCTGCTGTATTATTCATAAGGAGGTGTGAAAAAATGCCAGTGTTGAAAATCGGGTGTGAAAATATTACAAATTTGCAAAGTTACAAGGGTACGTGGAACCTGCACAACGCACAATTGTAACACAGCCATTTTATGGACTTTCATCACCAAATTCTCAACATAGGCATTTTAGGACCTCTGCTCATGAACAGTGTCACTGTCATTTTCTTAATCTGTCCTGAAAACTGATGTCCCACAGTGACTGTGCTATTCTACGCCAGAAGTGTGACAACACATTTTGGCCAGGATGTATAAAATGACAGCTGTACTGTTCATAAGGAGGTGTGAAAAAATACCAGTGTTGAAAATCTGATGTGAAATATTACAAATCTGTGAAGTTATAAGCGCGTGTGGAAACAGCGCAACACACGCTCATAAAACAGGCATTTTATGGATTTTTTCACCAGATTTGCAACATAGGCTTTTTGAGAGCCCACCTCATGAACAGAGGCACTGTCGTTTTGTTAATAGGTCCCAAAAAGTGATTCCGCGCAGTGACCCCTAAGTCACCTTTCAGGACCGAATAACACCATGACAGTTACTGAATTCATGAGGAGGGGTCCCAATAACCCCAGGTTGAAAATGTGGTGCCAAAATTCCTAGAAATGACTGAGATATGCACCAAAGCTGAAAAAAACCCTATTTATGCCATTATACAGCTTACCGGCATTTCTTCAGTTCGCGGTCGGTTTGAAGACTGCAGACGTGTTCCCGGTCCACTGAAGATCACCGAGCCAGGCTCCAGAGGTAAATATGGGTGAGGGGTGTGTGGGGAGGTGGGGTACGCAGAGGGTGGGCCTAGGTTGGGGGAGGGGTACCGGACACTGAGGGACCGTTTTGTCGTTTTACAGGTTTTAAAAAAATACAGACAACGTGGGTCGTTTTTTTCTTTTGCATGTGTGCTTTTGGTACACTGGGGTGGGCTCCCAGTGTGCTAGTGGCATTTGTGGGGAGGAAGAATGAAGCTGACGGGGATTGGGCCCCCCGTTGGCACTGAAATGAGTGGGGGGGCGCATGATGCGGAGGGGGATTGGGCACCCCCTCAGCAACTGGAACTGGGAAGGGGGAACTGAAGCCGATGGGGACTGGGTCCCCCGTCAGCACCGAAATGTGTGTGTGGGGGGTGCCTGATGCTGAAGGGAATTGGGCACCCCCTCGGCACACAACTGAAATTGGGGGTTGGGGACATTATGCCGATGGGGTGTGAGCTGCTCCGTCGGCAAATGAAGTGAGTCAGGGGCATGCTGACAAGGGGATTGAGCACCCCCATCAGCTTTCATGGAGCTCTGAGGCAGTAGCATGGAGCTGCCATGTGCCTGGTAATATTTCACCAGGCAAGGTACCACCCTGCAGTGATGGGTCCCTCCCTCATTGCAGCAGAATGGCTGATGCTGCAATGATGAGGTGGCCCCTGATTGCAGCGGCAAAATCCTTACAAGTTGGTGGCACTCTGCAGAACCAGTGGCATCAGGACACTGGGCCTGCATTGGCTGAGCACTGCCTAGCCCAACAATGCAGTGCCGGCATTGGCCGCCACAGTGCCACACCTCCACAACCTGCTTCTCTCCTAAGCTGCACATAATGTTTCTTGCGAATGCTTGCAAGCAAACATAAAAATGGATCTATGATGGTCGGTTGACAATTTCGTTGTCGACCAACGTTACAGTGACTTCTTTATATTGACCGCATTTGAGGTTGGCATAAAGGCAGTTGCATCTAACTTTGTTTTCTTCAGGGATGCTTTGCCCCTGAACCCCCAATATGGGCGTCTCTTCCCCCGCACTCCCTACTACTTAGATAATCAACTCCGAGTTGGAGTTGCTTCATGGAGGGGTGCAATACCCCCAGAAAGCTGTGCCGGGGTCCGCGCCGACCCAACGACGACCTGGTGCTGTTGTCTCTGTAGTGTCGGGTGATGTAAAGTTGTCACTGAAGCGTCAGTATACAACAAAAAATGATCATCCCCCTTCCTAAAATGTTTCTTTTTTTGTTTCATATAGCAATTTTGAAGTGCTTACTGAGCATGCTCAGATCCCAAGATTATAACATTTTATAACTTTGTAACAGATTAATATTTTTTTCACCAAACCAGCAAAAGGTACATTTGAGGGACATCCACTTTCTACCCTGAAAATTTCAGACAAAAATTCTCTACTGTCTAGGCACTACACGTATCAGAAAAAAACAGCAAAAATCCTGAAAACTTCACTTTTTACACTTTCCGGATTTTGGAATCTGCATATCTGATGGGAGCAACACTTGGCAGATCCAGAGACCTACCTCACAAGATCATGCATGTAAAATGTTGTTTAAATCCATGGAATGGTTGTGAAGTTATTAAAGTACAAATATTGGAGTTTAACATTCAACTGCCTACTGAACCCTAAATATAGTGGCGCTACCGTGCCACTATAATATAATGATAGATAGATAGATAGATAGATAGATAGATAGATAGATAGATAGATAGATAGACAGATAGATAGACAGACAGACAGACAGACAGATATATATTGTGGACTGTGCCTGCATTAGTAACAGAAGAAAAAGCACTACATATTTAAGTTTGTCTAAATATAGACAAGCACTGGAAGACACAAGTATTCTGTACTTCTACCTCATCTGTTAAACCCTTTTTACCCTTAGAATCAGGCACTAAGCCCCTCATAAAGTCCTTATAATTTGTTTTTACTTATTATCTGCAAGCCTATTATTGAAAGATTGGGTCTGTATTGTGTTTTGTGGCAAACTGTTCTTGCTTTGTGTGGGTTCACTGCTGGGGTGGTCCTGTGTAGAGGTGGGTTGGTACTGCATCCCAGGGGTGACACCGTAAGCTTACGTAAACCTTTCTTTGGGTACAGGTGCCCTGCAACTTAAGTTTTTTTTTTTCTTGGATAAGAACCCATGTCATCAGGAGTGATCTACTCAGACCACTCAGCCTTATTACAGCACGTAAAGCAGAGATAGTGATGGACACACACTGTGACATGATCACAGTAATATAGTAGATTAAGTTTGGAAAGAAATCTAGGCCAATCGTATCTGTCCCCCACCCACTTCACAAGTAGGGATAAAATAAGTGTGCTGTTACCCAATAATGATTTTTAGGTATTCCCTACCCCCCACCACACATACACACACGCGCGCACGAGCACACACACGTACACACACACACAAACACTGTCTACCCAGGTTATCCAGTGATTCCTTTGACAACAAGAAATTTGTCAATGTTTACCTTAAAAGCTTGTACAGTCTTAATGTCCACTGCCTCCACTGGAACATATGTGATAGGTTCACCAGACTCATGGAGAAAATTGCCCCATACTTTTCCCTGTATTCATGGGTTTACCACACCTAAGCTTTGGGACATGCTCCTATGTCCTAGTGCAGGAACCAGATGAAACATCTCTGAATGCTTGATATTGTTAATATCATTTTGTATGCAAAAGACTGAAGTAATATCTAATTTTAATCTTTTTCTCCAGGGAGAATTTGTCAAGACATTGAACCTCTCCTTATAGCTTTTTTCCCTCCCACAACTGATCAGTTTGGTGGCCCTATGTTGCAGTCTTTTGACCTCTTCAGTGTCTTTTTGCACTGACGAGATAAAAGCTGCGTACAGTCCTCCAGGTGGGTCATGACAAGGGACTTGCAAAGTGGCTTAAGTATTTCTTTTGCTAAGCTGGTAACCCCCCCCCCCAATTATGATCTATCTCAGAATTGTACTGGCCCTCTTGACAGCAGCTGTGCACTGCTTATCTGGCATCAGCCTCTTGTCTATTATTTCTCACTGGTCTTTTTCAACTTTTACTGCAGAAAAAAAAGAGCCCTGCACTTTGTGTAGGTCCTATGCTTGTTTTTCCTTTACATCTGTAGCATCGTTGCATTTGTCAACATTACATCTGAGGCTCAAGGAATCAAATAAATTGCTCAGATTATTCAGGTCATCCAGCTGTTTGTCCCCATCCTCAAGGGAGTTTATCACTCTGGCTAGCTTAGCACCATCTCCAAACTGAGGAAACTTGCTGGAGACCCTGGCTTACACTTCACTGATGAAGATATTGAAGAAAAATGGCCTTATCACCAGTCCCTGAGAAATGTCACTGAGTTCACCTCTGTGCTTAGCGTAACTCCTGTCATCCACCACCCACTGCTTTCTGCCCCAGCCAATTAGCAATCCACCTTGTGTATGTCTTGTGTATACCACACAGGTTTACTTTGAGCAGACAATTTGTCATACACCACAATAACCAAGGACTTGAAATCCATATTGACTACACCCACAACCCTACCCCTGTGCACCTACCTAGTTATCCCTGCAGTAAAAGATGGTGAGATTGGTTTGCCATTATCTGTCTATCATAAAGCCATGCTGATACAGGGCAAGGACAATGGTCTCAGCCAAGTTCTCCTCTATTCTGTCGTTCATAATGACATTGCCCAGCACTCATATCAGACTGACAGGTCTGTAGCTGCCCAGATCTTATCTAGCCCCCTTCTTGAAGATGGGTACAGCTCTTGTCACTTCCCATTCCTCTTGCACCACGCCTGTCAAGGCAGACTCCTTAAAGACTGCAAGTGTCACTACCAATTTTTCCTTTAGCTCCTCTATGATCTGGTGGTGTATCCCATCACCTCTTGGAACTTACCTGGCTTAATATTTGCCAGATATTTAGTTACCAGGGCAGGCATGATATCTAATGACTGCATTGTGGCTACCTCTGATGTTATGGATCCTCTCAACAACCCCCATTTGCCACTAAGGGCCTTCTGGTTAACATTATAGTATTTAACAAGCATCATGGCCATATCCTCTAACACTTTCTCATATGTTTCTCATGTTTCAAGGGTCCATTTCCCCACCTCACCTTCCCATTTCCATGTCTGTACCTAAAAAAGGTTTTGTTGTTGACTTTAGCTTCTGCTGCTATCCTGGCTTCCAGAACTTCCTTTGCCATGTTAATTCTAGTTTTGCAGTCTCTCAGTGCTGTTGTTTTTCTCTCAGGCCTGGAAGCAACCTGTCTCTTCACAAAGTTGATATACCTTTTTTATTTTCAGAATCAGTTGCATCTCAGGCCTAGAAGCAACCTGTCTCTTCCCAAGGTTGATAGACCTTCTTTTTTTCAGAATCACTTGCCTTTGGTGATGGTCCCTGTCATAAAGGCATAGTTCAGGAAGCATCTCTTGACCCTTGGCTCACTCCTAATTCTTCCTACACCACATCCCTCTGCCCACCCCAAACCCCTCTGCCCACCCTCTTCATCCACCAGCCCTGATCAAAACCCCCTACCCTGAAACTTAACTAACTCTTTAGATACTCATTATGGCCACTAGTGTGATTGACAATGTCTCCAGCTGCTGCATCTGTACCTGCTATGGGAATAAGCTCCATGTGTTTGTTGCTGTTGTGTTTAATAATGTGAAGTGAATCTCGAATTACGTTGCCCTCATATGAATTGTATCCTAAAATAGGTTACCTTACTATGTAAATCTGGAATGTGTAAATTTATGTTGTTATTGTGTAAAACTGTCTACTGTAAGTTTGCTGTTGTAACTAAGTCTCGGTCTAAACTGTTCAACAAGGATCCTTTGTAAATGAGCTTTTAGCTCAAAGGTGTTAATTCCAGTCTCTCAATAAATAAAATAATATGCAAACCAAGAAAAGTTATAAAATTTACAAAAATAGCATTCTATTGTTAACTATAAAACAAGCAAACAGAACAAAAATAAAATCATACAGGATAGCTCTTTATACAGGCATTTCAAACAAACCAAAGCCCTTCATCTGAGATTACCTTTAAATTCTCCAGCTCTCTTTATCCTAAACAAAACATTGCTCTCTTTTTATAAGATGTTTTACCCTGACAATTAAAATCTGCATCCTTTTCTCATTAAGCTATATCTCCCATTTGCACAATATATAACACAAATTTGTCATTGCCCTTCCTGTGACCAGCTTGCATAGAGCAGCTAGTCATTAACAGGTGCAACTAATTAATACACCTTGTCCCAGAGCTAGTTTCCTGTTGATAATTCTGTAAACAAGCTTGTGTAGGTCAAAATACAGGTCAAGGTTAACCCCTTGTGTTCCACATTGACATCACCTCTAATAAACCCAAATAGCTTTCCACACTCATTTCAACAGTATAATTATATGCATTTGCATATGAAGGGATCCCAGTTTCACATACAGATTCACATATTTTTAACCACAGAAAAGCAAGTGGAGAAAGAAAGAATAAAACAGCAAGTGAAGGAAGGGAGATAATGGGAAATTGTGGGACCATCAGAATGGCTAGTTCCTAAGTGCCACAAGGAAAATGTGAGCAATCAGACAGGCATGAGATAGACAAGTGACAGAATAGGACAGGACAGAATAGATCCTTGCTTTTAACTCTCTTGGTATGACAAATGGGACAGGATCTTATCCCAACCCTGTCACTGTCCCTGATTAGCTGAGGAGGGAGCCCTCTCTGGCCATCCGTGCGCCGGTCCGAGTGCACAAATCAACAGGATGCCAGAATCCCCATATTTCCACCCTTTCTCTGAGGTCCACCCCCCTCGGAGTTAGAATCCAATGTAAGGGGGGGCCTGGGGAGCACAGCTCTCCACATTAAAAGCATGATTCAAACCTGAATCTCTGGCGCCCTAACGACAGGCGCACTTGGACGGGTACCACCCGATAGTGGAACTGGAGGGAGTACCTTTTGGCACTTTTTTCCATATTATTTATAGGAATGTAGTCTTTTAGTCACCGTCTTAAATGAACACACATGTTCTCTGCATTACCAGCCTCATGCAGGTGTTACAGGCCTTTAGACTTTCTTGAAATAAATGTTTGTATGCCACATCACCTGTAGAAACAGTAGTTGCTGTATGTTTATCACCACCAGGAAGGCTTTCAGATTCAACCTCAAATGGAAGGGCACTTTATCTCTCATATGGGTATATCCAAGTGAAGAACACATAAATGGGATCACACTTAGAAACGAGCTTTGGCTCAGTGTGCCTTTTGCCGGTTACCAAATTATAAATAAAATAAATAAATAAACATTTTTACATTACCAGTCTGACAATTAAAACATAGCTGGATCATTTTAGGGTGCTTTGTGACTCAGTGCATGAGCCCCATGCCAGTTGATTTGCACCCAGGCATAGGACTGATTCAAGAGTCCTTACTGTTTCATATATAGCCACAGAATGCCCAACAGCAATGTTTTCCCCTCCCAGGAACAAAGCAGGATATGAACATTGACAACCTCTTTACCACTGTACAAACCCAGACATTCTGTAACAGAGGGTATCTACTAGATTTACAGCACATGGCACAGTTCTCAGATGCTTACCTATTTTCCAAACTCATTAAACATTCCTTGCTGAGAGATCCCAGCAGGTGTCTGGTTACACATTCTTTCCCGTTTATACCTCCATGTTCCTCCCAGAAAGTTGCACCTAGCTTCAGTTCCTATATTCTCCTTATAGGGACCACAAAGTGTTAGGTGCTCTTGGTTGTTTTCGAGACCCTTGTACCCCACACTTCATTCTCCAGTGATATCCACTGGGGCTTATTGCCACATGTGAGTTTTATACCCCAGGTCTACCACTAGACACCCTGAAGAATCTCTGTGAACCAAAGAGACACTGGGCAACCTATCTGGAACTCAGTAAACACTCTATTTCTGTCTCAGTAACTTCAACTCAAGCCACCTTAACCTGAGGAGGCCCATTTTTATACCCTGGCACAGGTCATACCATGTCTTCAAACCATACCTTCAGCTCAAGACCCCATAACCTGAGGAGGCCTCGTTTTATACCCTGGCAGAGAGCATACCACTTCTTCACACCATACCATCAACTCAAGCTGCTCTAACTTGAGGAGGCCCCTTTTTATACCCTGACACAGAGCATACCACTCCTTCACACCATACCTTCAGCTCAAGTGCCACTAACCTGAGGAGGCCCCTTTTTATATCCTGGCACAGAGCATACCACTCCTTCACACAATACTGGCAGCAAAGGAAGGACCATGCATGCTGACCTCAGACCCCCAAATGGAGGGCTGGGCAACAGGAGTGACAACATTAACAAACTGTAACATACAATGTGGTTACCTTGTTTTAATCCTTAAACTGCCAGAAGATTTAGAATGCTTAGATTTTTAGGACATATACACATGCCAGCAGCACAGCAAGGGTTAACACTGTCTGCTAAAATGTACACGGCATTTAACAGCAAACTACTAAAATATGATTTTTCAGAATGTTGAGAGTGTTAAATAAGAGTTTTCACCCCTTACCAATCAGTCCATTAATTGCACCTTGAGCACCAACTGTTAAGTCCAAACCACAAGTCAAACTCTACCCTGCTGGTGTCTCCTGACCTCTCTTGTACAAGCTTTCACTATGTCTCAGGCTTTTGCTTTTTCTCCAAGAAAATGTGGTTTAAAATGCAGTAACCATTACATTAGTCAGATTTATGAACCCCCAAGTGTTAAGAATCGGTTGATCTGAACACTTAATGGTTTCTGTTACAGCATGAGCTTTCATACTTCACTGTCAAGCTCAGATGATTTCACCAAACCCAATTAGTGTTAAGAATTATCCAATTTTTGACTCTTGGGGATAAATTATTATATATGTCATAAAGCACACTGTACATTGAGCATACAGTATTATGTTACAGGGAAGGTCCCTCTATCCTATTTTCTGTATTCCTGTGTAGTCTGCAGGCATGAACAATGGTTCCCTCTTTTACACCCCCCTTAATTTCATCCTAATTTAAATCTAAATGAAGTTGCTTCACTCTGTTCTGCCCTGGTGTGAAAACCTGTTTGAGTCCACTGCAAAGGTCATGACCCCACTCATTCAAGGCATCATGGGAGTTAATAATGCATGCATGCACAACCCAGCGGATGTATTACTGTCAGTTAATTTCTATGTCTTCTGAAGTCCATGTATTCTTGTCCTGTGCTGGTCATCAAACTTTTCAAGTAAGTTACCCAATGTTTTCTGTTGTTTAAAGTGTGCCTGAGTTGGAAAAATGTAGTTGGAAGGATGTTGGTGTTTGTGACATTTTAATATTATCTCTGATTAATTTGATTATATGCTAGGAGCTCTTTGCTTACTCACTGGGCCTGAAGTCCTTATGATGTGCAAATACACAAGATCAACTCCCATGTTTTCTTTTTTGAGTGGGGTCATGACCTTTGCAATGGCATCAAACACATTTTTACACCAAGGTAGAACAGAGTGAAACAACTGCATATATACTTAAATTAGGATGAAACAAGGGGGATGCAAGTGAAGGAATCAATGTTCATGCCTGCAAACTACATAGACATACAGAAGAAAAGGTTAAGGGGACTTTCCCTTTAAATTGAAGCAAACAGTTTTACAGTTCTTTAACTTCTTATTATTTGCTGTATATTATATTTTCTTCTATTCAATAAACATTGTGACTGTTGCAGATTAAATGTATGTTATGCGATATGTGATATGCTATGCTGTATATTTCTTACATACTGTATGAAATTAATGTTGAACTTTGATTTTATACATATGTAAGTATGTATGCATATTCAAATGGTAACAATTGTAAAATAGATGGTTCCTCTCAAGTGGCTTACCAAATAAACTTGACTCTTCAGATGTACGTAGTAACATGTTTGGGCGATGTGGGTTTATCAATAGTGGAATCATATGCGCCAGGATAAGTATATTTTTACATGCCTGTTCTTACAGAAATAATAATATGAAATGCTTTCATGCTGTACACATAAAACTACCCATGCCATATGCCTGCTGGTATGATTCAAATGTTAAATTGGAACCGATTGCATTCATGTGGCATGGGTGCAGCAAGCAAGTGTGAAAGCATGCTTTTTATGTTAAAATGGAACAGACTGCATGCATGTGGCAAGTGTGCAAAAAGCAAGTGGTCACAGATAGCTGCACCCATAAAAGTTAAGTGACTTGTTCAGTATTACCTAATATACAAGGGGGGGTTGATGAGATTCAAACCCAGGTATTCAAGTCTTCTTGTTTGCAGTTTAGTGCCTTTAACCACTAAGCTATACTGCCTGCACACATATGACTCACTTGTAACATAGAAACAGAAACATAGACTTTGATGGCAGATAAGGACCTCTTGGCCCACCCAGTCTGCCCATTTCCCTACCTATTGGATAAGCTGTAGAGTCTAGTTTACCAAAAGCCTACTTCCTCCTACCCTTCCAATATAATTGCCTTATGCCTGTCCCATGCATTCTAGAATTCCCCCACTGTTTTTGACACCACAACCTCCTCAGGAAGTGGGTTTCATGTGTCCACCACTCTCTCTGTGAAAAAATATTTCCTCACACTGCCCCTGAGCCATCCCCCCCTTTATCTTTAAATTGTGCCCCCTTGTTCTTGCACATCTTTTTTTTCTGAAAGATACTACGTTCTTGGACTTTCCTGAATCCCTTGAAGTACTTGAAAGTTTCTATCATGTCCCCTCCTCCCTCCTTTCATCAAGGGTATACATATTACCCTCTCTTAGTCTCTCTTTATATGGCTTATGTTGCAGACCCAGCACCATTTTAGTTGCCCTTCTCTGGACCGCCTCCATTATGTCTATGTCCTTGCGGAGATGGGGTCTCCAGAACTGCACGCAGTATTCCAGATGTGGTCTCACCAACTGTCTGTACTGAGGGATAACAACTTCTTGTTTTTTACTGGTGATGCCTCTCCCTATGCATCCCCAGTATCCTCCTAGGTCTCCATACTGCCTTCTCACATTGCTTGCCTACCTTAAGGCCATCTGATATGACTATCCCCAGGTCCCTTTCCATTTTTGTTGTAGTTAATACCGCCCTCCATTGTGTACTCTTCACCTGGTTTTTGTTTCCCAGGTGCATAACTTTGCAATGAATCTAAGCTGCCATACTTTTGAGCATTCCACCAACCTTGCAAAGACCCTTTTCATCCTTTCCACCCCCATGGTGTATCAGCTCTGTTGCAGATCTGTGTGTCATCTGCAAAGAGGCATACTTTTCCTTCCAGACCCTCTACAATGTCTCCCATAAAGACATTAAAGAGGGACTGGTCCCAGTACTGAACCCTGTGGTGCCCCAGTAGTAACCCCCCCTTTCTTTGGAGTGAGTTCCATTTACTATTACCCTCTGTGTCCTGTTGTGCAGCCAATTTGTTACCCAGGCTACCACCCCGGGGCCCACTCCCAGGCTGGCTAATTTGTTTATTAATCTTTTGTGTGGGACTATGTCAAATGCCTTGCTAAAGTCTAGGTAGGCCATATCCACAGCCCCTCCCTGGTCTACTACTTTGGTCACCAAGTCAAAGAAATCGATTAGATTTGTCTGCCATGACCTTCCCACTGTGAATCCATGCTGCCTTGGGTCCTGTGCCCCGCTAGGCTATAGGTACTCAGCAATTCTTTCTTTCAAAAGTGATTCCATCATTTTCCCTACAACTGAGGTCAAACTAACAGGTCTGTAGTTTTCTGCCTCTGCTTTTCTCCCACTTTTAAGAAGGGTAATCACATCTGCTCTTCTCCAGTCCTCAGGTACCACCCCATCCTCCCATGATTTGTTAAAAAAGGTAGTCAGTGGTGTCATTAGGTCTCCCCTTAGTTCTTTTAGAATTCTGGGGTGAATCCCATCCCTCCCAATTGCTTTGTCCACCTTCAGTTTTAGGAGTTCTTTCAGGACCCATTCTTCTGTGAATAGACTGGTGTCAATCCCCCTGTCTAGAGTGTTTGTATTGTTTGGTTTAGGTAACTCCTCTTCTTTTTCTTTTGTGAATACTGAGCAAAAGTATTTGTTCAGTATCTCTGCCTTTTCACTGTCTCTGTCTGCCCACTTCCCATCCCCTTTATTAAGTTTCACTGTCCTTCCCTTGACTTTTGTCTACTCCATAATGTATCTATAAAAGATTTTATCTCCCTTCTTAACTGAGTTGGCTATCTTTTCCTCGGTTTGAGCCTTTGCTATTCTGACTGCCTTCCTCGCTTCTTTCTGCTCTAACTGATACAGTTCCCTGTCCTGCCCCTTCTGTGATTCCTTATTCTTCCTGAATGCTGTCCTTTTCTCCCTAACCTTCCCCACCACCTCTTTTGAGAACCATAGTTTTTTGTTACTCCATTTTGTTTTCTTTATTTTTTTCACACAAAGGCTTGTTGCTTCTATGATGGCAGTTTTGATTTTTCTCCATTGTTCTTTCACACCTCCTTTCTGCCCATTTGCTAGTGTATTCCTTAGGTATTCACCCATTTTGCCAAAGTCAGCCCTTCTAAAGTCAAATATCCTCGTTTTTGTATGGCTTGATTCCACAGTTGTATTTATTGTGAACCACACTGTGTGGTGGTTGCTTATTCCCGGATGGCTACCCACTTCTAAGACTGTGATCCTCTCTTCATTTGAGAGTACCAGGCCCAAGACTGCTCCCTCCCAAGTGGGTTCCAGCACTAGCTGTCTAAGGCATGCCCCTGCAGGGCATCAAGAATGACCCTGCTCTTGGATGTGGCTGCAGTAAATGTGTTCCAGTTAACATCTGGCAATTCCAGTCCCCTGTCAACAATATCTCCCCTTTTTCTGCCATTCTGAGAATACCTTATATCATTTCTTGTCCATTTCCTGCCCCTGAGATGGGGGTCTGTATACAATCTCTTTGCAGATTGTGGTGCCACTATCTGTCTCCAAGGTGACCCAGAGTGCCTCATGTCCTCCCCATTTATCCTTTACTTCTGTAGCTTTAATCTCTTCCTTTATGTAGAGAGCTACTCCTCCTCCTCCTCCTTTTACCCTACCTGTCCCTTCTGTAGATTGTGTACCCTGGTAAGCTGACATCCCAGTCATGGTTCTCCATGTATCATGTTTCTGTGACTGCCACAATATCCTGGTGTCCCTCTTCCATCAGGGCCACTAGTTCAGGAAGCTTGTTATCCAGACTATGGGCATTGGTACTCATTGCCCTCCATTTAATGTTGACATTACCATTTTTGCCCCATCCCTGCTCTTATTGCCTTTGTCTTTTTTTTATTCACCCCTGTCCTGCCCCCTGTCGAACTCTGTACCTTAGTGTTTAACTTACTAACAACCTTGTTTTGTGGGGGGCAGGCTTGGAATTTCCTGCTTGCCATCAGCACCCCCCTCCTTTGACTAGTTTAAATGCTTGCCAATGAAACATTTAAACCTATCACCTAGGAGCTTGGTTCCCTTCCTGGACAGATGCAGACCATCGCACCAGTATTGACCCCCATCTCTCCAGGTGGACCCCAAGTCCCCAGTGAAGCCAAAACCCTGTGCTCTGCACCAGTCTTTCAACCATTCATTGAATTGCATGATGTGGAGTACTCTAGCCTCACCGAAGCCATAGACAGGTAGCACCTCCAAGAAGGTTACTGTGTATGCTACCTGTCTGAGGTCCCTCCCCAACTCCACAAACTCCTCCTGCACTGCACTGATCCCATGCCCAGCTAGGTCATTTGTCCCAAAGTGGACAATGATGTCTAGTTCCCTCTCCTGTAATGCTGCTCCTGCAATCATGAGGGTTTGTTTCCTGTTCCTCCAAGCCACAACACCAGGCAGGCACCTTACCTCCCTCTCCCTCCCTTCCCCAGTTCTACCCTCCTAACAACTGAGTCCCCCACCAGGTGCTGTTTCCTTCCCCTGTGGTGTCCCTTGCCATCCTCCTGTGGGTCTCCCTTGTGGAGGTGTCCAGCATCCTCCTTGGTCTCCACTGTGGGTGCCATCATAGAGGAACCTTGCTCTGCCAGAATGGCATATGAGTTGTGGAGTGGTACAACTGGAATGATGCGCCTTTGTTCCACCACCCTCACCTTCCCAGAGCCCACTGTGGTCCAACCACTACTCATTCTTGGCAACCTCTGAGGCAGCGGTAGTGGCACTGGTGCTCTTTGGGTGGGAGTGGCTTCCCTACTCCTTGCCAGTTCAGCCTGGAGATGGACAACCTCCTCCCTCAGAGCTGACAGTTACTGCAAATAGGGCAGTAATGCAGTTTCCAGAATGTCTCCAAGAAAACTGCTGCCCCATAGCCAGTGCATTGCACCACTCTCCACATGTCCCTCTCTCTGCCTGCCTATAATATATATATATATATATATATATGTGAGTGTGTATTTTTTTTGTATGTGTGCTTACCCTCTATGCACTGTGCTGGATTATTAAGGATATGACAGAGTTGTACCCCCTGCTGTCTTGAGGAAGTGACGTCAGAACCTTGGGTATAAAGGAAATGACCTCCAGCTACCAGTGACCTTCAGAAACAATCAACTGCACCTCTGTCTCACCACCCCGTGAGTGCTGCCCTTCCTTTCAGTAATTCAACCAGCACAATAATTTAACAGACCACTCCACCTACACAAACCAATCCACTGAACCCAAGAATGAAAATTAAATCAATCCTCAGCCAGCAGTATAATTCTAAAAGTTGAAAAAATATCCTTTCCAATACTAGGTCTCTAAGCCAGCAAGCAATCACAGTAAAAAGCAAATTCAGTAGTATTTCACTCCCTCTGGTTATAAAATTAACATTCCTCAAATGGAATCCTGCAAGCCTCTTCTTAAGTCAAATAAGCAAAAATAAAAGTATCAGTAGAAAATTATGGCAAACCGTCCTCACAGTTCCCAAGCAATATTATGTCTTTTTCCAGGCTCCCAGTTCCCAAAAATGATTATGACTTTTTTCTCTGTAGTATAGCAAATTTTAGCAGCCTCCACCAGAAGCAGTCAAGACCTGTGTGTGGCTTTTTACCACAGCTCAGTTCTGAAAACTCTACCCAAAAACATTTGACTGACTAGTGTCAACACCTGTGATGCAAGCAGGCCTTTCTGTGAAGACAGACTGCTTTGTTTGAGTTGAATACACAATCACTCCACTGAACCCAGGAATAAAAATGAAATCATTCTTCAGTATTCTAAAAGTTGCAAAAATATCCTTAGAAATTCTAGGTCTCTACACCAGTGAGCAATCACAGTAAAAAGCAAATTAAGTAGTATTTTACTCCTTCTGGTTACAAAATTAACACTCCTCAAATGAAATCCTGCAAGCCTCTTAATTCAAATAAGCAAAAATGAAAGTATCAGTAGAAAAGTGTAGCAAACTGTCCTCACAGGTCCCAAGCAATATTATGTCTTTTTCCAGGCTCTCAGTTCCCAAAAATCAGTATGATTTTTTTTTCTGCGCCATAGCAAATTTTAGCAGCCTCCACCAGAAGCAGTCAAGGCCTATCAATGCAAATCTGCATACATCTGTGCACATGGGGCATGCTGATAGACACTGTTATACTTTTACGTTTTCTTGTCCGCCCTCATTTCAGCTGCACACATACCAATGGAAACACATGTGGTCCTTACCACCCCCAATTTGTTTCTATTACATTACATTGAATAGAGGAAGCCACCTGTACACTTACCCTGTATATCTGGCTTCCTCTACTGCTGCCTGTTTTCTTTTGTCTACTGTATGCTCCTTATGTATGAACCAATGTGATTGATTGTCCTACCTTTGTCTCTTGTATGCTAATGTGCCTTCTATCTGTAATTAATTCAGGGTCGCCCCTGAAATAGGGACTCTCTTGTCTCAGTGGGCTCACCCGGTCAACACATTTCAATAAATAAATAAATAAATACACAAACTTACCCACAAAACTACTTAATTTCTTCTGTTTGGCTTGTACTTCTACTGTTTTCTTTCCATAATTTTGAATGCTTCCATACAAATGGACTTTAAGGGGCAAACTCAAAGAAGTTATAACTCAACACCCACCCACATGGCCAGTCCACCCCCATGCATACACTGTAGTGGGTGTAGTCATGCTGCTACAGACAGCCCACCAAGTATAGATGTAAATTGAGAGTCTCTTACCGGAGTACTAGGGAACCAGAGGCAGGAGCCTTTAAGAGATTATGTCCATGGGTCAGAGTGCTGGGGGTGTACCTCCTTGAAATTAATGGAGTTATTTTTTTCTACTATTGTATATATTATGATGGTAAGTTGGAAAATAATGAAGGACACTGTTCTACTAACAAGGCCTTTATTATTCAAGCAGTGTCCTTCATTATTCTTCAACTCACCATCAATAATGTATAAAATAGTAATAAAAAAATACCCCCATTCATTTCAATGGTGCACGCTCCTGCAGCAGTCTCTCTTGCCCTATGTCATAATGTCCCTGATCATGGGGATGTGTAAGGTGTAAGTCAGCTTCAATGGGGGGGCATAAGCCTGATTATAGTGGGGCTTTAGTAGTCTGTGCATACCATACCACTCAACTGTCACTGAATGCAAGGAATAGCCCTCATTTTACCCCTGAAAACTGCTCTGCTTCTCATCCATCTCTCATGGAAAACATGCTACTCACACAAAGGATGTCCTGTAAATTTAGACTTTATTGCAGGGGTACCATTTTGGATTTCAGCAGGGGGGAGCAAACAACCAGTGTAGGCCAGGTGCTAGTTAGTCCCTAGGTGGTAAGCTCTAGAATGTCTGGAATGTCTGTAAAAGGTAAAACTTATTTGTTGTGACTTAAAAGTGATATGCAGATCAGGAAAAATTTAAATGTATAAACTTCATCTGTCTATACCCCAGAGCAATGCATCAGCTTTAGGCTTAAACCCACCCAGTTACTTATTATTTTTTTTCCTGGCTGAAGTTCTCAGCCCCCTTCCAAATAAAAAAAAAACTTTGTCCTGATTTCTTTCTCCAACTCCATTCCATTCAATGCCCATCCCATATGGATCATGAAGCCACCCAAAGGTGCAGAAATGTGACAAACACATCAATATTTCAGTCCTTCCTCCTTCTCCAATCCCCCCAGTAAAAAAAAATATATATATATTTATTTACTTTTATTTACCTGGTCGTCTGGCCAGAACCTGCAACCAGGCCCAGTGTTCCACTAGCCCCATTTTCAGTCTGATCCTCCTCCATCCTTCTGCCAGAACCTGAATGCTAGAACTGACCATCCCAGGTCCCCAACATGGTCCATGACCAAGTCACCTCACCAACCAAACTCACCCAACCTGTGTTGCTTGCTTCTTGCTTTGGTGTTGCCATGGCTGCTGCTGCACTGCACTGATCAAGACCTATGAAGGCCACCCATACTGCTGTCACTGCTGCTGCTAACATAGAAACATGGAAACATAGACTTTGACAGCAGATAAGGACCGTTTGGCACACCCAGTCTGCCCAGACTAGGCCTAGTTTGCTGCCCCAGGGGGGCCTGTGCTGTTTTTGTATTTGTGAGGTGAGCCTAGTAGAGTAAGTAGGTAGCCTAGTCTTGAGTTAACTTCTAGCTCACCTTCTGCCCCTTAAGCCACCAGGGGAGACAGAGACTCGCTAAGAATAGAGCAACAAAAATGTGCCACCACAACACTGCTATTGAGATTTCAGTGCTCACTGACTCCTCCAAGCTGTAGAATGCAGCCTGTCTTCTCTGTGGTGGGGAAGACAGTGTCACATTCATATGACTCATCTGCTCTTGCTTGGCTGAACTCCTCAAAGTCACGTGTGATAGCACCACAGCTAATAGGTGAAGAGAGTGGACAACACAATACAGACACAGTTGAGTCAGGAGTTCACCTGCAGCGTGAGGATATCCCATGTATAAGGCGACCATGATTGAGCGCTGTCAAAAAGGGTGACTCAATCATGGCACCTATGTACTGGGTTCCTAGCAGGGTAGCAACTGGATACAGGGTAGGCGAATACAGCGACAGGATTTCACTGGATATACACGCATGCAGGGGGGCGGGACCACATCACGTGATGGGCTGAAGAGGAGAGAGGGTATGTAGGGTATAGTACGGAGATCAGTTACTGAGCTAGTCATGTGGCATGGTGAGTAGGTGGCAGGCTGGGGTTGAGAGGGTGCCAGGTTTGATTATGAGCGTGATCGTGTTTTTGTGTCGGGTCGTTTTTTTTTTTTTTAAGTTTGCACCCCCCTGGAGTTGAGAATCCTTAACTAAGGGGGGTGTATGGGGTGAAGCCCCCCTCATAACATAGAAAACCAGTCACCAGTTTTCTAATCGCTGTGATCGTACATCGCCGTAATTCATTTTAGTTGATGTACACTCGCCCTAATGGCAATCGCTATTCTGCAATTACCGTTATCACATAGAGCCCAGTGTGAGTGCACACAGGCCAGGAGGGCATTTATTGCGCAAAAGATTAGATCCAAATGTATGCCATTATCGCCACACCATAAGAACAACCTAGGCACAAATTGGTTGGCAACTGCCCCCCTCTGCTTTAAATGGCAGCCCTGCTTTATAGTAGAAATTCATTCTTAGGTACTGACATCAGTACAAGTAAATACAATGATTTCCACTGTGTTCTGATGTACTGAATCTCCATGTTTCAGGATGTGTCCTGATCATTGTGAGGGTTAGTGTCCCTCATTGTCCCTTGTTTTGAGTGTCCCTGTCCCTCATTTCAGTGACAAAATGTGAGGTATGGTGCCTGTTTCCAAGATCCTACTCATCACAAAGAGTGTTGAGCATGGCCACAGTGTATATGCTCCATACAGAATGACAAAGGAAAAGCAACTGAGCTGAAATAGTCATGGAGAACCACATGTGTTGCATTAAATATGCATAAGGGGATTTGCATGGCCCTAAACAAAAAGGTCAGGTTTCTCAACACAGAGGCCCCTCTTCACACATCTGGAACAGGGAATGTTGGTTGACTATATCATAGGCATTTAATGTAGCAAGCAAACAATACTTTACAAATTAATGGCAATTTAATGACAAAAATCAAAAGTCATTAAACAACTTGCAAATGGATCGGAATTAATGAATTTACCTAATTTTAATGGGAAATCAATGAAAAATCTATTTTAATAGCTCTAGTTGCTAGCAGTAGTATGAAAAATAGAAACTGATATGCTTTTAGATGAGATTTGCACCAGCTTAGTTGCTGCACACATGGCAAGTGTGAAACATGTGAACCTGATGTGAATTTTAAATGATGTTCTTTTAGTTTTTTGGTTTAACTTGGTGTACAAAGACAAAGTAGATGGATTGCCCATTGAATTGTCTCCCACTGTTAGTGGGTCTATCCATTGTGGTATTTACTGATTAAATAATCATCTAGTTTTTTTTAAAGGTATCTATTGTTGGTGATTCCACTATATTTCCTGGTAGTTTATTCCTTAGATTTGCAGTTCGTATACTGTAAAAGTTTTGATGCCACACCGTTTGTACTTTATTAATACAAATGTGTTTATCATGTGATCTTAAATTTGCTGTTTTTTGAACTATATTTATATTACATTGTTCCATTAATGCTGGATTTTTCATTATTTGATACATTAATAATAAATCACCCCTAGTCCTTCTATTCTCCAAGGAGAAAAGATTTAGACTCTTCAATCTCTGATTATAATCCATGGTATTTAATCCATTGACAGACTTAGTAAGTCTTCTTTGGATCCTTTCAAGCTGATTTATATCCTTTTTAAGAAACGGACTCCAGATTGGTAAGCCATAATCCAAATTAGGTAGAACATAAATCCTGTATAGTTTTATTACACATGCTTTATTTTTAGAGATTAAGGTTTTCTTAATTGAGTGGATACTGCTATTACATTTCTTAACAGTTTTAAGTATGTGTGAACATGATGATAACTGAGAGTTTATCTATGCTCCTAAATCTTTTTCACAATTGCTGTGCTTGATGATATTTCCATTTATGTGATATCGATAGTTTTTTTTTTGCCGAAATGAATTACTACACACATTGCTTCATTGAATTTCATATTATTAGTTTCTTCCCATTGTTCAATTTTCTTTAAACTATCAAGTAATTGATTGTACTTTGTCAATGAAGAGACGTCACCACGAATTTTGGTGTCAACTGCAAATTTGGTAATAACTGAATCCAGACCCTTTCCCATGTCACTATACAGGCCAAATAGGACCGGACCCAATACCAACCCCAGCAGGACACCACTACATGCTATGTCATCATCCGATAATACTGAATTAATTCTTACTTTTTGTTTCCTGTTTGTCAGCCAGTTTACAATCCATCTCACAATATATTTATTCAAACCTGTATCACAAAGTTTTTGTATAAGTTTGTTGTGGGGTACCATATCGAATGCCTTCCCAAGGTCCAATAGGATAACATCTATAGGTATTCCCTTATCTATGTGATGTTCACAACCGCTTAACTGGTGCACTTATGTCAAGCGTGCAACACACAAACCTGATGTGATTTTTAGAACATGTTCATACCAGCTTACCTACTGCACACATGTCAAGCTTGCAGTATGTAAACCTGATTTGCTTTTTAGACCTGGTTCATTTAGGTTCACTTTGTGTAAGAGAACAGCATGCAAACATTGCAAAATTAAGCATGTGGCATGCATTCTGCATATACACAGCACACTTATTTTTCTGTAAGGGTTTGGTCCTAACTCATAAATACCTTACTTTGTTATTTTTATCCTGATTTGGTAAAAATGATTTTATTCTTGGACGATCTCAAAAATGTTTTCTTTTTCTTTCTTTTTTTTTTGTATTTTTGAAATTTCAAGTTTATTAAAGGAGATAGGAAATTATGTTTATACATTTAACTGCCATTCCATCTTCCTTTCCATGCCAGTTATGTATTCTGATAAGCTTTGATGATTTTTTGATAAATAAATAATCTAGCTTTGGGGTGCCCTCAGATCTATATTGAGTTCCACTCTCCTCACCAGCTACTGCTCTTGATTTTCATATCTCTAAGACATTCTATGACATCACCGACTCCCATTCCATGCCATTCATCTGAATGGTCTGGAAAAGAGTTTGTGATATCATAGAATGTTTAGGCAGTAAGAAAAGAGACAGCAGCAACTGCTGAGCAGAGAGGGATTCAGGGTAGTTAACAAAAGCAACAAAATTAGATTATTAATGTAACAAAAAATGTCAAAAGTATATCAGAATACTGGGTATCTAATAAAAGAACAACTGAAGGGCATCAAGAGGTGTAAAAACTGTTTCCTATCACCTTTAGGAATGGCAAGGTGCAGAGTACACATATATTATATGTATAATGCAGCAGTACAAAATATGTTGACAGTTCTACTAAGCATATTAAGAAATGTTGTCTTTCTAGTTCCCAGAATTAATATTCTTCTGAAACATGAAGAGAAACATCCACTTAATTTGTATGTACTATTGTATGATAATGAAAAGCTTCACATTCACATTTAAAAGAATCAGTGTTAGTAATGTTTGTCTTACTTTCAAAAACATTTTACTGTTACCATAGAAATAGTTTAGTGACATTTTGCTTAAGTCTTACACAGCATTTCCATCAGCTAGCGTGCCCTAAACTCCATGGCTGATGGTGCCAGAACCAAGAGATAAAAGTGTTTTTATTGTGATATGAATGTTTCCAAGCTGTTTTAATTTGATAGGGAACAGAAATGTTTTTCCATTCTAATATTTTATGGTGGCTATATGTTGATTTGTAACAAGAGCTCTGTCATTGGGCACAATAACAAGCTGGAATGAATCACTCAGCTCCAAAGTCAAGGTAACCTTTTAATTGGAAAGAAACAGCTGCAATTAAATCTTGACATTTTATGAAAATGGAGTTTCCTATTTAGTGTATGTTTTAAAAGTTGCTATGCAACAAGTAGATAATATGGCATTAATGCTAGTCTTAGTTGAAAGGGTGACTTCTAAAAGTTATCAGAAAATCAGATTAATGTACTCAATAATTTTTAACAAATTTAAAACAATACAATAGTACTATGTTGTCATCAATGGTCTCTTCTTAGAGACTGAAGATGAACAGCTGTTGAATAAACTGGCTTTCTTTGTTAAAGGCATTGAGAAGATTCAAAAACATAACAATAGGTGAAAAACTTCTAAATCAGAAAAGAGGAAGTTACTTGCTTATAGTTGAGGTCTTCAACAGTATCTTCTCCCCAGAGCAATTCTCAGTGTTCTGGGCTTGCAGACATTGGAAATTTATAATTTTAATGCCAGTTGCATCCATTCCAATTGCCTCAGCACACATGACATCACCAATGTTCTCACATTCTATTTGAATACGAGCAAAATCAAGCCATAAACAGGAGGACTTGGATGGTTGACATATCAATAACCAGAAAGAAAAATCTATGTTTCTTTCACAAAGTACCAAGACAATCAAAGCAAGTGGGAGGCATTATAGCCTAGAGATTAGATCATCCTACTTTGAACCTAGAGACCTAGTAGACATTAGTTTGACTCCCACAACCACCACTTACATACTGTGTGACTCTTATCAAATCACTTAACCTCCTTCTGCTCCTAGATAATACCTGGAAATGAGCTGTAGCTCAGTGTGTCTTTAATAGGCAAGAATTTGAAAGGAAGGAAGGAAGGAAGGAAGGAAGGAAGGAAGGATGGATGGAAGGAAGGAAGGAAGGAAAGATTCCCAAGACCATTAGAATACAAAGATCCTAAAATAAAAATGCTTTAAACTAGTAAATCAGATTGGGATACACTGCTGGTCAGTCCATTAGCAGCTAGCCAAAAGTCGAACACCAGTACAAAAGGAACAAAATGAAACAAACATAGCAAAATTATCTGAAAAGAAAATAATTCATTTATTCGTCTCAATGGAAAAAGTCATTCATGGAGGATTATGATATTATACAGTAGCCAACAGTGGCCCAAAAGTGAAAGTCTTGTTGTAGAAACCTGTTGACAGCTTTTGAGAAACTTTCCAAAACACAGGGAGAGGATATGTGTGGCCATGTAACTCAACTTGCGTTCAAGAATACATTCATTTTGGTACTACAGGGGAAATAAATAGAAAAACTAAACAGGAAAATTAATTTATGAAAGATTCTTTTCTGAGTCATAGGATGGTTGAACTAGAGGCAATAAAGGATGAGTATATGGAAGAGGATATTACAGTGGAAGGAAGCTTTCAAATCATACTGACACAGAGCTCAGTACATGAGCTCACTTTAATTTGTAAATAATGGGCACGGATAAGAAACTGAAATTGAGTGTCAAAGTTAACAGAGAACACTGAAAAAAGACAAGTGTTTGGATATAGAGGGTGATCCAAGGGTGTACAGGAAGATTTAAGTACCTGTATATTAGAATGATAATCACTGGCATGGGGAAAGAGAGGCAGTGTTTAAACTATAACGAGAAGGTAATGCACTTTTTATGAAATAACCAGATGAATCAGTTTCAATCAATGAATTAATCAATATGTTTATTCATTCAGGGGCCTATGCACTAATGGACATAAAAGACCTGGCAGAGCCATGTAAAACAGGGACTCAGCTATGCAGGTTGCAAATGCACAGCCCACCATGGCAGGCACTATGGATAGGGGGGTGGCCACCGGAGCTCATGCTGGTTGTTTAGTTGTACACTTTACTGTGCAGAAGGAGTGACAGGAAGACAGAGCTGAGTGAGGAATGCCCCATGATCACACTGTAATGGACAACTGCAGTTGGGGTGCATACCTACCATGTTGGCATGGTGAATATCAGCAGCACGGAAACCAGCAGAAGCGGACATGGAAATGGACAGCAACCATATGGTTGGGTAGGAATGGCCCACTATACCAATGTGTGGAACAGGTTCCCAGAGATGGGTGTAGGCAGGGGAACAGAGGAATGGACAGGGGCAGGGACACCCAGGCACCACACTGGTAACCAGTTAGAATAGCACTACAATAACAGCACCAGACAACACAGTGTGATCTGTACAGCACTACCAGAGAGAGAGATAGGGGATTAACAGCACTATGTAGTAAGCGTTCCCCAGGTCACTGTCTGTGGTGCTAGCAGACAGCACAAGAGCAGAGGAATGCAGGAGGCTGTCTAAGCTGCTCCTGTGGTGGGGAGAGCTGAGGCATCGAGCAGCTTGACAGAATGATGGTGGAGACCATGGTTCTAATCCTGGTCTCTCTTTTTCTTCTTACGGGACTTTTTTTTTCCTTACAAAAGGTTATGGAGACAGTATTTCATGGCCCCACACATTTCTTCTTTCCCCATAATCTGCTACCCCCCAGACTGAGAATCCTTTAGATCAGGGGTTGTGGGGGGCAGAGTCCCCCACATAAAAATACAATATTTTAATGGTATGCGCTCTGGTGTGCAGCAGCATTCCATCCTGCCACTGTAGTGGAGAGTGCTATCAACACAGCGCTGTAGTGGATGGCACTGTTATTGACAGCACTCTTTGGACCCAGTGCCCACAGACTCACTACCTCTGCAATGGCAACTAGAGGAAACCCAGCCCCATGACTGACATGGGTGCAGGACTGGCACTGCACAGGCCCCCCTGCTGGATCATAAAACCCACACACTGTTGGCAATGTCTGAACCAGAGGTGCCAAGTGCCATTGTGAGGTAACTTCATGGCAGAGAAGATGAATACTGCCATGTCTGAGGTATGGAACAATTATGCCACCATGTATGGATAGACATCACTCTAGGCACTGAGGGCCATCAAAACTCAGATTTGGAAGGCTGTACAGATTGCTGTCAATGCTGCAGAGCAATACCCAGGTCATTTGAGGTCATTAAGCACAAGTAGCAGGACCTGAGTACAGCCATCTGTGAGAAGCTGGCAGGTGGGTGACAGTCCAGGAATGCCACTGGCTGGGGACTACCTTTCCACCCCCAAGATTACTCTGGTAAAGGACATCATATGCAGGTGACAGTCGATAGTGAGGAGTAAGAACTGGGCACAATACCAGGAGAGCGATCACAACTCTAAACATGTGGGACAATGTATACTACAGTGACAGAGACAGTAACCCTGGCATCCCCTCTACCCTTGCAGTAGACCCACCCTTGTCATCCCTGGAGGAAGAGGCAACATGATTGTGGTAACTGACATACACACATCTAACCCACTGGACAACACCAGGTAGAACATTTCCTGTCCTACGTAGTGAGTAACCCAATGGGGCATTGCACTGACTACAACAGTCACATCCCAACCACTAACCATATGTTATCTCCCACAGATGCCATTGAAACCAGCACTGGGAGTGACCAACAGGAAGAACATGAATATGACAGCATTGTGTGGGTCAGCCATATCACAGGGCTCACAGTCACCAACCCCCATGCAGGGTACCCCCCCCCAGTTCCCAGAGTCACAGCAACAATGCACCATCTTTGCCAGGAGAAGGGCACTGAAATGGACCATCAGGGGCATGCACCATAGCCACTCAGTGCACCAGGAACTGACACTGACATGTGCACTGACACCACCACTCCCAGCCATCCTGCCCAGCAGGGCAGCACACAATGGATCCAAGGTAAACAGTGACTCTGAATGTGGAAGTGGTGATAAGGGCCCATCCAACGGGACTTGAATGTAGGGGATGGGCAGCACCACCTCACCTCAAGGAAGTACCTACTGAGTAGGCATGCTGCAGTGTTGCCCCTCCTGTACAGCCCAGTCCTCTCTGATGGGCCATCATCATAACTGCTGGGGCCAGGGTCACTGTTTACCTGGCACCATGCTGGGGTTACTAGAAGCCCCCACTGTTGTGTGCTACTGAGCTTGGCAGGTTAGCTGGGAGCAGGAGTGTCAGAATGTATGAAAGTGTTGGTTCCCAGTGCACTGCATGGCTGTGGTGCATGCCCCTGCCCATCAATGTTGGTGCCCCCATCCTGGCACAGAAGGTGCAAAGGGCTCTTGGACTATTGCTCTGGGGTGTGGGGGTGCTAAGCATGGAGGTCGGTGACTGAAGCAGAACAGGCTACAGGTTACAGGCCAGCATGGAGAACAATGCCCAGCTCTGTGCCCTAATAGTGGAGGTGCAGGGGCTCCACACTGAGTTCATGTGTGTTGGTCTCCTGCTCAAGGGCATGCTAGGGCACCTAGCCAACACAGGCTGGAATAGGTGCCCATCCATCCCATGCACAGCCCTTCTTACTGCCACTGCCACATGACAGCCACAGCCCTGTGCTGAACACAGTCCCTTGAAGAATAGGGGGACAGGCCTTACCCTCCATGGGAGGCTGCATCCCCAGGCCCCTCCAGCCTATTTGCCCATGGCAATCAGGGACTGCTCAGCATCTGAAGGATGGCATGGCCATCCACTGGGAAGAGGGGCAAGATAGCTGCAAAGACCCACAACACATGGTCCTCAACCCTGCGACAGGACCACCACACCCATCAGGGCTCCACCCTTTGCACAGACACAGACGTTTGGGTACACCCTACACATGGGCACGCAACATAGGTCCTCATCACTTTACATTGTGTTACATGGGCATACACCATTGCACCCCTCACACAGGCCTGGATCAGAACATGCCACACACCAACCTATGCCAAGCTTCCCTCCTGCCCAATGTTGCTCCTGGCTGCTTAACCACATCTGACTCTTGACTTTTCTCCCCATGGCCCTGGGTGTTCTCAACTGCACATAGGTCCTCAGGTAATGGCAGCCTTCTCCTCATAGTGATATTGTGCAGCATGCAGCACATTATGATTAGATGGCACATCTTGGCTGGTGCAAGCACCGTTGTGCCACCCATTTGTCCAGGCATCAGAACTGCATACTCCACCACATTCTGTGCCTTTTGGTGTGCCCTCTGCTCTTTCACCCCTGCTGGGGCCAGGAATGGTGTCTTCAAGTAAGGCCTCAGGTTGTACCCACTGTCACAGGTATGGGATATGAGACAGAAGCAGGTCACTACAGACAGATGCACAGCATAGCATGCCCTGTGCCCACATGGCCTGTGCAATAACTACCAAGCAGCCACCCTGACCGCCTCTATCAGTGGCCAGTACTGCCTTCAACCACAATGTTTGGAATATGATGGAGTCATATGTGAATCCCAGGTACTTGGCAGTGACATTCATGACAATGCCCTCCAAATCCATGGTCACCTGTATATTCATGCTGTGGAATCCTTCCCTGTTCCTGTAGTCTTTCTCATTGACATGAAGTGCCAGAAGTGGCACATGTGTGCAGTCTCTGGTACCCTAAACCTTTGGGTGGGAACCCATGATGCTCATAGAAGGCCTCCTGCACCACCTATTTATCCAGTTGGATGGTGAGGAACTGGATGCACTCCCCCACATGTGCCATCAGTGCCATGGTCACCTGCATTAGGGTATGGAACACTGAGGACTGGCTCAGTTCACCCCTGTTATGTCACCTGCAACTCACTGGGAGGAGCCCATAGAATAGTAGGCAAGGGAACACATCCCCTTGGTCTCCACAGAGATGGCCCTGGATGTCTGAATGGAGGTCTATATACTGTCCCCAATCAAGTCACACAGCTCGATGATTGGTCGAGCAGGAACTGTTCCAGGCAGTGGATATCGTGCATGGCCCCATGTAACACATGGGTTCTGAAGATGAGTGGCTTTGGAGCCACTTGGTCCTCCTCCTCCTCCTCCTCCATGGGTGCATCCATACCCCCAGCAGAGTATTCATAAGCAGCGAGAAGCACATTCTTTTTTTTGTTTTGTGGCCTGTGGATGATCACCTTTTTATGATATCCCCACCCGCCAAATCTGGGCCTGTCTCTTACACCACTGGTCCACCCTCCTTGGTGTGCATGTCCCTTTAAGCACCTCAGCATCCCACAGGTAGTGTTGGGTGTGCCAGGGCATTGCATACAAAGACACCGCACTCAAGAAAAGCAGGAGGTGCTGGCTATAAAGGAGAAATTCAATGGGGCATAAAAATAGCCACACAAACTGCACAAAAAAGAGACACTATTGCTCAAAATTAACTTGCAAGTCAGTAAGCAATTTATTTAGAGCTAAGGTGAGTGCTAACCTCTGTGCTTCATGCCTCTAGCGTGATGCTTTGTCAGGAGGTCAGGGCATTGCACTGTGCCTTGGGAATTCACACCACACCTTGCTTGCTGTCACTTCACCAATGGCCAAAATAGCTTCACGGTTGGCTTGGCAGATGCTCCCTTATGCTCTTGGCAGGGAAGGCCCTCTGTGGTACCAAGTGAATGACTACAGCTGGTGGATTGTGGCTAGCCCATCTTGGGTAAATGTGGGAGTGGTGTCCAATGGATGTCACATCTGTGTACATCGGCCATGTCTTGCTTGGTATCTGAAACTGATGCATGTCCCGTTTGTCATTTCAGTAATTCCAGGGATGCCCAGTGGAGAATGCTGCTCTACCTCAGTGATCTGCCACCCACTGTGCCATGGACCTGTCAGCAGAAAGCATGTGCACTGGACTTTTGGTTGCCAGGAGGTCTTGAGCAGGTGGATAATGCATATTATGCAAATGAATTTGGCACACCCTTATTTATTGTAAAACCTTCCATGGTGAATGCCTCACAGTCTGTGGCCACTACATGGGAGATGGGGTGGCAGTGTATGGAGGATGGGGTGGTGATACATAGGGGATGGGATGGCAGCTGCATTAAGTATGGGGTGGTAGTGCATGGGGGATGCAGTGACCACTGCACGGGGGATTAGCAGGTACATGGAAGCAAGCATTGCACCCATCTGTGTCACATATCACTGGCATTATTCCACCTACAGGATAAGCATGGCCCACTCACTATAGTGTGTCTCCTACTGTAGAGCCTGAATAAGGTGGGCATTGATCCTGAGCCACACAGGAGGCCATTGACATGTTGAGAGAGGTTTGCCTTGCTTAAAGTATATACTATGTGGTGATCATGACAGGGATGCCATAGAGAAGTAGGCTGAGTACCACACTGGGGTTTACCTGGACTTATGGGCCAGTGGGTCTATGCACATCTTAGCACAGGATGTGCAGGATGTGACCTTCCCCATTTCAGCATCATACTGGGGCATTGATTGCCCTGATGTTCAATTACCCATATAGGCATCTTCCGGGATATGAATGCCAGGAGATTTATTGGCAGTCATCATTCATTTAATTTTTCATTTCCATTTCCATTGCTGTCTTGTTTGCCCTTCCCTGCCTATACTGCTGTGCCCATGTCTGTAGTAAAGTTTTTGGCAATACCTGCTCATGTCATGTCTTTTTTTTCCAGTGGGGTGCATAACTGTGTTTATGATTTCCTTAAGACTGCGTAGTGTCTGCAGTGCTCCGCACTGTGCTACATGGTCTTTCACTGTGGCCCACACTGTTGTGCTTACATATTGTGTAACCACATATGCATACCCTTTCCCGAGGTCTGAGGAACACCACTCACTTGCTAGTCTGTCCCCTCTGTGAAGTGCATATGCCTGTAGTGCATGCAGCAAATGGCCACCCTCATTTCTTTTGGCATGTATGGCCTTACTCACCTGGGATAATCACTATGTAATGGCCACAGTGCCTTTGTGCATAAAGCCCTCAGTGAGGAAAAGGAAGAAAGACTAAACTATACCTCATTTTCAGTGGTGACCTTACAAATTCTTAGGACAAGTCAATGAGAAGATACAACCTATTGCTTAATCATGCTGCAGTGATACACTATTCAGAAAATCCTTTGTCTATTACAGTGTAGGGTAAAGGAGCTTTAACAGGTAGATAGCTAGGTAGGTAGATAGATAGATAGATAGATAGATAGATAGATAGATAGATAGATAGATAGACAGACAGACAGACAGACAAATATGTAAAAACACATTTCTAAAAACAAAGGTGCTTTATGTAAACATAATATAACAAATCCAACATAATAATAACAAAGAAAACAAGTTTTATATACAGTCCATGGACAAATATATACTTTGTGAGTGTGGTCCACAGACAAATACTACATAAGTTACACCAGAATGTTAGCAGTAGTACACAAATATTATAACTAATTAGGTACTATGTGATGTGGTGGCATAACCTAACACAGTTAATGGAATGCTTTAACATTGATAACTTTCTGTTAGTTTAGACAGCTTTTTCTCAAAGTACCAGACACAGAAAACTGGCTGATTGCAGTTGACCAGTACAGGGTCTGCAGTGTATGAGCAGGTAGGGTCTCTGGTATATGGGCAGACCATTCCAGTACTGAGACAATCAGCTGGACCAATCTCCCCAGTGAAGAGTCCAGAGCCTGTAGCTTACCAGGAGTCCAGGTCTATCCTTAAAAGGGCACCTGATAGTGTAATGTGAGTCCAAGGGGAAGGAGAGGGCTAGACATGTTCTCATGACTGGGGACTTAATTGAAAGAGGACCAAAGTACAAAGTCAGAGTGTGCACTGGTCTGGTGCTGCTGAGAAAAATACTGCCAGCTTGAGAGTAAATGCAGAAAAGAACTCTGAACTCATGGAACAGAATTCAGAAGCTTAGTGTAATTTAATTTGTGGCAAGGTGCCAAACAACACCTTAAAGCCCCAATGTTTTAACCCTTCTCTGGGTTTTCCTCAGGGGGTGGGTCTGAGGAGTGAACAAACATGGCAACCATTTAAATAATTACATTAAAGTGATATACACCAAAAATGTGTGGTTATCAGGCACAAAATACTTAACAAAAGCATACATTTTCCAGCAGTTCCTTTATCTATAGACTAGGCAAGCAAAATATCTAATTCAAAGGTTATATTACCACATTGTTACAAGATTTAATTACTTTAGTACCTAGAAGAGAAAATGATTTCTTGTGGTAGTAAAGGTAAAACAAGAAGGAAAGAAAAGTTTGTCTGTGGGGATTGGATGGGGGGGTTAAGAAAAAGAGCACAGGGCATGAACAGAGAAGCTACCTTACAGTCAAGGCCTGTAACTGGAAAATATCAAAAAGGTAAGGGGTTTATAGGGTAAACCTCCAAGGTAAAATATTAGGGGACAGCATCAGGAAGAGAGCAAGAGAGCCAGAAAGCATAAGGGAAGTCCCTTAAAATAAAAAATCATCTGAACTTTAAAGTTCAAAGTTTGCTTTACCTACGCAAATTACAAACAAAGTAATTTTTGTACAAATGATCAATGCAAATGGAAAAGAGTTAGAGGGAGGGAGGGTATTTTGGTTGCATGGTGTGGTTGGGGACATTTTTTTTTAGAAAGAAATCAGAACAATAAAATATTCCTTCTCATTAGTATAATACTTTGAACATCAGAGGCCAGAAGGGGAAGGATCCAGATTCATTTCAGTGCAATGCAGTAACTGCGCATTGCTGTTTTTGTTTTAAACCTAGATTTGTGGGCTTTTAGTGGTACTGTTATTTGTGTGCTGTCTTTATTTAGAATTGTTTTGGGGCTGTTGAAAATTTGAAACTTAGTTTGGTGTGCTTTTAGTGGTGCTGTTTGCCTTTGCTGTCTTTACTTGCTGCATATTTTTGCCCACCTTTCCTCCCCTGACCCCCACTCTTAATTATATGCCCTGTTAAATCTGATTGACAGGAGCCAAGTGCATCGAATAGCAGGGGTTGTGGAGTAGGAGGAGCATAAGGGGGAGGAAGCCCACCCTCGGCACAAGTGTTTTGACTCATTTTTTTGTTGTTGTTTTCCTTCTTTAAAAAAGGTATCTGTGGCAGGATTTTCAAGACAGTAAATTAATAAAGAAGGAGCTACAAGGAAAGCCTTAGTAACAGACAACTACTGGAATAGCAGTATAAGTACATGAATGATTTAAAATATGAAGTCCACCTAGCTTAGGTGGCGTGATCAAAATGGGCATGTCCTTCGATCACATAATTTACCTATTACCTAAGTGCAGTATAATGAGGGGAGTGGTGCAATGCAGTGGATACGGGGCAGCCATATTCAGGCAGACCTTCTGGACAGTGAGGTGCTTCCCTATCTGCAGGCATCTCTCTGGACTGTGGGATGAGGTAGCCAGACTCAGAGAGGAAGTAAACTGGGTCAGGAGTCCCTTCACCCCTATCCAGAGACCACCCAGTCCAACACCGCTGCCTCAAAGGATGCCAAGAACGAGGAGCACTTGGATGATGGTGGGCTTGGGAGGGTTAGGGCAGTCAGGTAGAGGCACATCCCAAACCCTATTCCACTTCAGAACTCATATGCTGCACTGGCAAATGGGGACAACCAAACAGAGGTACCCGGAGAAGTGGAAGATAAGAATGTGGAGGTCAACTGAGGAGATCACCTCAGTGGTGAGAGCAATGGACCCCAAAGGAAAAGGAAGTGAATCCTGATGGGGGACTCTATCATAAGAGGGATCCAGCTAGGAACACAGGAGGGGGGGCAGGGAGTTGAGGTGCCTACCAAGTGCCACAGCATGGAGGGATGGGAGGAAGGTCCTGGGGATCACTGGGAAGGCAAGACAGGAAGGTTAGTTGGATGTCATTATCCACCTAGGTACTAATGACCTGGCAAACGGGGAGCCTAAACAAGTTCAGGAAGAGTTTAGGAAATTGGGGAGGAGTCTCAAGCAAATAGCTACTGCTGTGACCTTCTCAGAAGTATTACCTGTGAGAGGCATGGGAGAGTGTAGGTGTGCATGTACCAGGAACTTTAACTCATGGTTGAAGAACTGGTGCTGTGTGGAAGGGCTTGGATTCATTGGTGACTGGGGACCCACCTGGAGGGATGGGGGCTTGTTCAAGCCTGATGACCTGCATCCGTCCTGGAGGGGAATCCAAGCACTCAATGATAAGTTTAAATGCTACATCGACAAGCATTTAAACTAGCCAAGTGGGGGTGGCAGGCCAGCAAGGAAGGTACCTAATTGCCCAACCCCCACAGCTAGCAGTTGAACCAGTGAACAGGAGGAGGGGATATGTCTATAAAGCAGTGTACAAAAGGTGGAGAGAAGCACCCAAGGGGTGGATAGGCTGAAAGGGGGCACAATTAATTGTTTTTATTTTTATTTTATTAAACTCTAGGATTACAAATACTTTTGAGCAAGAACTGCTTATTTACAAAGGTTCCACATCAGAGAATGGAGCGTAACATACATACAAAGGTAGACAATGATTTACAGTCTTAACACATATTACAGTTACAGTCATAAGTGTAGCGAGAACTCAGAGGGTAACTTAAAAGAAGTCTCAGAGTAACACAACAAAAAAAAAATGAAACAGGAAGGACAGTTGGGGTGAGCAGGATAGGAGGGGAAATGGAAGAGGTAGGCAGGCTGAGAGGCCTCTGTCAGAGTGACAGGTGGTTAGAAGTAGTGTAAGCAGAGTTAGGGAAGAAGGGGCAGATGTCTGAAAGGTGCAGTAGAGGAGGGAAGTGGTGTGAAAGATGGGGGAAGGGCAGGAGTGATGTGGTGGGGGGGGGAAGGCATGGTAGAGCAGGAAAGCAGGTGCCAAGAGGTGGTTAGCTGTTAATGGTTACAGGTCGCAGGTCAGAAATTACCAGGTGGATGGAGAGCCAGTCCCTTAGGAGTAGCAGTCACATTTAACAGAAGGGCAAACAGCAGGGAGAACCAGGGATAAAGGACAACCAGGCAGGGGGCTGGAGTAGAACAGCTAAACAGTCCAGGGAGTTCACATCATAGAAAGCCATGTGTGCCAATGCCAGGAGTCTTAGCAACAAGATGGAGGATCTGGAGGCTGTCATGGTGCAGTTGACCCTGGACATGGTGGCCATCACAGAGACCTGGTGTAATAATAACCATGACTGGGAGATGGCCAAACCCGGCTACAACATATTCAAAAGAGACAGGACAGGCAGGAAGGGAAGAGGAGTGACACTTTATGTGAAAGATGGCATAAAGGCCACAGAGATCCAGAAGGAACAGAATGGAAGAGAGATAGTGTGGGTTAAGCTGGAAAGGAAAATGGGGTCAGCCATTTGCACAGGGGTGGTCTACAGACCACCAGCCCAGGAGGAAGAAACAGATAGGGAGTTGATGCTAGCCATCCAAAAGATTACAGACAAGGGGGTGGTGGTGCTGGTTGGATACTTCAGTATTCCAAATGTGGACTGGAGCATCCCAGCAGCAGCATCAACCAGGAGTAGACTTATCCTGGACTCCCTTCAAGGTGCCTTCCTTAAGCAATTGGTCATGGAACCAACTCAGCAGAAGGCAATACTGGACCTCATGCTCACAAATGGGGACAGTGTGATAGGGGTAGTAGGTGGGGAGTACCTGGGGAACAGTGACCACCAGTCACTGTGGTTTGAAATCAAAGAAGGAGGAGAACCAAACTGCACAAAAACACATATCCTGGATTTTAGGAGAGCAGGCTCTGGGAAAATGGGTGGATGCTTGAAAGAGGCACTAATGGGAATGGGAAGGGAATCAGGGGTGGAGAAACAGTGGGCAATATTTAAAACAGGGATTACTAGCCGGCCCAGTGGCACTGAGGGTTGAGGTGCTAGACGCCACACCTCGCACCACACTGGTGACCCAGGTTTGGGAACAGACTCAGGCTGCTGGGGGTTGGCAGGGGAGAGGGAGGATTGAGCATCCCAGGACTGTTCTCTCCTCTGGGGTGGGTTTGGGAGACGTGCCGCTGGAGCAGCCCCTGGTGATGACCGGGGCAGTACACAGTGCCATGGGAGGAGCACAACAAGATGTCCGCATGCTAGTAGAAACACAGAAATACAGAAACATAGAAACATAGACTTTGATGGCAGATAAGAACCACTTGGCCCATCTAGTCTGCCCATTTCCTACCTACAGGATAGGCTGCAGATCCTAGTTAACCAACAGCCTATTTCTTCCTACCCCCACAAGAATTGCCTTATGTCTGTCAAATGCATTCTTGAATCTCCCTGATTTTAGACCCCAGAGCCTCCTCAGGAAGGCTGTTCCATGCATCCACTACCCTCTCTGTGAAAAAATACTTCTCACATTGCCCCTGAACCGCCCTCCCATCTTTAAATTGTGTCCCTTGTACTTGCACATCTCTCTTCTGAAAGATGCTACCTCTTGGACTTTGTTGATTCCACTGAGGTACTTAAAGTTTCTATCATGTCCCCCTCCTTCTTTCCTCAAGGGTATACATATTAAGCCCTTTAGTCTCTCCTCATACAGCTTCTCTTGCAGACCCTGCACCATTTTAGTTGCCCTCCTCTGACTGCCTCTATCTTGTCTATGTCCTTGCAGAGCTGGGGTCTCCAGAACTGGACGCAGTACTCCAGCTGGGGTCTCACCAACTGTCTGTACAGAGGATAACAACTTCCTGTTTTCTGCTGGTGATGCCTCTCTATGCATCCCAGTATACCCCAGCCCTCCTTACTGCCTTTCTCACGTTGTTTGCTAACCTTAAGGTCATCTGATATGATTACCCCAGGTCCCTTCCTTTTTGTTGTTGTTACTACCCCCCATTGTGTATTCTTCCCTGGGTTCTTGTTTCCCAGGTGCATTATTTTGCACTTCTTTGCATTGAATCCTAGCTCCATACTTCTGACCATTCCTCCAACTTTGCCAAGTCCCTTCTCATCCTTTCCATGACTCCTTGTGTATCAACTCTGTTGCAGATCTTTGTGTCATCTACAAAGAGGCATACTTTTCCTTCCAGTCCCTCTGCAATGTCACTTATAAAGACATTAAAAAGGACTGGACCCAGTACTGAACCCTGCGGTACCCCACTAGTAACCCCTCTTTCTTCAGAGTGGACTCCATTTAAAATTACAGTACGTCATTGCAATGCTGGCTCCAGGGAAAAACATGGAGGAAAAAGGCTGGGTGCGACTAAGCAGCTTGATGGCCATGCTCCCGCTGACCCGGAGGACTGTCGTGGAATCGCACTGTGGGGTCTTGCCCAGCCTGATGTGGAGAGGTAAGGGAAGACCCTCCAGTGGGTTGGGGTAGCCACACCGGACCCCCATCATACGAGTGATCCTGTGCTCTCCAGGCCGGTGGAGGCCGGCAGCTGGATGCCCCCACCAGTAGCACTACAGAGGTGCAAAAATAAGGAAGAGATAAAAAAATGGGGATTACAAGAGCAACAGAATTATGCATTAAGCAGATTATCAAGGGGAAAAGGAAGAGGAGGCCATTATGGTTTTCCAAAGAGGTAGGGGAGAAAGTAAAAGCCAAAAAGATCACATTCAGGCACTACAAAAAAATGCAGCAGAAGGGGATAGGGGAAAGTACAAGGAGAAGCAAAGGGAGGCAGGGAGGTCAGTAATGGAAGCCAAAGCTCAGACAGAAGAGAGCATTGCAAAATCAGTGGGTAGAGGGGACAAAACCTTTTACAGTTACATAAGTAAAAAAAAGAAGGGCAAAGAGAGGGATAGTGAGGCTGAAGGGGAAGGACGGGGCCGCATGGAGGATGACAACAGTAAAGCTGACATACTGAACAGATATTTCTGCTTAGTCTTTACTGAGGAAGAGGAGGGTAATAGGCCTGAAGGGAATATAAGGGGTGTGAAAAGTGCAGAAATGGACACAAGTCCCTTTACACAGGAAAGGGTCCTAAAGGAACTGGAAGGACTAAGAGTCAGTAAATGGGACCAGATGGGGTGCACCCCAGGGTCCTAAAGAAACTAAGAGAGGTAGTGGCTGAATCTCTGGCAATTCTGTTTAGCCAGTTACTGGAAACAGGGGAGGTACCCGAAGACTGGAGGACAGCAGATGTAGTCCCCTTATACAAAAGCGGGAACAAAGAGGAAGCAGGGAACTACAGACCAGTCAGCCTGACCTCGGTATTCGGGAAGATCATGGAAGCACTACTGAAGAAGAGATTGGTGGAACATCTGGTTGCCAACCCGCTACAGGACCCAAGACAGCATGGTCTCACTAGGGGAAGGTCATACCAGACCAACCTCATTGAATTTTTTGACTGGGTAACAAGGGAGATTGATCAGGGGAGGGCAGTGGACGTGGCCTATCTGGACTTCAGCAAGGCCTTTGACATTGTACCACATAGAAGGCTATTAAGCAAATTGGGGAATATGGGAGTGGGCAGGACAGTAATGTGTTGGGTGGGTAATTGATTGAGTTGCAGAACACAGAGGGTGGTGATAAATGACTGTCAATCCACAGAGGGAAGAATGACCAGTGGGGTACCACAGGGATCAGTGCTGGGACCAGTCCTATTCAGCGTCTTCATCAGTGACCTTGCGCAGGACCTAGAAGTCAGTATTTCCCTGTTTGCTAATGACACAAAGCTCTGTAACAGAGTGGACATGCCAGAAGGTGTAGACAGAATGAGGAGGGAGCTGCAAAAGCTTGAAGAATGATCTGGGGTTTACCAGTTGAAGTTTAACACAAAGAAGTGCAAAATAATGCATATGGGGCACAAGAACCCAGTTACAACATATCATTTGGGGGGGTGAGGATATAGCATGCATCAAGCAGGAAAGGGACCTTGGGGTTATTATCTCTGATGACTTCAAGGTAGGGGAAACAGTGCAACAAGGCAGCAGGTAAAGCAAATAGGATTCTGGGATGCATAGGCAGGGACATCACCAGCAGGAAATGGGAGGTCTTAATTCCACTATACAAGACACTAGTGAGGCCCCACCTGGAGTACAGTGTATAGTTTTGGAGACCTTACCTACATAAGGACATAGACAGGGTAGAGAAGATACAGAGGAGGGCAACAAAGATGGTACAGGGATTGCATCAGAAGTCCTATGAAGACTGGCTGAAGGACCTGAATATGTACTCCCTGGAGGAGAGGAGGGAGAGAGGGGATATGATGGAGACGCACAAGTACCTTATAGGGAGGAACAGGGTGCAGGAATACACTATTTTCCAATGAAAAAGATGTTCCAGGACAAGAGGGCATGGGATGAAGTTGGAGGAAGGGCGATTCAGATGAAACATGAGGAAGAATTTCTTCACATAATGGATGGTGGACCAGTGGAACACCCTGGCAGAGGAAGTGGTGGGGGCTGAAACAATCACAGGATTTAAGAATGCATGGGATAGACATAAAGGAATTCTGGAAGTCAGGGGTAAAGGGCAACAAACTTCTAGAAAAACATAAAGGGAATTTACAAGCTCAAATGGACAGAGTGGGTGGGCCATAGGCCCATATCTGCTGACAGTGTTTACGTATCAGAAATTATTTATTTATTTATTTAGTTTTTGTTGACCAGGTAAGTGCACTATACAAATCCTGCCTATTTTCAGGCACGACCCGGGGGAAGGGGATACAGATGAATGCCAACTGACCTTGAACCAGATTAAGCTGTTGGTGGTATTTTTCATGAATGGAGGAAATTTGGCCATTGCACCGGGGAAAATTCCCTTTACTCTTTTCAACAGAGGTGCTGTGACCTGGGTTATGTGTTCAGTGTGACTCAGGACACCGAGGAGTGTGTACGTGGGAGTTCGAGGTGCTGTGATCACTTCCCTCGGCCCCTCGACACTGCCAGACCGGTATGGCTACGGAACGGAGTGGAGGAGAGAAGCTGGCTGATGAGGTGGTTCAGGTTTGTACTTCAATCGGTCCCTCCGACAATCGGTTGGAGACTATAGTAATAGAAGGTTCTCATAGTGTGGCAGTTATTCAGCAACGGATTTCTGAGGAAGAGCGTTGGTTCCTTGCACTACGTAACCGATTATTGCAGGACTTGGAGTGTGCCCAAGAGGAAAGCATGGACGTGCAGGAACAGGAAGTGGTACGGCCTAACTTGGATGTGGGTCAGGTGTCGGTCGAAATGTCTGGAAAACCCTCCACAATGCTGCCAGTGGTGTCTGAAGCTTTGATTTCCTCCACGAATTTGCCTGGGACAACAGTGAATACTACTGATTTAGACCTCTTGGTTTCACTAACACCCAGTGAATGCCAAGATTCATTGTCTGGAACTCCTCCATGTACTGGTGAAGGGGATGGCCTATTCTCTCACCTGAATGACACTGTAAGTTCTGCCCCGCTAGTTTCAGTTGCTACTGTGGTTTCCAATAGGATTGGTACCTGTTGCTGACTTCTGGAAAACAGTCTGTGGATGCTATTTTGGATGGAACTCCTGATGATTCTTTTTTACAAGGTTCCACCAATGTTCCTCTTCCTGAGGGAGAGACCCCTGCCTCAGTGGATTGGGTTTCCCAGGTGTTGGAGGCTGCAGGGTGGGTGAAATCACCAGATAGGAGGGGGTGGGATGCAAACGTTAGCACCTTGCCCAAGGCTGTTTCGGTGGATAACTCTACTCTGCTGCCACAAGAGTGGTAGTAGGGAGGAGGCAGGGAACTACAGACCAGTCAGTCTTACCTCAGTAGTGGGCAAGATTATGGAGGCACTCCTTAAGGAAAGGATAGTGCAACACCTGGAATCCATAGGGGCACAGGATAAAAGACAGCATGGGTTTACAAAAGGAAGGTCCTGTCAAACTAATCTCATAGATTGCTTTGACTGGGTAACCAGAGTGGTGGACCAAGGGGGAGCAGTTGATGTCACCTACCTTAACTTCAGCAAAGCTTCGACACTGTTCCACATAGAAGATTGATAAATAAGCTGGGTAGGCTGGGTGGGTCAGGAAGTTGGTCAACTAGGTGGCAAACTGGTTGATGGACAGAAAACAGAGAGTGGTGGTAATGGTAACAAGTCAGAAGAGATGCAAGTCACAAGTGGGGTACCTCAGGGATCAGTCCTGGGCCCAGTCCTCTTCAATATCTTTATTAGTGACATTGCAGATGGACTAGAGGGTAAGGCTTGTCTGTTTGCAGATGACACCAAGATCTGCAACAGAGTAGATGATCCAGATGGGGTGGGCAGAATGAGAAGAGATCTGGATAAACTAGCAAAATGGTCAGAAGAGTGGCAACTGGGATTAAATGCAAAGAAGTGCAAGCCCTGAAGCCACCTATAGGCTGGGAGGGGAGTTGCTGGCAGTCACAAAGGAAGAAAGAGACTTGAGCATCATCATCACCGATGACCTGAAATCATCCAAGCAAACCTCTAAAGCAGTAGGTAAGGCTAGGGGGATGTTAGGGTGTATTAGTAGGGGTATCACAAGTCGTAAGAGGGAGGTAATAATCCCTCTTTACAAGACACTGGTTAGGCCCCATCTGGAGTACTGTGTGCAGTACTGGAGGCCACACCTTCACAAGGACATCAACCAAAATGAGGCAGTCCAGAGAAGGGCAACCAAAATGGTGCAGGGACTGCATCAGAAGACATATGAGGACAGATTAACGGAGCTCAATATGTATACCCTTGAGCAAAGGAGGGAGAGAGGTGATATGATCGAAACATTCCAACACCTTAAGGGCATTAACAAGGTGAAAGAGTCTAACATGTTTAAATATAAGAAAAATAGCAGGACAAGAGGACACATCATGAGATTAGAGGGAGGCCGATTAAGGGGGAATGTGAGGAAATTATTTTTCACAGAAAGGGTGGTGGATGCATGGAACGGCCTACCTCAGGAAGTGGTGGCTATGAATACAGTGCAGGGCTTCAAACAGGCATGGCATAGGCATAGGGGAGCAATACATATGAGTATGAATAGATAGGCCACTGACAGAGCAAAGGCCGATGGCACATTTATAAGGTAGAAAAAGAAATGGGCAGACTGGATAGGCCTTGCTGTCCTTATCTGCCATCAACTTCTATGTTTCTATGTTTATGTTTCTATGTTTCTATTTAACTACTTCTGTTACAATTCCACCTGGTCAAGGTTCCCCTGTAGTGGGGTCCCAGGCTTCTTCTAACATAGTAGTGGATACTATATTGAATGATATAAAATGGTTGGAGGGAGAGGAGTCGGAACCTGTCCTTCCCCCCCTCCACTGTGGGCTCAGGGGAATGTCAGCCTATTGTGTCACAGTTTTCTCCTTCTCCCCCAGTACAGACCCCTTGGAACCAGAACCTGCTATGAAAAATGCTCCTTCGATTTGGTATGCAGGAATTAAGGAACAGTTATTCCCTGCCACGTTTGGACCTTTAGCAGAGCCGGCAGTAAGGAGGAATGCTGTGCATCTAAAATTTAGGGGCTTTCTAGGAGAGGTTCCTAATAGACGGTTTGTTGGGAAAGATTTGTTGAAAGGCAGTATGAAATTTTATGCTTACGAGATTTATGCATTGATCCATATGCCTGGGGACTCTGTATTTGACATTATTTTTAAACATGCTGCAGGTCTTGATAGATTCTGGAAGCAGTTTCAGTCTCTTAAACATACCCCACTGTGAAAATCTTTTATGGTCATTCCACTAACTAAACCTGTCTCAAAGAAAATTACTGTGATGTTTCGTAATGAGGGGGTCAATGTGGCCGATATTTCCTATTGGCTTCAGCAGCATTGTACTATTAAGGGTCAACCAGAACCTATTCTGGATGAGGAATGTCTCTGGACTGGGGGTTGGAGATTTCTGGTGGATTTATGATTAGAAAATGGCTTGACAAAACATCTACCTAATTGTTTTTTCTTGGGGAGGGATAGGGGTGTGATATTTTATCCTGGACAGCCATGCGCCTGCTATAAATGTGGTGCATTGGGACATCTTAGTAATGTCTGCGATCAGCAGAAATTAGGTCTCTGTGGAGCCTTGGGACATGTGGGTGCTCATTGTAGGAATTCTCCTAAATGTAATCAGTGTGAAGAAATTGATCACATGTTCCGTACGTGTTCCTGGGCTTCTCATAATAATGCTGACCCAGCTGTTCGGGTGAAACAAGATGTTTATGTGGCCAGAGCTCAGAAAGAAAGTCAGAAAATGCATGACCTGATTACTTATTCCCAGGCTTCCCCTTTGATCCCTCCCTTGCAGCCTATGGCCTCACTGGAAGCTCCCATAGTGCTTTCAGAGTTGACTCCATTGGATATGGGTACTGGGCCTTCTGACCTTATAGTAACTGACTTATCTATAGCAGAGCCAACACAGACATCTGTCTCTGCTCCACAGGGAGTCCCTTTGGTACCTACGGCCTCTAACCCTGGAGACATTGTTGTTCCTGGCATAGAATTAAAGGTTCCTATCATACCTGAGGGTATTCCTTGTATGCCTCCTCCTGAAGTGCAACAAGAGTCAATTTTCCATAAAGTAACCCATTCCAAGTCCAGTAAAGCTACTCTGGATGGTCAAGTTGAACCTGAATTACTCCCCTTACAGAATTCATAAGCCCTTTTGTCCAAACAGGATGGTGAAGAGGATGGTTTAGAGTCAGACATCTCTTCTGAGACCTCCTCGCATGCTGAGGTGGCCCATGACCTAGGGGTGTGTGATAAACCTAAACCAAAGAAAAGAAAGAAATGAAAGTGAACAGTTATTTTTCTATATTTCATATTACTGAAAATGTCTGGTCCTTGTATTTTTCTGGACCTTTTTCCTCTCTCACATATATAGTATGGCAGAAGGTGTTGTTTTTCTTACTATTAATGTAAATAGTATTGAATCTTCTTGTAGGAGACATATTACCTTTGCTAGTTTGCAGGAAAGTCACGGTAATGTTATTTTATTTCAAGATACCAGGATACATTCTTTGATGCAGTTGAAAGAAGCTGAAAGAGACTGGAGGTGGGGTGTCTCTTTATGGTCTTTGGGGAAGGATACTTGTGATGGAGTGGGTATTCTTTTTTCTGGAATCAATGTTAACATTTTGAAAGTTCTGGATATTATGCCAGGGAGAGCCATGATGGTGGATCTAGTTCTTTCTGATTGCACTTATTGCATACTAAATATATATGCACCTCAGCTTGAAGCGGATAGGTCAGCTTTATTTGAGAGGATTGCCCCATATTTACATACTTCCAAATTGGTGTTGTGGGGGGGAGATTTTAATAGTGAATTAGCCACCAGGGATTGGGGAAGGGCTACACAGAAGGTTTTCTGTGACACGAACATGCTTCGTGATGTACTACACAATAATGATTTGGCAGATGTGTATGATGTTTTGCAAACATCCCCTCAACATACTTCTTTTAAGGGGGTTTTGTCTTCCCGAATCGATTATTGGTTTGTGTCTAAGAGACTTGCTTGTTCTGAAGTGGTAATTATTTTATTTCAAGATACCAGGATACATTCTTTGATGCAGTTGAAAGAAGCTGAAAGAGACTGGAGGTAGGGTGTCTCTTTATGGTCTTTGGGGGAGGATACTTGTGATGGAGTGGGTATTCTTTTTTCTGGAATCAATGTTAAAATTTTGAAAGTTCTGGATATTATGCCAGGGAGAGCCATGATGGTGGATCTAGTTCTTTCTGATTGCACTTATCGCATACTAAATATATATGCACCTCAGCTTAAAGCGGATAGGTCAGCTTTATTTGAGAGGATTGCCCCATATTTACATACTTCTAAATTGGTGTTGTGGGGGGGAGATTTTAATTGTGAATTAAGCCGCCAGGGATTGGGAAAGGGCTACACAGAAGGTTTTCTGTGACACGAACATGCTTCGTGATGTACTACACAATAATGATTTGGCAGATGTGTATGATGTTTTGCAAACATCCCCTCAACATACTTTTTTTAAGGGGGTTTTGTCTTCCTGAATCGATTATTGGTTTGTGTCTAAGAGACTTGCTTGTTCTGAAGTGGTAATTTTACCTATGGAGACTTCTGACCATGTAATAGTAAAATTACGGATAAGTTCTTATCAGACACATGTGATAGGTCGTGCTTATTGGAAATTGAATGTTGCTCTATTGCACAAAGTTTTCATGGATGAACCGGTGAAAGCTTTTTTTGCTGCTCGAATCGATCTTTGTTTTCTATATGATAGCCCTATAGAATTATGGGAGGATACCAAAGTGGATTTGAAATTGTTGATTTTGCAAATTTCAAAATGTAAAGCCAGAAATCATTATGTACCATATTTGAGTTATAGAGCACAGTATCTGAAATTGCTGACTCAGGTACCTCACACGGATGGAACAATAGTGACTAAGCTTAAGGAAATCAAAAACAAAATGTATGATTTTCTAAAACTCAGAGAAGAAAAATGTTTTTATCAACAAAAATATTTGCTTAAGGGTACTAAACAACAAGTCAACCCATATGATCTCCAGTTACAGAGTTCCTAAAAATATGGTTTTACTGCTCTAAAAGACAGTGATGGTACTGTGGTGCAAGTTGTTAGAGGAATATGCTGAGTTGTGCAATCTTATGTACAGTCTACATTTCAAGATGTTGCCCCAGCCTTGCCTAGTACATTTTTTCACACTTTAGATATTCTTCATTTATCGGCTAAAGAGCTGACAGCTTTGGTGGCCCCTATTGATGATTCTGAAATTAAATTGTCTGTTAGTAAATTATCTGTTCATACCACCCCTGGCATTGATGGTATTCCTAATGCGTTTTGTAAAAAGTATTTGGAACTTTTACTTCCGTGGTTACATGTCCTTTTTGCCTCTATTTGGTCTGAAAATAGGCTTCCTCCTAGTATGTGTAAAGGAATAATGATATTTCATTTTAAAAAAGGTGACCCACAACTGTTAAAAACTGAAGACCTTTAAGTCTCTTGACTTCAGATTATAAGATTTTGGCAACAATCTTGACAAGTCGGCTTTCAAAGGTGGCACAGAGTCTGCTTTTTTCCACATGAACATGTGCAGTCCCGGGTAGGAATATTGTGCATAATTTGCATTATATTAGGGAGTTGGTAGAGCAGGGTTTATCCCATAACTTAACTGCTTATCTCATGTTGTTAGACCAAGCAACAGCATTTGATGCTATCCAGCAGGAACATATATGGGATGTTTTACACGATTATGGTATTCCAGATTTGTTTATAGGTTTATTGAAAACTTTGTATTCCACAGCATTAATTACTCCCTTAGTGAATGGTCATATGGGCATCCCTGTTCATCTTAATATTGGAGTTCGACAGGGGTGTCCTCTGAGTCCTCTGTTGTTTGTTTTTGGCCTTGATCCTGTTCTAAGATGGATTGATGTGGATCCTCAGGTACTACCCATTACTACGACAAGTGGCTGTACTTTTAAAAAGGTGCTTGCATATGCAGATTATTGTGTATTTACAGTGGCAAATTTAGATTCAGGAAAAAGGGTTCTTCAAGACCTTCAGGAGTTGCAACCATTTACAGGTATCAGAATTAATCCTGAGAAGAGTCAGATCTTGGTTTTGGGCAAGGCTTTGGTTCCGGAAGATTTGTTATACCTGTCATTACTACTAATATAAAACTGCTAGGTATATACTATGGAACTGCCACTGCTTTACAATGCAATTGGAATATGGTTTTTGACATAGCCAAGCAAAACGTTACTAGATGGCAGTCTTGGAAGATGTCACAGAAGAAAAGGGTGTTTCTTCTTCGAATATACATAACTCAAATTTTTTTATACGTTTCACATGTGTTTCCTCTCCCTTACAGTATGTATTCTAAAATAATGGGCCTTTTCTTTTCATTGTTATGGAGAAGCTGATTAAACCCAGTAAAATGGGTTCATACCTATAGAGCTTGGAAATCAGGAGGTCTAAATATGATTCAACCGCTAGTCTACTTGTTTGGTAATTTTTTTTATAGTACAGTTCAGCCTATGTTGTTAGCCAATGAAGATATGGGATGTTTGTGTATGAAGTTATGGGGAAGGAATTTTTTGACTGCTGGGGTAGGGGGAAATGGCATTCATGAGAAAAATTTCTACCTGAATATGTTAGAATTACACTTAAATATATAAGAATGTGGAAAATAGAGCTTTTATGGTTTATTTCACATGAGAAAAAAATAATTTTATAAGCATATAGTTGACTTGTGCAATTTAGAGGATCCTTTGTTTCAAGTTCCTGATATTGTGGATACTGCTCTATTGATTACCAGTATTACAGAGCCTAGAATTCTGAAAAAATGCAAGATATGATATGGCTCTGTGGGCATCAGAAGCTTAATGTAAAAAATAATCAAAAACACAAACAGTTGGGGGATAGGTATTGTTCTGAACTAGCTTGTCAAGGCAGTCGGGAAACTATACGACATCTGTACTTTGAATGTATTCATGTTCAAGGATTTTGGTCCACATTGGCCAATTGGTGGAATGAACCACTTCTTAGTTCTATGACTTATGATATTTTGATTTTGGGACAGATTCCGACAGACTGGAACAAATGGACTCAAAGTACAATTATTGTGGTTCTGGCCTGTATCAAATGATATATCTGGCAAGCAAGATGTTTAAGATGTCTTCAGAATAAGACTGTTCAATTAAAGGAAATTTTGTTTCAAATACAGAATGAATTGGATTCACTATATGAGTATGAATTTCGCACTTTGGGGTCTTGTTTATGAAATAATGTTAGTTGGGTGGGTTAGGGTTGGTCTTCTTTCCTCTCTTGCATTTATTTTTGGTGTTTCACTTACATATTTGACTATATGTGCTTTGTTCCTTGCCTGTTTTGTATTTATCATTGTTTTTTGCTTCTGACATTGTTTGATGATATTATTTTGTATTTGATTCTCTAATAAAAATTTCCCCTACTCTTTTCGAGAAGTGCCATGGGATCTTTAACATCCACCTGAACTACCACCAGAACAGGCAGATGGGACCTCGGTTTAACGTCTCATTTGAAAGACGGCACCTCAGGAGTGCAGCACCCCCCTCATGCTGCACTACAGTGTCAGTATTGGGATACTAGCCCAAGTGACTGGTGTGGGGATAGAACCCACAGCTTACTGATCTCTCAGCCTCAGAGGTGAGTGTGCTACCTGCTGAGCCACTGGCACTAGTCACAAATCAATCAGTACCTCACAGGACTACTGACAGGATTCGCGTGAAGTGTACAAATTTCACAAATCTAAGATAATCATTGGAATATGAGTGCAAGTGAAAAAAAAACACAAAACATTATTCTGAGAATTGAGCTGCCCCAGTCCAAACAGTGTAATGAACTAATCTGTGCTCAGCAGGCATACACTGGGTGTAGCACACATGTTGCAGGTATCAGATAATGGGGTCCAGGTAGTTCTCCTGCAGAGAGAAAAAAGAGAAAAAGGAGATACAAGAAGCTATTGTTCACAAGTAAGGAATAAGGTCCACTTCCTCATTAAGTCCTAATGGTACCAAAGTATCTAACATCAGAATCCATTTAGTCTCTTTTTGTGACAGTGTTTTAACGCTGTCACCCCCTCGTGGATGTCTGTCCACATATTCAAGTATATAGAAAATCTGAAGCAGTCTGGTTTACCATTGTGTGTCTGTGTAAAATGTGTCTCTGTTGCATTGTAAATATTTCCTTTTACAATTGCTCAGACATGCTCATGGATTCTTTGGTTTGCTGGTCTCGTCCTCCCCACATAGTAGCAAGGACAGGTACACCAGCACATATACACAACAAATGGTGTATTGCATGTAATAAATCTGTAATCTCAAATACTTTCCTATCTTTTGAGACTGAGGACAACCTTTTCACACCTGCACAGTAAAAGATTTGAAGTAGAAGCACTTTGATAATTTTATTTCAATAGTTAATTACTAAGGTCCCCATATAGACTGCAATAACACTCCTGAGTACTTTTGCTCCACTGACGTCATCCCGTAAGCATGTAGTGGCCATTTTAGGCAGCCACTGAAGCGGCAAGTTTGAATTGCGATTGGAGGGTTTGTTTTACATGTTTTGGAGATCTTTGAATTCTAGCGACCATGAATTAATAATATTTTGCGACAAAAGGAGCACAGCATTATGTAGGTAAGCAACTAAACTACAGTGCTGTGTTTTTGTTAGACAGATTTGAATATCCCTATTTATGAGTCAGCCAAATAGGTATCCCATGATATGGGTGACATGATAAAAGCAAGCCCAAAAACAGCAACAGCATTTCAGCAAGGATACAAATGACGATGTTACATATCAGTGATCTGCGAAAGTGACAAATGCTTTTCCCCCTCCCCAAGTTGCTACGACCTCAGAGTTGGTTGTTTAAGTAAGGGTTGCAGGGTGAGGGCAAAACCCCTGCAGAAAAGCATTCCTAACCATTTTGGCGATCACTGATATGTACTCTTACTGTTTATGTCCTCGATTAAATGTTGTGGCTGTTTTTCGGATTGCTTTCATTGAGTTGCCCATATCACATAGAACCTGTTAAATACCCTTAATATTTGCATGTTGCAGCTGATATCCAGTTACTTCTTTTAGTATCATACAGTTCATAGAATAGAGATGTTTGTTTGCTTGCTCACTGGTCATATCACACATCACAAGACACATTGTTTGCCTGTGAGTAGAAGGACAGTGTTTTGTCTAGTGTAATGGTATGGTGTGAAACAGTAGTTAGGCAATGCCATATAGCTATGACATGATATTAACAATTTCCTTTACAAATAAAATGGTTAGGTGCATAATCATCTTTTACATAGAAACATAGAAGTTGTCAGCAGAGAAGGACCTCTTTGCCCACCTAGTCTGCCCAGTTTTCCCTGCCTACTGTGCCACCACAGACCCTACTCTATCTTCGGTTGTCTACTCTCCTTGCCTTACTACCAAGGTCCCCTTGTATCTGTCCCATACATGGATCGTGTCACCATTTTGGCACCCACAACCTCTGCTGGAAGGCTGTTCCAGACATCCACCACTCTCACCCTAAAGAAGTATTTCCTCACATTTCCTTTGAGGCTTCCCCAATCCAAGTTCATAACATGACCCCTTGTCCTCAAGCTTCTTTTTCTATGGAAAATGCTACCTTCCTGCACCTTATTAATACCTCTTAGGTATCTGAATGTTTCTATCCTATCCCCCCTTTCATTCCTGTACTCCAGATAGCACATATTAATTTCCTAGAGTCTTTACTAACAGGACGTTTGACGCAGCTCTGCACCATTTTGGCAGACCTCTTTTGTACTGTTTCCACCTTATTAATGTCTTTCCAGATGTGGGGCCTCTAGAACTGGACACAGTACTCAAGGTGGGGCCTTACCAGTAATCTGTACAGGGGTAATATTACCTCCTTCCTTCCTACTGGTGATAGTCCTCCCTATGCATCCAAGCATCCTGCTAGCCTTCCCCACTGCCTTATCGCACTGCTTGGTCACCTTCAAGTTGACAGAAATGATTACCCCAGGTCATTTTCCTGTTTGGTAGTTGCCACTTCTTACCCTCCCAATTGGTACATAGCCCCTGGGTTTCTGTGTCCATAGTGCATGATTTTGTACTTTTTTGCATTGAAACCCAGCTGTCAAACCCTTGACCATTCTCCAACATTTTCAAATCATTCCTCATCCCCCCCCCCATATGTCTACTCTGCAGATTTTTGTGTCATCCGCGAACAGGCATACTTTCCCTTCTAGCCCTTCCACAATGTGACACTGAAGAGGACCAGGTCTAGTACTGAACCCTGAGGCACCCATCTGGTCACCTTGTCTTCTCCGGAGTGGACACCATTTTTATTTTAGTCTTTGCTAACTGGTTAAGGTCCACTAGGCACAAGGGCCTATTTTCAGGGGTGACCAAGGAGCTTTGGGCTGGTTAAGTGACTTACTGAGTCACACAATATGCAAGTGGAGGTTACGGGTATAGATGCAGTGAATATAAAATTCACCTGAAAAGTGAACGCAAAGTGGCCACTTCATGTTGGTGTTTTGCTATATGGAGTGCCCCATAGGAAAGGCTCACTTCACCTTGTTATTATTACTTTGCATTGTTATTCCGCTTTAATGCAAAGTAAGGTGGAGTGACAACAATATTGGCAGCACCCCACCTACACAATCACCAGAATTAATGTGCATCCCCAAAGTGCTACTGTCTTGTGTCCAGAAAACTCCCCAGTGTTGACAAAGTGAAATGAGAGCATAACAAGAAATGCAAAGTCTCCCAGAATTAATGGCACACTCAGTCATGTGCACAGTGGTCACATACAGAATCACCAGAATTAATGTGCATCCCCAAAATGCTACTGACTTGTGTCCAGAAAATTCCCCAGTGCTGATGAAATGCTACTGTCTTGTGTCCAGAAAATTCCCCAGTGCTGACGAAGTGAAATGAGAGCGTAACAAGAAATGCAGTCTTCCAGAATTAATGGTGCACTGCAAACGCACAGACAGATTAAGATTGCACTGCTCACTCAAGAGATGCATATGAAAAGGCACAACAACACCTAACTAGTGCACACAAGTCACAAATCTAAATCTGGAAAGGAATACATTTAGCCAATTGGGAGATTAATGCATGGCAGTAACAATCCACTACCAGTAAAGATACCACAAAGCAGTATAAAAACTTCATGCAGGTGTGGTGGATAGCAGGTTCACACTGCTGCAATTACTCTGTGGCACAATAAAAGATGTCTGATTTAATGTCATGCATCACACACACACTCACACACACACACACACACACTACAAGTAATGCATAGCAAATTGAAAACCTTTAATAATATAACTAAATGTTTTAAACAGACACATTATACACTGATGTACCACAAAAATCAGCAAAACAATTTCAAAAATTACTGAAAATAAACATTCAAAATCCACACACAACAATAAACACTCGAGGATATAAGTACAGAAGGATTTCCTACAATCGATGTACTAAATTTTGAGCAAACAAAAATGACTCAAAAAGGCATTTTAAACAGCTTTTAGAGGCTTTGAATCGCAGTGTCTCCAGCTACCACTACTCACATACTACCCAGGCCAGAACTGAGGTTGTGCAGAACAATCTAGAGCTCATGTAACCTGCAATCCCATGAATCACTGCAGAATTTCATTTGGAGCTAATTACAAGGTGAAGTGAGGCAAATTACATTGATTTCAATGTACATCACCTTAAAATTGGTGGAGAAGTGGTTTGGGGAAGGCAGAATAATGCAAAGTCATTGGTTTCAATGGACTTCACGTTACTCATTATGAAACAAAGTACTCCGCTTCACATTGTGGAGTACTCCACAGATTCCACATTACACTGTGAATCACTTCGCGGAGTGAATTGGGGCCACTTCACCCACCACTACGTACAGTACTGTAACTCACATGCTGTACAGGAAGGAACGTGAATGCCTATGGCTGTACTTCCCCGATGAGCTGTGGCACAAAACTCCCCAACTTAAAAACACTTATTAATGAGTACAATGGTGGGGTGGTGAAGCCTGGAGAGATACTACAAAACAGGCTTACAATACATCCAAGAAACTAGTAAAAAAATTAATGTTGTGATTCGTGACGTTTGTAAATCATGATTTGTGACCCTGATGATGAAGAACATGATTTGGTGTCTACGGTGTGAGATAACCAATGTGGAACTGTATTGGGAACACGAATGCCTATGGCTGTACTTCCCCGATGAGCTGTAGCACAAAACTCCCTGACTTAAAAACATGTATTAATGAGTACAATGGTGGGGTGGTGAAGCCTGGAGAGATACTATAAAACAGGCTTACATTACATCCAAGTAACTAGTAAAAAAATTAATGTTGTGATTCGTAATGAGATCGTGAATTGTGATTTGTGACTGAATTTGTGACTGTGATGATGAAGAATGTGATTTGTATCACAAGTGACTCATGATGATGGTCCTGACTTAAAAACGCATATTAATGAGTACAATGTTCATGCAGAATTATGCACCACACCTGTCCAGTACTCTGAAGGGAAGCCAAAGAAACAACTGGGACTTAAATTACAGATGGAGATTGGGCCCTAAAGAGATGCAAATGCACAGACAGATTAAGATTGTGCTGCACACTGAAGAGATGTAGATGCAAAGGCACAACACCTAACCACTACTCACCATCAGAAATTCAAATCTGGAAAATAATACCTTTGCCGGTTGGGGCGGGCCGCGGGGGGGGACGCAGTGTACTGCTCTGCTGCAGTAGCAGTCACTAGTACTAATACTAGCAAAGATACCACAAAGAAGAGCAAAAATCATGCAGTTGCAGTGGATAGCAGGTTCCACATTGCTGAAATTACTATGTGGCACAATAAAAGGTGTCGGATTTGATGACACGCATCACACACCTACTCACACACACACAAAGTAATGTGTAGCAAATTGAAAACCTTAGTAATATACTGTAACCACATACTTTAAACAAACTAAAATCATGCACTGCTGCACCACAAAAATCAGCAAAAAAATGGCAAGAATTATTGAAAATATTAGTGTGTACATTAACACAGCTATACAAGAAAAATATCACCAAAACAGAAAGAACTGTAATTTTCTCCAAGTTAATCTACCTACACCACAGACACACCCCTCCCCCAAAGCACACTTCCACTGTCTCTCAATACACAGACTGAATGTTGTACATTAACATTCAGAATCCACACACAAACAATAAACACTCGATGATATGAGCACAGGAGGGTTTCCTACAATCGATGAACTAAAGTTTTAGCAAAAAAAAATGACTCAAGAAGGCTTTTTTAACAGCTTTTAGAAGGTTTGAATCACAGAGAGCTCTCAGAACAGACTGTCTCCTACAGCTTCCTACACACACTACCCCAAACTGAGGCTGTGCAGCACAATCTAGAGCCCATGAGACCTGAAATCCCATGAATCACTGCAAAACTCGCCTTTGGAGCTTAAAAACAAGGCGAATGAGGCAAAGTACATTGTTTTCAATGTACTTTGCCTTAAGAATTGGTGGAGCAGTGGTTTGGGAAGGCAGAGTAACGCAAAGTCATTGTTTTCAATGGACTTTGCATTACCCATTATAACATGAAGTAGTCCGCTTTGCATTGTGGAGCACTCTGCGAATTCACCTTCACTCTGTGAATCATTTCACGGAGCGAATTGGGGCCACTTCGCCCATCTCTAGTTGTGGGAATCAAACCCAGGTCTGGAGGTACCAAGTTCATTCACAGCTCATTATTCTAACCTCTAGGCTATACTGCCAGCCCATTTACCACCACCCTCTCACTCCTATTGCTTAACCAACTTCTTATCCAGTTTATAACTTTTTGACCCACACCCTGACATGCCAACTTGTTCACCAGTCTTCTATGTTGAATGCAGTCGAAGGCCTTATTGAAATCCAAATAGGCCACATCTACTGCTCCTCCCTGATCCACTACCCTGGTCACCCAGTCAAAGAACTCGATCAGGTTTGTCTGGTAAGACCTCACCCCCCATGAAACCATGTTGCCTTCAACCCTGTAATCCACAGGTTACACGGAATTCCACTATCCTTTCCTTCCATAATATTTCCATTACTTTGCCCACTACTGAAGTCACGCTGACAGGTCTATTTACCGCCTCCTCCTTGTTCACACTTTTAACATAGAAACATAGAAGTTGTTGGCAGAAAAGGACCTCTTGGCCCACCTAGTCTGCCCTAAAGTCCCTACCTACTGTGCTACCATAGGCCCAAATTGATCTCTGGCCTTACTCCCTCATCCCCATTACCAGGGTCCGCCTGTGTCTATCCCATGCATGTTTGAAACCTGTTACCATCTTGGTACCCACCACCTCTTCTGGGAAGCTGTTCCAGACATCCACCACCCTTTCCCTTTTGTGAAGTGGGACCACATCCACCCTCCTCCAGTCCCTCGGAACCTCTTCTGTTTTTAATGACAAGTTGAACAGAGTTGTCAGACGTGCAGCTGACATCTCTTTGAGCTCCTTCAGTATCTTGGGATGCACCCCATCAGGTCCCATTGCCTTGTTTACTTTTAACTGTGCTAGTACCTTGAGGACTTTCTCCTTTGTAAAAGAACTGGTATACACCTCCCTACCATTTATGCCTTTGTCCCTTATCTTTTGCCCTTCACCTACCTCTTCTTCTGCAAACACTGAACAAAAGTACTATGCCACCCTTCTTTTGGTCCTCCTCCTTGCAAATCCCTTCTTCCCCTTTTATCTTTGCCATTCCTCCTTTGGTCTCAGTCTTCTTGCCTGTAGAGCTAAAGAAAGTTTTATCTGCTTCTTTTACTAACTGGGCTATGCCTTTACATGTCTAACTGCCTCCCTTTGTTTCTCCTGGTAGTTTTCCCTATCCTCCTCCTTCTGTGTCTTTTTGTACTTTCCAAATGCTAGTTTTTTTTTGCTCTTACTTTTTCTGCTATATCTTTAGAGAACGATAGTGATCTCTTTTTTCTCTTGTCCTTGTTAACCTGACAGGCATAGAGAGTTGTTGCTTTTTCAATGCCCCCCTTTATTCTTGCCTATAGTTCCTCAGTTCCCCCCAGATCCTCTATCCCTGCCAGGCACCCCGAGGCATTCTCCCATTTTCCTGCAATCGTCCCTCCTGAAATCCAGGACCCTCATCTTAGTGTTGCTTGGTTGTAGCCCAGTCCTTATAATAAATCACACTGTATGGTGATCGTTGGACCCCAGGTTGTCATCCACCATGTCTTCAGCAACACTGTCCCTGTTTGTCAGTACCAGGTCCAGTATCACCGCCCCCCACACGAGTGGGCTTCTTAACTGGTTGCTTAAGGAACACCCCTTGCAGGGAGTCCAGGATGTCCCATCTTCTGGCAGCTGCTTCAGGTGGTAGGCTCCAATCCATACCTGGTAGACTGAAGCCCCCCACCCACAACATCTCCCCCTTGCAGGCAATCCTTTTGATGGCTTCCATTGTGTCTTTATTCACCTCTTTCTCCTGTGCTGAAGGTCTGTAGAGCACTCCTGTGCAAATAGTGGCCCCCTCACGTGTTTCCAGAGTGATCCATAGTACCTCAGCTCCTCTCTGCTCTCCCTGTATTTCCGTGGCTTTTGTTTTGTTCCTAACATAAAGAGCCACTCCTCCTCCTTTTTTTACCTACCCTTTCTTTTCTGAACAGAATATACCCTTGTATGGCCACATCAAAATCCTGGTTTTCACTGCACCAGGACTTGGTAATTGCAACCATATCCAGGTCTGCTTCTGCCATGGTGGCCTCTAGGTCTGCAATCTTGTTGTCTAGATTTCGAGTGTTTGCAGACATGACTCTCCAAATTGTGCTGCCACATCCCCCTGTTTCCCATTTGCCCCTCTTTATTTTCTCCACTGTCTATCTCATTATTTCTCTTGCCTTCTGTTCCTTGGATTCCTTTGTTATATGGTTCTTTTTGGGGTTTTATTCCCTCAGGATTGCATTCCTGGACAGATTTACACTGCTGTCCCGGTACAGGCCCTTATACCACCAGGCTTTTATAATTTAATCCATTGACTGCTGACAGAATTAGAACAAATAGGAAATCTGGACAGATGTATTAATCCATAGTGCAGCTAGGGTTTATACAATGTTTCAACAGTAAGTTAATAGTTAAGCATAACTATGTTTAAGTTCAGATGTTATAAAAGGTAATGGTGTATTGCCTGTTATGCATGTTATGGAATACTTTTAAGTGTTGTAAATCCAAGGACTTTGCCCTGGCCTGGAATTGTTTTCTGAAATGTGTTTTCTTTCTTAAAAATGGAAACTCAATAAACTATTGAATACATAAAGAGATCTCCAACAACCCCCCCCTCCATGGTGGGGCCATTGGGGTGAGCCAGACCCCTCCAGAGCACAATCCAGAAACTATGGAGGAGGTACCTTGTCAGTGGTCAAGGCCAGCAATGGACTGGAATGCCATCCTGCATGATTGGGGGATTTCTACTGATTCTGCCATAGGCTGCTGTACATGCTATGATGGAATGCACATGCATGCAGGGGCAAGCACATGCATATCATCAACCTTAGGTATGCCCTTTCTCAAACTATCCACTTCCACTGTGCTGCTACCCAGCTTCTGCAGGATGCATGCAATAAGCGATGTGGTAGGCATATCTTTCCTCCCTGAGAGGGGAGAGAAGTCCATGGGACCTTCTATTTTCTCACCCTAGGCCATCTCCCATTTAGCCCAAGTCTGCTTTTGAACCTGTGCCACCAATATTACAGGCAGTACTGCAGCACTGCCACTGTACCTAGCAACATCTTAACAAACTTTTCATGTGGAATGGGTTCAAAGACGTCATTGAAGTGTAGACACAGTGGGCCAGATTTTCAAAGCATGGTACAGGGCTTGCCCCAAATCTGCACTGACACTTATGTTCTGATAGAGTGTCAACCCCGTCACCACAACTGCACCCAATTTTTACAATCTTGGGCATAGATAATCCACAGTTTTGCTTGATGTAAGTGTCAGCTTGCACCAAAATCTGGTGCAAGCTCTGTTAAAAAGACCCCCAGGATTGACGCAAGTTAAACCAGAAAGAATTGCTCTAACTTTTGTAAACTGCTGCATGGGATAGAAATTCCATTAGATTGCCACAAGACCCATGAGCCTTATCATCAGCACACCCGGGGCTTGTGGCAATCTAAGCCAGTTTAAAATCCTGCCATGTGTGTCCACCGCGCTTGTCACCTAATCAAATAAATCATTTAGGTTTGTCTGAAATATCCCTCCCCCATAAATCCATGTTGCTTTTTGCCATCCTGGCCATTTGCTTTCATGAAACTTACCATTCTTATGGTTTCTAACATCTTACCCCCAACAAACATTAGACAGGCAGGTCTGTAGTTTGCCATGTCATCCCTTTTCCCCTTTGTGTGCAAAGGAACTACATTTGTTCTCCTATAGTCCCTGGGTGCTATTCCTGTCTCCAGAAAGCAATTGAATAGTTTAGCTAGTGGTTCAAATAGGGCCTGTCCCACCTCCTTAATCACATGTGGATGTAGACTATTCAGACCATGGAAGTATCCACTTTCAATGTACTAAAGCCCCTCAGTACTATTTTCACTGGTATGGAATCCACATTGACCCCCATCATGATGATATAGTCAGGAATCAGCTCCTTGTCCTCCTCTGTGAACACTGAGCAGAAATATGTGCTCAGGATGTCTGCCTTACCTTTATCTTCCTCCCCCAACTCCTTTCCTTGCTTCAGCCTGACTATTCATCACCTCATCTTCCTTTTCCCCTTTATGTAATGAAAAAGTTATGTCCCATCTTTGTTTCCTCTGCAGTTCTGAATTCTGTGTTAGCCTTAGCTCCCTTCACTATCCTGTTGGCCTCTATCATCGTGTTGTGAAACTCTTCCCTATCCCTCTCTGCTTGATTGGATCTTTTATAAATGCCATTTCATTAATTATAAAAAGAAAATTTCTCAGCAGAAAAGGGCCTCTTAGCCAACCCAGTCTTCCTAGATGTGTTCTGACTAGTCTGTCTCTGCAGACCCTAACTGGCCACTGACAATACTCCATCCTCCTTTGTTATTTACTAATATTCCTCTATGTCTAGCCCATGAATACTTGAAGACTCCCACTGTGTGTTCCAGACATCTACCACTCTTTCAGTGAAGTAGTTCTTCCTCATATCCTTATAAAACATCACTCTTCCCCCACCAACACCATACCCTCTGTTCCTTATGCTTTTTTTTTTTGCATTGTTTCTGATTTTTTTTCTTTGTTTTTTTGGTATAAAGAAAGTTAATGAAATTTTCTAATTTCTGATGACAAACAACACAACTCTACATTCTGCATTATGCCACCTGACCAGGGAAAAACCCTTGGAAATATAACTCTGAAGTATTTTTGTTGACAGCAGAAGAGAAATAAACAAAACAATAACTTTCAACTATAACATACAGCTTCTTAGCAATTACTGCCTAATGTAATCTCAAACAATTTGTAACTAGGTTCAAAAGAGATAACACAACAATGGAAAAAGAGAACTCATAAAGATCTATATCAATCCATTTGGATCACTGACAGACAGTAGATTTTCATAAATATTCAAAACTATGTGCGATGATGTTCCTTCAGGTCTTCTGAATTCCTTCAGCCACTTCATTAGAAGGTGACAGAAAATAGTCCCATGTGTTCAGAAAGTTTTGGGGTCCCAAAACCATTACCATACAGCATTAAAATATTCCATGGCCCGGATAATCAAGCTGCGCCAGGCTGTGGCACAAGCCTGGGCGCAGATCAACTTTGTTGTGCAGGGGTGTGGCCTGGTCGATATTCAACGGAACTGCACTATGGCGCAGTAGCTTTGAATACCGCACCCTGGCCACCCCCACTGTGCATGGTGCAGTGGCACTGCGCCAGCACAAGTGGCCAGAGTGGAACATGGAGATGAGCTGGCGCAAGTGCCATTGTGCCATGCATAGCACCTGAGATATTCAAAAGGGGACATGCAAATGGGGCCATAATTTATGCAAGGCGCACAGGGGGCCATTTGCATCTCATTAAAGCCCCATTTGCATGCCATTAGCATGCAGGTGCACCGATCCCTAATGACTTGTGCCTGGCGCCCTGCCAGGCAGCAGCCTTCGGGGACTGACGCCCAATGCAGCCCGATCGCAGGCATTCCTGTAATATAAAAAAGCCCTGTCCAATATCCCTGGTGGTCCAGTGGACCAATCAGCCACCCTGATCAGCGGGCATCCGTAACACAACAGACCCCTACCACCTGGTGGTCTAGTGTACCCCCTTCCCACCGCTCATGGGCCACCGCCCGCTTCCCCCGTCAGCCAGCGGTGGCAGCACCCACCAGCCTGCCACCCGCCGCCCACCGACTGACAGCTCGGTAGGACTGCATGCCCATTGGTTCACAGCATGGCCAATGGAGTGCAGCCATGACCACTTTTCAGTCCAGATATGTGAATGAATTATTCACATATCTGGACTGAGTAGTACAGGGTTGCATGCCCATTGGCTCACGCCAGAACCAATGGGCATGCAGCCCACTGAACTGTCAGTCAGTGGGCGGGCGGGCTGCAGTGGGTGGGGTGCTGCCCTCCGCTGATGGGGGAGGAGCGGGCGGTGGGGCTCAGTGGGCGGGTGGGGAGGGTGTACACTAGACCACCAGAATGGTAGGGGTCTGTTATGTGTTACGGATGCCTGCGATCGGATCGACGATCAGTCCACTGGACCACCAGGGATATTGGACAGGGGGACTATACTGATGCCCGCGATTGGGCACATAGTGGTCCACTGGACCACCAGGGATATTGGACGTGGGGGGGACTACACTGTTGCCCGCGATAGGGCACATAGAGGTCCACTGGACCACTAGGGATATTGGATGGGGGGATTTCACTCAAGGGATGCCCATGCTGGGGCATGGGGGGGCGCCGCCAGGTACAGCAGGAACTCGGGTGTCTACCCACAGGTGGCAGCTGCTGTGTTGTGCCCTGCAATGCAGCAGCTCACTTGTGGGTGGCCATCACTTGTTACTTTTTTTTTTGGCTTAACTTTGTGCAAGTGCAGGTAGGAGTTGTGCATGCATGACTCTGCACATCCCGGGCTGAATATCGGGCTGTGCAGGTTGTGCATGAGCACGCCCACCTGTGCCTGCATACATTAATGATGTGCTCCGAGCGGGTTGTCATGACGCCTTTCCCTTTGAATATCGCGCTGGGGCCCGTATGCATGCTGCCGTTAAACAAGGCATGCTTTATTGTGTCTAAAGTTTCAAAGTGGCAGTACCATTCTATATGCTATGTGCCTCATGCTGCTGTAAATAACATAAGGGGTCCCTGCTATCTATCCCATAGAAGCTAGGTGGTTATCATGCATGGTTAGTAAATCAGGCACATCTCTTACACTGCATGCAAATCTCATGTCCCCTTTGAGTTTTAGGGCAATTAAGACTGGTGAATGTACTGCACAGCCTGTCCAGATGGGACTGCCTAGGGTGCATGCTATTCTAGCTGAGGTTCCATGTGGCAGAGCCACAGGGCCCAAGCTTTTGTGAACTTCCAAGGTGGACCTCTGTCATCAATGTAACACTTCCTAATGACCTTTCTCATTTGAGACTCCCTGCCCACACCCTGTTCACCACTGTGAGTTATATGTTGGTCTCTAATATGTCCTCCCTCTATCTCATCAGTTCCAGGGTGTACATGTTTACATTCTTTTAATGCAACCTCAGTTTAGTTGTCCTCTTTTGGACTGCCTACACTCTGTTTATGTCCTTTCTGAGGTTTGACCTCCAGAACTGGATGTAATACTCCACGTGGGGGTATTAACAGCAAGCAATACAGTGCTAACACCTACTACCTCCTCCCTCTTCCTGCTGGAGATACCTCTCCCTATGTATCCCATAATCCCACAAGCCCGACCCACAGATTTGTCACAAGGCCCTACCAGTTTTGATGTCATCAGTTATGATAACCCCAAGGTCCCTTTCCTGCTTAGTGAATGTCAGTACCTCCTCCCATCCTGTACTCAGCTCCTAGTTTTCTATGCCTTAGGTGCATGATTTTGCACTTTTGGCATTGAACCCCAACTGCCATGTTCTTTACCGCTCGTTGAGTTTCCCAAGATCCCTGCACATTCCCCCGAGTGTCAACCCTATTACAGATTTCAGTATCATCTGCAAAAAGGCACACCTTCCCTTCTAGTTCTAAAGGTCAGAGGCAGTGATCCCATGCAGCTGATGTGTATACCTCACACTGCTCTGGAAGAAGCGACTACACCATGGGAGACCAACATGTGTAGGGATGGTGTATGTAATGAAGGGTATGTCAGCTGTACAATGAGAGTAGAACAACTGCAGGCCAGAGACACATATAAGGTGCAGTACCTTCCACAGGACAGTAGGGTTGGGGGGCCTACAACACAGCAATGGACAGCAACTATGCCAACATGTACCCTGCACCATATGTCATCAGTCAGGGAACCCCAAGTGGAGAAGGAGATTGCACAGCAATGTGCAGCAGTGCAGGCAATAGAAAGTAACCTACTGCTATGGCTGTACAAAATAGCAACCAATACTCTATATGTGTGTGTGTGTCTCCACAGACACCACTGCAGAACAGTCGGGAACAGCAACGCCGGACACCTGTGGCACCACTGCACATGTACAAACTGGAATAGTGGGTACAGCTGACATGGACAATGGGTCAGCAGACAGCAGTGGAGGCACTGCAGCTTGAGGACAGCCAGGAGCTGAAGACGTTGGGCCAATGGGAACTGCCTGTGGTGACATACCAGACCACAGATACTGAAGAAGCCACCTAGAGTACAGTAAGGGGTTAAAGACAAACATTGGAGAACCAATCCATAAGAACATTACCCAAGAACTCAGTTCTACACAATGGGACCGTGAAGTGGAGATGGTGCAGACACCTGCACAGGACATCCACACTGCACCAACAGAGGAAATGATGACCTGGACCACTACTGCTAGGATATGCTAGACACTGAGGTGACACTGAGTTGAGAGATGACTGCAATCTGAGCTGCCATGGACATGCATCACAGTGCTTCCAGGGAACACTACAGCTGCATAGAAGAGGCCATGATCAGGTTACAGGATGCTATCCAGTCTGAGGTACAGCAGTTTACAGCCTGTCATGTTAAACACAAAGCAGTGCTTCTTGGGCTCCAGGCAACCAGACAGTGACACACAGAAGCCCTGGAGCACATGACATCAGTGCTGGAGAGGAGTATTGCTGTGCAATAGGAATAGACCACTGTCATCACTGCTGTACTACACAACATCGCTGAAACTATATGATACAAGCAGCACAGCAGTATTAGTGGACTACACTAGCACGTCTATAATATACACAGTAGCTGTCAGAGAAGTGAACTACCCTGCCAGTATAGAAACATAGAAACATAGAAACTGACGGCAGATAAGGGCCGCAAGTCCCATCCAGTCTGTCCATTTTTTCTACCTTATGAATGTGCCATCGGCCTTTGCTCTGTCAGTGGCCTATCTATTCATACTTATCTGTATTGCTCCCTTATGCCTATCCCATGCCTGTCTGAAGCACTGCACTGTATTCATATCCACCAGTTCCTGAGGTAGGCCATTCCATGCATCCACCACCCTTTATGTGAAAAAGAACTTCCTCACATTACCCCTTAATCAGCCTCCCTCTAATCTCATGCTGTATCCTCTTGTCCTGCTATTTTTCTTATAATGAAACATGTTCGACTCTTTCACCTTGTTAATGCTCTTAAGATGTTTGAATGTTTCAATCATAACATCTCTCTCCCTCCTTTGCTCTAGGGTATACATATTGATCTCCATTAATCTGTCCTCATATGTTTTCTAATGCAGGTTTTGCACCATTTTGGTTGCCCTTCTATGGAGTCCTCCATTTTGTTAATTTCCTTGTGCAGGTGTGGCCTCCAGTACTGCACGCAGTAATCCAGATGGAGCCTAACCAGTGTGTCTTGTAAAGAGGGATTATTGCCTCCCTCTTACAACTTGTGATATCAATACTAATACACCCCAACATCCCTCTAGCCTTACTTACTGCTTTAGTGGTCTGCTTGGATGATTTCAGGTTATCTGTGATGATAATGCCCATGTCTCTTTCTTCCCTTGTGATTGCCAGCTCCTCCCCTCCCAACTTATAGGTAGCTTCAAGGTTTCTCTTCCCTGTGTGCATGATCTTGTACTTCTTTGCATTAAACCCCAGTTGCCACTCTTCTGACCATTTTGCCAGTTTTCTCAGATCTCTTCTCATTCTGCCCACCCCATCTGAATCATCTTCTCTGTTGCAAATCTTGGTGTCATCTGCAAACAGACAAACCTTACCCTCCAGTCCATCTGCAATGTTACTGATGAAGATACTGAAGAGGACTGGCCCAAGGACTAATCCCTGAGGTACCCTACTTGTGACTTGCATCTTTTCTGAATGTCTACCGTTTACTACCCTTCTCTGTTTTCTGCCTGTCAACCAGTTTGCCACCCAGTTGACCATCCTCTGACCCACACCAAGCCTACCCAGCTTATTAATCAATCTTCTATGTGGAACAGTATCAAAAGCTTTGCTGAAGTCAAGGTAGGTGATATCAACTGCAGCCCCTTGGTCCACCACTCTGGTTACTCAGTCAAATAAATCTATGAAATTAGTTTGACAGGACCTTCCTTTTGTAAACCCATGCTGTCTTGGATCCTGTGCTCCTTTGGATTCCAGATGTTGCACTATCCTTTCCTTAAAGATCAAATGCCAGTGTTGTACAGATTTACAATGAACGCAGGAATTCAAGTCCCGGTGTCATGATTAATGCTTCCTGAAAATATCATGCTTTTTGGTTTTGTGGATTTCTTTAAATCAGTATCCGTTAATGTGCTCTGCAGTAACTAAAAACAGTGAAGAGACAGTGAAGATATTTCTGTCCTTATCAGTGAGTGATGACATAATTTCTATCCAGCCTGTTGCTGCAGCAATGAAGTCCTTAATTGCCTGTAGTAGCTGTTGCACTTCCCAGTCAGAGCAATCTGTAGGGCTAATTGTCTTTACTCCAAGTAAGCTACTAACCAATCTGGTTTGTGTTTAGATAGAGTAGGTTACAATCTATCATTCTGTTCTCATAAAGAGTTGGTCATGTGTGTTTCAGTGGGTAACTGAAGTGGTATAAATGAATGTTTGTGAGAAATCTCCTGTCTGTATCACAGCTGAGTTATGTCACATAAAAACTCTGCATTGATGTTTGCCTATATAAATCCAGGGTTGTTTAATGGATATAAAATCAATCTACAGTTTGTTAAGTCATAGAAGAAGTGTGTCCTTGATGTAGCCTTCATACATATGATCATGTGAGAACAATACTGTTGTTATGTCAGATTGACAACCAGGTATCTGCCACACTGCCATTTCAGGAACATGTACTTAGAGGTGGGAGAAGTGGCCAAAATTTGCTCCTCGAAGCAATTCACGGAGTAATGCGGAATTCACGATGTAATCCACAACGTGAAGCGGAGTACTTCATGTCATAATGAGGAACGCAAAGTCCATTGATAACAATGACTTCGCATTACTCTGCCTTCTATCAACCACTTCTGCACCAATTTTAATGCTAAGTACATAGAACTCAATGTGCTTGGCATCACTTCATTGTTATTGAGCTTCGAGCTCCAAGGCGAATGTTGCAGTGATTCATGGGATTGCAGGTCACATGGGCTCTAGATTGTTCTGCACAGCCTCAGTTCTGTATAGTGTGTGTGTGTGTGTGTGTGTGTGTGTGGGAAGATGGATACAGTTTCTTCTCAGAGCTCTGTGATTCAAATCCTCTAAAAGTTGCTAAAAAAAGCCTTTCTGGGCCATTTATTTTTTCAGAATTTAGTATATCGATTGTAGGAAACCCTCCTGTGCTCATATCATCGAGTGTTTATTGTTTGTGTGTGGATCTTGAATGTTAATTTAGAATATTCAAGGCCAGATATTCAAAACTTTGCCCCGGGGCTGAATTAGCACTGCCCGGCAGGCAAACTAAGCCTGGAGCACAAAGCAAGCCATATTCAAAAGGAATAGCCCAGGGCAAACCGCTTCTGAATATAGCATGGGAATGAGGCCAGGCAAACTGGGCTGGGAGTGCAGGACAAACTTAGCCCTGGAATAAGACAGCTCTAAGTATGGCAACCAGGAAGTGCAAACCACAACAGCAACACAGTGCACAGCGATGTGAAGGTAGGTAGAGGTAAACTTTGTGGCCAATGTGTGTGTCAGCAAATGCGTGGACCCAGTACAGCTGCAGGCAGCACTGTGTGTGGAGGTACAGTATGCAAAACTGTAAAATATTCCTTGAACTGTTTGCGCAGTGCTAACATGTTTGCTCGGGTTTAGCGCAGAGCTAAAGCATTAGCCCGGTGCAAACACATTTGCCCGGCGCTAAAATTTGCCATATTCAAAAGAGACATGCAAATGAGCCTACTTAGGTAGTCTCTGGGCAAACATCAAGATTAGCATCTCATTATGCCCTGATTTGCATGCAGTTTGCACTGGGCTAATGGTTTAGCCCTGCGCTAAACCTGTGCAAACATGTTAGCACTGCGCAAACAGTTTGGGGAATATTATACAGTTTTGAACACTGTACTATCACATGCGCTGCTGCCTGCAACTGTACTGGGACAACACAGCATAGGCACAGATGGTGGTGGTGCTGCATGCAACTGTCACACTGTAGGTCATGCTACAGTGCACAGCAGACACTACAGTAGCAAGGGGGCAGTAGTTTGTGGACATAGCAATGCCTATGCTGTGTAGGGCAGTGATGATGACTGCACTATACACAGTGAGAGGCTCAACCTGCAGGTGTTTACTGACAGTGGACATTACTGTTACGCTGTAGTGAGACCCACGGATGCAGCACTTCTGGCATGGGATGCTCACAGTGACATATACATGTCCAGCTTTGTGTGCTGTGGCAGTTATACAGCTGTGTGGTATGTGGCCAGGGCGGCATATATTATCAGAAAGGCACACTGGTGTTGGGGTATGCCCAATACTAGCCCATGTGCAATGCATGATGTGTCCCAGCTTTGTGGCCACCCCTGGTCTGTGGCACAGCCTGGCCACCCATATACTTTCCCCTCAACATCCTCCATGCCCACAGTGCTACATGTGTGTGCTGGCATCTGTTGGTGTCCACAGAAGAGTGGTCCGCAGGTGTGTGCTATATGGCCACAGTGCCATGCTGTCCACTAGCGGCAGGGTCAACACTTACTGCCCGGCATGGCTGGGACTGGTGGCAGATGATGGCATCATTGTGATGCCATCTGTTAGCAGCATGTGTATCTTCTATTTTTGGCTCTATGTGTCATATTTATTTGTTAGGGTCGCGCAGAGCCGAGCAAACACCATGCAAAGCTGATTGCCCAGGGTTTAGACTACCTTTTCCTGAGTGGTAATGTGCACTGCGCTAAGTGTCGCACTGAGTCACGCAAAACCACTTTGTGTGGCACTAGTCGCTGAATATAGCATTGCGCCTGTATTCATGACAGTTTGCCCCTTGCATACATTTTGATTTTGCCCGGCCCTAATGCAGTTTGCACATGCTATTTGGCCTTTTGAATGTAGCAGACCCACGCTAATCCTGTTCTAAACCTGTGCAAATGGTTTTTGCCAGGCTCAAAGTTTTGAATATCTGGCCCTCAATCTGTGTACTGACAGACACATGAAGTGTGCTTTGGGGGGGGCATATTTGTGGTGGAGGTAGGTTAAAACTGGGAGAAAAAGGCAGTTTTCTGTTTTGGTTATATTTTTCTTGTATAACTGTGTTAATGTACACACACTAATATTTTCATAATTCTTGACATTTTTTTGTTGATTGTTGTGGTGCAGCAGTGTGTAATTTTAGTTTGTTTAAAGGATTTTTTGTTATATTACTGAAGTTTTCAATTTGCTACACATTACTTGTAGTTTGTGTGTGTGTGTGTGTGTGTGTGCACAACACTGCCATCAAATCAGGCACATTTTATCGTGCCGTAGAGTAATTGCAGCAGTGTGAACCTGCTATCCACTGCACCTGCATGATTTTGCACTGCTTTGTGGTACAGGCCAACCCAGTTATATCAGTTTCTGATAAGCTGTTTTTTTTGATATATCAGCCATTTCTATGTATACCAAACCCTTGCCATTGAAATTAGTTCTAGTATATGTCATTAAAATGACTTATAGACACTGTGTAATTCGTCCATCTGAGGTGCACTCAAAGCGTTAATTGATGGTCTTGATTAAATTAGTAGAGTGCTCAAATGGTGATAATTGACAGTTAACAACATCATTACAGCTGCTATGCCTATTTAAGAGCTCACTGGTTGACTAGACACAGAATTTTACTTGCTGTTGTCTGGTGTTTCCAGAGCTGCTGTTGCTGAAATGTCTACATGGAATACCCTCACTCTGTCTCAAAAAATGGACATTTTTAAGCGAATCGATGGTATGCCAAAGACATCCGTGAGGGAACTGGCAACCTTCTTTGGTATTCCTTGATCAACAATGGCTGACCTGCTCTGTAATCGGGACAAGCTATGTGAGTGCTGGCATAAAAATGTGAACCCCGATAGAAAAAGAAAACGAACAGGTGAGGACGAAGAGGTCGAAGAAGCTCTTCTTCACTGGTTTGGAAATGCACGGGGGAGATAGGCTATGATAAGTGGTCTGATCCTTCTGCAGAAAGCTGCAAAGATTGCAGAAGCTATGGAGAAAGTGGATTTTATCCCATCGGAGGGCTGGCTGCACTGTTGGAAGGTGCGGCACAACATCTCCTACAAAAGGGCACACGGTGAAAAACAGAACTCTGATAGCAGCAGTGCAGAGTCCTGGGTTCTAAAAGTTTTGCCTGATTTACTTCAGCAGTTCTCTCCAGTTGATGTCTTTAACTGTGATGAGAAAGGATTCTTTTTCTGCTGTATTAACAGTGGTACATTGACCTTTAGATCAGACACATTACAGGATAAAAAAAAAGCCAAGGAACGGCTATCGATACTCTGCTGTTGCAGTATGTTGGGTACTGAGAAGCTTGACCTGCTTGTGATCAGGAAATCTGCTAACCCCCATTGTTTCCGCGGTATCCACCACCTACCTGTTCAGTACAGAGCTAATCATAGTGCATGGATAGCTGGAGAGATTTTTACTGACTGGCTGAGGTGTTGGGACAAAAAACTCAGGGGAAGGAAAATAGCACTGGTCCTCGATAACTTTACTGGGCACCCTCAGGTCCTTGGCTCAGGAACATCACTCTTTTCTTTCTCCCACCTAATATGACCTGCATAATACAGCCTCTCAACATGGGGATCATCAATGCCTTTAAGAGGCATTATGTTCAGCTGATGAGGCAGCGGGTAATCAATTCCATTGACAGCAATTAGGAAATTACAGCAAGCATCTGTGTTAAACAGACAAATGTCCTAGATGCTGTCAGACTGAAGAAAACTGCATGGGATGAAATCAACCAGCAAACCGCTGTGAGCTGCTTCTGAAAAGCTGGTTTCTACACAGGCGGAGAAGCACTTGGAGAGCTACATTAACCTAAATTCAAGACCCCATAGAGCCCCCTGAAGGTCTGTCAGAGGAAGAATTCAGCAACCTCAGCCATCTGAGTGATCACACAGAAATAGAGCTCCAAGAGGGAGAGGATGAGATTGCAAACGTGCTACCATCTGCAACCCAGGATGAATCAGATGAAGAAGATTCACAGCAAGATATAGCTGATTTACTGCCAACAGCTGATGTACGCACTGCTCTTCTTACACTCCGTAACCGTAAGGCAATAGAGCAACAAGAAGATATTGTCCCCAACTGGTCAGCACTAAGAGACACAGAAAAGCTCTGGGAGAAATATGCCAGAAAGAATGAACATCAAACAACAGTGCTGGACTATGTTAAGTCAAATGACAAATGAGGCATAAGAGCTGTTAATTGTTAAAAAAGAAAAGTTAAGTTTTAAAAATTGCATTAAGTTACACAAGCACAAGCACAAGTATGCCCTCAAAGTGCCTCACACCAATCACTACAACCACAAGTATGCCCTCATAGTGTTTACACACACCAGAGTAAAACAACCACCACCTACGAGCAGCAAACAGCTGAAAAGTGCACTTTGCGATTAAACGGGCATTCGGTGAAGGCGCCAGAAACCGCAATGCACTGAGTAGTCCAGTAAAAGCGGGTTGCACTGTATCTTGGTTTTGGACTGTTACTGCAGTACACTGCACCCCCCCACAACTGGCAAAAGTTATTCTTTTCCAGATTGGATTGTGATTTGTGAGCACTGTTTAAGGTGTTACGACTTTGCATCTGCATCTCTTCTTGATTGCACAGTGCAATCTTAATCTGTCTGTACTTTTGCATCTGTTTAGTGCCCAATCTCTATCTGCAAGCCACAGTTGTTGTTTTTTTTTTGGCTTCACATCCACTGGCCCAGACTGAAAGTTCAGAAATCTAAATTTGTTTAGAAGGTTCTTGGTGATCCCCCAAAATGCCTGCAAAGAGATATGCAAGCAAAGCTGTTTCTGGCCATGGCACTGCTGCCAGTGGCAAGATTGTCCATGGGTGTGGTAGTATGCAGAAGTGTATAGCTGATGTTAGTAAAGGGATTTCTCCATCAATGTTTTTTACAGCACAATCTGCAGCTTCCCTCACATGAACTTGCATGATTTATCTGTAAAGACAATTAAAAAAATGTATTTCTAAATGCATTAGTAACAGGAATACTTTCAAGGTTATCTGTAAAGACAATTAAAAAAAAAATGTATTTCTAAATGCATTATTAACACCAGTGCAAGATTTTGAAACTACTAGAAAGACAAACTACTGTATATGTATAGATAGATAGAATATGGTAAACAAATATTGTTAATCCCAAAAGCTGAACATTGTTTTTAGTATATAAATGTTTAAGAAATACCTGAAAGCTGTCTATTTTCCTTAGTTTTTAGACACTTCTTAGTCTTTCTTTTTGAGACACCAGGTGACTCTGATAATCATTTGTTCCAAGGGTTTTTAAGTCAGTTTGAAGGCATTTTAAGTATCTTCTGTTCTAGTCCTTAACAAAATGCAGGGAACGCCACAGAATTGTTCTGTTCCTTGGTCCACATCCCAAACATCTGAGTCTTCTTTCAGGATAATAGATCCACCTCATGCCCCTCCCACATGAATAAAAAAAAAGGTGGGATGGACCTTTTGGAGCTTCTTGGGTGGAGGTGGGGTGGACATTACTTCCCCCCAAAAAACAATGCTGCCTCCCACTACTCAGGTTCCAGTTCTTGTATCACCCATTTAAGAAAGAAAATAGTACCCTGCAACCATTGACTAACATGAAAGCATATTTATTTGAGGGCAGAAAACATTTCTTGGATGAGGGTAAAGCGGAGGAGACTATTTACATCTTCAGTCAGTTCCACGTACAGAAAACATGACATCACTCCTTTTGTACATGCAATACTCCTGTAGGCTCCACCCACAGTCGTAAAAACCACTACCATGAATACCCAGGCCTCTGGCATCTAACACAAGCCTCATCCATCGGCAACCAGCACCAAGGGTACCACCACACAATAGGTCCCTGAAGCCACCATCACCACAGGGCATTTACATAGTGCCCAGTACACAACAGAGGTCCAGTATCCAATATCCCAGGCCACCAGTGGGACACAGACCCACACCACCATCTATTGGAGCACCATGGCCACCAGGGGCACCCCCACACAGGACACCCCTGATATGGGAAGAGACAGTCTACAGGTGCACCCCCAAGGAAAAAGGGAGGACACTGAAGGATACTGTGATGCAGGAGATACCAAGTGGTAGTACAGCCCACAAAACAGCGCCAGCCACAAGGAGGTTGCTATGAACAACTGTACACCATCCAGGGGGACCAAATGGGGATACAAGCAAGAGCAGGGTAGCCATGGCTTCCCAGCACCCACCTGCCTCACAGATATAGGCTGGATAGATTCGGAGGCACAGTGGGAAGGAAAAGGGACTCCCATAAATGAAATAGACCACTGGGAGTGCTCATCATTGACCAATGGCCCATGCACACAATAGGGACAATGAAACCCGGGCCACAGTTGACACGTGACAGTGGGACACAGTGTAACCATATAATACACAACATAGACCACACAATGTGGTGATGTGGAATCAGTGCCTGCACACTGTCAGGGGAGAAGAAACATGGGAAACATGTGCAGGGCCCCTGTGGCCACCCTGAGTGGAAATATTAGGGACATGCTATGCACACAGGCTGGCATGACATAAGGGCAGGACCTCGTAAGGACCTTGGTCATTTGTTCCCCTGCTCCATACAGTATATGCCCTTGGCATACCCCAACGACATGCACTGTGCACCTGTGAACATGCCAACACTTCTGTGCTAGATGAGCAAGGCTGTGTTGCTCTCATGTACCATGGACAGCTCCAGTGCTGCATGTCTGGCTGGATTCCACAGCAACATGTGTTGAGACTACCCAACCCTCACCACATTGTGCACCCCCCTCTGAGGAGGACAGCACACAGGGACTGTACCATGATGTGCTACATAACATCCATGGTAGGCCCCTCTGGCCATAGACCACATCAGGGGCCATTGGCCTGTAGGATGCATGACTAGCCCCCCCCAACAGATGTCTACTACCCACACAACAGATGGCATGTCATTATCATGCAAGTGACTCTAAGGGTCTGGAGCAATATGGTGGCCACATGCAGGTAGTCCCACTCATAACCAGCCCCATACTAGGATATCCAAAGTAGCATAGTGATGTAGGTGTGTGGCCCATGACACTGCACACATGTGGACCCCCATGGGTGGTGTATGGATGGAGGGAGGTGTTCTGGTCATGGAAGACAGTCAGACACTCACCCCCATGTGTCAACAGAGCCAGTAAACTGGCACTTTGGCAGCATATAACATGGTCCCACACCTGTGTTGCTGTGGATCTCTAGAATTCTGCTCTTGAGATGGGCCACCAGTGCCACCAGACCCTGTGGGTATCACATCTCCCATGCAAGGTTACAGTCTAATGGTGCAGTGATGTGGCATCCACTGTATGATCACCCTTTTGTATGACCCCAGACACCCAGACCCTATACCACCACCCGACCACCACCACAGATACCTACAGCAGGTGTGCAATGGAACTGTGGGTAGCAAGCAATGTAATTGGTGATCTAGTGACATAGACAAACACAAGGAACACAGTCTGGCAAGCACTCAGCAGCTGCCAAGGGGCACATAAAAAGCTTAAAGACAGCAACATGTTATGTGTGTCAGAATCCAACTGCATGGATATTTTTTCTTTGTACCATTCCCAATCAGTAGTGTGTACATGAATAAAGTTAATAATGATAAACACTTTCTATGAGTGTCCTGTGTCCCACACGTGTGAAACATAGAAACATAGACTTTGATGGCAGACAAGGACCACTTGGCCCACCAAGTCTGCCCATTTCCCTACCTTTCGGATAAGTTGCAGATCTTAGTTAACCAACAGCCTACTTCCTCCTACTCCTCATTAGATTTGCTTATTGGCTGTCCCATGCATTCTTGAATTCCTCCACTGTTTTTGACCCCACTACCTCCTCAGGAAGGCTGTTCTATATGTCTACCAACCCCTCTGTAAAAAATACTTCCTCACATTGCCCCTGAGCCGTCCCCCTTCTATCTTCAGATTGTGCCCCCTTGTTCTTGCATATCTTTTTTCTGAAAGGTGCCACACTCTTGGACTTTGTTGAGTCCCTTGAGGTACTTGAATGTTTCTATCATGTTCCCCCTCTCCATCTTTTCCTCAAGGGTATACATATTATGCTCCTTTAGTCTCTCTTCATATGGCTTCTGGTGCAGACCATGCACCATTTTAGTTGCCTTCCTTTGGACTGTCTCCATCCTGTCTATGTCCTTGCAGAGATGGTGTCTCCAGAACTGCATGCAGTATTCCAGATGAGGTCTCACCAACTGTCTGTACTGAGGGATAACAACTTTCTGTTTTCTACTGGTGATGCCTCTCCCTGTGCATCCCAGTATCCCCCCAGTCCTCCTTACTGTCTTTTCACATTGCTTGCCTACCTTTAGGTTATCTGACATTACTACTCCCAGGTCCCATTCCATTTTTGTTGTTGTTAGTACCCCCCTTCCCCCATTATATACTCTCCCCTGGGTTTTTGTTTCCCAGGTGCATTACTTTGCACTTCTTTGCAATGAATCTAAGCTGCCATACTTTTGACCATTCCTCCAACCTTGCCAAGTCCCTTCTCATCCTTTCTGCCCCCCCTTGTGTATTAACCCTGTTTCAGATCATTGTGTCATATGCAAAGAGGCATACTTTTCCTTCCAGCCCCTGTGCAACGACACCTATAAAGACATTGAAGAGGACTGGTCTCAGTACTGAACCCTGTTGTACCCCACTAGTAACCCTCCTTTGTCAGAGTGGACTCTGTTTTACATTACCTCTGCATCCTGCTGTCCAGCCAATTTTTACCAAGGCAACCACTCTGGAACCCACCCCAGGCTGGCTAACTTGTTTATTAATCTTTGTGTGGACTGTGTCAAATGCCTTGCTAAAGACTAGGTAGGACACATCCAGAGTGCCTCCCTGGTCTATTACTTTGGTCACCCAGTCAAAGAAATCAATTAGATTCATCTGACATGACCTTCCCGCTGTTAATCCATGCTGCCTTTGGTCCTGTGCCCCGCAGACCTCTAGGTACTCAACAATTCTTTGTTTCAGAAGTGATACCAGAATTGTCCCTATCACTGAGGTCAAACAAACAGGTCTGTAGTTTCCTGCCTCTGCCTTGCTCCCACTTTTCTGGAGGGAAATAACATCCACCTTCCTCCAGTCCTCAGGTACCACACCATACTCCCATGATTTGTTAAAAAGGGTAGTCAGTGGTGTGTCTCTAGCTCTCTCCTTAGTTCTTTTAGAATTCTGGGGTGAATCCCATCAGGCCCCTTTGCTTTGCCCACCTTGAGTTTTAGGAGTTTTTTCAGGACCCTTTCTTCTGTGAATGGACTGGTATTGACACCACCCCCCATCTAGAGTGCCTATTGTTTGGTTTAGGTACCTCTCTCCCTCCTCTTCTTTTTCGAATACTGAGCAAAAGTATTAATTCAGGATCTCTGCCTTTTAACTATCACCCTCTGCCCACCTCCCTTTTCCTGTATTAAGCCTCACTATCCTTCCATTGGTCTTTTTTGATCCCTAATGTTCCTATAAAATGTTTTATCCCCCTTCTTAACTGAGTTGGCCATCTTTTCGTCTGTTTGAGCCTTTGCTATTCTTACTGCTTTCCCTGCTTTCTTCTGCTTTAACCTATACAGTTCCCTGTCCTGCTCCTTCTATGATTCCTTATACTTCCTGAACGCTGTCCTTTTCTCCCTAATCTTCCTCGCCACCTCTTTTGAGAACCATAGTGGTTTTTTCCTTCATTTTGTTTTGTTTACTTGTTTCACACAAAGGCTTTTTACTTCTGTGGTGGCAGTTTTGATCTTTCAACATTGTTCCTCCACCCCTCCTTCTGGCCCATTTGCTAGCGCATTCCGTATGCACTCTCCCATTTTGCCAAAGTCAGCCCTCCTAAAGTCCAGTACCCTCATTTTTGAATGGCTTAACTCTACAGCTTTGTTTATCATGAACCACACTATTTGGTGGTCGCTTGTTCACAGATTGCTACCCACTTCTAAATCTGAGATCCTCTCTTCATCCTCATTTGAGAGTACCACCCACACACAGCAAAGGAGACTCACACATGAGGCATTTGCACCACATTGAGTGGCTGTGGCCTAGGGGCATGTGGCATGACCAATACACATGACAGGCAGGTGCCCTGTGGAAAGCTATCGGGTAGCGTACACCTGTGGACATGCCCCCTACCCCTGCCAGCATTGCAAAATATATGAGCCTCCCATTCCAGGGGAAGCACACTGCTACACACAATGGCATACAACACAGCATACGCATACCCATGACCCTGACAGGGACATGTAAATGAGAGGGTCATGTCAAGGACCAGGCAAATGTGCCACAGCTGTGATGGGTCTATCCTGCACTATGGCAGGAGTATCTGTGATGCCCATGTGTGAAGGAATGCAGTGGGACAGAGGCCACCCATGCTGTCCAGTGTGCACAGGTACCAGTGCAGGGATGAATGGATATCTCTGGAGTTTACTTGGTTTACTTGGTTTATAGGACCAAAGAAGGCAGTTTGGGCATTGAGATTGTCCTCCATATTGATGGATCATTTACCCATATCCCATTCATTCATCCATTTATCTAATTTATTCTTAAAAGTTGTAATGTTTATTGAGTCAACAATATCCTGGGGTAATTTATTCCATAACCTGGGTGATCTAATGGAAAAGAAATTTAATCTTTTGCTATTATTTACTTTTTTAACTTCCAATTGTCTATTATGGAGTCTTGGCACAATTTTTCTTAATGAATAAACAATACCACATTGTTCCATTTGAACTGGTGATTTAAGTATTTTAAACAGTTGCAGAAGATTACATCTAGTTCGCCTATGCTCAAGAGAATGTAATCCTGTTTTTTTCAATCTAGTGTCATATTCTACTAGCTTAGTAACTCTGTGTTGAACTTGTTCAATTTTATTAATCTCTAACTTCAAGTAAGGGCTCCAAAATGGAGATCCATAATCCAGATAGGGCCTTATATGTGATCTGTACAAAGTTAAAAGGCATTCTTCCAATTTAGAAGTGAATGTTTTATTTATTCTAAGTATCAATGCATTAGTTTGATTTGCAATTCTAGAACAATGTGAGGAAGATGATAATTTGTCATTAACCAAGATACCCAGATCTTTTTCTATACAAGATGTCCTAATAATGCTGTTATTTAGATAATATTTTTGTTTGGGATTATCTTTTCCAAAATGAAGTACTGCATATTTAGATATATTAAAGTGCATTTTATTAATAAATGCCCATTGTTCAATTAAAGCAAGATCCAATGTTAAGTTATGGCAATTTACAAGGGTATTGACCTTTCCTCCAAGTTTGGTGTCATCTGCAAATTTAACCATTATGTTATTTGATGAGATATGCATATCGCTAATAAACAAATTAAACAGCACTGGGCCCAGAACGGTTCCTTGGGGTATGCCACTAGCCACCACACCTACTTCTAATTCACCATTCACCCTAACTCTCTGTGTTCTGCCACTCAGCCAGTTATTTATCCAGGATATAATAGGTGCTGAAAAACCTAAACGGTTAAGTTTATTAACCAAAATACTTTGTGATACTTTGTCAAAAGCCTTGCTATAATCTAAAAGAATGACGTCCATTGGTATTTTGCAGTCAAGGCTTGAACTAATATAGTCGTAAAAAGAGATCAAATTTGTAGTACATGAAAATCCTGTTCTGAAACCATGTTGATAGTCGTCATTAATATTTAATGTAGACATTTCATTTTCAAGTTGATGTTTAATTATTTTCTCCATAAGTTTACATGGTATCGACGTAAGGCTAATAGGCCGGTAGTTTCAATTTTGGAATGGGAGCCCTGTTTAAAAATGGGTGTAACAATGGCTGTATGTCAATCAGCTGGAACTGAGGATTCATAGAGTTATTTTTTAAAAATAATAATCAAAGGCAGAATTATCGTATGCTTTGTCTCTATAAGGAATCTAGAGCTAATGTTATCCGGGCCAGAACCAGTATGTTGTTTTAGAGTATCAAAAACCCACTGAATGTCCTGGAGAAGAGTTTCATATGGTTCAAAATTAGACCCTGCTGGGATAGGTGAGATATTAGTTAATTCTGGAGTAAAAACAGATGAAAAATATTTATTTAGTTCTGAAGCTGTTTCTGTATCAGATGTTATAGTGATGTTATTACAGACTAAAGGGCCTATCATATTATTATTACTTTTCTTACCATTTAGATAAGTATACAATGCCTAATGACAGTCCTTAGTAGTGTCACAGGTGAAACTCACAAGTAGCGGACTTTGCCAGAGTTGCATAACTGGAATATGCTGGGACACCCAGGGGGTGTGGGCTACACATGTGAAGTAACAAGGTGGTGTATGTGCATTACTGTCAGAACAAGCAGGAGCATGGTGGCTTTGGCTGCCACATGGCAGAATGACACCACATGGCCACACCTGGCTTCTGCAGATGTGTATCAGCCACCAATGTACTGTGTAGCATACATGCAACCTGGCAATGTAGACCCACATCTGGTCAGGTATACCAAGTAACTCCAAACATTTATTCACATAACAAAAACAACAATAACAGGGTAACAACAGTATGAACAGTATTTAGCAGGAAATATTAGCACTGAACAGTGATGCAAAAAAAAAAAACTATATATAAGCCACATAACAGATGTAGGCAAGTGCCGATTGCACATGTCATCCTCCACTGCAGCAGCTGTGACCACCCTTTCTGGACATGGTTAGTGTTTGTCAAACTTGGACATGGTTCATACAAGGCCTGAAGGGATCCCAACAGTCATGCCAAATCAGCCATGATGGCTCACGAGCTGTCCCCGATGGTATGCATGAATGCATGCAACCTGGGGCACTGGTGCATGTGTCTGATTTCCTCAATGTTCTCCTGTGCTGTGGTCACATCCTGTACTGCACCCTCTGGGCTACTCATGAGCAGCTGGAGGTTGTGTGGCATATCATGTTGGTGGGGCTGGGTCAGCATATGCATCTTTGGTGGGGGTCATGTCTTCTGCCACAACAGCCCTGGCATCCTCCACTGCAGCAGCTGCAGGCACCATCTCTGCATGGACCCCCACCACTGGCTCTGTGATTGGTGGCACAGGTCTCTCTCTGTCATGGGTAAGCTGCTCCTCCTGGCTTATGGTTTCTTCAGCAGTGTTCCTTGCTTCCTGCTCTTGATGTCTGGTTCTGTCCACATAATGCCCTGACCTCATGGCATTTTAGCTTCTGCATTGCCCTCTCAAGGGCAGGTATCCTTAGAGACATCTTCTGCCACCCTCATGTAGCAGACTGACTGGTACCTGTAAAGACGGGGGGGGACAGCGACCTTATTGGTTGGTAGGACGTCTCGAGTTGGTGACGCTGCTACGTGGAGATGGCACAAGGGGAGGATCTGGGCTTTGGGCCATGCTATGCTATACATGCCATAGGAACACACAATGACCCAGTGGATGTACCAGGCTCATAGAGGCATGCAGCAGTGCTCCAGAGTTGTCAGATGTGACCCACACAGGTGTCCAAGGCCACAGACATGGGGCACCCATGGACCCAGAGGCAGGGGAGTGGATGTTAGGGGAGGATGGATGGTTGTGTTGGCTGTGGGCAATGTGGTCATCCAGCAACACATAGCCAGTGACACAACTGGGCTGGTCATGCACCATGTGTGCGATGCAGTTGCAACTGTGATGGTCCCAAGGGGGCACACAGCAGGCGGCACTTGCACCCAGGGCAGAGATGGCCTATGTGGATCGCCAGATGGGTGATGTAGTGGGGGTGGCTGCTGGTTGCCTAATGGCATGCCAGTGGTGTAGCATGGTGACAGCTGGGGGTACAGTGTGCCTGGCAGCATGTTGCACATGGGTGGCTGTAGGGGGTCTGGGTCTGGGTATGTGTCACTGTGGCAACAGTGCTGGGAAATTGTAGACCACCTTTGGAGGTGGCAGCACTGCTGTGGCTCCTTATGATCGAGCCCATGTCACATGAACATGTCACGGTGTCTGTGTGGGCTGCTGGTTCCCTATAGGTCAGTGTATATCTCACAGGCATGTATGCTGCCAACCCAAGCAGGATGGTGTCTGGTCTGTGTGATGTGCCTGGGGTGCTGACCATTGTGTCCAGTATGGAGTAGTGGTGGTGGTGGCATCACTGCACCCATCTGCAGGGCCCCATGGCAATCTGGGAAGTGGAGGATGAGCATCACCCCTGTGCTGCATGTGCTGGGCTGCATGCACACAGCCTGGGCATGCATCTTGGGATGGCTGCACAGTGCTCCTGGTTCTACACACATACCAGGACTGGGGGCTTGGAGAGGGGCAGTGGTATCCCACATGGTGGGATATGACATGACTGTGGTTATATATGCATGGATCACTCATTCCTGGATGCCAGCAAGGTGGCCATGTGGTGGCACCAGCCAGACAGCAGTGGTTAGAATAGGGGGGCATCACATGTGAGGTGGACCTGCAAAGGGCAGATGCACCACACGGGTATGGCACAGGCCATGGCTGCCTGTGATCTTAGGAGAGGAGGCAGACCGTGATGCCTGCAGACACCTTGGGTGGCACTGGGTCTTCTTGAATATATGTTTAGCCACAACGTGGACCATGAGTTTTGTAGGTAAGTGCCACAGCAGTGGTGGTGAAATAGATATCTACTTACCAAGCCTATGGCTGTCTTGGTAACCCCAAACCTCGCCTGACCGGGATCCAGAACCTTGCCTTGCATCCTCAGTCACCCTGTGCCATGTGGAGTTCCACCAGGCACCCCCACCACCCAACTGTCAGTACTGTAGTCTGCGATTCCCTGTGCTACCCACCAGGCAGCCCTCTCCATCCATTTCATTGTGACATGCTTTCTCCCATGCCTTACCTTGACATGCCATGCCCATCCTAGCTGCTGTGGATGTACACGGACCATACCATGGCACCAACCCAAGGACACACTGACCCACAAACTGGGAGTAGGTAGACAGACCCCTAGCCTGTGGCATAGGATGCCTGTTCACAGACCAGAATTCCTACAAAACACCAGTACAGGTGTGTCCAGGCGATGAAGGCCATGCACCATGTCACATAGGGGATTGATCAGAGCTATGATAGCTCTCCATCCCCTCTGGCTGCACACCTGTGACAAAGAGAGGTACGTACCTCAGTGGTGTACATCATGCAGTGGGTAGTGTGCTAGTGGGTAGTAGTATGCCCTGGGTGGTGCCAGGGGCCACAAATGGTCAAGTTTGTGGCTATGCTGTACAGACTTGGACCTCATACAGGCACTCAAGTAATGGCCCATTATTCGGAATATCATTCAGCAATCTCTCGTAAGAAGGCAGAGTTCCTGTCCAGGGAGATTGCTGCAGCAGAAAATCGACTGGCTCAGCTCTTCTGAGCTGTCGACAGGTAGTGCAATCCAACGAGCCTTCAGAATTGAAGAACATTTTCCCAATCTAAGTGTGATGAGTTCGCTCAAGTTCTTTGCTGTTAAGATATGCCACGATTAGGTTGGAGATCTGTCTTACACATTCCAGGGAGTGCTGTGAAGGTTGTGGGAAATCACAGGCACCCAGTCTGTCTGGGTGAGCTTTGACCAGCTGGTGATCATGGATATCATGATGATTATCCAGGGCATGCGACCGACTTGTTGTGGTTTGCACCCTGGTCCAACCTGCCTCCTTATGGAGTGCATGGAGGTCATCCTGCCAGTCCTTGCGGACATAGTCTGGTGCTTGCTGGAAAAGGGTGTGTTTCCTGGCCCCTTGAAATAGGCAATAGTGTCACTCCTCTTGAAGAAATCTTCCCTCGACCCAGACTGCGTCACAAACTACAGATCAGTCTCTAACCTACCTTTTGTGGGTAAGGTTATTGAGAAGGTGGTCACGTTGCAGCTCGAAGAGTATCTTACCACCCACGAGGTCTATGATCCTCTCCAGTCTGGTTTTTGGAGAAGGCATAGCACTGAAATGGCCCTTGTTTGGGTACTTAATGATCTGATAACGAGAGTTCAGAAGAGCCATTCGATCTTGGTTCTTCTCGATCTCTTTGCAGCATTTGACACTGTGGACCATGCGTTACTACTTGAATGCCTGCCGCTGTTCTGTGGACTGTCTGGGACAGTCCTCAGATGGTTTCATTCTTTCTTCACAGGCAGCACTCAGGGGGTCCGATTCCAAGAGAGCAAGTAGAGCTGAGTGCAAGCTGTGCCACTGAGTAAAGTTATGACCAAACACCTGCGACATGCAAGCTGCACCCTATTCCAAGACAAATGGCAGCTACAACGTAGAACAGCTGAATTATGCATGCCACAAGTTATGCCCCACAACACAAGATGGAACCTGAAATAGCGGGCATAGCGGTTACATAACTCACAACCCAACGACCATGTAATAATGCACAAGTCACAGACATGGGGTAGGGGGCTACGCATTTGATTATGGCAGGTAGTAATGCAGAGGCGGCAAGTGCGGCAAAACGGCACAAAAGAAACTTCACTAATGAGGAGACAGATGTCCTCCTCATGGAACTGGAGGCACAGGCAGCCCTACTAATGGACAAGAGTGGGGACTGTGACTTGCGCAGGAAGCACAAGAAGGCATGGCAGAATGTGGCCACAAAGGTCAATGTGGTGGCCAACGCAAGGTGCACCCTGCAGGACTTGCAGAAGCAGGTGAATGACTTCAAGGGCCATGCTAAGGCAAAGGAGGCCCTCAACAGGTGGCAGGCAGCCACCACAGGTGGTGGGCCACAGGAGGAGAGACCCTTCGGTGCCCATGAGAAGAGGATCCTGATGTTCCTGAACCAGTACAGCATCCATGGTGACATGGACCTGGACATAATGCGGATGGCCACAGGGACAAGTAAATGGATGACCAGCTGTGTCCCTGGTGCATGTGACAGCAATTTAGGGGTGGGAATGGAGGCATGTACAGAGGGCATGACATGGCGGGATAGCACTGATGCACTGTTGTCCCCCACAGGCACAGCAGCAGTGGACACAGGGGCAGAGGACAGTGGTGGCACAGGCACTGAGCTGGAACAGGATAGCATGCAGTCAGCCACCCAACAGGCCACTGTGATAGACAACCCTGGTGGTGCGGATGCTGGACCCAGTCCTGACACCAGTGGTGGGGGAGTGGCAGGCAGTGGAGGGACAACAGCAGGAGGATGAGGGACTGGACCTGGGTGATCTGTTTAGTGTCGGCAGCATAGAGGACAATATAGCGCAGGACCTCAGCCTTGCATCATATGACAGGCTGCAGGCGACACTGGATGGGGCATCCCCATCCCCATCCCCACAGAATGACCACACAGCAACACCCACAGACTATGCCAGGTTCTGCAGGACCATTGTGACCACCCACGAGGAGCAGTCTGAGATGCTCAGCTGTATCTGGCTCAGTATGGAAACCCACCACTCAGTAATGGAGGAGAACATGGGCACCCTCATAGGTGTGCTGGAGACAGGGACACACACCACAGAGTCAGCCATAGGGCAGCTGGTGGATGCCATGGTAGCTTCCCTGGCCTGTAACAGGTGCAGATATGGGTACTCACCCAACTGGCCATGGCCGTGGAGGGATCGGTGGCCCAGCAGACCAGGCAGTCAGACATACTGTCTGCAGCACTACAAGGTGCACTTACAGACCAGCCTCTGAGGAGGGATGCCACCACACAGGTGACACAGATGGTGCAACAGCACCAGCAGGGATCAGGGACACACACCACCATGATGGCAGGGGGCACGCTGCCACCTACAGAACAGTAACCCATGCCGCTGACAGCCACAGGTGCCAGACGTGTGGGAGCGCCACCAGCACCGCCACAACATCCCCCAACAGCTGCGGCAACACCACCACCACCGTCAGGGGCAGCAGGTCCAACAGCACCACCTGCTTCACCACCCCTTCACACCACCAACACCACCAGCAGCAACACCAGTGCCACCACCCCCCCCCCCACCACCGCCAATACCACCACCAGCAGAACCAGCACAACAGCACCTACCACTGCCACCATCAACACCACCAGCAGCACCAGCACAACAGCCCCCACCATCACCACCACCAACACCACCAGCAGCACCAGCGCAACAGCCCCCACCACTGCCACCACCAACACCACCAGCCGCACCAGCACAACAGCCCCCACCACCGCCATCACCAACACCACCAGCAGCAAAAGCACAACAGCCCCCACCACTGCCAGCAGCAAAACTGGCTGCCAACCTACCACCACAAACAGCCTCAATGCCACCTGCCGCCATGGCCATGGGGCGTGCAGCAGTGGGTACCAGGTGCAGAACAAGTGCTAGATAGGTGGGGTAGCACCTGATGACACACCAGGACAAGGCACATCCCAGGTGGCAACGCAACCGCGTGTTGTAGATGATGGTGGGCCAAAAACCACTGGGAGGCGTGAAAGGCATCGGAGGATAGCAGTTCCTCCTGGACTGATGGGCAGTGGGGGATCTGTGGGCATGCAACTGGGGCAGAGTGGGCTCAGTGGTGCTGCAGGGGCAGCTGAGCCCACAAAACAGGGTGCTGGACAGGGTGTTTGCACCTCCAAGCACAAGTGAACTGGGTGGCAGCAGCAGGTGCATGACTTACCATGCCAATATGGTGCGCCACTGCAATGGGTGGTGGGCAATGGGCAGAGTAGCAGTAGGGGAGGGCACTGTGTGTGGATGTGTGGTGTGTGTGGGTTGTGCATGTGTGCATGTGTGCACTGCTTGCGGGTATGTGGACAATGTTGTACAGCACGAATTGGGTGTGTATGCTGTGATCAGTCACTGGGCATGGGTATGTGTATATGGGTTTTGTCACTAATGTACCATAGAAGTGCACCATGTCACAACATTTCTGAGTAAACACTGTGCACTATACATCTGTGTGGCCTCACTCATCTCATTCCCACTGCTGTGATAGGACATGATGCATGTAGCATAGAACTGGTGCCTGGGTTGGGTGCATGGCCCATGTCGTACATGCACAACCAAAACGTAGGCCGCTGTTGTGTTGTCCCCTAGTTTGTGAATGCGACACGCAGGTGCATGTAGGCCTCAACTACAGCCCGCATCGGTGTAGTGCACACATGCGGTATGCAGATATGCATGACGCATGTGCACTTTGCCACTGTAGACTGCATGTGTGGCCTGTACATGTGCCATGTGTGAGGCACAGCCATAAAGGCGATACATAGGCCACACTGTGCACACGCTGTTGAGACAGGAAGGACCAAGCATCAGTGATAGGGAGCCCAGAGAAGGGATGGTGCAGGAAGGCCATAGTTGGACAGCAACACCTGATATTGGTTAGTACTAGGACAGTGCAATACCTCAACATATGCAACAGTCAATGTTATTTCCAGTTTTTCATGTTGTTTTTCCAGTTGTTTAACCAGGAGAGACACACTAAGCCGAAAGCCTGATTACAGATGCGAACTGGGAACACAGGAATGGTAAGTGACTTGCTCAGGGTCACACATTATGCATGTGGGGGCTGTGGAACTCAAACCCAGGCCTCCAGATCAGCAGCTCAGAGCTGTAAACCACTATGCTATACTGCCTCCCAATGTGAGTGCAGTGCAGTGTCCATGTGGTCAGAGTACACCACTGTAAACATCATGTAGGCCCATACAGGGCACTTAGCAGAGTGTACACATAGGAGCAGCATGCTGATGCACTAAGTGAGAGGTCAGCACCCGGATATGGTATGCCAGATATGTGTAGCCCAGGTCAGCAGAGGTTGTGCTGTGTGGTGCAGTTACATAGGTGTCGCTATACATACAGAGTAGTGTACGGTAACATAGCTAAGGCATGACAGCTGCATCAGTGTAGTGCACAATTGGACTATAACATTTAAGGAGTACAGCAAGGACATGTATTATTGTTCAAGTTTGTTTGCAGGACACAGCTTCCTAGTTCAGGACACACCAGTGCTGGTCAGGACAGGTCAGGTGGTGAAAATAGCCAAGGGACATGTCACGCAGGAGCCTAGCAAGCCTCAGTGGTTGTGCACCCAACTTTACCCCTGAAGAAACTGTGTAGCTAATGAACCAGGTGCAGCAGTAGCAAACCACACTGTTGCCACCAAGCTGAAGACACCACTCCCCCACAGACAGGAGAAGGCATGGCGGACCATAGGGGCACACCTAAGTGTGATCAGTGGCATGTCCCGCACCACATGGCAAATGCAGCACAGGTAGCAGGACATGGCCAGAAGGGACCCACATGTCCTGGAACACATGCTGGACATGGCTGAGCAGCATGACTGGGAGATGAGGACCGGCACTAGCGGTGGAGCAGGTGAGTATGATAACATGTAGCGTGACAGCTCCACATACAAGCAACACATGCCATGGCCAGCAGTGGTGTACAGGTGTAACAGTGTCCCTCTTCCACATAGGTGCAGGACTCAGTCACTCCAGACAGCAGGTGCAGCTGGCGGAGGAGCCAGGGTGTGGCCACCAAAATCACAGAACACAGGGCCACCAGAGGTCATGTAGGTGCTTTCTCAGTCCACCGCGTGTACCGGCCACAGTGTGGTGGCAGCATTGGGGGGGGGGCATGTGGCACCTGAACATGCACACGTGTGCAGCAGCATACCACTGTGCTCGGCCATGAGGCCAAGGTGTAACCATGTGCACCTGCAGTACCAGTGGGCGTAGCACAATACCAGCATGCCTGCCAATGTGCACCATATGGCAGGTGTCATGTGTGTGAATGGCACTGCTTGTGTAGTGTGATGTGGCACACATACATGTGTGCTCATGCATACAGGGAGTCCCAGTCCTGAAATGACCTCCGCTTGTCTTCCTTGCAGGTGGGAGGAGCAGCCTTGCCCTAAGGCAATGGGCACTGCTCAGGGCGATGGCTGACCTGAAGGTAAGGGATGCCACAGAATATCAGCAGCACACCCGGCACCGGCGACACAGGGTACGACCCATCCTGCCATCGCCAGAGGAGGACGTGGAGGCTGGAGAGAACAGTGGCTACAGTGGGCTGGAGGGGTCAGATGAGTGGCAAGTGGAGGTGACAGTGGCAGCTGACAGGCAGGCAGCGGTGCCGAGTATGAATCAACAGTCTAGTGAGGTGCCGGCGAATGGGGACCAGCCAGCAGAAGAGATGGTGGCAGCCAAGCAGGCAGCAGGGGAATAGTAGGTGGAGGAGCTGCCTGAAGTGGAGTCTGAGGTGGTGAAGCAGCCAGCAGAGGAGCAGGAGGAGAAGGAGCATCCTCCGGGGGAGAAGGAGGCAGATGGCATGCTGCTGGATGACAGTGCAGTCCACCAGTCCGGACAGATGGACATGGACCCACAGCAGTCAGGCAGACATGGTGCTGGTGCTGAGTCACCTGGGGGACAGCCAGGCCCGCAGGCATTGTTGGACATGGGGCAGCAGGTGGCAGCTGACCAGCAGCTGATACTGCTGGTGTCCGATATTATGGACGATGTTGCACACCTGCACGGCTCCCTTGGGGCTCTCCTCACAGTGCTGCAGAGGTGCTAGTGCTGACAGTGCATGGAGTGGGGCAATGAACACTGGAACTGTGATGTGCCTTGAGGGTGTAGGATGTACCAGGTGTACGCCGGGTGGCAGGGGGGCCTCCTGATGTGTGTATGCAGGTGGGGGGTCTGGTGGGTTGTGGGTGCTGGTCAGCAGGAGGGTGCATATCATGTTTGTTGGGGGCTGTGGTGGGAGACATGCCTGGGTGGGGGTCCATATGTGGTGTGGGGGATGCTGTCTGTTGTGTTCTGTTGGGGGTTGTACATATGGTCTGGGTCTGGGGGTTCCTGTACAAAGTGGGGCTCTGGTTTGGGTCCTGGGGCAGTACTGTGTTGCATTGTTGTTGTTGTTACATGTTTATTCCCTGACTTCTGCTGTGTTTTTCACTGTTGCATTAAATGATATGTTTGCACCCCTGGCTCTGCGCATCTGTCTCTGGTCTGCAAGGGCATGTGCCTGTGTGTGTGTGTGTGTGTGTGTGTGTGTGTGTGTGTATCACTGTGCAGGTGTGGGCATGCATGTGGTGGTGGTGTGCCATCTCATGTGTGTCCCCAATGTGCACATGGTATCTGTGTGCTGACTGTCCACCTCACAGCCTTGAGTGCACACCAGTGAGCATGGCTGCATGGTGCTCTATGTATGCAGCAGCACACCATGGAGGGTCCAGTTCACATGCTGCCACACTGTGCATGTCATGGCTGTATGGCGCCCATGGGTCAGTACAGCTCCCTTCCACCCAGGGGCATGGTGGGCCCTGTGGGTGGCACCAGTGGCACACCACAATAGTGCATCCAACCACCATACATCTGCAGGTCTGTGCCACCCAGTGCTGTGTCTCTGTTGTGGTTGCACTGTTTACATGCATCAGTGGCCATAGCAGGTGCATTGTGTCTGGTGGCTTCATCATCACAGTGTTGTTTCTCTGCCCTGTGTGTGTCCATCACTCACCTGTGTTTGCATGTCCATGGTCCATGTGTGCTGTGGTCCTCTGTGTGTTGCCTGGGGTGCCTTCACTGATTCGCCGTCATGCCTACCACATGCTGTATGACAGGCATGGGCACTGTTACAGCTCCGATGCTGCCACGTGTGTTGCATGGTACCTGGCAGACAGTATCCCACCCCCCCGTAGCTCGGTGATGGTGGCATGGGAGCCTTGCCATTGTTGGGGTTGTGTTACAACACACTGTCTCCCCCATACTGCTGAAGGTGCCAACATGGAGGTGGTGGTGGTGGTGGTGGTGGTGTGGGGGGTGGTTGCAGTGGTGATGGTGGTGATGGTGGTATGGTCGGTGGTAGTGGCCATGTACTGACTCAGTAGAACTGCTAGATCAGCTCCTGTCTTACACAGTGTCCCACTGTTGCACCACCGTGCGCCATGTCTCCTGCCATGCCACCACCCTCCTGCGGTGCTCCATCCTCCTGGTCGCTGTTGGGCATTGGTACACAGTGTGCCAGGATGATGTTGTGGAGGGTGCAACAGGCAAGCACTATCCTGCAGTCCATCACAGGGCTGTACTGGAGTGCACCCCCTGAGGTGTCAAGACTTCAGAAGTGGGACTTCAGTAGGCCGAAGGTGCACTCAATGACCCCTCTCGTGCTGGTGTGGGCCTTGTTGTAACTCACCTCGGCTGCGGTCTGGGGTGTCCTCACAGGGGTCATCAGCCATGGCATCTGGGGATATCCACTGTCACCTGTTGGGGGGGAGGTTAGATGCTTGTTGCTGTGTGCAGCCCTGTCATCAGTTTCTCACTATCCACTGCATGGCATGCACTGTTGCATGCACATGCACACACATGCAGGCACGCACTCTCGGTCACACGCACAGCCTTGGCTGTGTCCATGCACTGCATGGGCTTCCCTTGGCATTGTGTGGCCATCCCAGGCCCCTGTGTGTTGCACAGTGTGTGGGTCCTTGCACTGCCTGCGTCATGTGTATGGCATGCCATGTGTCTGCGTGGTCATCACATCTGACAGCTGCAGTGCCTGTCTGCCCTGTGCCCTGGTTGTGCCACTATATCCACTGACACCCACATACACTGTCTGCTACTCACACACACGTCACGCTGCACATTTGCAGTTGTCATTCCCCGGTACATACTTACAAGCCATCCTCCAGTGATGTCCCTCTCTCAAAGGCCTCCTGTAGCACACAGTTCCTGTAGATGTGGGGGTCATAGCAGGCTCTGGGGTACTTGGCCACCACATCTAGGATGCGACATCCACTGTCACAGGCCACCTGGATATTCATTGAGTGGTACCCCTTTGTGTTTATGTATGCATCCCTATCCTCGCTTGAGGCCCTCATGGCCATGTGTGTACAGTCGATGACACCTAGAACATGGGGAAACTGGGCCACATTATAGAATGCCTGTTTCACCTGGCCCTGCTGTTGGGCATCTCACAGGACACTGAATTGTTGCGTGGTGCACAGTATGAGGGCTGCAAGGAACTTCCTCAGGTGTTTGGACACCACCAGCTGGGAAATGCCCACTGTGTCCTTTGTGGACATTTGGAATGTGCTGGTGGTGAGGAAGCACAGCACTGCACCCACACACACCTTCAGTAGCAGTGGGTGGCCCCTGTTGCTGGTGCTGCATAGGTCCTCACTCAGGTCCTGGCATAGCTCTCTGATGCAGCTCTTGCTGAGCCTATAGCACGTTAGTCACTGCTGATCAGTCAGGTCCTCAAAGGTTTTGTGAGGGCATCTCATTCTTTGCACCAGTGGTGTTGGTACCATCGTTGGACGCTGTGGCTTGGTCCCTTGGGTACTGCCTCTGTGCCTGGTGTGCCTGTGCTCCCGGTGCTCTGCTATCATAATGCTCAGTAGGGCTTCTATTGCTGACATTGCTGTGTGTCTCACAACACTGCTCTCTGCTGTCTGACTATGTTGGGGGGGTTATATAGCCTGTGCTCTCATTAGACCAGCTATTCCTTGGTCTATCTTACTTTGGCCTGCTCTGGCACATGTACTTACATTTCCTGTTCTGGACTAGCATTTCCATCATACTGGTGCATTACACATGTCACAAGCTGCATTCTGCAGTGGCGCAAGCTTTGTGTGGTGTAACTGTGTCGTAACTTGTGTTTGGCATAGCAGTTGAGGGTTGCTGCTTAAGTGTTCTTTTGGAATCATGCATGTCGCAAGTCATGGCGGAATTTTCAACTTGCACCATTCAGGACTGGTGTACTGTGTTTACAACTGGCATAGCTCTCTTGGAATCAGACCCAGAGAGTGGTGTCGGGATTTTTTCCTCGGCCCTTACTCTGGACTGTGGGGTGCTGCAGGGCTCCATTTTGTCTCCCATGTTGTTTATGGTGTATAGGCTGCCGGGGACATTATAAGGCAGTATGGGCTGAGTTTTCACTGCTATGCAGATGATACTCAGCTGTATATGTCCTTCATGCCTGAACGAGACGTGGCTGTCTTGTTCTTTAACAACTGCCTCGCTGAGATTCAAGGCTGGACGAGTGCCAGCTGGTTAAGACTGAACCCAGAAAAGACTGAGGTATTGATAGTGGACACAGGTCGTCGGGTAGAGGGGTTATCTCCTGGGCTTCCATCCAGGCTTATACTGGATGGTAACCAGTTGAGGTACTCTGAATGGGCGCAGAATCTAGGCATGGTTCTTGATGACAAGCCAACTCTTAAGTTTCAGGTGTCAGCAGTCATCAAGTCCTCTTTTTACCATCTGAGGAACTTCACCGAGATAAAGCACCTCATTCCACCTGATGACCTTCCAACATTGGTCCATGCCTTTGTGACCTCCCGCCTTGACTGCTGCAATGGTCTATACCAAGGACTTCTGGTGGTGGACATCTGCCACCTGCAGCAGAACACAGCTGTCAGGTTGTTGATGGGTTTATCAAGATCTAGCCATGTCTTGTCTGTGCTCCATGGACTGCACTGGCTGCCGGTGTGGTGGAGGATCACCTTCAAGGTCACTTTGCTGTCCTATAAAGCCCTACACAGATGGATTGCGTTATTTGCAAGACCTTCTTCATCCCTAGTGCCCCCTCCACCCACTCCATTCCACCGACAAGGGACTGCTGGATATTCCCTTGGTCCATTTAAAGACCTCAGGGGGCAGAGCTTTTTTTTTGTGGCCCCGACCCTGTGGAATTCTCTGCCTCGTCAGTTTAGAGAGTGCCTGTCCACTGAGACTTTTAAGTCCATGTTAAAAACCTATTTGTTTGATTTAGCTTTCACAGATGCTGTTTAATGTATAAGTCAGTTGCGCTGCCTGTTTTAATTTGGGTGCTTTAATGGATGATTTTGATTCTGTACAAGCACTTTGGTATTTGAAAAGTGCTTGTTAAAAATAAAATCTGACTTGACTTGATGGAATATCAGCACCATGGTCCCCATAGGTGGCCACTGTGTCCTCTATACAGTGATGGCCTGTGCCTTGTATAGAGCAATACAGATTGGCCAGAATATCTTAGGCTCCATGCAGACAGCTGGGTGTGTTTTCACACACCATAGACCACAGCAGTCATGCAGCTGCCCACACTCTGACATGACAGGCAACAGGTGTTGCACTACACTGAGTGAGGGTGTACAACTCCCACCCTCCCTGTGATCCCCATGTAATCCTCTCCCTTGCATTCTCTGCCTCCCCTAGGACTTATGATGTATGCACTGCTGTGTGTTATATGTGAGTGCCAACTGTGCCATATCACCATGGTATATGCACCCCACCTGTTGCCTCTAGAGCCCCTCTGTGATGCAGTTCAATATCCCTGATGGATATGTGGTGCTTGTACCCTGCCAGGACCACTGCCAGGCCAGCCACCACCATGAGTCTCCAGGCCCCATATGACTGGCAAGGGTCTAGCATGACACATCCACAGGTTATTGGGGCACAAACCCATACACAGCACCCTCCCATGTGGCCAGTGAGTGATACAGTGCTGTGGCCACCACCTACTATGCTGCGGGGCTACAGGAGTCATGTGACATAAGCATGCCACCTACCTGTTTGGTGACACACCCAGCCACGTGATGTTCAGCAACCCCTGCATGTCCATCATTTGTTATAACCTGCCTGTCAAGGGTCACAGCCACGGCTACAAATGCAGGGCTACCCTGGGGTGCATCAGCTGTCAATGCATGCCAAGGTGACCACACAACACTGTTACAGGGTGTGCAAAAGTCCTGTGGGTCATGGTACCTGTCCCCAGCCATGACCTCCAAGCAAATGCTGCCCAAGTTACAGTGGTTTGCCTGGCCACCCCACAACCCCAGTACTGGCACACTGTGTGCCTCACCCCCCTCGTTCTGTGACCTGACATTCTGTTGCATCCATGTTATGAACATATGAAATGCCAGCAGAAACTGGCCTCACGGTCTATCGAGTCTGCCTGATTGTGCAGGTAGCCCCTCAACTTGTAGCTGTCCCACCCTCCCCTCCTCTCCTCATAACTACCCCTCCTTCACTCTATGTTGTAGTGCACTATGTGTGATAGACTCATTGCCCCACAAGGCATGTCTGTGTGGGACATGCTGGAGGCCACCTGTTGCTAATAGGACACCTGAACAGGGTATGCCATGCTGACCAGCAGTGATTCCAGGGGTATAGCACGTGAGTGCTGTAGACTGGACCCATGTACTGGGATGTGGTCCAGAGGTGTGGGCATGTGCCCAGGCCACCACAAATCTCAGCTTTGTACAAGTGAATCATACATGACACTTACCTTGTCCTCTGGGCCCTGGTAAGGTCTCCTGCAAAGTCCCAGGGGCATCAGTGGTTCCTCCAGTATCCTTTTCACCTGCCTCAGTGCTGTGGTTGTCTGCTGTGGAAAAAAAACAGGTATAAAGTACTGTAAGTACAAGCTCATAAGTATTAGTGGCACATATAACAGATGTTGTCATGGTCATAGTTTGTCACCATGTACTTGTTCCACAGTGGTGTCCTCCAGACATGGCTACATTAGCCTCCCACCCCCTATCTCTCAGACACTGCAGGGTATCACTCTCCTGTAGCTGAAGGTCATTACAGGTGTGTTTTATTTGACATGGCGTATGTCTGACCCTCAGACATGTGCTGTAATTCTGAGGCACTTATCTACTAGACTTTGTCCCTGGATTTTGAGGAGTGTCTCTTGCTGCCAGGGGGCAGTAGCTCCCTGGCCCGCAGTTGTACAGTACTGATCATGACAGCAGTCTCCTCATTTGTAGAACTTGGAACTCTGGCCCCTGAGGTTGCCATTTTCCACCATATATGTACACAATGTACACAGATTATGTTTATGTGCAAAGGTGTGGTCCTGCTGCTGACAGTGCTGCTGTGACCATTAGTGTAGCCTCTCCATGTGCATCAGCAACTATTTCTGCATTCAGATGCACTGCATATCAGTTTTGATGCAATTTGCATCATTCTGCATTTTGCCATGGCTGGTGGCACAGTCTCACCCGGAAATGCCACAGCGTGCATCATTTTTCTTGCCTACGCATAAACCTACTGGAAACTGATGAAGCCTGAATTATTTTCAATGCAGCTTCACAGTAGTGTAGAGAACTCAGTCTACAGCCCTCAGAACTGCTCACAGCTACCCCTCCATGCCAGTACCCACATGTCCCATGGGCCACATGTACAGCTGGATCATGCCAACTGTTCCACTTGTGTCCCACCCCCCCAATGTACACTGTTCTAGGGCCACATCACATGCTGACACCAAGCAGTGGAGCTGGAAATATGGTGGACATGGCTTGCATAAATGCTGGTCATGACCATGACTTGTAGCAGGGCACATGTTGTCATGGTTCGTACACCTCATCTCAGTGTGTACATGACCACAGATGAGCCACAGCTATCCAGATTCAAGCTCACATAGTCACACCTTCCAGTTTAATGGCCATCCACTGTCACCTCCACTGGTGGCAGAGTAAATCTGCCTCCCCAGCTTTGTAACTCCCACTGAGTTGCATCTGTGAAATCATGTGGTCTTCCCCCAGCATATGGTAGCCATTGCACTGAGTGTGGGGATGGGTCTAGACATGGTACAGGACACCAGCTTTAGGCCCCCATGCTTAGGGTGGAGGCCCTGGTACTCCTGATTATTTGGGGGAGAACTGGAGGCTGCACTGCCACTGCCATTGAGATCCATGCCCGTGGCCCACAGTATGAATGTGCCCATATACACACTCTAGATGCTATCATGGCTTTTGGGATTTTGCACACAGACCCATATCATGCAGCTCCTTAGCCATGTCTGTCATATGGATTATTAGGTGTCAGTTTCAGTTTTCCTGCCTGACACCATTGAGTGTGCCCTTGTGGCATGTCTGGAGTCATCTTCTAGTAGGCCTCTGACACTTGCTGTACCCATCCATCTATCGACATTTTCCATGTGCACTGTGCCTCTACCATCTTGTTCAGGTGCCTGCTGAAATGTGTTACTCTGCCACCTGGAGGCTTCCCACAGACAGTGGCACTATTCCAACAACAGTGTTACCACTGCTTTTAAGGAAGCACCAGACGGCATCCCCTCCTACACAGTTCTGCCTGGGATACATGTCCTCTAATTGTGTATGTGCATGTGGTCAGACCTCGGTGGCACATGTTCCACAAACATGGCTTCTGTACAACTTTGCTTGGATGTGGATGTGACAATGGCTACCCACAGTGCACCAGTGGCCTCAGTGCTGGTGGTCTTCATCTGTGCATGGCAGTCATTTTTCTGTGCAGCCAGTCATACAGTCAGCTGGTCATGTGGATACTGCTTGTGGCTTCTGTGGGTACAACAGTGCCTATGGATGTGGTGTCATGGAGACATTCCTGTATGCTTAGTTGAAGAGGCTGCTGATCAGTTGGGCCCTGGCACGGTGTCCAGCTACTGCAGTCTATGTCCTGCCAGTCATCTGCATCGGTCTGATGTCCATATAGTATGCAGCATGCATTAAGTTTTTACATGCCATTGTTAGTGTGTACTGCAAGATTCTCCTTGATCTGTTCAAGCACTGGAATTGCATCTTCAACAGTCCAAAGTTCCTCTCAATAACCGACCATGTGGATGCATAAGATACATTGTATCATATCTCTGCCTCTATGTGCCCAGATGTCTCCACAGTGTCATCAGCAATGTCTGCTGTACATATCCACTGTCACCTGTGGGAGTGACATATATTGGTTAACCCTGTGGCCATGCTACTGTCCACTCCTCATTACACTGTTGCGATGTCTGCATGGCACAGGTGTACCCCCTGCCAGGGCAGGTGGCCACAGCTGTGTACATGACATTGCTCACATAACACACCCATAGCCTCTCTGCTGCTCTAGCCTGCCTCTGCCATGTTATGTACATGTTGTCCAGTGTGCTGTAGCATGTCTAGTGGCACCTAACACCTTGCCTGTTCACCTGGCGCACTTGATGGGGTGTGTGTATGCCCAGATTGTGTCACACTGCATGATTCGCATGTCCTGCTTTGTGAGTCATGCACCTATCTATCAGGCATTCACCCTGTATGTATCCTCATTTGAATGCCTTGTATAGATCACTGTGGTGGAATATGCACATGTTGTGGCAGGATCCAGGTACTGGGCAACCACATGCAGAATTCTGCACTGGCTATCACATGCCAGATGCATATTCACAGAGTGGCACTCCTTCTTGTTGACATACACATTCTCATTGAATGATGGTGCCTTCATGGCAATATGCATGCAGTCAATGTCACCCAGAACATTGGGAAAGCATGCAATGTTGTAGAAGCCCTGCTTCACTCCCTACTGCTGTTATGCATCCTGGGGGAAGCTGATGTATCTCTGTGTCCTGCATAGCAGGGCCTCCAGGAATTGGTTCAGGCACTAAGAGATGCAGGACTGCAAGATGCCCACAGGGTCACCACCTGGAGTCTGAAAGCTCCCTGTTACAAGAACCATAGTGCAGTGGTGACCTTAGCATCCACAGATGTGGGTTGACTCTCTGGGTTCTGCTCTGCATTTCCCCTCTCAGCTCATTGCACAGCTCCATTATGGTTGCTTTAGAAAGGCAGTAAAGTGCATTGTACTGCTGATCTGTCAGATCCTTGTACAAGGTCCATCTCCAGTAGACCTCTGTTGCTCTGTCAGATCCTGGTTCAAGGTCCCCCTCCAGTACACCTTTGCTGGATATCTCCTCTGCGTTGCCTCCTGCCTCTGTAACCTGCAATAGCATTGTGCTATGCAGGTTGTTTCTGGGCATGTCTCCACCACCTTAACATGGCCACCTTGATGGTCATTAGGGCCGCTAGCCCTGGCATTTTGTGCTGTCACCTCTCTGGTGCTTGTGCTGCTGCAGTAGCACTTCAGTTGTAACTTAGCTCTCCCTGCCTACTGTGGGTCTATTTGTATGCTCTAGTATCAGTTACACCAGCTCCACTTTGGTCTAGTAGGTGCATGCTATCTTCATTGCAATTACAAGTTCAAATTTAAAAATTAAAAAAAAGGGATGGAGCATCACTTTTTTGATGCAAGACCCATTGCAATATGGCACACCCATTGTATTGATGCAAGCCTGGTGCAAGCCAATTTGGCACAGGCTGCAATGTTTTTAATGTAGCCTCAGTTGGAAAATTGGAATTAATGCAAGTTTTGACACATCAGGGTGCTGGCATCAAATTCCTTTGGCGAAAGTACCTTGCATCATTCTCAGCCCATTGAAAATCTGGCCTAAGGTCTGTAGCAAGAACAGACAGTCACACGGAACAAGTTTCTGTTGAATACAGCACAGGCTGCAACTCATCCCATGGGGTCTCAGAAAGTTTCAATGGAACAGAATTCCATGGAACTCTAGATCCGCAAAATATATTCCCTGATCTGCAGAACATGACTTGCAAAATTTAACAACCTCTAAAAACTTAAACTGAGTAATCATGTACAAAAATTATTACTACAGCAGGCCATAGGCAAGAGCAAAAGGCAAAATGTGTATCCTTATGGCATTGTTACAACACTTAATTCAACACCATAAACATTAAATTGTTGCATAATTTATTTGCAGAATAATATTCAACAAATCAAAAAACTATGGAATTCTGTGGGAAAAATTCTGCTGAATTACATTTCGTACAATGTTGGAAAATGAGAATCAATGTAGAATTCTGAAATTCCGCTGTTGATGAAATTCTGCAGAATTGAGGGGAGTTTTATGCTTATCCCTGGAATTGTCTACTGCCAGAAATTAAAAATTCTACACAGCACTACTGCCCAGGCATACTCCCTGCCTGTTCCTACTGCACCACCATCACACTGTAGTTTTCAGACAGACATAGCAAGAAGCTCCTTTAATGGTGCTCTCTGTTTCATTTACCAGAAAAAACACAGCCTATTGTATTTCAGAATTTTCTTTCACAGTTTGCATTTATCTCTTAGAAAATTTAAAAGTGTAGTGCCACGCTCTGCCCACCCCTGTCATGCAAGTCTGATGGGCACTAAACAGAGTGCAATGTGCCCTGTGTTCTCACTAGCTGCTGCACTAGCTAACATACAAATACACAGTTCAAGATTATGCAATGTCTCCACATGATAGTAAACCACAAGTGCTTTCCTTCTGGAAAATTAAAGTCACTTTTCTGTGGTGGGAAAGGTAGAGGCTCCCTGGCAAGATGGGGAACTTGAAACAAACAACTAGAAACTAACAGTGCACAATAACTAGACTCCTGGCAATGCAGACTGTCTTCAAGCTTATTTCATACCATCCCTAAAGGTTCATTTTTTCCCTTTCTTCATCACAGTGTAGCAGCTTTATCGCTTCTTCCACAAGAGGCAGGAACAAATAAGGCATGGAGCAATTGATTTCAGTTTCAGACCAAATACACAGGCCTTATTGATGGTATGAGAATTAATTTAAACCATGCAGGAACAAGATACAGACATACAGCCTTTTGACATACACGCTCCATGATGTTTATAACTTTCTTTCCTCTGGTTGGCAAATGACTAATAAACTTGCAGATTCCATTATGCTTTAAGAGGGTGCTTAGCACTGCCCAACTACTAGGATAGTAGTGAACATAACAGGGGCACCTTGCCTCCCAACTCCTAACTTTGGCATGCTGACATCTTGGCAGCATATGGAGGAATTTAACTTCTAAGACAGTTACAGGCTGATATCATGACTGGCCTCAACAAAGAATGTGCTTATTCTGATTTTGTTTTTCCATTTAGTTCCTGAGGGTGAACAGTTATACATCTATATTTCTAGTGAGAATATACTTCACAGGTGCTCACAAGAAGAAATTCAAGATCCCTCTTTTGCCACATCACAACCCCACCAGTGAAGATTTACCCCTTGGTCAGTTTCAGATCTTGTTCAGGATTCCTGATTCATAATCTCTCTACACCTCCACTGGTGGTCTTAAATAGCAACACCTTCAACAAGTCCCTTTAACTAATCTAATATCTCTGACAACCCAGAAACTAGAGCTGACATTTCCAGTGCTCTGGAACTCTCACTACCAGTTTGAATATCAGACACTCTTAACACTGTCACATTCTCCCTGGTTGTGATGCACACAGAAATCCAACATTTTGCTGTATTTGAACCAGAAAATGGGGCTTCTGTTAGACTCCTACAGCCACCTACACACATCATCCTATAGCTACCCATTCCTATGTCCCTGACTTCATGCAGACAGCACTAACATGTTAAACCCTTTCTGGTAATATACTACCCAGATTATGATTTAACTCCCCCTAGGTATTACACCCTGGAATAAACCCTGGTTGTTTTACAGTTTACAATGCAGATAAACAGTAACTGCTCTATTCTCGTTGTGCTTTCCCTCAACAGCCCTCACACCTTGTCGACGTCTGACTTTTTGAAATCCCACACCCGTACAGAGCTTGTCTCCTTGTAGGCATCCAGCTTGACCTCCAGCCTCGCTGTCATGTGTTCACTGGACCCTAGGAGTTCTTGAACATGCACATTTTGGAACCCTCTACTGTTGGTGAGTGTCAGATTCAGCAGGAGCCCCCGCTCTTGTCTTAGATCCTGGACCAGCTGTACAATGAAAGCATCCTGTCATGCTTCACCAGGGGTTCATTAATTGTACTTGCTGAAAAGAGGACTTTTCAGACCACACCTGGTATTTTAAAGTCCCCACTATTACTTATTCCTCCAAAATGCCCACTCTCCTTAGCATCTCTCCTAATTCTATATGCCATCAGGTCTTGACCTCATGGTCTGTAAACCATTTCAATCCTTATTTGTTTCCCAGTTCTTCTTGCCTCTAACATCCACAGAGACTATAATCTCCCCATGTCTCACAGGTTATCCATCCCTATTGCTTCTAATCCTTCCCTCTCATAAACAGCTACCCCCTCAGGTAAATGGATAACCCACAACCCTTACCATCAGTGTTGTTTCTGAACAAGGAGTATCCTGTTAAGGGCATGTCCCACTCAGGGCTCAAGGTTGCTTTTAAGCTTACAATACAGCTTTTAAGAAAGTCATGCTAAGCTTGCATATTAGCTAATATCAGTAGGTGGTGAGCTAAGACCACAGATAAAACATTACATCACAATGCTATATTCCCTTATACTGTGAACTGAATCCAGTCTCATGAAGGTTGCTAGGTCATGTAGGTCTACAAAAACATTAACTGCTACTGATTTATCTTGGAAATCCTCTGTTTTGGCTCCTGTTGGCACTTTTGCTCAACTCACTCTGCATGCCACAAAAATATATTACCTTGTGTTTTGATCCCCCCCTTTAGTCATCCTGTCCCCCTCTCTCTCTCTCATGAGTCCTGTATCCTGCTCAACCTGCCCATGTGCTGCTGCTTTCCATCCCTTCCTCTCACAAATCACCCCCCTTTTGCCAATCATGAGCCACCTGCAAAGTATAAAATATACACGCACATGCTGACTCTGGGGTGGGCCTCGCTATGTACAGGACTGTGTCATCAGAGAAGAGATGTATATTGGTCAAATCAACCCAGGTATCAATATTGGTTTTATAAATTGCGAACAATAGTGAGCCTAAAATGGACCCTTGAGGGACCAACTTAAAAGGGGTTTTAGAGGGCAAAGATCCTCACCAGCTTTGGAACTCTGGTGGTGATCCACTAGATATCTTCTGAACCAAGCCACAGGCAGCCAGTCTAACCCAGGATTACTGAAAGTAGTGATGAGCAATTCATGGTCAACTGTGTCAAACGCTTTGCTGGAGTCTAAGAACAAAGCGCAGACATTGTTTCTCGTCCATGGCTGTTAGCCAATCATTGGATACTTTGGCAAGTGCTGAAATTGTACTGTGCTGAGGCCTAAACCCTGACTGTATTGGATTAAGAAGGTTATTACTCTCAAGGAAGCACCTGAGCTGTGTGTTAAGAACTTTCTCCAGCATCTTAGATAGAATAGGGAGCAGGGAAATAGGGTGCTAGTTATTTAAATCACTCTGGTCTCCAGACTTGAACAATGGTATGACATGCATCATCTTCTGGACTGCGGGGAGGACACCCTAAGACAAGGATAGGTTGAATAGTTGTGTAGTCAAATTAACCAGCCTGGAAGTGGGTCCCAGGGTGGTAGCCTGGGAAACATTGGCTGGACAACAGGACACAGAAGGTAATTGTAAATGGAGTCCACTCTGAAGAAAGAGGTTACTAGTGGGTACCTCAGGGTTCAGTATTGGTCCAGTCCTTTTAATGTCTTCATAAGTGACATTGCAGAGGGACTGGAAGGAAAGTATGCCCCTTTGCAGATGACACAAAGATCTACAACAGGTTGATACACAAGAGGCGGGAAAGGGTGAGAAGGGACTTGGCAAGGTTGGAGGAATGGTCAGAAGTATGGCAGCTAGGATTCAATGCAAAGAAGTGCAATAATGCACCTGGGAAACAAGAACCCAGGGAAGAATACACAATGGGGGAGGTAGTAACAACAACAAAAAGGAAAGGGACCTGGGGTAATCATATCAGATGACCTTAAGGTTAGTAAGCAATGTGAGAAGGCAATAGGGAGGGCTGGGGGTATACTGGGATGCATAGGGAGAGGCATCAGCAGCAGAAAACAGGAAGTTGTTATCCCTCTGTACAGACAGTTGGTGAGACCCCATCTGGAGTACTGTGTCCAGTTCTGAAGACCCCATCTCTGCAAGGACATAGACAGGATAGAGGCAGTCCAGAGGAGGGCAACTAAAATGGTGCAGGGTCTGCAAGAGAAGCTGTATGAGGAGAGACTAAAGGAGCTTAATATGTATACTCTTGAGGAAAGAAGGGAGAGGGGGGACATGATAGAAACTTTAAATACCTCAGTGGAATCAACAAAGTCCAAGAGGGTAGCATCTTTCAGAAAAAGAAACGTGCAAGAACAAGGGACACAATTTAAAGATGGGGGGCAGTTCAGGGCAATGTGAGGAAGTATTATTTCACAGAGCAGGTAGTGGATGCATGGAACAGCCTTCCTGAGGAGGTTGTGGGGTCTAAAACTGTGGGAGAATTCAAGAATGCATGGGACAGACATAAGGCAATTCTTGTGGGGGGTAGGAAGAAATAGGCTGTTGGTTAACTAGGATCTGCGGCCTATCCTGTCGGTAGGGAAATGGGCAGACTAGATGGGCCAAGCGGTCCTTATCTGCCGTCAAAGTCTATGTCTATGTTTCTCTGTTTCTATAAGGCATTATAGCCTAGTTTTAGGTAATACAGTTCAATCTGGTCAGCACCCGTGCTTTTTCTTATATCCAGATCCAAGTGTAAGTCTTCCACAGTTTTTACTGACGCCAGAACGAATGAAAAGACTGCATTTTGTGTGTGGTAGACACTGGAGATAGACAAGCTGCATCCTGAATGCACAGATGAGTGTGAAGAGCGTTGGCAGGGGAAGTATTAAAAGCCAACCCTACTATGGCGAAGTGATCATTAACAAGATCAAGTATCTTATGCTTATCAGTATGAACAATCCCATCAGAGAAGACTTTGGATGGGAGTGAACTGGCAGGGTTGTCCCTCCAAACCTTTGAGCATACTCCAGAATTTAGAAGCACATTTGGAGGAGGATTCAAGCTCACTACAAAAATATCTCGTCTTTTCCGCTCTGACTAGTTTGGTGCTATGATTTCTAGCCACCTTGAATGCTGCCCAATCATCTGGGTGTTTGTTTTTTCTTGCCCTTTTCCATAGGGCATCTCTGTTTTGTAGCATTGCCTTAAGCTCATTGGTGAACCATGGGCAGGACCTTTTCCTTGTGCAGGTTTTAACTAGTGGGTCATGCTTGTTAATGGTATCGACTAGAATGTTATAAAAAGACTTGTATGCCTCATCCACAGTGGGGGCTAAGTAGAACTTTTGCCAGTTGGCATGCTGCAGGTCCAAAAGGAATGAATTAGAATCAAAGTTCCTGTGGCTTCCTTTGAAAACATATGTAGAGGTAGATATATATACAGGGGGTGTCCTTACACATGCAGTGAAGCAGTGATCACTGAGATCAATAAAGAAAACACCAGAATGGGTGTATAGATGGGTTTTGTTTACAAATATTAGGTCTAGCATTGTGCCATGAGCCAGATTCTTGATGTTTGAACTGGTGACTTCCAAGGTAAGTTGAGTGAGCCTAAAGGCATCGCAAAGGCCTTTTAAAGGTTTGGAGGAATCAGACAGCCAGTCAAGATTGAAGTCTCCCAGGATGACAACCTCTGAAGTCAGATGGGTTAACAAATCATTGAAATGCTCCATAACTTTTAACCCAGCAGATGGGGGTCCATAGCAACCAATAATAGATAGGGACATAAATTGAGAAAGTTAGATCTTTAAGGTCAGGCACTCAGATTCCTTGGGGAATGTGGTGGCATCCACCTCTGAGGCATTGAATTTATCCTGCACATAGATAGCTACCCCACCTCCTCTAGAATGCCTATCTGCATAAAATATATTGTAGTCAGGAATTTTGATGGCATGGTCCTGGGTGGATGCTCTCAGCCAAGATTCTGTTACCACCAAAACATCAGGCTTGGCAAGGCAAATCCAAGCCTGTGTGGCATCAGACTTCTTCAATAAACTGCAAGCATTAACATGCAAGAAGCTCATCCTTTTCAGATGAGGGAGATCTGAAGGCACTGAGATTGAATGGAGGGGCCTTTGGTTAAGTTCAATATTGCCAGCGCATATTAGTAACAACAGGAACATTTTTATTAAGGCATTTAACAGAAGTTTAAAAGGACGTGCACTGCTCCTTTTGTGATGAGAGTTGGAGGCTAGTTGAAACTTTGTACAGCATAGGTCCCCAGGGCCAAGTAAGGCATGAAGTAGTACTCTGATCACAATAAGGTTTGTGCAAGAAAGTACAGAGGGCAATGAGATAGTGCTGGCATGACACATAATTGGTGAGGGTAAAGTACCATACTGATTGAAAAAGGCAGGAATGACAGTGAAGTGCATGTATAAATGATGGGCATAATGATAAGGCAAAGGGCAGGGAGAGTACCAATTATCGTGGAAGGGCTAGGCTATAAGATGCAATGAGACATTTGGTTCATAAAGGCAGGGGAGAAAACCTGCTGCACACATGATAACTAGAGTGTAAGACTGCATGTTGGAAGGGAGAGTTCTATTCTACAGGACCAGAAAAACTAGTTCTTGTCAGTAGCAGAAGGAGCTAAACTACTTGTTAAGCTCTAGTATGCTATTAAACTGAGTTGCCTGTGATGATGTATAAGAGCTATAATAGTAAGTTGTGGAAATTTGAACTCTTAATTGGCACTGTTAGTTGGCACAGTGGCAAACAGAAAGGCATGTGAGCAGTTATTAGCTCCTTTAAGAGCTAGACCCAAGGCTGTAGCCCCAAGGATGTAGGTATGGAGGACCCAGAACTAGAAGTGTTAGGGGAGAATAGTGGGAAGAGGATTGCAACCTCCTTGAGTCGTTGTCCTCTAGTGGCTTTGCAGTATAATTTGCAAATGGGAAAAAGTTCGGAGAGAAGAAAAATAGTATTGGGAACAGGGACTAGAGCAGTAAAGATCAGGGCTATTAATTAGAGCAGGGGAGTTCTTAGGGTGCTTCACAGCCCACTTTAGACACAGAGAGGTTTTTAGAGTAGGACAGGGGGAAAAGAAAGCAGGTTTTTAGAGTTGGTTAGAAGAAGAAGAATGCATACAGTCTAATACTCTGTGCAGGTAAAATCTACAAGCTGCAGTTTTAACAATTCTAGTGGTAAAAATCTGCAAGCTATAACTTTAACAATCTTGTTCTACTAAACAGTCAGAACTGGAAAACTCAGCATTAGCAGTTTTTGTATTAAAAAAGGACAGCTTAGAAAGGGTAGAGGCAAGAGGCAGTAAAAGAAGGGGGAATAGCGTTATGCCCAATCAGAGCTCAGGAGCAGTAGTAGTACAGCCAATTGGCCAGAATGGTAAAAAGTGCAAAGTTCAGTCTCATCGATGGCTCTGGCTGCTCTTCAAAATCTGTACCTGGTTGTAGGCTGTGAGGTGGGTGGGTCAGCACAGAACATCTGCTGGGGTCAGAGTAGCTCCCGTGGCTTGCAGGAGGAGGCAGTTGCCCGTTCTGGGCAGGTTGCCTGTGGAGGGGAGAAGGGTCTGTTAATTTAAGGCTTTCAGGTACAATGGGCACTAGAAACCTAGGCCCCAAGCAGGTAGAGAGAGGCAATAGCAGGGGGAGGTTTTCAGTGCAGGGCAGACAGATTAGCAATGCAGCTGAACAACACCTTCACAAAAGAGCTGTTATACTTTCAGAGGGAGGGGCTTACTGGAGCGAGCTGCAAAGTCAGGAAAAAATATGGCATGGAGGGGAGGGAGGAAGAACACAAGAACTGTGATCTGAGAGTTCAGAGAGAAGAAAAATAGCATTGGGAACAGGGACTAGAGCAGTAAAGGTCAGAACTATTAGTTAGAGCAGAAGAGTTCTTAGGGTGCTTCCCAGCCCACTTTAGACACAGAGATGTTTTTAGAGTAGGATGGGGAAAAAGAATGCAGGTTTTTAGTGTTGGTTACAGGAAGAAGAATGCAGACAGTCTAATGCTCTATGCACATAAAATCTACAAGCTGTAGTTTTAACAGTTCTATGCAGTAAAAATCAGCAAGCTATAACTTTAACAATCCTGTTCTACTAAATAGTTGGTACTGGAAAACTCAGCATTAGCAGTTCTTGTAATAAAAAAGGACAACTTAGAAAGAGTAGAGGCAAGAGGCAGTAAAAGAAGGGGGAATAGTGTTGTGCCCAATCAGAGCTCAGGAGCAGTAGTAGTGCTGCCAATTGGCCAGAAAGGTAAAAAGCGCCAAGTTCAAACCCGTTGACGGCTCTGGGCGGCTCTTCAAAATCTGTACCTGGTTATAGACTGTGAGGTGGGAGGATCAGCAAAGAACAGCTGCTGGGATCATCAGCGCTGGCATCAATACACCCGGTCATTAGGGCGCCACGTCCAAATGTCACCATCCCTTTTGTGTGGGGGGCTATGCCCACAACCCCTTTCTAAATATTCTAACTCCAGGGGTGGGCGGACCTCAGTGAGGGTGTGGCGACTTCAACAATGTGGTGCCCTAATGATGCGTGCACTGCAATCAGCACACAGATGGCCGGAAGGGATGGGTGCTCAAGTTGGCAACCATGTGATGCATAGCAGTCAACTTGCCAAGAGGGCCGGAGAGCAGCTGCATGGCTGTAGCATGAAAATTAAAATGTGCATTGATAGGGAGACATGCCCAGTAATCACTGGAGAGGGTACAAGTGGTTGGGTAACTGCCCCCTTGTAGGAATGTAGGAAGTAAAATAGAGGCAAGGAAAAACTTAGCCTTTGAACAAGCTCTGTGAGTGGATGCACCCATCCCAGTAGGAGACAAAGAAGCCAAGGGAATACACATATAACTGTGGGTACCCTTCAGAGAACGTAGGAATGCCATACTTGTAGCAGGAGCAAATAACACCTGGAGAGAGAAACAGCTGCAAGAAGCAGCCTAGAAATAGGAGCAGAAGCAGACCAGGACAATGGTGAACAGAGCATGGCACTAGTGGAGAAGTTTGTTGATCAGTGATGTGGATGTGAGGGATGGGCAAGCAGACTGTAGCAGCTTGGGGCCAGACAGCCAAAGGAGACTTACAAGTTGGAGAATGGGAAAGAATGTGGGAGGAGCATGCTGCAACAAGCAGTATCAAAATGAGCATCCAAAGGATGGTTAGACATGTGCAGTTTAAATATTGCTAAATGGTGGACATGGCATGAGTCACCCACTGCCTCACTGGACCACAAGCTATAGCCTTTCAGATCTAGGGAAGCCATATCATACAGCAAACATTCACTGCATCAGTATTTCCTGATCTGAGATTTTGAAAGCTTCCATGAAGTTGACGCTAATATTTAATTGCAGTTTACATTAAATTAATTCCCTTTCTGGTGTCTATAAACTATCACACATGCTTATTTTGTTGCCATATGATTTTAACTTTATATGCAGAATGAGCCACAGTCCTTCAGTGATTTCTGCATTCATTCCCACCTCCTGTTAGTTTTGAACTCAGGGAAATTGGATCCAGAAGTAAGTTTGCTATAAGGTGACCAAGAAGTGCAGATATGATTTCAGAATAAAATAGGCATCACAATAAATATTGGTATAGTTACACAATTCTTCCAAGAACAGGGGCAAGGTTGTTCTTCTTTTGGAATGCTAAATCTACCAAATTAAACCACTTTACACAGCTGCCCTATTTGTAGCCTGGTAAGAGATCCTCAGAGCTTGGGTTTATTTATAAAGTGACATAGTGTTCCAAGCAGCAAGCGACCTTTATCAGGTGAAAAGGAAATGGCTACTTTATATTTACATAATAAAGGCATATCATTTTGTGTTCATATATCATTTCAGGTTTTTAAAGAATTCCTTTGTACAAGTCCATCTTTTTCTTTCTAAGAGATCAACAGATACCCCCTGCCTACAGCATTTTGTATAGAGAGTTGCTTACTGGATGTGTTGCTCAATTGACTATAGACAATTGGGATTGAGATAACATTTCTTTGTGAACTGTTTATTTTATGTAAAGAGTTATGTGGTTTGGGGGTTTGGTGGGTGCTTTTAAAAGTTATGGCAAATGGGAAAAGCTACATTTTATTCTTATCAAAGGTGGCTGTCAAAATGTTTTTTTAAACACTTCTGACAGTCATTGATGCCTGACTGTGCTGTGTCCTGGTTGCCAGAAGAAGTGCAAAGCTATGAGTTTCTGTTACTAAACTGCATGGGTCAGATTTTCCAACGTGAATGAATGCCGCAAGCCCTCGATGCGCCCGAACATGTCACGCGCAAAGGGTTTGTGGTATGATGGGCTTAATAATTGGGAATTTCCATCCCTTGTGATGGCATAGTCCTTAGACCACAATATTGTGGTCTTGTTTGCACTGTCCTGCCAGGACAAAGTTACGGTGCTTGTGCCAGAGGATTGGTGCCAGCAGCCGTAAATCATGTAAACTGTTGTAACTGCACCTGAGAATGGAAATTCGGGTGCAGTTGTGGCAAAGGGGGATGGCGCATCGCAATATTTAAAGTCCTGTGGCATAGAGCTGGACTTAAGCCCTGCGCCTCCTTTGGAAAATCCATCCCCATGGCTTCAGAACCATCTCAGCCAATCTAAATGCAGGAATATCCCTACCCATTTTATAAAGAGTTACTGTATAACACAGTGTTTCCAGTTATTACAAATGAAGACTTCCTGATCCCACAACTCGCAATGTTTTTTTAAAGCTTTTGCTGATTTCATTTTCAGGCACCTGCACAACTATGGTCTTACAAAATGATACAGTCACCTTTTCAGGCATTTAAATTTGCACCATTTTGAGGAATGTTCTCTACCACCACCAGTTTTAAAACCCTTTTGTGGTCATGTTGCTTTACATAATTGTTTGTGAAATGTCTCTTTGGTAATTTATGGGGACCAATAATGATTTGTAAATTGTTTTCCACTGGTACTATTTTAAGTTATTACTGTGGCAGGGCCATTTTCATTCTGGTGCAGCTATGTCTTAATATGTTGTGCTGCCACTGGTTTTTGTTGATATCATTAGCAAGAGTATCTCAAAATGTTTGGGGAACTGGTGGCACAAAACATTATTCAAAATGGTGCAGTATTTAATTCCATGAAATGGTGGCTGCCATAGCTCACATTTTACAAGATCACAAGATTACAGGTGCCTGAAAATGCCATCAGAAAACATTTCAATAAATGACATTGTGAGCTGTGGAGGCTAGAAAATCTTCATTAGGAATTACTGCCAATGTTTATATTCCCTTCAGAGATATCACTTCCTGTGTTGGGGTGTAATTCACAAAGAAAGCCCACATATACGCAACTGAAATGTTGCATTCCTGCAGAACTCTACACTGTGATGCTCAGCAGCATTTGCAGCACAACAGTGGCATTCGTAGATCTGGCAGTCCACATATACTCGTGCAGAGCAGTACACAGAGTGTTGAATGGCCTGGGAGGAGGAGGAGTCAAGCTAGAGGCTGGACTTCCAGTCAGAAGCTTAATCCAGATACCTAGAGAATTCCCTGCTCTGCTTCTGCAGCAGATTTTTGGGATACATTAGTTTATCAAAGGGGACTGCCATTACTTCTTTCAAAACGGGAAAATTAATTTTAAAAAAAGAAACATAAATAACATCTGACAGCCCATGCACCAAACCTCCATGACAAAATGAAGGTCATTACATGGATAAGCATTTCATACTGGACACTGTCCCAGTCACAGGAATGGTGATGGTATTATGTTTAGAGGTCATTAGAGCAGGGTCTGCCCTGTCCCCCTGGCCACCCTGATCCATTCATAAGTAGTGTCCACATGTCCCCCAAAACTTTCTGCCCATGCTGCTATGCAGAACAGCAGATATCAAATAAGTGGCACAAACAGATCTGCTGGAGGAAGTTAAGGAATTCAGCAGGGACCTCCCTGACCCCTCTTACATAACACACAAACTTATTTTTGCCTGCAGGCCATGCATTAATGGTATACATGCATTGTGAATCAGACTCTTGGTGTCTTGAAAAACAATTGCCTGCATCTGTAAATGGAAGCAGAACTAAATGTGTTATATTTCTAGCCCTGCAAAAGCAATATGTTTGACCAATAGCTTATTTTAAACTGATTTCACTGGCTATAGTCGGAACAGCTTCCTTTACAAATAGACATTGCCATTTAAGTAACCAGAAATGTTCACATAAATCATGAACAAGCTAATTCCTGCTTGAATAAGGCATAGAATTACTGAAACTAAAACTTTCATGCTCCTTACAATGATGAATTTCTTTTTTTAATGTTTGCTGCAGTTCTCCAATTTTTTTTAAGTATTTGGGAAATTATTGTTCCACGATAAGAAAGTGATTTCATGTAGAAATAATTACTTCATCCTTTGGCTTTTTACATTTTTCTTGGCTGTTGCTTCCTTTTTTTTCACCCATGGGGAAATAGTTTTCCTCTATTTAGCCCTTCTTCTTGCCCATATTTATCCAATATATAATTCAATCATGTCTGGTATATTGGTTTTCCATAACCCTCAATGTGACAATGCTGGTTACTGTTGTACAGTTCAACACCTATTAATATGAATATATACAGAATGGAATCCACATCCTTTGTTTTAGGAAAAAAATGGCATTGACTATTGAATAAAACATCTTACATTCACTAAGGAGATCAAATACAATCATAAGGTTGAAGTTAAAAGCACAGAAACAACACATAAAACAATAAAATAAAGCCAATAATTTTAGTTTGAATCTGTATACATCAGGTCATCATAATTTAAATCCTGCAGCAAAATAAGATAAAATGAAGCGGTTTTACAATGCCATTTCATTTCAAATGTAAGCAAAGTGCTTCTTATATTTTGGGAGCATTTTACCTTAATTATGCAGACAATCATATATTTAGAAATCAGTATTTTAAGTATTCATTTATACATAATTACTGGTGACCCCTTTTATCAGACTGTTTTCAAGTACCTCCAAAACACTGTAATAACCCAAAAACCGGTTATTACAGCGTTTTCCAAAACTTTATTTTTCTGTAGCATGTCCTCGGCATCAGTCATTTCAAGCGCACTACACCACTGGCTCTTTTTCAGTGTGTGGGTTTGCCGAATGCCTGAAGAAACATGGCGGCTTAGTTTCCGCATTCCCAGTGACTCACGCTAATCTTTCACCCCCAGCTCTCTCCTTTCAGGTAACATAATTTTTTCATAACTCAGCTGGTTGTTCCTGCCTTTATTAGTAAAATACTGTATCTGATTGATCCTGCTGTTGCAGAACTTTGGTTAGCGCTTAAGTAAACAGTGAGTCAGAATGAGAATAGACCATGTTTAAATGACTCCTGTCTTCCCATTGCACTTCCTGAGCAGGTTCCATAGTGCTTCTTAGCACACACACACACACACACACACACACACACACACACACACTCAAAAGAAAAAAAGTCTATAGAGTGGTGAGAGTGGGTGAGTAGTAAAGTGTCTTATTGTGTGTGTGTGTGTGTGTGTGTGTGTGTGTGTGTGTGTTTTCTGTGTGTGCCTCTCTCTTAAGAGAACTGCTTCACATTCTCTCCCTGTCTTTTCCATACAGTGAGTTGACAGGAAAATCTCCCTTGCACCAGTAATTATAAAAAATAAAGATTGTGCAACTGTGTGTCATGGATCTTTTTTACGCACCCTCGGTGTGTGTTGACTTCATAAACCTCTCAAGCATCGATCTTGAGGTTTATGGGTAATCGCACACCTCCAGTGTATAAAACAAAACTATCACACACAGATGAATAGCCATTATTCTCTATTTAGTGCAATCTGCTAGAAAATAATTTTCTTTGTATAAATGGTGCTTTTGAAAAATCTGTAAAAAAGAAACTTTTTAATGAAGTGGCACATTGTCCATTTCCCTGACTTCTTCAATTTATTACTGCCTTCAGATCTGTCATGAGTAGAGGGAAATAATATGCAACCCAAAATAGTATCCAGTTCATATTGAATTCTTATTTATTTTCAGTCACAGCTACTTTGGCATAATGCAGTGTCCAACAGATGGTTTCATTTATGTCTAATCTTGTGAGCCAATACAATTCAATGATTTTGCTTCAGCTCTTAAAATATCTGCATTTAATCAGATTGCCAGATTAAATGTTTTGCTTTAAAAACAAGTCTTCCACATCTTCTTATGGAGTTGAATCTTGCAAAAATAGTCATACTCAATTACTTAAATACTGTAGGACTTTCAAACTGGACATTGGGAACAAGCCGGTTTGTGCCAGAAGATAGATTAAGTGCCAAGGAAGTAGCTTTTGCCACCTACTGTAGTTTTACTTGGAAAGAAGTTTCAAGAAAAAAAGCAGAAATATTTTCTTCAATGCAAAACGTCAGTTAAATTTATTTTGTTATTTTCTTTCTCCACCATTTTCCCACTCTATAGCTCACTCATCTGCCATTTCTCAACCACTGTAACCTCCAATTTTTGCACCCCTGCTGTTCCTCATTTTCTACACACGTATCTGATGTTGGCTGCTCTAATTGCCACCCATGAAACACTCCACTTCTTTCTACAAAATGTTGCAGCAGATACCTGGGAAAAGAAAAGTGATCCAGTGTAAGAAAAATGATCTAGCCTGTGTGTGTGTTGTGGGGGGGGGGTTAAGAGAAAATAGGACTGTGTGTGATAACATGTGAAGGAGTCTGGCCATCAGGGACATACATTATTAATACTAACACCCATTTAATGTTGAGGAACTGGAGCATCAGGTGAGATGGTGTTGTACTATATTACTCCTCTCACCCTCACCACTGAGCTGGGCAGGGTAACTTAGCAATGTTTGCCCCAATCCCTCCCCATAGGCAACCAAGCATTATTGTAAATCTCTTTCTGCTCAAGTTGTGATTCATCTGACTCACAAGACAAGAACCCAGGCTCTATGTATTGGAAGTGGACGTGCCTCCAAGTAGGTCATTAGGGCAGCCCTAGAGTTATAGGGCCCATTTCTCGAACACTGCACCAAGACATAAGGTGCGTGCGCCAAGCAGCAGGATGCAAGCAGCAAGCTGTGCCAAGACTCAAGCAAGATGGGATTCACAAATGCACCATGTGTGAAGGCAAAGACCCACTGCGTCATGCACCCCAGGCACCAGCACAGTGCCAGAAGACATCTAGCATCATGATGCATGATGCGTTGCAACAGGGGTAAGACATGTAGGACGCAGGAGTGCTATTCACAAAGGGTCACCTAACAGCAGATATCAAACACCTGCTACGCCACACAAAGCTGATCTAAGGGGACTTAGAAAAAGGAAGGGAAGGGGCAGGGCAGTGATACAGGACAGAGACACAGGACCACAGCGGGACAGAGACAGATGACTGCCAGGATGATGTTAGCACCACTGGCCCTACTGGGCATACAGCTGGCCAGGTAATGCCATAGATGACGTGCCCCCCAGGCTGCACAACAGGGTGGCACTGCACAGCAGGTGCACAGACAGCAGCAACCCAGACACCGGAGGCATGTCATACGTGTGTACCAGCCATGCACCACCCACATGGACCTGAGCAAGGAGCAGTGCATCGCACAATATCGACTTGGCAAGGCAGCCATAGTAGAGCTATGCCAGGAACTTGACAACTGACCTCAGAAGCAGGAACCAGAGAGGCCATGCCATACCAATAGAGGTGAAGGTATGCACAGCACTATGGGTAATTGCCACTGGTGGATTCCAGACACCATGTGGCAACACCATGGGCATCTCATATCCCTCTGTATCACGATGCCTGAGGGCAGTCATGGATGCCCTCATATACAGGTCACACCAATACATCCACCTACCCACAGATGTCCAGGAGCAACTGGCAATCAAGCATGGATTCTACAGCTTGGCAGGATTCCCATGTGTGCTTGGTGCAGTAGACTGCACACACATTGCCACAAGGGCACCACTGGATGAACCAGAGACCTATGTTAACCGGAAGGGCTTCCATTCCATGAATGTACAGGTCATCTGTGACAGCAGGTACAGGATCCTTGACATTGTGGCACAGTATCCAGGGTCCATACATGATGAGTACATCTACAGGAACTGCAGAGCGTGTTAGGCCTTCCAGAGTGGGACACTCACAGATGGCTGACTGCTTGGTAAGGCACACATGGACACATGCAGCATGGGTGGGCATGGGACGAATGTGGGCACAACACTGACCTACACCTCCCTCCCCACAGGTGACAGAGGATACCCACAACAGCCCTGGCTGATGACACCAGTGAGGTGTTCACAGAGTGTGGCAGAGCAACAGTACAATGATGCCCACACAGCAACTCGAAGTGTGGTAGAGTGCACATTTGGCATCCTCAAGATGAAGATCTGGTGCCTTGACAGATCAGGGGGTGCACTGCAGTATACACCAGTAATAGCATGCAAACTGTTCATAGCATGCTGTGTGCTGCACGACATAGCACTAGAACATGGCACACCACTGGCAGAGGATGAAGAGGCTCCCAGTGAGGATGGTGACATTGTGGGGGAGGAGGAGGCAGTGGGGTCAGATCATGACTGGTGACAGCAAGGCCAGGCACAACCCACACTAGGAGGACAACAAATGCAAGTGCAACTCATTGTGGCACACTTCAGATGAGCACACAACAGTTTGAGCAGTGCGTATGGCCACAGGTATGCCAACACCACCATGCTGCATGCAGGATCTGAACCACGGCCTCAGGACCATGGGAAGACCACACACATGCAGCAGTGGCACACACAACAGGTACACTTGGCAGCAGTGCCATGCCATTGCAGGGAACAACAATGCAGTGCCAGGAACCCAGGGACCACCATGGAGAGCACACATAGCAGGTGGACCAGAACAGCTGCGGCGAGACGGAGGTGTCGCCGCCTGGACCACCACACAGGCAGTGGAGGCACAGGTGACACAAATGTGCCCATTGCCTGTGTGCTGCCCCAGACGGTGCAGTGTACAGTGACACGGACGGTGGCATGGGTGTCTGGGTGTCCATTGCTAGCAGGGTCGACATGTGCACGAGCAGTGTGATGTAGGGATGGGGACTGTGTGGGGTCACTTGCACAGCAGCCATGGCACTAGGCAGCAGAGACTGCATGTGATGGGGCTGGATCCAGGGATAGGTGGCATGCAGCACACTGTTGTTGGTGCCAACATGTATTGGCAGTGCGCAGTGGGCACCAGAGGTAGGCACAATGGGGACATGGGGAACTGTGTGGGTGGGAGGCTGCACACACCATGTAGCACTGCCGCAGGTGATGGACATCTGTGGGTGCAGTTCACCACAGACAGCAGGACATGGGTGTGTCATGGCACACTCATAGGACATGTCATGTGGACTGGCACAATGCCACTGGAGACATGCCCCCCATGCACAGCTGAGGTAACCTGCACAAGCACAGTGTGTGGTGACAGGGGGGATGGCAAGCACAGCACCGCACATTGCACTGTGCGGAGGCATTGAGTGGACGCAAGTCACGCTGTGCATCAGCCACAGCAACGCTACTCGCATACACAGTTATCCCGTACGCAGAGCACAGTGCATTGTGCACTGCATACCGATGCAAGCTGCATAGCATGTGTGTCTCTGCATGTGACTCGCAGGGGCAAGCAGGTAACACATGGAACTGAGCCACTAGCATGTATAGGGCCTTGGTAGCACATGCTAGGTGGCACAGGACAGTGTTGCACAGGTCACAGCTCCAACTACACTGCAGAGGGAGGCAAGGGTTTAGAGCAGTCATAAGGGCAGTCAGCAGTTGGCAGTCCCAGTTGCAATGGCATGTTTTAGCAGGACACCTAACTTCACAGATGATGAGACAGTACTTCTCATCAGCCTGGCCGAGCAGTGGAGCGGGGTGCTGTTCCCACAGGTGGCACAGCTGTCCAGCCCAGCAGACAGGGAGAGGGTGTGGTTCACCATAGGCAGCAGGCTTCAGCTGGTGTCTGGAATAAGGAGGACCATGTGGCAGGTCAGGCACCATTGGAATGACCTGGCCTGGAGGAAGGGGCAGGTCCTTGCCTACCTGAGGAGGATGGCACAAGAGGCAAATGTCCAGATGCGTGGAGAATGCCCATGCCGGTCAGGTATGTGACACCAGTAATGTGTCCAATACACAGCACACTACAATGACCTCTACTGCACAGAAGGGAACTGATGATGTCACACACCATTATGTCCCTGCAGGTGAGGGCAGTGACGCTGAAGGCCAGGGCAGGCCCAGGAAAGCTGGACTGGACAGACACAGTGGAGGACCCCACAGAGAGCAACAACCCCAAGGTAGGTGTGCAGCGGTCATGACATGTATGCAACTGTGTAGACTACTGTGTGGGGACCAGCAGGCAGTGGGGTTACACACACACACAGACACACACACACACACACACACACACGCACCGGCGGGCCAGCACAGGTTGCCGTGGCTGGAGGTTGCTGGTAGGGCACAGGCACCATGGACACATGTGAGGGTGTGTACCCCACACATGGTCAGTGCATGTCACATTGTATGTTGGTGGCCTGCCAGGCCTGCATCGGTGGTGTGGGCAACATGCAGGGAGGCAGTGCATGGGCGTGTGATGCACTCACTGGCTGTCACTTTGTGTTCCAGTTCCCACGGTGGTGCGAGGAGTGAGCTGCAGGCGATGTGATGCCTGAAGTGGAGTGATGCACTGGCGTACTCTGCCATGACCCAGATGATGGCCTATGGTGGACAACAGGTGGCACCACAGCAGGGTGCAGAGGATGCAACAGAAGAGGAGGATGTGGAGGAGGCGGAGAAGAAAGTCCCAGACCCCCGACAGGGGCATTGTTGGAATGCAGGGCCAGGCGACAGTGCTGTGGGACTGCGTGCAGCAGGTGACATGGCCGACATGGTGACAGGTAGGGAAGCCTGTGGCACAGCTGGTCAGCCGGGCTCCGATCTGACCATGGATGAGGATGCCCCCATGCATGGCGGTGGTGATGCAATCCCCGATCATGGTCCAGGGCAGCCCAGGATTGAGAGGGACATGTCACTAGACAGGGACACGAGGGGCGATGTTGACATGCAGCTCCAGCCACATGCCCTCTGTGACTTTGCCCAGGGACTTGGCCTGCATATCAGGCCTATGGCAAGGCTGCTGACCAACCTACAAGTTGCAGTGCAAGCCCTGCTGGACTACCTGGATCAGATTGGTTGACAATGAGTGGCGGGCATGTGAGTGCATCAAAGTCCTGGCCCCTCCCATGAAATAGTGGACATGCCCAGGACAGGGCTCACTGGGTAGTATGGACACAGGTCACCAGGACATCAGGGATAATGTAGCTGTGCATGCACTGCAGTTAAGTGCATCACTGTTACATAGAAACATAGAAACATAGAACTTGACGGCAGATAAGGACCGCTTGGCCCACCCAGTCTGCCCATTTCCCTACCTAATGCATAAGCTGCAGATCCTAGTTAACCAGCAGCCTACTTCTTTCTACCCCAACCCCCTAGAATTGCCTTATGGCTGTCCCATGCATGCTTGAATTCAGTCACTGTTTTTGACTCCACAACCACCTCCGGAAGGCCGTTCCATGCATCCACAACCCTCTCTGTGAAAAAATACTTCCTTACATTACCTCTGAGCCGCCCCCATCTTCAAATTGTGCCACCTTGTTCTTGCACACCTCTTTTTTTGAAAGATGCTACCCTCTTGGACTTTGTTGATTCCCTTGAGGTACTTGAAAGTTTCTATCATGTCCCCCCTCTCCCTCCTTTCCTCGAGGCTATACATATTAAGCTCCTTTAGTCTCTCTTCATATGTCTTCCGGTGCAGACCCTGCACCATTTTAGTTGCCCTCCTCTGGACAGCTTCCATCTTGCCTATGTCCTTGTGGAGATTGGGTCTCCAGAACTGCACACAGTACTCCAGATGGGGTCTCACCAGCTGTCTGTACAGAGGGATAACAACTTCCTGTTTTCTACTGGTGATGCCTCTCCCTATGCATCCCAGTATCACCCTAGTCCTCCTCTACATGCCCTCTCACATTGCTTGCCCACCTTTAAGTCATCTGATATGACTATCCCCAGGTCCCTTTCCATTTTGTTGTTGTTAGTATCTCACCCCCATTGTGTACTCTTCCCCAGGGTTTTGTTTCCCAGGTGCATTACCTTGCACTCTTAGGATTAAATCTAAGCTGCCATACATTTGACCATTCCTCTAACCTTGACAAGTCCCTTCTCATCCTTTCCACCCACCTTGTGCATCAACTCTGTTGCAGATCTTTGTGTCATCTGCAAAGAGACATACTTTTCCTTCCAGTCCGTCTGCAATGTCGCTTACAAAGACATTGAAGAGGACCAGTCCTAATACTGAACCCTGCGGCACCCCACTAGTAACCCCCCTTTCTTCAGAGTGGACTCCATTTACTATTACCCTCTGTAATAGTTGTAAGTCTATTGCTGATTGTGGGGCTGTGCCCATTGCACTGTGTACCTCTTGGTTCAACATGACTGTTGCTGTTGTGTGTTGTTTATGTGTCCCCAATACAATGTTGTTCAATGTGCAAGCTGTGTCTGTGTGTCCCTCTGTACTATGCATGCTAATCACTTGTCTATGCTGTTAACCGCTCAGGGACAGCCAATGTGTGGGTAGCAGCCCACAGGGCCTCTGCAGGGCACCATGTGGTCGACAGAGACCACCGTCCTGCAACATGTGAACTGCACCGCAGTGTGCCACAGGGTGTGTTGCTGCCACGTGCTGGGCACAGTGTCAGGACACTGTACTCTTGTGGGCCTGTGCCACCCAGAGTAGGGGTCCTATTAGTTCCACAGTGGCATGCCACAGTGGGTAAGCCAAACCACCAGTCAACAAGGTGGGACTCTGTGATTTGGGCCTGCATGTGTCTTGCCTGTGTTGGTACCAGCTCTGTGGGGCCAGGTGGTGTGTCATGGTATGTGGCATACCACAGGGCCCACCCAGTGGACTGCTGTGCACAGCTCTGTATGGCTGCCCTGGTGGAATTTCCCACGGTGGGTACTGTGTGTGTGCTGGTTGGTGCTGGGTAGTCAGTCATGCCCCTTGTGTGGTAGGGAGGCAAAAGTCCTGCAGCAGCCATGCACCTAGGTGTGGGTGCATGCATGGCAACATGGACAGTTTTGTGTGCCAGGGGCCATGCCTGTGTTGGTGCTCCATGTCATGGTGTGTGCACCTGCTGCTCACACAGGTCACATGGGGGGGCTTGTTTGGTTGGTGGTGGATGGAGGTATACGGGTGTGGAGGTGCTGTGTGAGTGGTCTGCGGCATGCAATGGTGTATGCACTTGGGTGCATGCAACAGGTCCCAGGGCTGCCATTGGGGGCCATGCAGGTGTCTGGTGTGTGCCTGCAGGGATGGTGGTGTGCTGCTTACTAGTGTGTGGGGGGTGCCACTGTCAGGGTATGCAGGCTTGTGTGCATGTCCCATGCTGCAGTGCCATGCGGGGAGTGCCATGGCAATGGGCACTGTACAGGGGATATGGGTTACAGATGCATGCAGCATGGACATGCATGGCACAGACACCTGCACATCCATGTGTGGTGTGTGTTGTGTTGTGGTCCCTGCGCATGTTTGGGTGGGCACACTGGACCATTGCAATGTGGTGGCCAGCACCATGGAGTGAATCCTTCCGATGTGCATGCCTGGCATGCTGCGTGCATCCTATCGGTGTGTGTGTTCTGGCCTCCCCTTCCAGCCTACGGTGTCCAGTGGCTCACTCTGTGCAGTGCATGGGGGCTGTACCACCATGATGCTCTGTGTAGCTTCCAGCAGTGTGGCATGCCCTGGCTGCACCTCCACTACAGGTGGCACTGTGTACACCCTGTGCCTCTGTGACCACCATCATGTTACCTTGGGTATCTGTTGTGCTGCAGCGGTCCCTGGCAGCCTGCTGCTGTCGTCCCCACTACCTCTTGTTCTGCTGCCTGCAGCTGCCATCTGTGCAATGGGTGGTGCTGCTGGTGCTCCTTGCCTGGCCATCCACCCTTCACAGGCCATGCCACCAGGGTGGGCCCCCTTGTGGCCTTGGGAATGGGCTGGCATGTGTTGTCCCAACCTCCGTGCTGCACTGGATGTTGTCATGGCCATGCTGTTGGCTTTCACTGTACCATCCTGTGTCTGTCCAGGGTGCTCCATGTCACTGACACATGGGTGGGTGTCCATCTCCCTATGTCAGTCATGGTCCAGTACCCCTGTCTATGGGTGCATACCCTCAGCCATGTTACTGGGTGTTTCACCACGGTTGTCATCCATGCCTTGTATGGCTGTGGCCCCCTGCAGTTCGTGCCCCACTGCACCATGGCCAACCTCCACACCAGCATCGATGTGTGGCTCGAGCCCATCCCTGCTGTCTGTTGAGCCCACGTGTCTGTCATCAGAGGCATCTGCATCCGGCTGCTGTTCCCCATTGGCTGTGTGTGTGTCTGCCGTGTCGCACACAGCCCTCTCCTCAGGCACGACAGTGCATGACACATCCTGTGTCGGCAAAGTGTCTGGCTGTTGTCCCGTGGGCATCGATAGCTGTCCTATGTCCTGTGCACCCTCATGGCCCTGTCCAACTTCCTGTCTGCTGGCTGTGTTCCCCATGCCATGGTGGTCGTTTACTGCCTCTCAGTTGTGCCACCACACATTGCAGTCCGGGCATACCATTGGGACCAGTACCACACCAGCTACCTGCTGCTGCCTGCATCTTGCAATCTCCTGCAGTGCAGTTTCCATTGCTGTTGTTGCCTCTGTTTGGGCAATATGCTGCCCCATGCTGCGTTCCATGATCATGGTCTGCCGTTCTATGGCATCTGTTTGGCATGTGACAAACAGCCATATGTCCTGGAGTAGCCATGTTGACTGTGTTGTTTGGCATGCCCCTTCCTGGATCCCATGTTTGATGGCTCATGGATATCTGCCACTGTCAGCTGCAGCTGTCCAATGTGTGCAACCGCGGCAGTGGTGTGTTCCCGTATGCTGTCTTGTATCCCTGCCAGCTCCCACTGTGCTGCCTCTTGGGTGAGCAGGACATCTTGGAAGCATCGTGACAGGTCTTCCCCAAGGTCATCCTCCAGTTGCAGTGGAGTTGCATCATGTTCACCTGTCCCACCTGCACCTCCATGGTCCGGTGTGGTGGTGTGGTGTACCTGGTCGCCACGGCCTACAATGGGAGGGTGTTGCCTCTCTGTCCAGCCACAGGGCCATCCCCTCTGTCCCCCTGCCACTGTGCGTTCACCATGGTCTGGTGTGGTCAGCAGTTCTGGACACAGGTGGGCTCTGCCAAAGGGTGCTGCTGTTGCTGAATGGCATAGCGTTGCTGTCAATGTCACTTCCCTGTTGGGCCTCTGACTCACAATCTGTCACCCTCCTGTGGGCCTGGCTCACTGTGCTGTCACCAGTAGTTGCCTGCTGCTGTTCCTCATTGCTGCTGCTGTGTTTGCTGTGCTCCGATGCTTCACTGTCACTGTGTGTCACAGCATGGCATTGTGGGGTTGTTGTCTGACTGACTGTGGCCTGTTGTCTGGTTGCTGTGGTCCTGGCACCTGCTGGGTATACAAACAGATGTGCACAGTGCATTACCTTGGTTGCCCATGTGCCGGTATGTGTACAGTGCCACGGTGCATGTCCAGCCTGTGGCAACTAGTGGAGGAGTCACCGCCTGCATCTCCTGCGTCTGCATGGGGTCCCAGGCCACACTGTGTCCTTCTTCACCTACCCCGGTTCCCTGTCCATTGGGATCCTGTGGGATCCTGGCGCCCCTGCGGTGTGTTGGCCTCCACTGGTGGTGCTACATTGGCTGTCTGCACAGTGGTGCCACCTACCACATGCATGCCCAGTGCTTACCTTGTGCATGTTGTTGCCAATACAGGTCTAGCTCTGTGTCGCCCTGTATGCTGCACATGCTAATCTGTTCCACTACACATTCCTTGTGTCTGCTGAGGGGCCATGGTTGTGTGGGTCCTCCTCCCCTTGCCGTTGAGCAGCGCCTGTTGTGGCCTACCTTCTCCTTGGCATGGTGCTTGAGGTCACAGTGCCGCTTCTGCAGCTCCCTCACACTGCGCTTGCTGGGTGCCACTGCATTCACTAGTCTGGCTACCTCATCCCATGCCTCCTGCCACTTTGCCTGCATCTTCTGGTCCCCTCCCCGGGACAGTAGCAGTTCCTCCTGTTGGGTGTCACACACTGGTCAGGGCCTTGCACAATTGCCCCACATACTCTTGTCCTCGTGCCACACATCACACCTACCTGGGCCTCTGTTGCATACAGGAGGATGAATGTCTCCTGGTCTGTGAAGTTTTTTTTCCTGGAGTTCCCAGTCTTCTTCCTCCATGTCCTTGGGGCTGGCTAAGCCCTCTCTTCTTGCTGCGTCCTCTGTGGTTCGGCCATTCCTACGCTCCTTGTGTTTAGACACTACCTGCACCTTACGTGTTGCCTATGCTATTTATTTGATGCACTGTGCATTCTTATGCCATGTGTGCTGTGTCTGGTGCATGGTGTGTTCCTTACAGAATAGGGTGCATTGCCGATGACGCTGGGGGCTTTGGGGCACGGTCGTCTGATGCACCTTGCGCCGCTCTAAGGTCATCTTTGAGAATCGGGCCCATAGTTTTATAGTTTTGTACTATTACCACCATTCATTGTTTCTGGATTTGTTATACAGTGATTTTTCTTTTTATTTAGTTTATTTTGAACACTGATAGATATCAAAAATGTTGCTGAATGTCTATTACTGCTACAAGATTTTTCAATTTTTAAGATTAATTTTAATTTGTACATCAGTTTTCATACTGCATAATGAAAAGGCTAAACACTGAGCACAGTAATGTAAGGAAACAACAAAAATCATGGAACCAAGGTCAGATATGGAAGCCATTCCATCTCTGCCATGATTTGTAGTACAGACCAGGTGAAAGCTTCACTATCTCATATAATCTATTGATATGTTTGCACAAACCTCAGATATAAAGTATTGAATGTTAACCATGTTAGAAAATGTTAACAAAAAGGTTTAACAAAAGAAGAAAGGAAAAATAATGTACAAAACCTGACTGCCCTAATGGCCTAGATGCTAGGTAACTCCCCATTATGTGGGGTACTAGGTTGCTGTCCTAAGCCCAGGTCCCAGCTTGGGATGACAGAAAACCTGTGGTGCAGTCCTATGGGATGCCCCAGCTTTCAAGAAGGGATGGTTACAATAATTAATTCTTGCATACTTCCTGATGGTTTTGGAGAGTGGGAAGCAAGTAGCAGTATGGCCTTTGTCAAGCCTTAAAATGATTACTGTTGGAAGAGAAGGTCGAGGCAGGCCCTACAGTAGTTAGTCATTATCTGGTGATTACCCCAGTCACACTCAAAAAGGACCACACTTCGTACTTATTATTACCATAGATCTAGGGGTAGAAAATACCTCAGTGGATGCAGTCACTTGGCTGGACCACTGCATCATGGGTTGCAGTCACAGGGCCCACATAGGACGTACATATAAACATAGATAAATAGAAATTGTTGGCTGAAAAAGGATTACTTGCCAGTCTGCCCAGATATTCCCTGCCTAATCTGTCTCCACAGACCCTAACTTGTTTCTGATGACTGTCCTCTCTCCTTCCCTCCCTCTCTCCCTATTTTACTAATATTTCCTTATACCTGTCCCATACATGCCTGAAGACCCCCACTGTTATTCCCTCCACCACTTCTGCTGGCTGTGTGTTCCCAGTGTCTGTCTCCCTTTCATGAAGTAGTACTTCCTCACATGTCTTTTAACACCCCCCAGCTTCATTGCATGTCCCCTGGTCCTCATGCTTTTCCTCATTTAAAAGAGCCTCCCCTCCTGCACCCAGTTCACCCCCTATAGTACATGTAGGTCTCTAGCATGTTCTCTCACACTCCTCTCTTCCTGGGTCTACATGTTGAGATTCCTCAGTTCCTCCTCATAGGATTCCTCATGCAACCCCTGCATCATTTTCATTGGCCACCCCTGGACTGCCTCCACCCTTTCTATGTCCAGTCTGAGGTGTGGCCTACAAAACTGGACACAGTAATCTAGGTGGGATCTCATCAGCAAGTGATACACTGACAATTTGACCTCCCTCCTCCTGCTGGAAATATCCCTCCCTGTACACCACAGCATCACACCTGCTTTACCTACTGCTTTGTCACACTACCCTGCCTGCCACTTTGAGGTCATAAGTTATGATAACATACAAACATATGAAGAAGCCAGCAGAAGAAGGCTACTTGGTCTATTAAGTCTGCGCGTATTGCAGGGTCCACAGATTGAGCTAATGTCCCTGCCCTCCCTCCCCACTCCTCCAATCCTCCCTCCCTACCCATGATACTTACCTTCCCCAGTGCCTATCCCAGCCTCTCTTAAACCTGCCCACTGTCTTCAATGAGATAACCTCATCCAAAAGAGCATTCCAAGCATCCACCACCATCTCTGTGAAGAAGTGTTTCCTGCCATCCCTCCTAAACCTCCCACCCTCCAGCTTAAGACTGTGCCCCCTCTTGTTATGGTTGCCACTCAGCTTAAAGAGACTCTCCTTATCAACCTTATTTATCCCTTTCAAGTACTTGAAGGTCCCAATCATGTCCTCTCTCTCTCTCCTGCCTTCCAGGGAGTAACATAGAAACATAGAATCTGATGGCAGATAAGGAGCGCTTGGCCCACCTAGTCTGCCCATTTCCCAACCTAACGGATAAGTTGCAGATCCTAGCTAACCAACAGCCTACTTCCTCCTACCCCCCCACTAGAATTTTCTTATGTCTCCCTCATGCATTCTTGAATTCCCCACTGTTTTTGACTCTACAACCTCCTCAGGAAGGCTATTTTATGCATCCACAACCCTCTCTGTGAAGAAATACTTTGTCACATTACCTATGAGCCATCCCCCCTTTATCTTCAAGTTGTGCCCCTTGTTCTTGCACATCTCTTTTTCTGAAAGATGCTACCCTCTTGGACTTTGTTGATTACCTTGAGGTATTTGAAAGTTTCTATCATGTCCCCCCCTTTCCTCGAGGCTATACATCTTAAGCTCCTTTAGTCATTCTTCATATGTTTTCTGGTGCAGATCCTGCATCATTTTGGTTGCCCTCCTCTGGACAGCCTCCACCCTGTCTATGTCTTTGTAGAGATGGGGTCTCCAGAACTGTACACAGTACTCCAGATGTGGTCTTATCAACTGTCTGTACAGAGGACCAACAACTTCCTGTTTTTTACTGGTGATGCCTCTCCCTACGCATCCCAGTATCCCCCCCAGCCCTCCTTACTGCTTTCTCACATTGCTGGCCCACCATTAAGCCATCTGATATGACTACCCCCAGGTCCTTTTCCATCTGTGTTGTTGTCAGTATCTCACCCCCATTGTGTACTCTTCCCCTGGGTTTTTGTTTCCCAGGTACATTACTTTGCACTTCTTTGTGTTGCATCTAAGCTGCCATATATTTGACCATTCCTCCAACCTTGCCAAGTCCCTTCTCATCCTTTCCACCCAACCTTGCATATTAGCCCTGTTGCAGATCTTTGTGTCATCTGCAAAGAGACATAATTTCACTTTCAGTCCCTCTGCAATGTCACTTATAAAGACATTAAAAAGGACCCGCCCCAGTACTGAACCCTGTGGTACCCCACTAGTAACCCTTCTTTCTTCACTGTGGACTCCATTTACTATTATCCACTGTGTCCTGTTGTTTAACCAGTGTTTTACCCAGGCTACCACCCTGGGACCCACTCCCAGGCTGGCTAATTTTTTTATTCATCTTTTGTGCAGGACTGTATCAAATGCCTTGCTAAAGTCTAGGTAGCCCATGTCCACAGCCCCTCCCTGGTCTACTACTTTGGTCACCCAGTCAAAGAAATCAATTAGATTTGTCTGACATGACCTTCCCACTGTGATTCCATGCTGTCTTGGGTCCCGTGCCCCACTGACCTCTAGGTACTCAACAATTCTCTCCTTCAGAAGTGATTCCATCATTTTCCCTACCACTGAGGTCAAACTGACAGGTCTGTAGTTTCTGCCTCCGTCTTGCTCCCACTTTTGTGAAGGGGAATCACATCTGCCCTCCTCCAGTCCTCAGGTACCACACCATCCTCCCATGATTTATTAAAAAGGGTAGTCAGTGGTGTTACTAGTTCTTCCCTTAGTTCTTTTAGAATTCTGGGGTGAATTCCCATCAGGCCCCATTGCTTTATCCACCTTCAGTTTTAAGAGTTCTTTCAGAACCCTTTCTTCTGTGAAATGACTAATATCAACCCCTCTATCCAGAGTGCTTCTATTGACTGGATTAGGTATCTCCACCTGCTTTTCCATTGTGAATACTGAGCAGAAGTATTCGTTCAGTATCTCTGCTTTTTCACTGTCGCTCTCTGCTCAACGACCTTCCTCTTTATTCAGCCTCAGTATCCTGCCTTAGTCTTTCTTTGCTTCCTAATGTACCTATAAAAGATTTTATCCCCATTCTTAACCGAGTTGGCTATCTTTTCCTTGGTTTGGGCCTTTGCTATTCTGACTGCCTTCCTACTTCCTTCTGCTTTAACTGGTACAGTTTTCTGTCCTGCTCCTTCTGTGTTTCTTATACTTCCCTGAATGCTGTCTTCTTCTCCCTACCTTCCCCACCACTTCTTTTGAGAACCATAGTGTTTTTTTCTTTCATTTTGATTTGTTTATTTGCTTCACACAAAGGCTTGTTGCCTCTGTGATGGCGGTTTTGATGTTTCCCCATTGTTGCTCCACCCCTCCTTCTTGCCTGCTTGCTAGTGCTTTTCTGAGGCACTCTCCCATTTTGACAAAGTCAGCCCTCCTGAGTCCAGTGCCTTCACTTTTGTGTAGCTTGACTGTACAGCTAAGTTTATCGTGAACCACACTGTTTGGTCGTCGCTTGTTCGTAGATGGCTACCCACTCAAGATCAGAAATCTTCTCTCCATCCCCACTTGAGAATACCAGGTCTAAGACTGCTCCCTCCCGAGTGGGTTCCAAAACTAGCTGTCTGAGGCATGCCCCCTGTAGGGCATCGAGAATGGCCCTGCTCTTGGATGTGGCTGCAGCAAAGGTGCTCCAGTCAACATCTGGCATATTCAGGTCCCCCATCAGCAATATCTGCCCTTTCTTTGCCATCTCAAGGATGCCTCCTATCATTTCCTTGTCCATTTCCTCCTCCTGAGATGGAGGTCTGTATACAACCCCTGTGCGGATTGTGGAGCCATTGCCAGTCTCCAGGGTAACCCACAGTGTTTCCTCTTCTCCATGTTTACCCTTTAGTTCTGTTGCTTTTATCTCTTCCCTTACATAGAGATCTACTCCTCCTCCTTGTCTTCCCTCCCAGTCCCTCCTGTAATTTGTGTACCCTTTTATTTTGACATCCCAGTCACGGTTCTCTGTGTACCATGTTTCTCTGACTGCCACGATATCCAGGAATCCCTCTTCCATCAAGGTCACCATTTTGGGAAGCTTTTACCTAGACTACAGGATTGGTACTCATTACCTCCATTTTTATGGCTTTATTTCTTTTGCTCCATCCGGTCCTTACTGCCTTTGTCTTTTCTCCATTCCCCTGCCCTTCTCCCTATTGACTGCTCTGTCTTGGTGTTTACCTCACTAATTACCCTGATTTTTAGGGGGCTGATTTCCTTCTCCTTTCAGTGTTCTCCCTTGGCTGGTTTAAATGCTTGCTAATGAAGCATTTAAACCTATCACTTAGGATCTTGGTTCCCCTTCTGGATAGATGCAGACCATCGCACCTGTATAGGCCTGCATCCCTCCAGGTGGAGCCCTAGTCCCCAATGAAGCCAAATCCCTGAGCTCTGCACCAGTTTTTAAACCAGTCATTGAACCCCTTTGTGCGGAGTACCCTTGCCTCATCCATGCCATGGACAGGTAGCACTTCCGAGAAAGTTACCACTTGTGCTACTTCTCTAAGGCCCCTCCTCAACTCCTCAAACAACCGTTGCACTGCTTTGATCCCATTCTCAGCCAGGTCATTCATCCCTAGGTGGATAATGACATCCAGCTCCCTCCCCTTTACAACTGCTCCCATGATCCTGAAGATTCGTTTGCTGTCCCTCCAAGCCATGGCGCCAGGCAGGCACCTTACCTCCCTTTCCCCTCCCTCCCCCAGTTCTACCCCCATAACAATTAATTCCCCAACCAGGAGTTGTTTCCTTCCCCTGTGGGGTACTGTGCCACCTTCCTGTGGGTCTCCATTGTGAAGGTTCCCAGCATCCTCCTTGGTCTCCACTGTGGGTGCCTCCATAGAGGAACCATGCTCCGCCAGAGTGGTGAAAAATTTGTGGAGAGGCACAACTGGAGGGATGTGCCTCTGTTCTCCCACCCTCACCCTCCCTGAGCCCACCATGGTCCAAACACTCCTCTTTCTTGGCAACCTCTGAGGTAGTGGCAGTGGCCTGGGTGGTCCCTGGGTGGGGAAGCAGGTTTCTCAAATCCTTGCAAGGTCAGCATGGAGATGAACAACCTCTTCCCTCAGACCAGAGAGGTGCCTGCAAATAGGGCAGCAACACAATCTCCATAATGTCTCCCAGAAGAGGAAGACTGCTGCTCCACAGCCAGTGCATTGCACCACTCTCCACATGTCTGTGTCCCTTCCTGTTACAGATGCTTTCTTTTGTTGTTTTTTGTTCTTGTTTTAGTGTGTGCAAGCTTATTATTGTCTCTATCCCCTATTCAGTGTGCTGCACCTTTAAGGATATGAACAGGTGTATGTTTTTAGCAGTTTTGGGGAAGTGATGTCAGAACCCCTACTATAGAGGAAGTTATGCACTTGGGTTAGGTGGGGTGAGAGGAGGGGTGAGAGGGAGTAAACCTATGCTGTCCAGAAACAATCAACTACAACTCCGATGCTCCATCCCGGGGAATGCCTTCCTTCCTTTCAGACACCTACTTCACAGAGGTTAAGTAACAGGCCTAGTCACAAATTACTGCAAATATCTCCCAGCTACAGTTCCTCCCTGGCAAACTAAAGTTAAAACTAAGAAAAGACAACCCCAAAAACAGAATCAATACTAGTTACTTACACAGGTCCAAAAAGTAATAATTCAGTTCAGTGTAGTCTAGAAAATAACTTCCTTGATTCAAGGAAGCTGTGGCTGCTTTCTCACTCTCTCTCTGTCTCTGTTTCAGTGCCCTCAATCTCTCCTAGTATGCCTTACCATGCTGACCAGCTATCATCTTTGTAGCACTCCTCTGGACCTTCTCCAGCAGATTAATGTCCTTTTTGAGATGTGGACGCCAGTACTGAGCTCCATACTCTAGATACCGCCTTACCAGTGACTTGTACAAGGGCAGTATAACCTCCTCTCTCCTACTACTGATCCCCCTAGATATGCATCACAGCATCTTGTTTGCCTTTGCCACTACTTTCTTGAACTGCATGGAGTGCTTCAGGTCATTAACGATCATCACTCCCAGGTTCTTCTCCTTCTCTGATGCGGATACACAGACTTCACCAGGTTGTACTCTGTCCTGGGATTCTTGGCTTTAATATGCATAACTTCACATTTCTTGGCATTGAAGCCAAGCTGCCAGATCCTGGGCCATCTTTCCAGCTTTTCCAGATCTTCCTGTTGGTCCTGTATCCCTTCAGCTGTGTCCACTCTCCCACAGAGCTTGGTGTTATCCATGAATAGGCACATTTTGCTTTTAATGCCATCTCCAGTGTCATTGATGAAGACATTGAACAACACTGGCCCCAACACTGAGCCATGCGTGATCCCACTGGTTACCTCTCTGGTGCCAGATAACTCCCCCCATAACCACCCTGTGCGTTCTGTACCTCAGTCAGTTTTCCACCCATCTGGACATCTTTCCCCAACCCTGAGATCAACCAACTTCCTGATCATCCTTTTGTGGGGCACAGGGTCAAAGACCTTGCTGAAATCAAGATAGAGGATGTCAACTGCTTGGTCCCTGTCTACCATCTTAGTGACAATCAAAGAAATCAATCAGATTTGTTTGACATGATCTCCCCCTCCCCATGAACCAATGCTGCTTCTCATCCTGGAGAACATGCTTCACTAGATAGTCCAGCAACCTTTCCTTTAGTATGGTCTCCATGAGCATGCCCACAAGGGAGGTCAGACTGACTGGTCTGTAATTCCCTGTGACATCCTTGGGAGTGCTTTTGTAGAGGGGCACTACATGTGCTGTTCTTCAGTCCTGCGGTACCACGCCTGACTCTAGGGAACCAGTAAATACGTCTGCCAGTGGCCCTGACAGCTCATAGACCTGTTCCTTTAGTACTCTTGGATGTACTCTGTCTGGGCCTGGTGATAACCCTAAGGTCCAATTCTTGTTTGGAGACTGTCAGTACCCCCAATCCTATAATCTCTGCTCCCAGGCTCCTATGTCTTAGGTGCATGATTTTGCATTTTTTGGCATTGAACCCCAACTGCCATGCTCTTGGCCACTCCTCCAGTTTTCCAAGTTCCCTGCACATCCTCTTGACCCCCTCCCCTCCTGAGTGTCCACACTATTACAGACTTTGGTACCTTCTGCAAAAAAGTCATACCTTCCCTTCCCTTCCCATTCTTCTGCAATGTCACTTGTGAAGATATTAAAGTGGACTGGTCCCAACACTGAGCCTTGTGGCACTGCTCTTGCATATCTCCAATCATTAGAGTGAGCGCCATTAACCAAAACCCTTTGTCACCTATCTGTTAACCATTTCTTAACCCAGTTCATCACTTTGGATCCCACCCTTGGGATGCTAATTTTTTTTATAACGCTTCTGTATGGCACATTGTTGAAGACCTTGCTAATATCCAGATAGGCCACATCAACTGCCCTCCCCGATCTATTTCCCTGATCACCAAGTTGAAGAAATCATTTGGACTCAGCTAACATGATGTCCCTCCCACCACGAATTTATGCTGACTTTGGTCTTGCAGCCCATTAGATTCAAGGTAATCAACCAGTCTTTCCTTCAGTAGGGTTTCCATTAATTTCCTCACCATGAAAGTAAGACTGATCAGCATATAGTCGCTAGCCTCCTTCATGCTGCCACTCTTACATAGAGTGAACATGTCTGCTCTTTTCCATTCCTCCAGAACTATGCCTGTTTTGAGTGAACTGTTGAATAAGGTCATATTACTTCTTGCAACTGTGGAGGCAATTCAGTACGTTCAAAGCAGAACCTTGATCCAGATATGTTTCTAGGTCTACATGACACCTCAGACTTGTAGCTGTATACGCAGACACATTGATACATAGAAACTGATGGCAGATAAAGCCTATTCAGCCCATCTAACCTACCCATTCCATCTTACTACTCTAATCTGACCCTAACGGCTTTCCCTTTCAATCACCTTTCACAGCCCCCCTCTAACTAAGTCCATGTGCCTATACTAATGAGTTTTAAAGCTATCAACTGAGTTGGCACTTACCCCACCCTTAAGTAGTTTGTTCCATTTATTTACTACCCTTTCCTTGAAATAGTGTTTACAAATATCATTTTTAAACCTTCTCCCTGAAAGTTTTAGTGTGTTCCCTATAGTAATTATATTTTAACTTAATAAAAACATAACTTTATAGTCAACGTTGTTTACCCTGTGTAGGTGCTTGCATTTTTCTATCATGTTATCTCTTCCTCTTCTTTTTTTCAAGTGTATACATGTCTAAATTCCACAGTCCTTGAATGATATATCTTGTAGGCTATAAATCATTTTTATCACTCTACTCTGTGTTGTCTCCACCTTATCACAGTCCTTTCTAAGCCGAGGATTCCAGAATCATGCACGGTACTCTAGATGGGGCCTTACTAATGATTTGTAATGTGGGAGAATTACTTCCATTCTTCTGTTACTTTTCCCTTCCCTTATGTATCCAAGCATCCTATTTGCTTTACTTAAAGCTCTGTTACAGTGTGCTGTGGATTTGAGGTCATTTGATATAATGGCTTGTAAGTCATTCTCCTCCTTTGTGCATTCAAGTATGAAACCCCCCATTTTATACTGCATCATCAGATTTCATTTCCTTCATGCATAACTATGCATTTTTTCACATTAAAGCATAACTACCACATGTTTTACCATTTCTCCTCTTCTTTCCATGTCATTTTTCAGTTCTTGAATCCCCTTTTCTAGATCTACTCTTGTACTGATTTTTGTGCTAACTGCTAACAGGCAGACATTGCTCCTTACGCCTATGCTAATATTTCATACAAATACATTAAAAAGACCAGGGCCCAACACTGATCCCTTTGGTAATCTGCTTGTGAACTCTCTTACCTCTGAAAATTCACTATTTACAATTACTCTTGAAGATGTTACCTCCAGCCTCTTTTCTATCCAAGTTTCTGACTTTTATTCTTCACCTAAGTTTCTTAGTTTCTTGACTAATCTCTATGGGGGACTGAATTAAAATCCTTACTAAAGCCCAAATGTGTTATATCTACTGTCTGACCTTTATCTCCTGCCTTTGTCACCCAATCAAAGAACTCAATCAGATTCTTTTGGTATGACCTCCCTCTAGTAAACTCATACTGATCTGAGTTATGTAACTCAATACTCTCCAAGAAGACCAGCAGTTCTTCCTTTTGTATGATCTCCATGTCTTTCCCTATTATAGATGTCAGACTTACTGGTCTATAGTTTCCTGGTTCCTTTTCACTACTACTTTAATGCAGAGGAGCCACATTTGTGGTCCTCTAGTTCATAGAGACCATCCCTGTGTGTAACAAGTTATTAAAATAGTCTGAAAGTTGACACACTATCTCTTCCACTACCTCATTAAGAATATTGGGGTGTAAGTCACCTGGTCCTACAGATTTGCTCAGTTTCATCCTTTTTAACCCTTCTGACATCTTTTTTTCTGTTATTTGGTATACTCTGTTTTGGCTGCTTCTTCCTACTAATCCCTTTATCTTATTTTTCTTTTAAAGGTCCCTCTTCCTGCTTCAGAAATATCGAACTAAAATATTTGTTCAATATCTCTGTTTTGCTATGATTCACCTCCTCCCACCCAGCTTCATTTTGTAGCCACACTATACCATCTTTACTTTGCATTTCTCCTGTATGTAGTTAAAAAAAAATATCTCCAAGCTGTATTCTCCTTGGTAGCCTGAGTTCAGTCTCCAATTTTGCTACCCTTATTTACTTAATGGCTTCTTAGTTTTCCCTAGCTTCTCTTTTCTGTCTTCCTCTCTTTGACTAGCCTTCCATTTCCTAAATAATGTGTCTTTTATCTATCACTGCTTTCTTCACTTTTGCTGTGAACCCAAATGGTGCTCTTCATCTTGATCTTTTACTCTTGAATACTCTATCTATGTAGTCCACAGGTGCTTCTTGAAGTTCTGTTTTAAATGCTTCCAATGTCCCTTTGACCACTATTATATGCTCCTCTTTCTTCAGTCATCAACACAATATCTGTCATCTTGTCAAAGTTTGCCTTCCTGAACTCCCATATTTTTAATGAGCTATTTATTTTGCACATTCACATTTGCACATCTCAGCTCACTGTCTTGTGATCACTGGGCCCCAATGGATCCAGGGCTGACATGTTTTGAATCCTCTCACTATTTATGAGAACCAAAAATAGCAAATTACCTCCTTGTCAGATTCTTAACCAACTGTACCAGGAAAGCAGATTATACTACTGAATGTCAAACACCACCAGCTCAACACCTGGGAACCCAACACCAACATCTCAACACTCAGAATCCTGACTGTTAAGAATTGCCTGTGGCAGAGGTTTTCACCATGTTTTGGGGGGTTTCACCCCAACACCCTCCAACGTGGGGGACGTCACCTCCTGCAACCCCCTTACTATCTATTTTTAACTCTGCCGTGGGCAATTCTTGACAGACAGAAGTAAGTTTCAACAGCTGGTATTCTGAGTGTCAAGATGTTGGTGTCAGGCTCCCAGGTGTTGAGATTGTGTGGTTCGGTAGCCTATAGTGACACTGGAAAGCATACTGATATGCTTCTACCAGACTGTCTGATGTAATATCTGACATAGTACAGAGGTTTCTCTATTGCCATCAAGATTTATAATGGGACCATGGTGGGTTTTATCAACATCATGACACAAGTATGTGCAAACACCTTGACTTCACATCTAAGCCCTCTTTACTTTTCTTATGAGCTTTAGAATTTTTAGGTATGGGGTGCCAATTAGAATGCAAGAGGATGATGCAAGCTGGAAAACATGCCCTGATGAGTCATTATGAGAACTATTGGGAGATTATGAGATCCAAAAGAACAACATTTATTTGGGGTCCAATATCTGTAAAAAAAACAGGCCAGCTGTACTTTTTGTGGACTGATGACAACTTTTAAATGAGACCTGTCTACAGAACAGAGACAATGCTTTTTTGGAGAGGTGTGAATGATTAAAGTTATTTAAAAAAGATTATTGGCATACAGGACCAGATTTCCTCCACTGTTTGGATCTGCAGAAGCATGAGTAGATGTGTGAGAAGACTGAATTCTACATTCTCCTGGAGCTGTTTCAAACTGTTGGATATGGGCAGTGATATTTTGTTATTACTGATACGAATTGCACTACACCACCTATGGGCTGGATCCAGTTGCATCCCAGCTTGTGAAGGTTGGGGTGATTAAAATGGCCCCAGGTGTTACAGCTATTTTACAGAAAGCAATGTGGTCTAGAGGCTAGAGCAATGACTTGGAAACCAGATGATCACAGGTTAAAATGCTGCTTGAGTCAAATACCCACTGTGTGACCTTGGGCAAGTCACTTAAGCTCCCAGAGCTCCAGTCCATCCAGCTGTCAAAATATGCAGAAACTGCCCCCCCGAAATAAGATGTTGCACTGTACCCATAGCTGGCCTGTGTTTATAATAAAATAAATGCTTTTTTGAGTGAGGAATTCTACCCAGTCAACTTCTAAACATTTATCAGGAGGCAGGCTGGGCCAAAGCAGCTGCTGAGTGGCAGCATGCCTTGGTCAGTGAGGGTTGACACCAAAGTCCGGTATCACAGCAACCCCTGCAGCTGGACCAGGAAGCTTGTTTCTGTACCAGTGGACATAATGTGTGAAAACAAGGCTGGCAGTGGCTGCACTAATATTGAGAGTTGGGAGGGACAGAGAGAGGGAGAAAAAAGACCCTGAATGACAGTCTGGTCTCTGAGCTCCTTGGTCCTGTTGCCTGTTGGCACTGGATCCTGGTGTGGTCAACATGGTAAAAGCCATGTTGGGGGATGGAGGTTAGAGTGGTAAGGGTAGCTGTTAGGCTGGGGGTGGGGGCTAGGAGAGAAAGGCCCAAATAGGGTGCATTCCTGGGACCAGAGTACATCCCTTAATGATAGACATGGCCGCTGAACAAATAATAAATAAATATTATGGAATAAAGGTTATCAGGAGACACCAGCTAAAGAAGCAGTCATTAGTGTCTGATGATGGGTCCAACTAACAGCCAATCTCCAACTTGCAATTTGTGGTTAAGGTTGTCACAAAGTTGGTTACAGAGCAGTCTGGTGACCACCTGGATAGGCAAAGAATGTTAGAGCCCTTCCAATCTGATCTTTGCCAGTGACATAACATAAAGACATCCCTGAAAAGGGTGTGTAATTATCAGCTTCATGCAAGTGTTCAGAGTGAAGTGTTAATAGTACTGTGTACAGAGTAACACGTTTTTTATGCACACCGGAAGTGTGTGATGCCTCATAAATCCCAGAGCTCAAGGAGTTTATCAAGGCATTACACGCTGAGGGTGTGCATAATAACCAAGTTACCACACTTCCCCATTTTTAATAATAATAATAATAATATTTTTATTTATATTGCACCTTTCAAATGTCAAGGCGCATTCCAATAAAATAAGATAAAAAATACAAGAATTGTATTACAGTTACTGTACAATAATTGGAAATAAAAAAATATCAGTGTTTGTACCACACCAGCGGTGAAAAAATAAGATAAATAAATCTTACTATTTTTAAATAAATACTTATTTTCACTTAGAATGCAATTTAATTTACTTTGAACATGTTATATCCACTTAGGATCTGGAATCAGAACACATAGAAGAGTTTAGTTAGATAGTTTACAATGAAAAGAAAGGCAAAAATAAGGTAAAACACCAGTAAAAGCATTACAAATGGTGTATTATATATCAAATACATAATATATTGCAGTACAATAACACATTTATCTCCACACGAGTGGTAATACTTTTATAAATAACTTGTGGCTTTGCCACTTGTGAGTTGTTTGTCTTCCCACTCACTAGCTGAGATATAGAGGATAATGAATGGGCATTGATGAACAACAAAGCTATGCTGCCATCGAGTGGCTTCCTTGGCAACCCATGTAAACCTCGAGAGTGAAGCTCGAGAGGTTTTCAGAGGTTGCCAAGGAAGCCATTGAGATGGCAGCACTGTTTTGTTGTTCAGCCGATGCCCATTCATTGTCTTTTATAGTGCATGGGCATCGCTGTCACTTACATTAGTGTACAAAGTTCGACAAATTGCTTCATTTTTTCTTACCTTGCGTGATGACTGGACAGATTCAAAGGAGTCAAGTATTAAAATGAACCATTTATTGTTAAAAATATACATGAGCCCACTGGCAAAACAAAACAAAATACACGCATTTAAATTTGTTGTACACCAACTGCCAAATGAAGTAAATAATACTTAAGGCTGCAAAATTTAATGTCAGGTGACTTGGGCGTCCAACTAAATCTGCCGTAAAGCAGTGTGCACTCTTGGGATCCTACAACAGGGATTGCCATTCAATATCTGTAAGAAACACAGAGAAGAGCCACAAGGTGAGAAAACAGGGGTACAATTCACATTACATTTGAATATTTGAGAACAAGGATGATGGGGGGGTTAACAGATACAAGATTCTTACCATATTTGCTATTCATTGTCGGAATCGGAGATGACTGCTGGTTGTTTTTTCCTTTGTGGGCCAAAGTGATTATGGAAGTGCATGGTGACACCCTTTTGGAAAATGCAGTTGTCCCCAAATAAGTAAAAGTTAGTTAGGTTAGACATGGGACAAAGGGAACTCTTTTTCTGATTCTTTTCACTAGTGATTGCTTGTGAAAGTGAGATCGATGCACTTGAGGTTGAGGTAGAAGGCTGCTGATTGTCATTTGCTGCATGTCCCAAAAGGATTTCACAGTTTCTTTTCTGCTTGGCCTCTGATAGGAAACTAATTATTTATCGATTGCAGGCTTTTATGTCCAGAGACCTACTGCACCTTGGTAGGGGGCACTGCATCATCTACTAACCTCTGAATTGCAGTCTTACGAGTAGAGTGATTGGTTATGTGCTTTTCTACAGGTTACCCAGCAGAAGTTTTTATGATCTGCATCATTGTCCACACTTTGTTTTCATCTAGTGTCATTGCCCTGAACCACAGAGTGACACCTGGCTTGAAGTACAGGTTGGGAGCCAGGTAGAAGGGGGAGTCTGATGACAGCATGCTTAGAGGTCTTTGCGAGGCATATAGAGTGTATGCCCTGACTGGATCTCTTTCTGAATTATCTAGATTTTCATACATTCTGGGCTTAATTGTCCTGATGTCTCTGGGATTGTCACCAGCTTGTGTTTTTGTCTGCCTTTCAGTATACTCTATGAAACGGTTGCCATCCGTGTCTGTTAGTAGGCATAGGTCACCTCACCTGAGGGCATACTGCTCTGCTGTTCTTAATGCATAGTAGAGCCCATTGTTAAAAAACAGCATGTTCAAGAGGGACACAGGGCTATGCAGACCCAAGATGCCGCTTGTGTAAAGCTTTTCTACGTCGGAGGGAGATAGGGCTTCTGCTCTGTTAGGCTTGCTGCCTTTACCGATCTTTTTTAAGTATTTTTGTTTGGCTGACAGGGTGGATTCTGTCTCTGGGAATTCTTTTTTATTCCCATGGAAAATGAAATGCCCATAATTGATCTGCTGAAGGTAGCGGTCTGTGCTGCCTACCATGCCCCTCAAGGTTGACAGCTTGTACTCGGTCCCATTGTTTCTTTTTATTTTATGTAGAAAATCGGCGATGAATGTATCAAGCTCATTTGGTGTGATGTTGCTGATGCTGCAGATTTCACCCATCTCAGTAAGGTAAGATTTCAGCATCCTGACATCAGAGTCTGTCTTTTTTAATGTACGCTTGTTCTGCTGCTGTTGGATAAATGATTTGCAGTCCAGGGTGTCAGGGCTACATACTGAGAGTGCTGCCATTGTTGTTTTGTAGTAGGTTACAGTCACGGCTGGCTTGTCTTGGGTTGTGCTTGCTGGTTGCCGTTCGCGATCGGTGAACTTTGAATTCTGCCAGCTCGATCATTCGTGATGCTCACTAGGTTGGCACGTGGCAGATTCCAACTTGTTGTACCATCGATGTGACATACCATCGATGGTATAACAACATCTGGACGTCACATCGATGGTACAACAGCTCTAGTAAATGATAGATTTTGATAATAACAACATTCTACCATACACTATATAGAGGATAGTGTATAAGTAACAGTGAACAACAACGCTGTTGTTCACTTAGAGTTGTTAGACAACTAAGAAAAACCTCAGAGCGAAGCTCGAGAGGTTTTCGGTTGGCATGAAAACCTCGAGAAGTGAACAAGTGTTGTTGTTCACTGTTGCCCATACACTGTCTTTTATAGTGCATGGGCAACAGTAAATTGAAAACAGCTTGTGCCTTCCTCCTCGGTCGTGCTGTGATGTCTGAGACCCGCCCCCTCCCCACCGCGCCGTGTACAAAGACTCCACTCATTCCCGGTCCACAGCTGGTGTACTACTATGTGCCAGCAAAGATTTCAAAGAAAACGGCACTTACTAACTCCTCCTGTGCCTTTGGCTAACAGCCGTTCATTCTGTGACCGCTGACAAAACCGCAAGTTGCGCATGCGCACATGTGATCCGTGCTGTTGTACCATCGATGTGACGTACCCATGATGGTACAACAACATCGTGACGTCACATCAATGGTACAACAACTCTAGGAAAAGCTAGATTTCCAATGAATACAACGTTCTAACATGCACTATAAATGCATTATTCCACTGCAGTCCATTATGTATTACTTATTTATTTGGCTTGAACTCTGTTTTTTTTTTCATTCTACACAAAATATACTGGTCATATATTAGTTTTATTATTTCAGTAAGTTTTTTAACACAGACTTTAAATGTGCAGGATTGCCCCAACCACAAAATAAAACAAACAAACAAACAAATAACATAATTATGTTGCCCTGTAGTCCTTCTGTTTGTCCCCCCCCAAAATTGAGATAACAACTCTGGTTATTTTAATCAGCTTAATAAGAAAAAAAAACACTATGCTAGCTTTGTTCACAGGTCCTGGTAACTTCTTTGTGTAAGGTAAGCTAATTTTTTAAATAAATTGCTACTCTGAGGGAGCAAGGCTTTGATTTAATTAGCCATTTGGTAGTACTCGATATTCTTTCTTTCCCACTTGGGGTGAATGTGAGCATCTGACAGTGCTGCAGAATGTAGCTGTCACAAAATCCTAAGGACTGTTTTGACTTTAAAAAAAAATGTTTCCAAACATGTTGTTAATCAAACCCAATTAGCGTGTTATACACATTTGTGTATAATGGAGTTTGACAAGTGCATCCCACAATTCATAATTTTATTTTTATTTTTTTTAATTTTTATTTTACCAGGAAGGTAGAATCAAACTGGTTCATTTTCAGCCATGCCTGTGGATAAGCGTTACACTAGAAGGACAGCAGTTTATATTACAACGCAAAATGCAGTATTAAATACAAAAAGAAAAGTAAAATACATTTAAAAGCAAAAATTAGCAATATTCTTATAGTGTAGAGTAGAGCATTGTTAGGAGGTCTAAACCTCACTTTCAGATTCTTGACGATATTGGGAATGCAAGTAATCACAGACATGGTGCATTAGAGTAATAAACAAGTTTATTACTACCAAAGGAATAAATCACAGTTGCCCTAAGCAGTTCTTACCAATACGAACCGGGAGCCAGTGCTAAGCATTCCCTACACCTCGAGGTTTCTCTGTGTCTCTTGGGGTCTCTCAGGTCTCCGAGATATAAGGTTTGTGCATTATATTATATACCTATGATAATTACTATGGTTACCAAAAGATAGAAACATTTCTAGTTACAGAGATGAGCCCTACTGACTAAATTAGAGGTGGGTCCACAGTCCAAGATAACGTTATACAATTCTGTAAAGTCATCAGTTTGAGAACAAAAGAGTTCTTATACAGAGTCTTACATAACTCAGTGTAGTGGTACAAATCACCAAAAGGTGGCAATGCCGTCTTACATATTATAATTACTCCAAGGACACAGATGTCCTGGCATCTTGCAAGTAAGAAATACACAGAAAATACATAGTAGAATATATGTATTAGCAAACAAAGTTTATTACAACAATATGCATTCATATCCTGACATCTACTCTTGTACGGTAGATGCCCGTAGCCCTATATGTTAGTATAATATACTTAAGTGCTAGCTGTCTACGGTGTACCTTGGAGGGTACCAATTAGGGTGCAGGGACCTTGTGTAACAGTATTGTTCTGTGTAGAATTCCCTCCCTTTCAAAATGCTGTTGTAACACAGTCTAAAGGTCATGGAATGTGATTGTACCCTTCTGTTTATTTATTTATTAAAATGTTTCACCAGGAAAAAACATACAGAGTGCAAATAGCTCATTTCCAGATGTGCCCTGTGGAGGGGAAATTGGGAACAATTTATGTATACAGTAGCATAACAATGTACAACAAGTAGACAGTATGATTGGTTACAACATACAGATTGTCAGCAGGGACTAGAAAAGAGACATACACTGTGTGCATTATATACACAGGAGCATGGGTGAAAACAATAAAAAAACAATACAATAACAAAGTGCAAGGGTTAGCTCAATAAGTGCATTATACAGTGTCAACAGTTTAGTCATATGCAAAAGTGCAGTTTACAATGATAGCTGTTCCAGTAAGAGAAAAAATGAAAATCGAAGCCAGTCGACCTAATGACAGTGGCAGCAGGGGTGGTAAGAGTGTGGAGAAGAGCAATAAGGGAGGGTTTAGATGGAGCAGACTGAATGTTTAAGGGGAAAGAATTTCAGAGTTTAGGAAAGCAGAAAGAGAAGGCTGATTGGCCAGCTAGTTTTTCGAGGAGGGAGCTTGAGGAAAAGAAGTCCAGAGTTTCGGAGGGAGTAGGAGGAGGGGGTGGAGTGAAAAGATAGGAGTCAAGGTAGGGAGGTAGAGATGACAGCCCAAATTTAGAGGTGAAGGAGGCATAGTGGTACATTGTGATCCTCCAGTGAGGGGAGGGAGAGAGAGGAATAGAGAGTACAGTGATGGGTGCAGGTAGGAGAGTTAAGAGCAAAGAGGCAGAAAGACTGGAAGATAGGATCCAGTCTAGGCAGGGTGGTCTGAGGGGCAGCACTATAGACTAGGTCACCATAATCAAAGATAGGGAGAATCATCTTGGTAAGGATGTCTCACTGGGCAGGCAGGGGGATGCAGCTTTTATGCCTATAGAGGGGACCAAGTTTAGGATAGAACTTTTTGTATATAGCATCTATGTGTTGAGAGAAATGGAGGTGATGGTTCAGCCAGATGCCTAGGTACTTGAAGGAGGGTTTATCGTCAGTAGGGACTCCATCTAGGGTGAGGAAAGATGGGAGGGCCATGAATTTGGATAGTCTAGGTTTTGTGCCAAAGCACACAGAGACCGTTTTTGTTTGGTGTTAAGAGATAGCTGATTAGACTGGGACAATTTCTGGACCTAGTCAAAATTAAGTTGGAACTTGGTCATCAGCTCAGTTGGTGATGAGCCAGAGACCAAGGGGGCTGTGTTGTCTGCATACATGTGTCTGTAGTACAACAGCATTCTGAAACCTCTAGAGACTGCATTAGTTTTCTTTTGAAATGGAAAGAACTGATGCACACACATTTGACTTGACATCGTGGCAGTTCACTTTGACAAAACATCAAGCTGCAGCTGCAAGTGGGGGAGGAAACAACAGCAGTGAGAAAAATAAACACTTTTTTTTTTAAAACTTGGCCAAAGTAAAAGAAAATTACAATTAATGACTTTGGAACAGGAGGGAGAGTGGGGCGTGAGAGAAAGAGGATGAGATTACAAATGAAGTGATTATTTTTCACCCAAATGGAAGGAGGTGTCAGGATTTTTTTGTACTATGCACTGTAAAGTACTGGATGCGCAACTTTATGCACAACCAGTGTATTCTACTACCTTGAGTTTGATTACCACATACCTCTCAAGCTTCACTCAAGGTCAGAGGGGAATCAGAACCTTCTGTGTCAGAGCACACTAGTTGCTAATAGTTGTACATCCACTATTCTTTATATACACATTGCATATTTACAACAACCATGCTACCTTGTTTGTGGTTACAACTGTATAAGGTATTTGCCTGCAATTTGCCACACAGTCTTAATTTAAAAAAAACATTTTGCCAGAGACTCTAGGCACTGACAAATTAGCTGATTTAGTATCACTGGACAATTAGCAGTAAGTAAGTGATTAAGTAATCATAAAAATAAATAAATAAATCCTTTGGGTTCTAGTAAGCTTTTCTGGTTACTGCTTGATTGATGAATTTCATGATCACTTAATCATATTTAACAAACATAACTTCAGAGCACACTTGGTGTATTTGTTGTCAATACGTCGGGGAAAAATGCTGTGTTATGATAATTGTTACTCGCTCTTTGTAATGATGGTAAATGATCTCTATCTGCTTTCAACATGGTGGATAAAGATGTTGATGGGGGCATGGCAGGAATAAAGAGGTTTGTCTAGAACTCTGCTTCTGTGGTTCCAGTCATTTTTAGAAAAACAAACAAGAACAGCTGATAGCCATGTGTCCCTTTCTGGTGGAACCAACAACCCTGGGCTGTGATGTTCCTCAGGGTCATTTCTCTCCCCTGTTATTCACTGTATTTTATGAGATCTTCAGGGAGATCATCAGGCAGCACAGCTGGCTATTACTGTGAAGCAAATGACATCCAGATGTACCTCTCCACACATGATAAGGTGGCCCAGTTGATTGCTGCTCTGTGTGATCATTAGAGTAGTGTTTGAAGGACATAAGAAGGATGCCTTCAAACTGGTTGACTCTGCACTTTAACAAAACAGCTGCTATTGTTTGACTCCGATGGGCAAGTATCTGCCTTACTTTTGATGGGAATTAGGTGGGGGCAGGGAGTGTAATAAAAACCTTGAGATTAGTTCTAGACGAGTGTCTGTCCCTGGAATCTCAGTTGCCAGCCATTATCATGAGGGCTTTAATCATCTAAAAACCATTGCAAGGTTGCCCCAGATATCTGTGTGGAGATCTGAAAACCCTAGTGCAAACATTCACCTCCTCCTGCTTTGATTATTGTAACATGTTCTCTAATTACCTTGCCTGGGGTCAGATATGGCACCTGCAGCTAGTGCAGAACACGGCAGCTTTTATTTATTTATTTATTTTAATTTAATTTTTATTGGGTTTGTTATACTCACAGTTCCATTATTTTTGGCATACCATCAGAGTACATTGTTTCTTAAGACATTGTAGAGGTTGAAAAGCTTTATAGTTGTATTTAGAGGTATAATTGTTGATGATTTTTTTGTTACAGCCATGTTATTAGTTCTTTCCTTGATATTCTGTTCATTATTCTTACAGTTCCCATCAGTGAATATTTTAGTCTATTTAAGATTCCACAACTCCAGAATTATTTGTTTTCCAATTAGGTTGACTAATTTTGTTTCTTTATAATTGGTATCTCTGTTTCCTTAATTTGAGTCCACCCATCCCCCAAAAGGTCCTTCCTTTAATAATGAGATCCCACTCAGGGAACGAAATCCGTATCTACTGAGGATTGGTAAATAGCCCAAATCCACCATTTCCTCATGTAGTTGGGTGGTTTGTGTTGAATTCTGGAGTTGAGGGATTCTGTATGATATATCTGTTTCATAATATTTCTCCAGTCCAGTACTGTAAGTGTCTTATCTGTCATTCATCTTGGTCACAGCTTTACAGGCTGCTAACAAGAAGGTGGGAAGAAGTTTTTTGCCAGGATGGAGAGCAATCAGGGTATATTGACACAACACCTGTTCTGCAGTAAGTTCAATAGTAACATCCAGACATCCCAAGATCTCTAACTGTAAGGAGATCCAAAATGGTGTCAGGTTTGGCATAGCCAGAAGATATGGCCTAGTGTTGCATATCTACAGCCACAATTACACCAACACCAACCATATCTGTCTGGTAAATAATGACTGCATACTGAAAGGGATCAAAAATTTCTCATCCTACACTTCCAAATAAAGTCTCTCCACATCCGAAATGAGGTAATTTTGATTGCTGGTATAGTTGCCTCTAACCAGGTCTCCCAGGGGATTTCCAGGTCTAAATCCTTGTTCCATTCCTCCCGTATATGTGTTGCGTTTACTGTTGAACCTTCTGTTAACGTTTTATATAAATTACCTACTATGTGAGTCTCCACCCTTCCCTGTATCGGAGTTATAATGAATTTGAGCAGTCCTGGAATTAGTGTCAGTAAAATAGGGTTAATATACGAATTTCTCAGAATATGGTTTCAGACTTGAAACTAACGGAGATGGTCCAAGTTACGTAGGGAGAACTGGGTTTTTAAGGTTTCAAACAAACTTATATCCTGAGGTGATAAGAACTGATAAAAGTTAAATGGTCCCAGTTACCTCCATCTTTTAAAGGAGTGGTCAGACATATTTGGTATAAATGAGTCACCTTATGAAATTAACTTACAATTTTTAAATATAGGTCTCATTTGTTTAGTTCTTCTGATTCTTTTAAACATTTGGTAAGTTTGAGCAGTTATATCGGTGAATACTCTGGGTGGTAGGGACCAGGACTCCAGGGAGAAAAGTATTTTGATTATATCAAATAGATCATTAATTTGGAATTCCAAAGTCTTCCAACTGTTCTGGTATTCCTCCGCCAACCAAATCAGGATCATTTGCAAAAAAACTGCTTTAGCATACAGCAAAAAATCAGGGAGAGCCACTCCCCCTTGTGCCAAGGATAGTTTTAGAATGGCCAGTTTAATTCTTGGGCTATTCTGACCCCAAATGAAATTAGATATTAATCTACCCCACAGTTTAAAGTAAAAAAAGAGGGGGAGCTAGGTAGATTTTGAATAAGATACAGAAGTCTTGCTACAATGTTAATTTTGATTATAGTAATTCTTTGTTGGAAGGAGAAGACAATGGGTGCCCATCTGATCAAATCATTATAGTGTTCCTTAGAATTGGTCTAGTGGGTTTATTGCCCTGTGTATTAACACCTGGGCTAAATCTTACTTTCTTTTCCCAGAGGAGGACACTGGTGTGCATAAACAGAGATGATAAAAAGAAATGGGCCAAATGATATTGGTAATATTGTATTGCTTATTAGAAAGATTTTTGTACATAAACATATGTTATTAATAATATACCTTAAATGAGAATTGCCATAATCACTGAGTAAATGTGTCAACTACCAGCTGAGAAAGATTCAATTTGGAATATTTCATATAGAAAGTGATTGTTTTTAATATGAACTTTTCTTCATAATTTGTTTTAACATTATATGGGCACTGTCACTTTAAACACATTGCATTAAATAGTTGTTGGTGTATCTGAATTTTATTCCTATGACTAAGTGCCAGGGGTGTGTGAAAGGTCAGGAGAGTGTGCATTGCTGTAGGAGGACAGCATGCATGGAAGTGGAAGCATTGTGCACTTTTTAAAATAAAATTAAGCACTTATGAAACCTTAATGAGGTATTGCTTCCATTATTTTCATCCAGGCTATATGTCAACTTTTTAAAGGACTTTAAAGCTATGTAAGTAGCCAGTGCTGGCATTTACCACTTCTTATATAGAATATGTAATTGTCTTTCCTTGAATTCTTAAAAGGTTTTGTTCAATTGCATATATTTTTGATTATTGATTATGGTTTGCCAGTGTACTCTTCTTGTATTGGAACTAATTGAAAGAGAGGCAAACTTTCATATCATAATGCTTTCAGATTTGTTCTGAAGTGTTACAGGTTTACATACCATAGCAATTTGTATTCAGTTTTGAATTTGTTTTCATTTAATGCTCACTGTTTAAATTTTTGTTTGCATTCCTTTTGTCAATTTTTTTATAACTCAGTATCCTTTTATTTTAAGGCTTCACTACAGTTTAGAAGGACCTCTCATGTTACACATACATCCAAGCATCAAAAAATAAAGCTTCCTTTTCATAGAACTGCTTTGGACTGACATATGTTTATCTATAAAGCCATCAGAGACTGGATCTTCATACCTGATGACTTTCACTGGTCTAGGATTTACAAATCATCCAAAAAGAAAACAAAACAATATTGCATAGATAACTCAGTTTGTAAATGTTTTAATTTATTACTGTGTTGTGTTCATGTTTGCATATATTTTTTGTTGTGGACTTGTTTTGTCATCTGCATCCCTCATGAAAATGGGTATTTGATGGTCTTGAGGATTACCCATTTAATGAAATTAAAATTAAAGGTGCGGGCCCATCGGCGCAGCGGTGGGATTTCTGCTTGCGACGCTGGTGACCCAGGTTCGGGAATGGACCCGGATCATCAGAGGGCCAGCCAGGGGAGAAGGATAGAGCATCCCATGGACTGCTCTCCTACTCGCGGGAGGGTGAGGGGCAGTCGGCACATCGGACCCTGGCAGAGGCCAGGGGAACACAAGTGGCCGATGGCGTAGTTCCAGGAGGCAGGGCGGGACGCTGGTGTCATTGCATGTCCCCGCCTCCCCAATGAAAAATGGCAGAAAAAGGAGGCAGGCAGGACCACCATCGAGATGAAGCCCTCGGGAGGACCTCAATTCACCACCGTCGTTGCGGGTCCCCAACTAGACACTAGCCCATGGCTACCAGAAGTGGTGGCGCGGCCCCTGCCTTCGGGGTAAGCCAGGAGTGACCGTGGGATAATGGCAATGATGGATGGTGGCAGAGGTCTCCAGGGGCCGTGATTTAGGCTATGGGCAGATGGGGGTCCTGCCAAAAAAAACAGAAATTAAAATTAAAGAAAAAGGAAAGTATTATCGGGCACATCTGCCCATCTGCCATGAATTGCAGCATAACCAGTGACTTATAATGATGCATGCATCACTATTTGAAGCATGCATAATTATTTTACCAGAAAGGAGCATCAGATACCATACATAAGGTAAAATTCTTGAAAGCAGCATTCAGGTGTTGTACTGCAATTATCCTGCCACTGGTGCACAACAACATGGGGTTAGGTGCCTGAGGGCAGGACCTTTGAAAATCTATCTCAATCTCTTTAGAACTGTTGAACTGTTAGAGCTAACATTAATTTGTATGGCTGTGGGAGGAGCCTACAGCCATATCACTTTAGCTTGAAAAGGGGTTTCCATGGAACACATTTTTTAGTAGTTCTCAGTGTATCCTTCCATAAAACTGCAAATCCCTATGGCAGTTAAAAAACACGCCCTTCTTTCTTTTTAGAATGATGAACACAGAACTCCAAGCTACTTTTCTGTGAGAGCAAATGTGCACACCTTCCAAGAAAATCTAAATATCTTTACAACTATTCAAGGTGCACAAAAAACTACATGGAGGCTGTTCGGGCAAAAAGAACTTTCCCATGAGGGTAGTCACTCATCTGAATTATTTACGTTTGTAAAATATGGTTATCCAAACAACCTCATTTTTTTCTGTCTGAGTGAACACAGTAGAAGTCATGCCAAACAAATGTAAATATCTCGGAACATATACAAGTTACCAATATACAACCAAAATAAAATTTCTTCAGGACAAAATGACCTTTCAAATGAGGGTAGTCACTTATTTGAAATCATTAGACATTCTTAAATATAGCCATCCAAATGGAGAAAATTGTGAAGAAAAATGAAAATTCGGGTAATCAGATGGCCATAGTTTAAAAACTATAATTAGTGCAGCTTAATGAATTGGCTCATTGGAAAGGTAGATTGTTCTGAACAACTTTCATACTAATGGTTTATGTGTATACTTTCAGAGATAATTAATTTTTTTGGCATAACTCCTATGAAAAATGAAACTTGAGGTAATTAGATGGCCATATTTTAAAAATATAATTAGTGCAGCTGAATGAGCATACTAATTTGAAAGGTCTTTTTGTCCTGAACAATTTTCATAATTTTTTTTATCTGTAACTTGTAATGTAAACGTTTAAAGATATTTACATTTGTTTAGCATAACTTCTATTGTTCTTCTAAACAACCTAAGTTTTGCAAATAACTACACCACTCAAGTGAAATTCTAAACCAGACCACCTTGTTCATCTTGTCATGCATAATTTAAAGAGGACAGGAATTGATTACTTATGTGCAGCTGTTTGAAATGTCTATATTTTCATAAATTACATTGATGCCTCTAAAGGATCCCTATTTAACTGTGTCTGAATAAAAACTGAAGCTGTCAGCTGTGTTTTGTATTGTTTTCTTTGTATGAATGACATGCTGTACAGTTTCTTTCAGAGAACCTAGAATTTGGAGTGTTCACTATGTCACTTCATGGTTTCAGAACTGTTGGCACTCTACTGATAAGTTCCTGCCAACATTTCTGAAACTGTGAAGCCACAGAAAAACTTGTTGCCTTATTGGTTCTTGTAACACAAGATGCACAGAAACAGATGATGTGATGCCTTTTATTGGATGAACACAGTAGTTACAAAAGAACACAGGTGCTTTTAGCTTTGGATTACACAGAATCCTTCATTAGAAAACACTGGCAGTTGTTTTAGAAGAACATACTTTCTCAAAACCCAGATCATACAAAAAAGAGATGAAAAGTCATTAGGACCACATTGGTTAAAACTGCAATGAAAAAAACAACAATAATTCACCCATATAAAGACAGCAAAAGTTTAATCAAAAGATAGCTATCCCAAGGTCAAATGACACTGACTTGAAAGTTCACTCTCTGAGAAAAGCTATAAACAAAATAAAGCTTCATTTTAAAACCCTTTGTGTGAGTCTGTGCTAGCATTAGTAAATGACAATGATTAAAAATCTCAAGGAAAAATAAGCTTAAAAAGCAGTTGACAACTTCAGGAGAACTTTAACAAAACATAATATTTAGATAAAGTTCAGCTTGCATTTCACATTAGTTCTTTATTCCTCCTCCCCATTATTTATTTGCTGAGGGTCAATTGCATGTAAATAGGATTTTTGCTCCTGAAGAGTTCATCTAGAACTAGAAATTAAGCTGGTTGAAGCATATATAGATATTTGCATGATTACAGAAACATAGTGGGAACCAGGTATTGAATGGAACAGAAATATAGAAGGTTATACACTTTTCAGTAAAGACAGACACCATAAGAAAGGTGGAGGAGTAGCTATTTCTCTAACAAATGAACAACAGCCCAGTTTAGCACAAACTCCAGAAGAAAATAATACAGAATCCTTATGGATAGCAAAAGAGGGAATCAGCAAAATGAAATTGTACCTTGGACTGTATTACAGGGCTCCAAATTCTAAAAAAGAACTAAACAAACACATGATGAAGGAAATTGAAGATGTGTCCTAGTTAGCGGATATAATAGTCTGTGGTGACTTTAACTATCCCAACTTGAAATGGGAAAAGAACGTAGGTGTAGAGATGTTAAAAAACTGTTTTATGGAGATGTTATATATGGCAGGATTAAAACAATGACTGTATCGGCCTACAAGGGGAAATAGTGTATTAGACCTTATTATAACAAACAGAAAAGATATGATAGTTGGGATAAAGACAAGGGAACAATTCAGAAATAGCGACCATAACATTGTCCAATTCTCCATAAAAAATACATAGCCTCAAGGATTAGAGGGTCAACAAGAGTTAGAAACTATAATAAGGCAGATTTCAATAAAAATAAACTGGAATTATTAAAATGGGCATGGGAAAAATAATTTGTAGGTAATTCAATTAACAATAAGTGGGTACTTCTGAAAAATAAATTGCTATAGTTAGAAGTGGCCTATATTCCAACAAAAGGATGTATACAAAAAATAAAAAAGGCCATCCTGGTGTACAAATAAGATCTTAAACCTAAGTAAGAAAAAAGAGCATATAATAAGATAAGACTAAAAGGCACAGTGAAAAATAAAGAACACTATAAACAGTTGTTGAAGCAGCTTAAAATAATAATAGATAAGAAAGAACTAAACTGGAGCTAAAACTAGCATACTCAAAAGACAAAGGTAAAAAAATGTTGCCTACATAAATAAAAGAAAGGAAGAAATCAAGTAGGGCCCCTGATTAAAGAAGGAAAAGAGATCAAAATAGCCAAAGATACGGCCAAAACCTTTAATAATTATTTTGGGTCCATATATAAAAAAGGGGAAAGTAATAATTATAGTATACCACAAAATGTAAGCCCACACTTAGATCTGACCTGTACTATAAACAAGTTAATGGATTTGATAAACAAACTAAAAATTCACAAATCCACGGGCCCAAATGGTTTAAGTCCAAGATTAATAGAAGAAATAGGAAACTGTATTGTATACCCTTGAATAACATTTTTAATGAGTCCTTTAAATCTGGCAGATACCAGAAGATTGGAAGTGAGCTATTGTCATTCCATTGCATAAAAGGGAAAAAAGATGAAATATCAAATTATAGGCTAGTCAGCCTGACAGCAATATTATGTAAGATAGCCGAGAGCAACCTGAAACAAAAATTGAAGAAAATGTTGAACTACTGGAGCTGACAGACCGATCACAACATGGCTTTAGGAAAGAGAGGGGATGTACAACAAATCACTTGTGCTTTTATGAATACATAAGCAAGTCACTAAAGAATAATATAACTATGGATATTATTTTTTGGACTTTTGCAAGGCATTTGACAAGGTACTGCATAAAAAAATTAATAGATAAAATGGCAAGACTAGGAATAGACAGTAGGATAATATTGTGGGTAAAAAAATACTAGTTAGAGGCTAGGACTAAAGTAGTTAGGGTATTAGGAGAATGTTTGGACCCTGTGGGGGTGACCAGTGGGGTACCACAGGGCTCTGTTTTGGGTCCTATACTATTTTCAATATATATATATACTGTATATATATATATATATATATATATATATATATATATATATATATATATATATATATTATATATATATCACATACTGTATATACATATATATATATATATATATATATATATATACATATATACAGTATATGTATGTATATATATATATATATATATATATATATATATATATATATATATATATATATATATATCAGATTTGAATGAGGGTATAGAGAATAAAGTTGCAAAATTTGCAGAAGATATTAGTTAGGGGGACCAGTGAAAACAATTGTATAACAAAATACTATGATACAGGATATGGAGAAGATTGAGGAATGGTCTATACAGAATGGAATGCTATTTAGTGTTAGTAAATGCACCGATATACATTTGGGTAGCTTAAATGGTAAACTGTCATATAGTCTAAATAGAATATAATTGAAAGTATCCGGTCATGAAAGGGACTGTGGAGGCATAGTGGATAATATGCTGGAATTTAAAATGCATAGATCTCAGCTAATAAGAAAGGCCAATCTTATGACAAAGAATATTAGATTAAATTTTATCAAGAAGTTAGTGGCCTGTCTAGTGCCACTCTATATATCATATGTAAGGCCCCATTTAGATTTTGGGTCTCAACTGTAATTTCCATATAAGAAGGGGGAGATAGAGTGGAAAAAAAGTCAATGTAGATTTACTGAACAAATAGGTGCTATGAGTAAATTAGGCTATGACACCAGGCTAAAAAAATGGACTCTTTAGTCTAAAACAGGGAAGGGTCAAAGGAGATATCATACAAATGTTTAAATAATGTCAGATCAACAATTGAGATTAAGTATGGACATCAAGATGCACTCTAAGCCAGATTTCTTAAGGGGACATAATAACCAGATTAAACTGGAAACAGAAAAGAATAATATGGGTTCTTTTCTTTTCTTTTATACATAGAACTGGAAACTATGGAACATACTACCATTCAGGATCATCAGTTGTACATCAGTCTATGCATTTAAAAGAAAATTGACAGTTGGTTAGATCAAAATAGTTCAATATGGTCCCACTAATGTAGGGAATGGTTACAATTGGTTTATTCAGTTACACGCATGGCAACAGATTGTTATGTCACAAGAGAGCATTATGACTTAAAGTAGGAAGTAAGCTATAGGGGCAGATTAATATTAAAGTAACTGTAAGGGATAGAAATCATATATTCATCCACATTTCCTCAATAATAAATAATGAGGAGGAGAAATCTAGGATATATATGGAATACAAGCAGAATTTTACCTACTTCTTATGTTTTTCGAAGTTTTCTTTCAAGCATTGGTAGCTCTTTCAGCAATACATGGTAAATAATGTTAAAAGTCTTATACGTATGAAAATATCTGTGTGTTAAGTAAAAATAGATTAGAAGACAACCTGAACTAGTGTAAATTAAACATTCACCAGCTGTTTCACACAGTGATGTCAGTCAAATATTTCACAGTGTATTCTTCAGATACATTTTTCTTAAACTCTGTGTACAATAAGTCCACATTACTCATGAATAGTCAAACTTATACTGTCTTAAACATGATATATCTGCAATTATGTAACAATGACTAGTGTATGTGTGTATTCAAAACCCAAACCTAACACAGATCCCCTTGTAATTGAGATTGTGTTATCCTAATATGTCCATGTAGCAACATGTGTCCACATGCACCTAATCTGCTGTTGTATTAAATTATAGTTCTATAAATCTAAAACCAAAATAAAACACAACTAACAGCTTCAGCTTTTTTTCAGGCACAGTTAAATAGGGGTCCTTTAGAGGTATGAATATAATTTATGAAAATAGAGACATTTCAAACACCTGCACATAAGTAATTAATTCCTGTCCCTTTAACTCATTCAATTCAATTGTGTATTTAGCACGCTGCAGACTGAACTCCTAATTGCTTTTCATTGAGAATCTTCCTAAGGCATTGTGCAGAATTCTTAGCAAATGTGCATATATTCCAAACAAATCTAAATATTTCTAAAACTATTTCAGGTGCACATAAATAACAAGAAAGCTGTTCAGGGCAAAAATACATTTCAAATGAGGGTAGTCACTAATCTGAATTTCCTATATTTTGTAAAATATGGTCTTCTTGTTACCTGTATTTCACAATTTGGGTTACATCAATATTTAGGGAGAATAGGCAACCCAAGTAATAGAAAAGCATTTACCAAATTCAGGTTTGGTTACGTGGAAAGTAATAGTTTAAAACAGAATATTGGCCTGTTAAATAATAAAATGTGTGCCTGTGGTTTAGATGAAGATACACCTAAACATTTATTAATACTGTGTCCATTGTACAAATCACAAATACATTTTTATTTGGGGGATTTGTTAAGAAATCTTGATATGGAGCCAACTTATCAATATAATTATTTATTAAAAACAACTAATATATCTGATTTGAATAGGGTGTCAAAATTCTGTAGATTTATTGAATTAAGTAAACTACATGTAAAGTAATTGTGATATAATAGGGTAACTAATCCATTTTATTATACAGTGCAATATGTGAATTTGGATATGTAATCTGCATACTGGATAAATAATTACTTTTTATATATATGAATTTACTTACATATGTATTTATATGTCTTGATGGATGACTCTGTTGTATATTTTTGTAATGACAAAGCTTTGTCAAACAATAAACTTTTACCTACCTACCTATTTCCATTTTTGTTTTTACAAAATTCACATTTTTGATGGCAATGTAATAAAAGAACTATTAAGAATTTAACTACAAGACAACCCCAGAGCAAATGTCCTGACGCATGGGTTATCCCAGAGGATATTGACCTTACAGCTGAATTTTAAAGAAAACACAATTGCACATACCCCAATAATGCAAAATATCATGGGAAATATATGCAAATCCCCTTGAGAAAATTTGGACTGGCTCAACTTTAAGCAGAATTGCATGGTGCCAGAAGGTCTCACAGTGCAACAAAAAAAGGCTAATTGTCTGCTGTTGGCTATGTGTCTGCTGTTTTTAGCCTTTACTGATTGCACTGTGAGGCCTTCCGACACCATGCGATTATTGGGGTGTGCAATTGTGTTTTCTATAAAGAATTTGTATTAGTGACTACCCTCATTTGAAAAGCCTTTTTATCCTGAAAATGTGAAATAATGCACTTGGAGCACAGAAATCCAGGGGCAGAGTACAGCATGGGTGGAGTGGTAGTGACAACATTAAGAAAGCACACATTCAAAAAAAAAACAACTTTTACATACAGTTTATTACTGTTTAATAATATTATGCATCTAGGGCTGCCACTGTACATCTGATGCAAACTCATAATCACGTTCCTCACTTGAAGTGAAAAGAGGTGGGGGTGCAGGCCATAACTAACTCCTTGTTTTGTGTTAAAGGGGTCAGTTTTTTTTACAGCAAAAACAAGGAAAGAGGTCATTTCTAAAATGTGCAGACAAGCATGGGGACCACTTTTTTTCAGTGCATGCCACCACCGGCAGTTACCACTTCAAGATTGCTACTACCCCCACCTAATACAATCAGGGGAAACCTGAAATTGTCTACCAGCACTGAGATCAATATGGTTAAGGTGCATTTGCCAGAAATTACTGCTTAGAAAAGAATGAGAAGTGATTGTGATAATGAGCAAATCCCAGACCAGTTTTCAGTTTGTTAATAGTCTCCTCCTGAGCCTAATTTTTATGGCTGTGTGTGCCAAACTCCACAGATATTTTGACATCATCAGATTTGTATAAGAGCACTATGGAAGCATGTAACTGGACCTCTGTGTGATGTTCTACTACACTGCTTCAGCATAGTTTCAAGTGTTTCTGTGTGCAGTACTAGAAGCCACACCTTCACAAGGACATTAACCAAACTGAGGCAGTCCAGAGAAGGGCAACCAAAATGGTGCAGGGACTGCATCAGAAAACATATGAGGACAGATTAGCGGAGCTCAATATGTATATCCTAGAGCAAAGGAGGGAGAGAGGTGATATGATCAATACATTCAAACACCTTAGGGCATTAACAAGGTGAAAGAGTCTAACATGTTTCAATATATGAAAAATAGCAGGACAAGAGGACACATCATGAGATTAGAGGGAGGTTGATTAAGGGGTAATGTGAGGAAATTCTTTTTCACAGAAAGGATGGTGAATGCATGGAATGGCCTACCTCAGGAAGTGGTGGATATGAGTACAATGCAGAGCTTCAAACAGGCATGGGACAGTCATGAGTATGAATAGATAGACCATTGACAGGGCAAAGCCCGATGCCACATTCATAAGGTAGAAAAAGAAATGGGCAGATTGGTTGGGCCTTTCGGCCCTTATCTACCATCAACTTCTATGTTTCTATGTTTCAACCCTTCTCCTCTGTGGGCCGCATAAACATACCCACTTCCTGGCGCACTACTTTTCCTTCCCACAACTGCGGAAGTGACGTCTGCCATGTGCAACATGGTGGCGCTGATTTAAAGTGTGCATGCATGAGTATCGTGCATACATATGCAACTCCCATGCCACCTTTGGCTAGCTGGCACCCCCTTTAAAAGAACTACTGCCAACTACATGGCATACAATTTTCTTTTGGCAGACCTACACTCGTGGTACCACCCCTAGCGTTGGAGTGGATTCCAGGCTCATTATCTACAGGATGGGGGTGAGGTACATACTAAAATGAACTTATGTATTTACAACCAGGTCCAGGGGAGAGGATGCTAGGCATATGCTATACCTAACTGCTTAGGAGCCCCAATAACATTCACACTAGAAGCAACAAGCGGAATGTCCAAAGCAGTAACTGGGATTTTGCAGTATGGTTTTATTTATAAATGTTACTTAAAGCAAGGGTAGTCCCCCAAAGATTTGTCATTGCAATACAGACACATTCCCTTTTGCAGGACACTTTGCTAGGCAATACTGTTTTCCACCAAAACATCTCTATCACTCTTCCAAAGTGTACATCTGTGGGGATGTGCCACACACTTTAAACATTTTCCACACATTTCCATTTCCAAAATGTATATCTGTGGGATGTGCCACACACTTTGAAATCCTCCTGGTGCATGGTCTTTACCCAGGGAACAGAGATACCCATCCATAAACCACTTAGCCCTGCCTGAAACTCCAGATGGTGTTCCTCCCACCCTTTACCCCAAACAGCCTCTGCCATTCCTTCAGGGTTACACCAAATGAGTCTCCAATTCCCCATGAATTGCTAAAGACTCCAAACTTTAAATTCAGCACAGTTGTGGTGAAAGGGGTCCTGATCAGTGTGAACTAGCCTTATCTAGGGCACACACACCTCAGACAACTCCTTCAGAGAACAGTCTCAAATTCTGTACTTACAGATTAGTTGTTCCTTCCTCCCAGTAATTGAAAGAAAAAAGAGGCACCTTTATTTCTATGGTAGTTGTCAGATTCTACTCATTGTTCTTCCTTAAGACAGCTGTGAACTTCAGGAACTTTAAGGGATTGCCCCTTGGATCCACAAGAATTGTCTTCCTTCTTACTTCCCCTGGAGTGAAACTAGAGTCATGCAGGCAAACTGAAGATTTTACCAAACTAGGGTGAGGCATACTAGGGCTACCTTTGACAGAGCCCCAGTGGCAGACCCCCTGCCACTCTGACTGCTACACTTGAACTTACTGATGAACATTCTAAGCTCCCTGAGAGCAGCTGACTCTAAAATGGTTATGCTGCTGTGAGAGTTCTAAATGACATAATCATCCTTCTCTCAAGCTAGCTGAGTAAACTGTGATGTCATTATGTAGAAAGCCTCTAATGAGCTCCCCACCAGCTGCCTTTTCCTACCTGCATACGACTAGTAGTAATTGGATTCTAGTAACCTAAGGGGACTGGGATGTTACAGGAGTTATGTCCGCTTACGCCATGTTGTGCAAGGCTGACTCTGGGGCAAACTGCCCATGTGTGAGTATCACGCATGCTCAGTACTGTAATTGCTGCAGTATTATGGCTGACTCCAGTCAGCGAGTACCGCATATTCTTTTCACTGCTTTTGCTGCTCCTAAAAGCTCTCCACAGCCGTATTAGCTCAGACCAGAACTTGTTTAAATGGAAACTTGCATCAATGTGTACTGAAGCATTCTGTACATACACATTCAGTGTAACCATATACTTGAAATGGAGTGATGGAGAGATGTTTTATTAAAAGAAATAAAAAAAAATTGGGCTATCATTTTTGAATATTGGTTGATAGAGAAATAAAACAAATCAGATGGTTGATATCTTTGTAATGAAAATGTCTTTTCAAAGTGGTCTGATTGCATTGCATAAAATCCAAAAGTCATCACTTGGTTTTGTAGGCATAGCCTGCAAAAGCACAAGAAGATGGTAATGAAAATGATTGCTTATATATGAATTTAGCATGTCAAAGTTTAATTTCATTTACATATTTCAGCTGCACTATATGATGATAGCTTTCCTAATGTGGAAAATGTAATCAAACACAGACTTTTTTCTCCAGTTATTGCCAGATAAATCAAGACCTAAACATAATGAAAAAGAAATTTAAGTAGACAAAATTCATTGTTTTCTTGATTTTGCGGCACAGGAATTTTGAATGAAAGTGTTAAGTACAGTATAAGATTCTTGGAAACAGAAAAAAATAGTTGATCTGGAAATAATACATTTGTAAAGTGTTTTCCTTCATTAAATGCAACTCAGGCTAATAGTAAATATTCAGGTATTCCTGTGGTTGTGTTGGATTATGATGATGAATCTATTTAGTACAGTATATTGTTCCAGTAGAATTTCTTTTGTATAATGTTAGTGTTGTGATGTTAGCTTTGCTGTTTTGCATGTTTATAGAACTTTATTAAGTGATGGATAGCATCACCTGAAATTTAAGAAAATGTTAATTTTAGGTATTCAGATCATGGTTCTGAGATCCAAATCTGTTCTAATTCAGCAGCCCGTTATCTTTTTTTTTTTTGTTTTAGGTAACACTAACATGCTTGTGCAGTCAACATCTGCCACAAACTAGTATGTAATGCTCACACACACACACACACACACACACACACACACACACACACACAGACACACTACACATGAACTATAAGGAGAAAATTCCCTCATAGATCCACACACACACACACACACACACAAGCACAAACACACAGATACACACAGAAAATCACACATGATATTTAAGGGGGAAAGTAATAGAATAAAGTGAAGAAACCAGGATACACTACTGTAAATAAATACACATATAGTTCTTCTTAAATTAAAGGTATTTCAAATGGCAGACAGGATGCTGGAATGCATAGTGAGTGGGATACTCAGTAGATGAAGGAAATGATCCTCCCATTGTAAAGGGCACTGGTGGACCACATCAGGAAACTATGCAAAGCACTAGCGTTCGTACCTGAGGAGAGACTGTGACAAAGTGGAGGTGGCACAGCACAAAGCAATTAAGTTGGTCTAAGGACTAGGGGCAAGACAAATCAGGAGATGATGCAGGACTTGAACATCTACACCTTGAGAAAAGGAGGAAAGAGGTGACATGGTTAAAACATTTAGTTACCTGCATGAAATAAAAGGCTGGATGTCAAGGAATGTTTCTCCTTGAGCTCAAATACAGATACTAAAGGCATGGGGGGCGGGGTATTCAAGAAGAATGTCCACAAGTGCTTTTTAATAGACAGAGTACTGGAAAAATGAAACAAACTGCATGAGGCTGTGGTACACACTAAATCAGTGAGCAGGTTCAAGCAGGGATGGGGCAGGCATATGGGATTAGTTACAAAAGAGGCAGCCATAATAAATGAGCATGGTGGCTACTAGGGCCAATGCAGAGTACTTTGGTAAGGTGGGCACATTGTCTTTGTATTATATCTATATATGTATCTGTGTGCAATACTGCAGTAGTAGTAGTAGCAGTAGTAGTCATCTTTATTTATATCTGCTGCCCTTCCTCAGAGACTCAGGGCAAAATCACAACAAAGTGCACAGCAGAAAGCATACATCAAAACAACATAATAGTTAAATAAATACACAAATCAAGCAATCAATAAATAAATATTCAGTCACTAAATAAATAACTCGTATCAAAAATGTTTGTCATAATAACATCAACCATAACCAGGGCCCCGTGTTTACTGAGGCAAAGTGGATCTACATTCTGTGGCAGGACCTCATACTTTCTGTGGCAGAACAACTGATGATTCTGTGGCCATTCTTCAGCAGATAAATTGTGGCTAAACAGCATACCTTCAAACGGATTAAGTCTTAGTTGACCCTTTGACTGCCTTTGTGCAACCACTCTGCTATACTGAAAGTGGAACAGCAGGCCATTTAACAGTATGTAGTCTTCTTATCACAAATATTAAACAGCAATAACCCAAACCTGGGAAAGCCATGAGCTTCAGTGTTCTCTTTTAATGAATTTTCCCTCCCAACCCGAATTTGAAGGCTCATCTGTTCTTCTGGAAATTGATGGCCTTTGCTGTTCTCCTAGGTTATAATCAGAGGAGGACATACACACTTAACTAAAAATACACAGAGGGCAAAACCTGCTTGGATTTCTTCTGGTTTATATTTACAGTTAGCTATAAAGAAAGACTCCAACTTGAAACCATTTTTTTCTGATTTTGATCAATGTTCTTTTAAATTTTTATTTTTTTAAACTAGGAATACCCCAGCTGCCTTGCAACAAACATGTTGAATACAGTGTAAAAAATCTGTCTGTTGGGAGTGGGTGGGAATTGTCTTCCCATAACAATGAAGGAGGGCGTAATTTGCAGTGTCTGTAGGATTTGTTGACTCCTGATTTTTCTTTTGGGGGAACCACTAAAAAAAGTGCAAGCAAGTCATTCTTATTAAGCTGTAGTAACCTTGGTTACCATGTTCTCTTCTTGCAACTCAGGGGGGTTGTGGTGTTCTTCAGGTAGTGACCCTCATTTCACTTATGTATAGCAGCAATCAAACTCTCCATTCCAATTTTTTTTCCATACCTGCTTGCTCTCGTTCTGGTATACCCTGGTCCTCAACTCTGCTGCAGCTGGGCAACTTGACCCTCCTTCAGAATTGAGCTTGATGCCACCACTTAGGCTGCAGGTTCAAATCTGCCAAGAAATTACTCTTACACTTGCAGGTACAGAACTGCAGCCTGCAAATCAAAACTGTGATTGATGTCTACCAGTAGGGACTGAGTCCTTTGCTCAGTCTGCTGCCAGCACTACGTTTCTGCAATCAGCTCCTCCTCCTCCTCCTCCAATGCCTGTCACCACACAGAGATCAATTGCACCTCCACGGGCACCACTGAATCTTCTCACATCTTGACTACAGCTCGCCTTTCAGTTCTTCCTTCCAAATTCATCTTCCAAGGATTCAGCATGCACCATGAGCAACCTCACAATGAAAAATTAACATGGCTGAGCTACCCACACCTACACAGCAGCAAATTGTAACTGCCATAGACCTAATCAAGCTCTGCTACTCCTGCATCAGTCCACCCCTCCCACAATACTGGCTGCGGAGTTATGTAACAAGATCCAGCATGAGTCAAGATGCCATGCGCCACTAGCTTTTGGCTTTGTAGTGGATGGCATTAGTTTTCTGCCCCTTCTAATGAGTATGTATGCCATGGAATACTTAACATATCAATAATAGCTATGCCCGTGCCTTGTGTGCTTGCATTGCATAACCAGCATTTCTGCAGCTGTGTGGCTGGTTTTCCTGATTTCTGTGGCAAGCACTGATTTCTGCAGTCAGCCCTGATTTCTGCAGCCACTGCTGCCACCACAGAATCACAGAAAACATGGGGTCCTGACCATAACTATATAAGTTAATTAATAATTAAACAAATATCGGGATGTCAGCATCATGAAGTAGTGATTTTCTCTTCAAATGCTTGTGCAAACAGGATGATCTTAAGACCCTCTTGAAGGCCTCCAATGAGGGTGTTTCCTTCAGGACTCTCAGGAAAGAATTCAAAGGACTGGGCCCCACCATCTCAAATGCCTGGTCCCCAAGGTTTTAACCTAGCCCTGAGAACAACAGTGAAGCTGAGATGGAAGGACATGTAAGGATGCAGGAGATCAGACAGGTAACCCGGACCAACCCATGTAAGGACTAATAAGTTAACAGACTAACTTTAAAGGAGATATGCCACTTATCTGGTAGCCAGTGCAGATCATGCAGCACCAGTGAGACATGACACATTCCTGAAGGGCCATTCAGCAGCCTAGCAGCTACATGCTGCACCAGCTACAGACACTGTAGCATACCCTACAAAAGTAATCTCTACAGTGCTATACGCTAGTATCAATATTCATGTCTCTGTATTCTTGTTCATCAGTCACTGTAGCATTATTATAATCTTGTTAACTGCTGTATTGTGTTTATGTATTGCTTGTGACTTACTTATAACTGTATTTCCCCTACTCCTTCCCCAGGATGCACCTAGAAATGAGCCTTGGCTCAATGTGCCTCCCTGGTGAAACTTTTAAATAAATAAAATAAAAATAAAATACCATCACTGATCCCAAGGTATAGACCATGGGTCAGATTCTAGAAAAGTCACGGCTGGCATAACAGCACTTGCACCAAGTAGAAGGGCACAAGTAGTAACTTACGCCAGCAGTTGTGACTTACGCTATTTTACAAAGTGGCCTGCAACATGTCACAGGCCGCTTGCAATGAACAGCTGTTATGCTGGCAGTTGTGCCATAAACCCCCTGCAACATGGCGCTAGGGGGTTTTCTGCAACAGCTGCGCCCCATTCCAGAAGGGCAGCAACAAAGTCCCCACCATCGGGATTCTACAAGAATCCCCGAAGGAGAACCAGCAACGTAAGTTACACCTGCATTTAGCTGGTGTAATTTACAGCCATCCTTCGAGGGTCCTGTAGACCCGGGCCATATGCCCTCCCCCCCATACCCAGACTCTGGTGTTACCCCAATGGGCATCACACACCCCAGCCCCAACCCCCATTTTGTACATGCTCCCCATACCCCCACATAGTAACCGCGCCACAGGGCTGCTCACACCAACTACCCCCCGATTTCCAGTGCAGTCATTGTCCCGCAGGGTTGCCCATACCCCCATGTCCCTGACTCCATCCATCCAATAAGCCCCACAGGGCAGCACAATCAACCCCACCACCCATGCCCTGACTCCCAAGTCACCAGCTGCAACTGCGGCAATACCCTGCCCTGGCAGCCTAGTGGCCCCCACCCCCACCCAGCCATGCCAGCCTACCCACCACCCCCACACATCCCCAGCCGGTGACTGTCACAGCCAGCTCTCATCACCATGGCCAGCTGCTGACTGAGTTCAGTATGAGCGTGTACTGAAAAGACGGGGGGCTGGGGGAGTAAGCAGCCCTGTGGGGCATATCTCCAACGGTGTCAGAGGCAGTTGGTGTGACCAGTCCTGCGGGGCTTTGTGGGTATGCTTTGGGGGGTCTGGGTGTGTGGGCAGCCCTGCAGGATGGCTTTGAGGCTTGCTGGCAGGTGGGTGCCCTCACAACCTGTGTTTTGTGGCTTGTGACATGCTTCGCCAGGTGCACCCGCAGTTCCAGCGTGCCTGGCAATATGTTGCAAGTCACAGGACTTAGCTGCGGAGACCTTGCCCCTTCTAGAATAGGATGCAGGGAGTTACCGTCGCGACTTTGCGGGTGGCAATAAGTTGCGCTTTGCATGACTCTGCCCACTCTTCTAGAATCAGGCCCCATGTAAAGCTTCGAGGTCACAAAACACATGCCCTGTGTAGCCAAGTCTCTGGTGGGATAAGAGATTTAATCTGACCAATGTTCCTCTATATTGTAAAAACATTCTGGACTATTGCCGATTCCTGAGCCTCAAATGTCAACCCCTCTTTCAATTCAATTTTATTTTTATGAGGAAATACACTATTGAGATACTCATTTGCAAGGTGATCCTGGTGGACAACACAAGGTACAATAAGGAACACAGGTACAAATCAAAATTAATGCAAGATCAAAGCAGGCATACCAGTTACACAGTATAAAAGGCCATAACATGAATGCAACATTACTGCTAGAGCAATTTAGCTGCTAGAAGAAAAAGTAATGATGATAGCAAGGATTAAGGACAAGTCTTTCAGAATGACTTCAAAATTTTCCACCTTTGTAGCAGCCAAAAGCCCAGAGGAACCAAATCAATGCCTTGTCTCCTTCTTGGTAGCTGCCACTGTCCCCTACAACCCAACTCAACCACAAGTATTTCAGTTTTGTAAAGGTTAAGTGTCAAGTAGCTCAATGACATCCAGTCTTGGATCTCAGCTAGGTATCTCTTCAGCACATCAACCACACTCAGTGACCTGGGTGCAAAAGGCATATAGAGCTGGGTATCATCTGTATAGCAGTTAAGACCTGGTGCATACTGTCTAATGATTCAATCCATGGCAGCATGTACACTACAAGCAACATGGATGAAAGGACTGAGTCTGTGAGAAAAGCAGACTTGGGCATCTCCATGGCTGTTAGTGCAACTGTGAGTGTACTGCCATGTTTGTTAACTTGTAGAGAGTTTGAGGCTCCATGCCTAAGATGAATTTAAAACAGAACTGTTTGTCACAATTTATTTACATTATCAATGTATTTACTTGTGAGGCTTGACTATTAATGAATGACACTTGCCAGGTCACAGACAATGCTGCAGTGTGTGACTATACTTCATAATGACATAAGTTAGATTTAAAGTTACAGTATTTCTTAGCCACCATATTTTTTTGAAGCAATAAAAAGCCAGTCAGGAATCTACATAATTAGCAAAATATAATATAATATAATATAATATAATATAATATAATATAATATAATATAATATAATATAATATAATATAATATAATATATACACACCCAAGGTGTGTAATACCACATAAACCACATGTGCAAATCACGAATAGTCTGTGATGGTATTACACACCAAGGGTGTGTAAAAAATGAAAAATGTAACACCCTATCCTTTATTTTATATAATTTCTGGAGTAAAACTGAAGCCTGGCATCATCATTGATCATTTCAACACAAGACTGTGTTTTCCTTTTTTTGCCTTCTGCTGTCACAACCAGAAATGGCTGTAGGAGTAATTCAGTAATGTTGTAAAGAGTAATGCTGTGAAAGTTATTACTATAATTACCGGTACATCCTTTTTCCCATAGGGAAACCATGGCGTAATTCATCATTATAAAGGAGCGTTTATAACGGTGAACATGCCTCAGTTTCTGTTGCACCATGCAGGCACCCCACCTCTGACAGCCTTCCTCCTAGCCACTCTCCGCCATCTTTCCCTCTGAACCGCTACTCTAACTGTGGTAAGTGCTGGCAGGCAGAAATTAATCAAATGAGGAAATACCCTCAAAATGTTGGCTCCACACAAATGAAATAAAAAAAAGCGAGCGAGCTTAATCGACAGTCGAGAGCGCACACTCACAGCCACAGACTGCCGCAGTTTATTAAGAATATCTTTTTATTTATATACTATGTGGGGAAAAAGAACATCAGAAATTATATAAAATAGTATGGGTCTGGGTGTGTAAACTGAATTTACACACACCCTTGGGGTTATGCTATGCATAAACCTCTTGAGTTTCTCGCCCGGGGTTTATGTAGCATCAACCCCTCGGTGTGTGTGTATATTCAAGTTTACACACACCCAGACCTATACGTAATCCTATATGTAATCACAGTTATTGATTTTCTGTGAACTTCACTTTACTGGTGACTGTGACTGGAAAAAACCCCATTGGTAGACACAGAATACAGTGGCAGGAGGATACAGGAAACTATTAACTGCACATGGAGAAGGTAAATGAGATTTTGCAGAAATGACTATAAACTTTGCAAGTAGCATTTGTAGGTCTTCTTCCCAAAAAAGAAGCAGCAGACTTATTTTTATGTATTCTGAGGCTTCTGATGCTTTAATGTAAAAAAAGGATCTGGATAGAGAGCAGCGCTGATGGCTTTTGATCAGCTTTTGTGCTTGCTATCAACCCTCTATACAAATATTTGTTAAAGCTCAAACTTTGACATTCATCTATTTTAAAACAATATGTTTCTGCTATTAATTGAGTTTGTTTTTTCAGTACATCTGCTTTTTCTAGTAAAACACATGATTTCTGTGAAATGGGTGTGTGTGGGGGGGGGTCAATGTCTCAGCATTTTTTTTGTGCCACATCTGTCTGATCCTCTGCCCGAACCATCCAGTCCCTGCTCCGTTTCCACTTCACCTTTTCTATCCTGCAGATACCCCCTGGCTTGCCCCCCATGGAGGGGCCCCAACACTGAACAAGCCCATAAATGATGGAGAAGGTGTCAGCAGAGAAGACCACAGACATGACCTCCCTGACTTTCCCCCCAGGGCATGGTTCAGGGCCAGCAAGATGTCAGGGAGACCGGGAACAATTAGAGCTGAGGGCTGAAGACGGGCTTCATGCAGGGTAGCCATGCATTTTTCTTGCAGTTTTTTTTCCAGGGAAGGTATGTGCAATGATGACCTGCATCTGCCCCACTCCCACAGTGACAGCATCAGCATGGGCAGTACCCCCAGTCTCGCCAGGGGTCCACATTGGCCACTCGCTCTACCACCCCTCCTCCAGAGAAGGAGAGCAGTCCCTAGAACACTCGATCCTTCTCCTCTGGTGGCCTCTCAATGTCCTGGGTCTATTCCTGAACCCAGGTTGCCGGGTCACAACGGGCGCCTGCCCCTGCACCAGCGGGCCAGCAGCAGTGTCTCAGCATGACGGCAAAGAGCTGCAATTGGATGAAAACTGCCAAGATAGAGCCATAAATTACTTTTAACTAACAACGTTTCAAAATTGTTGTATATTACGTTAATTTGACTGACTTAATGTGCGTGAAATCATGATTGCTATGGCAGATTAAGACTGATTACTGAGGTTATGCTGGTAATGTTAAAACCTTTTTTCTTTGTCACAGTTTCTGACCAGACTGACAACAAAAGCTGTCACAACCAGCTGGTTATTATGGAATTCAACCCGTTTATTATGGTGTTTGAAAGTGGTGCCAGTACAGTCATTAAAAGTGCTTACCAGTAACTATAATACCATAGACACGGGCACCTGAGTGCAGTAGTAGGGGGGTGCTGTGCTACATGATTGTGTCATTCTTTAAGTAAAACATTAAACTGAGGTCCCTTCTACTCACCTCTGGTGCTGTCCATGTGGAAATAAAAGTATCCAAGGCACTTTTTGCGAGAGTAGGGTTTTTTACTGGATGTTTACTTGATGTCCTGACCAAACATCCCTCTTCCAATAAAAACGGTTCATACAATTGTCCTAGGCGGTTTGTGGGTGTTGATGTGCAAAATGGCTGCCACTATATGTTTATAATCATTTCACTACCAGTCCTTCATTGCTTGTGCTTTGGGATCTAGTGTGTATGAAAAGTGCTTTAGAAATACTGATTCTTCTTCTCCATTGGTAATAGTGTGAATTTGTCCTCTGCATCCCTTGCCACTGACTCCACTACAGAGTGAGCTGTGTGGGTTTGAAACAAGTCTGCCAGGATGAAATCTAATTCCAGAATTTTGCAGAAGGGTGACTGGAGGAAACAATGCTGTTTCGTGGAAGTTATTTCCTTTTATCAAGCAGGAAACTGACACTGCGTTTCATCCTTGTCAGGCCTCTCCACTGTACAGTATGCACAGCAGCAATGTGCTGTCAAATCAGTTGTTCAAAATGTTCCATCATATATAGTATGCAGATTCTTCTTCTTCTTCTTCTTCTTCTCCTCCTCCTCCTTCTGTTCTTCTTCTTCTTCTTCTTCTCCATTAATACTACCAATGTGAATGTGTCCTATTCATCCTTTGCCACTGACCCCACTACTGGGGAACCTGTGTTGGGTTTGAAACAAGCCTGCCAGGAGGGCACTTAATTCTGCAGAATTCTGCAAGAGAGCTACTGCAGAAAAAAGGCAATTTCTATGACAATTAGTCGATTTTGTCATGCAGAAAACATATGCATGACACTGCATTTCATTCTGCTCCAAATTTTCAAAAATTACAGTCATGTTCTGCATTTTTTTCTGATTCATGTTCCACATTTTCAACACATTACAGTCACATTCTACATTTTTCTCAGCAGATTCAGATTCCACATTTTCAACACACTACAGTCACATTCCACATCTTTCATCAGATTCACATTCCACATTTTCTACATATTATAGTCACATTCTGCATTTTCAGCACTTTATAGTCATGTTCCACATTTTCAGCACATTACAGTCAAGTTCCACAATTTTTCACCAGATTTGCATTGCACATTTTCATATCCCATCACGTTCTACATTGTCATAGACTGTAGTGCTACAATGGCAAGTGGCAATTGCCATTCTACTCTTACAAGCCATGAAGGACTTTTACACAGCAACTCAGACATCTGGAGCAGTGCAAGCTCCACACAGACATATCACTCCTTGATTGCCAACTGGTGTGTGCAAAAGCCTACGTCTCTTGCTTTGCCCAAATCTTAAATTGAGTGGTCATATCTGCCCTATGTCACTCTTCTAAGACTAGCAAGTCTATCTCCATGGTACATTCCATCTGTGCTCATTTGTTTCACTACATAAGGTGACTAATCAGCTAAGAAAAGAGCAATTAATGCTTTGGTCTGTCTCAACATAGATTGATACAAGATGTGAGTAATGCATGGGATTCATCCTAACTGATGCTCGCTAGATGTTAGAATACAGGCAGGCACTTCATGATGTGTTAATGGAATGTGACATTTGGGGAGTCATAGGACACCATGTGTGGTCACTGAATGATGCCATGGTGAAAGTATTTGGTCTTGGGCAAGGTGAGAGGAACACCCATGGTCTGAGTGTGTCCTCTACAGTTTGTGTTCCCTTTCTCATTTCTAAGCAACAGAGACTCATTTTTCTTCATGTTTGTTTGAAAATTTTTAGTGTACCTTTCTGGCCAAAATGATACAATACATAGAAAAAGGGCAGATTGCCACTGGACAGACAGACTGATCACTTCTCCTGTTGTCCAAACACAACTTTTTTTTGTATTTCTTCCACGGACACCTGATGTGTGACACTGGTTCTATTTCAGTATGCTGCAGTGTTTCCATTGTCCAGTTCCTGCAACCTGCTTTTGGATTTTTGTGCTATTTAACAATGAGACATATATTAACAATAATACACAAAAATGTTCACAGTGCCAATGATGACTGTGACAGGCAAGGCTGGCCTATGTGAAAAAGGCATTCTATGTGACAATACTATAATAGCCGTAAGTTAGACAATAGACTATTGTAGACCTTTAGATGTAGATACAGTATGGTTGTATGTGAGCACTGATACCAGAGCTCAGGTACACAGAAATCACCCTGTTCATTATGTAACCCTGAACAGAATGTTGTTTTTTCCCCAGAAACTTCCTCTGACATCCTCTGCAACTCCCCGCCCCACACCTCTTTCCCTCCCCCTTGTTATTATCGTTGAGTACATGTATTGCTCAAGATATTGCTAATGTTCATACTGCCTGTAATGTTTATGTTTATGTTTGGAAAACAATTAAAAATGTATGCACACCAATAATATAGTAGCACCTAGCTGTAGTCAAGTCACAGGATGGGGGGTATAGATAAAGGCTGCGTGGGCATGAGTTAATGAGAATCAAGGCACCAGCATAAACATGGCAAGCTAAGTTTGCAAATCCTTATTATTTTGGAATAAATGATACAGAAGATCTCATTAGGTCTAATAGCATAGAACGGACACTCAATCAGCAGTTACAGTCTGCACAAAGCAAAAACTACAGAATATTTTCAATATCAGGTGGTTACATTATTTTCCACTAATACCACACAACACATGTTCACCCCAATGTTTCACCAACATGGCCTGTTAGGGGTGTGTTTTATTGTTTTTGTCATTTTAGCATCCCTTTCTTGCTTGCAATTATTTAGCACGCTAATAAAAAGGCTGCCTGCTTTCATAGCTCTTTTTATATCCCTTTTTCTTGTATTTAGAGTTTTATTAAAAATGTTTCAATATACATCAAAAATAGAGCTCTGAGGCACAAACAGGTACTGATAGGAAACATCTAATTCTGTATTACTAATGTTCACTTTACACTCAAGAAAATACAGGCCTGTACCAGTGCCAAGACTCTTAAGTATACCCAACTACATCAGACAATATTATTGCTACTTCAGTATACCTGTATAAAGGATAACTTGATTAGGCAGAAAAGGTCAAAACATACAGTTTTTTATTTATTTATTTATTAGCTTTTGATGACCGGGTAAGTGCATTTGGCAATAATGCTGCCTATTTTCAGGCACAACCTGGGAGAGTACAAAATACAGCCTTACAAACAATCACAGGTAGCGTACATTCAAACCATGACAGCTTACAACAGATATCCATGCAGGGGTAGTTAGAGATTATACATACAAGCAGAAACCATCCATGCACGGATGAAAGTCAGATGAGGACAAGCCCGGTGATACACTTGGAGTCCCGAGAGGCAGTAAGTTCTGGCAAATAAGAAAGCAAGAGCAGAAGCCCTCACGAGGTTAGTCACAGTCATAAGTATCAAGTGCATAGAAGAGAAAAAATGCAGTTTTAAAGGAGGAGTGAGATAAGGAGCACTTTAATGTGTGTGTGTGGGGGATTACAGCATTTGGGAGTGAAATGGGAGAAAGATTGTTCCCCCATTTTTGTTGAGCAGTACAGAACAGAAAGCAGTTGAGCATTTGAGGACCTCAAAGGGTGGGAGTGAAGCATAGAGAAAGCACAGACCCTAGAGAGTCAGGACAGGGATATCTGGTCATTGAGTAAATGAAACATCCCAGTGAGTGGAGTGATGGGAACTGGGTGACAGCCAGTGTAAGGTGGAGTACAGCAACCAGTGGTGCATATGGCTAGGGTCTGATAGGGCAAATCTATAGATGTTGTTGTAAGCAGTGCCCCACTTTATGAAGAAAACTAACATTGGAGATCACGTGATGCAGAGTGCCGGTAGCAGCTCCTCAAGAAGCTCCTGCATCCCGCTTATTATTTTATCTTGATTTGGTGTTTTAATTCAATATTTTCCCTTGTTTCTGAGATTCAACCCTGTATAATAGCTGTCGATTCTGGTCTGGTTATATCTCGAGCGGATGGAGGCTTACATGAAGAAAGCTCCACAGAAGCATACCCTCCAGCAACTCCTGAGAAGGCCCCTAAGAAATCCAGGGCCTCAGGTGGTTCTGGGCCTGATCCACCGAGCCAAAGTGGTGATCAGGAGCCTTTAACGCTTTCCAGATTTCTTGTGGAGTTCAAACCCTTTCGAGAGGAAATGAAAGATATGGCAATAGATTTGAAATCGCTATCCAGAAAATTAGACGAACTCTCGCTATCTGTGTCTGATAATGCAGCCCGAATTGCTTCTATTGAGAAAAGAATTGGTAGTCTCGACCATGAACTGGTTTTGATGCACCAGAAATTGTCTCTGCTTTTGAAGCTAAGCTTGATGATCTAGAGGGTCGGAGCTGAAGAAATAACGAGTGGTTGTCGGGTTTACCGGAGGGGAGGAAAGCCAAAATGTTGTGGCATTCATTCAGAAGTTGGTTGAGTGGGTGGCTGGCCCATCTCCATTCGGCCCTGCCACATTATAGAGCTGTCCACAGGGCTTTACGGCCTAAGTTATCCCCTCGAGGAACCCCCCACCCTATTGTGTGCCGGTTCCTGAATTATTTGGACAGACAGCATTTTCTACAAAAGTGCGTGGTTTGCAAGAGAGGTTCGCTGGGGAACATATAAAGCTGAGACTCCCACAAGATTCACCCATCTCGTCTGTTTGAAATGCAAGGCTGCTCCACCCTATTGTTTCTAAGCTAATTGCTGCAGGTTTGAAATTTAGGACGAAGTTATCCGCCAGACTACAGATTTCAACTAATGGATCCTGGAAAAGCTATGAAGACCCTGAAGAAGCTTTGAGGAGCCTTAAATCCATGCTACCAGATCTCTTTCAGGACCCTTGAATGGTTGTGGTGCAGTATGGAGTGCTGCATGGAGTTGAGAGGTCGAACTTTTGCTTTTTCCCTTGGAGGAATTTTTTTGATGTGAAGACTTGGGAAATTGCATCTACCGCAGTGGACTAGGGGGATCATCGCAGACCGCCCCGTCATTTCTTTTTTTTTTCTCCGTCTCATAATGAGCCCATGCTGGTCTGAAGCAGTGGACACTCGGGTTTGGGGCCTCTTGGGGGTTGTGAGTCAGGTTTTTGGCTACTTTGTTAGGTTGAAAGAGCCCAGTTCGATCGGGTTGTGGGCTAGTTTCTCATTATTTCCTTTTGATTGGTACTGGGATGGTCCTGGGCTTTCTCCATTTCAGCTTTTCATTTAGTTGGGTCAGGAATTGGCCACTAGAGGGTGTTGCAACTTTTGGGACTCACAGAGGAAACTCTACTCGAGGAGGAATTAGCAGTGTTTCACTGCTTAGCTGGGGCGTAGCACTCTCAATTTTCCAGAGAGGACCTGTCCATTGGATACTGGCTTGTAGTGGGTAGAGGCAGCTTGTATGCCTTCCCCTCTGGTGGAGCGATCCCAGCTTTTCCCATCTTAATTCTCACTCTTACACAAGCTGGGGTATTTTTCCCTTCAGGAGTTTCTGGTCCGGTTCTGGTTTCTGGTGGCTCACCCTGCGCTTCTGGTCTCAATTTGGGTTATTATGAACATCTGGGTGATGAGTTGGTTTTACCATAGTCCCCCTATGATAATCTCTCTTGTCCATGGTCTGGCTGGACTGAGGTGAAGACCCAGGACCATTCTCCTTCGTTGGGGTATAACTTGCAGTGTTTGGCTTCTATAGACTGTGATCTGTTGTGCAACAGCACTAAATATCTGGGTTCATTATCGGGGCGGAGTAGAGGGATTAGAGCCAGTACTATGCTGAACCTTGCTTGAGACAGTTTGGTGGGGAGTGTGGGTGGGGTTTGGGCTACGGTTGGAGGGTGGGGGTAGAAGGGATGAGTGATATCTATTTCTTGGGGGCTAGGAAGAGGGTGGGTGTTACTGCAGTAACCCTGGGGATACATGTAATGGGGATATGCATCTCATGTGCTGAGTGTAATTATTTCAGCTCGATTATCTCTTCTGGATGGTTAATGAGTTAACATTCGTGTCTTGGAATGTTAAGGGATCAGAAAACAACATAAGCAATATCAGGTTCTCAAACATTTAAGTCTGTTTAGTTCACAGATGACCTTTTGCAAGAAACCCATTTGTTAGATGTGGAAGCTTTGCAATTAAGGAGGCAGCAAGGGATCGATTTATAGTGCCCAGGGCACCACTAATAGTTGTGGGTCATGCTCGTGGATTAACAGGAGTATTCCATTCTCTTCCACACAAGTGATTAAAGATACGAGGTAGGTTCATCCTGATTAAAGGTACCTCTGGTCTGTCCCAATATTATTGGGCTGTGTTTATGACCCTAATCTGGATGACCCTGGATTTTTCATGAGGCTTATATCTATCATTCTCCCAATGCTTCCCATTAAAATTATTTTAGGGGGAGATTTCAATCAAGTACTTGATCCTCACTTAGACAGACTGGGCAGTGACCTGGGTGGGGCTACCCCTGGGCAGAAGGCATTCAGGGATTTATTAGCTCAATGCAGGCTCTGCGATGTCTGGTGTGTTTTACACCCTGATTCTAGGGAGTTTACCTTTAGGTCTATGGCTCATGGCTCGCAGTCCCGCATCGACTACTTACTTATTTCTCAGTGTCTCCTGCCCGGGGTGAAGACCTTCTCGATTCAACCTGGCCCAATCTCTGATCACTCACTAGTGGTATGCAATTTGGTGCTGCTCAATTCATTTAATAGGGAAACTAGATGGAAGCTCAATGATCAGCTCCTTAAAGATGTTAAATATTGCAAACGTATTAGGGAAAAAATAGAATCCTCTTTTTCACTAAACCATTTAGATTGTGCAAAACCCGATATCTTGTGGTGGGCCTTCAAAGCTTTCATGAGAGGGATACTGATTAGTATGGCGGTTGGTAGGAAAAGAGAGCGGGAGAAAGAGCTTAAATCCGTAATAGCCCAAATCAGATCTCTGGAAGTTAATCTCCCGGCCAATCCCTAGATGAGAATACTTGTAAACTCCTGAAATTAAAGGATAAATATCTGGGGTTACTTCAAGAGAGAGCAGAACTAGCCATTATTCGTACTAGAGCTAACTACACTGATCAGGGGAGAAAGCAGGACATTCACTGGCATTAGTGATTAAACAACAGGAATCAATGAGATTTATCCCACCCATCAGGTCAGTGGAGATGGATCTCTTAAGGTGTGTCCTACTGAGATAGCTCAAGAATTTGCTGCTTATTATTCTAAACTGTATAGCGACATGGAGCATCCTCCCTGCCCAGAAGACATACAGGGTTATCTAAGGGACTCCCACTTGCCCCTTCTCCCTGACCGGTGTGGTGATACTCTGGTTGTCCCTATTTCCCAGGAGGAAATTGCTAAGGTTATTAGTGAGTTGCCTGCCGACAAGGTCCCTGGTCCAGATGGATTTTCTGCTTTATTTTACAAGGTCTTTCGAGACCTTCTCTTACCAATACTTGGTCGATTATTTCAGCAAATCCTATCTGGGGCAGAGACGGATCCGTATCTCTATGAGGCTCTGATTGTTCTGCTTCCCAAACCTGATAAAGACCTTGAACAGGTTCAAAGTTACAGACCTATCTCGCTTTTAAACCAGGATATTAAGTTCTCTCTAAAATACTGGCTAACAGGCTGGCACTGGTTCTTCCTGGGTTAATAGGTACAAACCAGGTTGGATTTATGAAAGGGCGCCATCTTCCATCATCATCTACGCACCTTGTCGCATGTCTTCTCGGCTACCAGGATGCAGAGTTCCTGTGGGCTTGGTCTTCCTGGATGCTGAGAAAGCATTTGACTGCAGAATTGGAACTTTCTGTTCCGTACTTTGGAGACCTTCCACTTCCCTCTCTGTTCATCTCCTGGATTGCCGCCCTTTATAAAAATCCCTCGGCAAGAATCTCTGCAAATGGGGCCTTTTCCCATTCTTTCTCGCTTCACTCGGGTACTAGACAGGGGTGCCTCCTCTCCCCTTTATTATTTAACTTATATCTGAAACCTCTTATTCAAAATATTCTCAATAATGATTCCATACAAGGGGCGAGAATTGGGTGGCATGAAGTTAAAGTCACTGCATATGCTGATGATCTGTTAATACATCTATCCCATCCGGTATCCTCTGTCCCGGCCTTACTAAGGGAAGTAGCAAGGTTTAGTGATCTGTCCAACTATAAATTCGGTTCCAGTAAGTCCCTATTTTTTCCATTAAACCATAAAGTCTTCAAGACTGACATTAGCCCCCTTGGGCTATGTTGGACACCCAGGTCTTTCAAGTATCTGGGAATTAAACTTCATGTAACCCCTAGCATGGTTTAAGGAACACTTGATTCCTTATTGCAGGATTACACACGACCTTGAGAGGTGGTCTAAACTCCCTATCTCTCTGTGGGGCCAAATTAATATAATTAAAATGAATATTTTCTAGGATTTTCTACCCATTGTCCCTTCTCAATGCCTTTATTCCGTTACTTTGGTTCAAAAGGTACATGGTATTTTCACTAGATTCATCTAGGCCGTGGTACCCCGTTGGCTTATCATAAGCTGGCAGCTCCAAAGCTGGAGGGCTGCAGATCCCCTCTGGCTATATATCATTGGGCTATTCACCTTATGAAATGTTTGTGGTGGGTATCTCCAAGCCCGGAGGAAACACAACCTATCTGGCTCAAAATAGAATTGGATGCAATCAATGCCAAAAATCTGGACCCTCTCACGTTATTTCTCCTTAGGTTATCCAAGTAAGTACGGCCGTAGAGTGTTCCACAATAAGGACCTCCTTAAAGGTCTACTCACAGATATGTTCCTTTTTGCAGTACTCCCCCCCCCCATCTGGACCTGGCCCAGTCTATCTGGAACTCTCCATCATTTAATATTAACAAGAGTTAAATCTCCTGTCTTTGGTTGCCTCAATTGGGAGAAGGAAAGCTCTTGACCTTTACTGATGGTGGGGGTCATTGGTTATCAGTGGAGGAGATGGTTAGGAAATTTCTCATCCCGACCTCTTCTTATTTCAAAGTCTTGCAATTGAAACACTTACTTGTAATTACCCTGGGGAGTAATCCTCCTTCTCAGAATATCTCTTCTCTGATACCCAAGGTATCCCCACTTTCTGGCTCTTCTGGTGTAATCTCTAAACTATATCAGGTTTTGTTTCATAAAAAATTTGGGGGTCCATTTGGGCCATCAAGATTTTGGAGTAACTTTTTCCCCCACCTTCAGCTGAATTGGCATTCTCTCTGGAAGTCATGTCATAAATTTATTTCTCAAGATAGACTGCGTCTCATGCAATATCATGTATCGCACAACTGATATTACTCCCCAGCTAAACTTCAGAAGTGGGGCTACTTAGACTCAAACAAGTGCAATAAATGTTTGCAAGATGAGGGCACACTTTTTCACATGCTTTGGCCTTGTCCAAGAATCTCCACCTTATGGGCTTCAATCCAAACCTCCTTAGACCCCTTGTTGGGCCTCCAAGAATATTTTATCCCTGAGGTATGTGTATTAGGGGACCTGTCCTTTAGTAGAGTCAAGGAGCATAAATTTCACATAACCATGGTCACCCTGTCGGCTAAGAAAATAATTCTCTGTCATTGGAAAGACAGGTCCTCCCTCCTTCCAGGAATGGGTAAGAGAAGTATTATCCAACTTATGACAGAGGGCAATAGCCAGTCTACATAATAGACTGGCAGTTTATACGAGAATTTGGGATCCCTTCACTACTAATTTCTCTGGTTCAAAAATTAAATCTATACTAGGGTTGTTGCTTCTATATGGTTCTTTGATTAGAGGCTCGGCATCTCTGGGTACCAAGATGGGTTACTGCAGTAAGGGGAGGTGGGGGGCATCTTTCACTATGTATTAATGAGACTTTATCAGTTTTTCTGTATGCCGCCTGTTATGGTGGAAAATGTATGAATAAACTTTAAATTATAAAAAAAAAGAAAACTAACATTGGCCTGAGAAAGGCTGAGAGAGCATATAGTAGCCTATGGAGCAGGACCCCTAGCTACAGAGATCCTGGCAGCAGTGGCTAATAATAATAATTATAATAAACTTTATTTATAAGCGCAATATGTAAAACCCAAGCACTGTACAAACAATAATCAATAAAACAGTAACCAGCTGATTTAAATAAGACTATAAATACAAACAGGAATGAGATATGATATTAAGTCACCAAAAGGCTGGCAGAATAAATAAGTTAAGGAGTGATGCTTGTGATATGCAGCACCAGTCTTGAAGTTAACAGATTTACAGACCTCGTTTACGTAAGAGGAAAAGTCAAATGAGGGATCAAGAATCACTCCCAGGTATTTAAAGGAGTTTGTGGTTGAGACTGCTGATCCATCACAACAAAGCACATGAATCTTGGGGGACATGGCATGGACTTTCCTAGAGGACCAAAGATTATGGCCTGAGTCTTGGTAAATTGAGGATTAGGAAGTTAGAGGAGAACCAGGATTGAAGTTGTTTTAACGCCAATGACAGATGGTCATTGTGGTTATCGATGGAACTAATGACAGCATAGAGTACCAAGTCATCTGCAAACATAATGGAGTGACAGTGGGTTATGGAGGTAGGAATATCATTAACAAATATGCAGAAGAGCAAGTGTCTAAGAATGGAGCCTTGAGGGATGCTGCCACAGATATGGGCAGGAGATGAGAGAACCTTGCTGAAGGAGACAGACTGGGACCTGTTGTCGAGGTAGCTGCTGATCCAAGACAGGGTGGATTCAAAGGCACCAAGGGTATGCAGTTTATTCAAGAGCAGTGGGTGATTAACCAAATCAAAGGCTTTGGTGAAGTCAGTGAACATAGCACCTGTAAGAATGCCTTTATCCATGTTGGATTTAACCTCTCTGGTGAAAAGGGTGAGAGCAATGGTGGTGCTATGTCCATTCCTGAAGCCATGCTGAATGGGGACTGAAGATTGAAACTGAGTAAAATGATAAGTGTCTAATACAGGACAGTACAACTCAGTCAAGCTGTCACTCAGGGTATAAACTGTGTATCTATATTTATCTAGTAAAGTTGCCAAGATCGGCAGACCTCATGAAAAATTGAATCTCTCCCTCTCAGTTTGAAGGTGAGTTTCCCCATCTGATATATGGATAGTACAATTTTCTGCCATTGTGGGATCATAGGAGGTGTCACCTGCAGCCACTGCCTAGTAACTGTCTTATTGGCTGCCAGGAGCAAGACAGGAGCAAGAGATTTGGGACTCACTTTCACTCCTAGTGGTGAGATATAAAGAGGGAGCATCAAGGGATATATCAGAGTAGTATCTAATGAGAACTCAGTAAATTGTTCCATACCCTGACACAAGCCTTTAATCTTAGGTCAGAACCAAAAGATATGGGCATGGTCAGCCTCTGGGGTTCCACATTTCCACCAGTAAAACCTATTACCCATGTATGTTGCCTGCACCTGGGCAGGAGGGTACAGAAATACTTGAATCTACACTTACAGGCTAATTCTTGCCAGAATGTAAATGAGGTTGGCTTCAAAACCTGTACAGAGTACCTGGTTCAAGTTTCCATAGAGTATAGGTTTTCAATTCTTTGTTCCACTTTTGCAAAATATGTTCAGGGATGTCAGTCCACAACTCCTGTATACCCTATAAAGGTGACCTATCAAATGGTACCATGTCTCTCCCTTTAACAGGACAATAAAAATTTGCAGCAACAACTGGGGTGGATCAGGTATTTTGAAGGTACCTATGTGCATTTACAGGAGCTGCTGTGTGTTTGAAGTTAGAAGTAGTGGTAGTGTTCTTGTCCCATCAACCCATAGGACTCCTGAAAATGCTGGAAAGATACTGTAACCTGTTCTTTCATAAATTGGAACAGGTAGTTCAGTTCCAGGTGTCACCATCTCTTAAAAGCTAGATCAAGCTGCAAAGCAAGCAAAATCAGAGTCCCTCTCTACTAGCTGGCAATACAAGAAAATGTGAGCATCGGCCGGTAGTTTTAGATGGTTCTGCCATTGTTGTAAGGTGAGTGCTGTGTCTGTGGTAAAGTGTCTTAGGCTGATGTCCTGAGTAGTGTGCGTTAAGAGATATTTGGCAGTATCAAACAGGTCACTGAGATGCAATTCTTTGTACTTCCATGTGGAAGAACAGGCAGCAGACAGTCAGCTGCATATGATGTGCAGTCTTGCAGCCATAGCATATGTTTTAAGGTTGGGGAGATTAAGGACGCCTTTTTCCCATGGAAGCTATACTATCTTATATCTGATTATGGATTAGTGGCTGCCCCTAATGTATTGAGAAGTCGGTTTATCTCACTCTTCAGAATAGAGCTGTGAGGGCACTACAGGGAGTGTTTTCAAGAAGTATAAAATTCTAGGCAAGACTACCATTCTGACTTAATCAATCTGAGACCAGAGACTCAGAGAAAGTAATTTCCATTTACTGTGTGCCTGGCAATAAGCAGCTCAGTATCAGCCATATCTCTAGGTATTTGTATTCCTAGGTATTTTGTCACTGTTCTATTCCATTGAAATGGAAATTTCAGTTCCAGCTCTTGGGTGGGAGTATAATTCAGTTGTAACACTGAGAATGAAATGAAAATAGTAAATTACACTGAAGTCTGTGATAGCCTCCCAGGCCTGAGGAATGGAGAAATCTGGAGAGAGTAGATTGAGCAGAATGTGACCTTCACAGAGTGAAAGTTTAAAATCTCTTCCCACAAGGAGCATCCCCCTTACCCCTCAATACCATGGATTGCTTGAGCCAACAGTGTGATGTATAGGACAAATAATGGGGGAGGGACCCCTGTCTAGTTCCCTTTGGAGGTGTATAGGGTCACTGAAGGAGACATTTAATTTAAGGTATGTCACAGTGGCAGTGTAAAGTGAGCAGAACCCATTCAGGAACTGTTGAGGAAAGTGGATGTGACTAGGGTCTCCCAGAGGAATGGCCAAGAGATTGTATCAAAAATCCCTCAGCATCAAGCTGAGAAGAGCCAATGGCAGGGAGTGCTGTTTTACATAATCTAAGAGGAGAAAGGTGAGCTGATATTGTCCATAGTCTGTCTCTGTTTTACAATCTCCACTTGATCTGAATGGATAAGTGTTGGGAGAAGCTTATCTAACCTATGTGCCCAGATAGCCATACAGTATATAATTTATAATCCATAATTAGTATGGATGTTGGTAAACACAAAGCTGGGTTATCTGGATCTTTAATGGTTCTAGGATGGCTGAGATTGTTGCCCCAGATCAACTGGGCAGTGGGATGGGGAGGTTCCTCCTGCACTACTCTAAAGGCCTGAAGTGGAAAAAAGTATTCTAAGAAAACTTTAATGAATTGCAGAGAAACTGTCTGGGCCAGGGCACTTCTGAGTTTGCCAATCACCTGCTGCATTTCTTCAGCCAAGCTTGGTTGTAAAAGAGTATTGGTGGTCTGCAGACAAGGAAGCAAAGGGTGTACTTTAAGATACACCTTATTACCTCAGGGGTAGCCCAGTAGTCTGCTGTGTGAAAGTGCTTATTGATGTCTATCATATTCTGCAATATTTTGTCTTCCTTACATTAGATCAGGCCTGTATAGGGCCAGTGAAGTTGCAATGTGCAGGCACTTTTCCATTTTTCACAAAGTCTACAGGCCAGGAGACGAGCTCCCTGAGCCCCTCCTTCATAACATGATTGCATAATGCTCTATGAAGTAAAGACAGCTCCACTTTGTGTTACATTATAGCTTGGATCTCTGCCTGTAACAAAGGTATCTCTGCAGCTATTTGGATTTCCCCCTGTGTATTAAGCCTCTGCAACATAGCTACAGTATCAACAAGGGCAGACAGGTGGGCAGTGTGGACCCATTTTCTCTGAATTGACTGGGCTATAATTACCCCTCTTATCACTGCCTTAACTGTGATTCCACTACATAGGGTTTACCACCTCCCTATGTCCTTTTCCCAAATGGTTTGTTGCAGTTCATCAGCTATCTGGGATTTGAATTTGTAGCTTGGAGAAAGGAGGTATTGAATGGACAAAATGATTTTTCTGGGGTTTACTTAGGTTGATTTTGAGAAGTCATTTATGACTGAATAACAGACATGGAGCATAAACCATATCCTGTACCAATTAAAAATGTCCACAAGATGCTATAAAATAATCCAGTCAGGCTAGCAGTCATGAACTGGACTATAAACATACAAACATAGAAACTGTCAGCTGAAAAGGACTGGTAGAACCATCTAGTTTGCTCTATTTTCATTGCCTAACACTAAACCCTGTACCCAACTGGGTCACATGTGTCCCTCCCTCCCTCCTCCTTTCCCTCTACTTATTATACCCATTAGGGCTGGGTGGCCTATTCCACCCCATATACGAACCCCTGGATCAAACCTTTAAACTATGGACCAGGATAAATAAGGACTTTGATGCAGAAGTCCAGTTTTGGGTCCATGGTTACATGCAGAGTGCCGCAGAATGTACTGTTGCTATGGGGATGCCGTCAGTATGCTTGTTTATATACAGGCAGCCGGTGGCATACAATCAGGTAACATTGCAGCAAATAATCATGTGACTCACTCACTCACAATATGTAAATAACTGTGATGAGTGTGCAACATGTCCCAGACTTGTGGCGGGCAAAGATGAGGGCAGATGAGAGCGTGCATCAGTGCAGAGTATATTTTGAGCTGAGCAGAGCCAGAGAAGAGGATTTTTTGCAGCAGATTTTGGGTGGCTGGCTGATGTAAGTGGCAACTAGTGACATAAAGAAGGAAAAAAGAGAGAGGGGAGACTTACTGGTGTGGAGGGAATCATCATCATTGGGGGAGGGAAGGGAAAGGAGAGGAATCAGAATGAGAGAGAGATAAAGAGAGTGAGTGTGGGGCCGGGAGGTAAAGAAAAAAGGCAAAAAAAGGCACATATTTGGCTTCAGTGTGGCCGTGTATAGTGCACAGGCAAAGGCAGGCTGGCAAAATAAATCTTTGACTTGTGCCATCTAGATCCAGAGGAGAAAGAAAGAGATTACCGGGGGCCCAAAAGAAATTTTACAGTCACAGAATTCCCAAATAAAAGCTTATTCTTTTATTGCCCTCAGTATGGCTGTGTCTGCAGGGTAAGGGCAGACTGGCAAAATAAATCTTTGACTTGTGCCATCTAGATCCAGAGGAGAAAGAGAGAGATTACTGGGGGCCCAAGAGAAATTTTACAGTCACAGAATTCCCAAATAAAAGCTTATTCTTTTCTTGCCCTCAGTATGGCTGTGTGTGCAGGGTAAGGGCAGACTGGCAAAATAAATCTTTGACTTGTGCCATCAGATCCAGAGGAGAGAGAAAGAGAGAGAATAGAGAGAGAGAGAGAGAGAGAGAGAGAGAGACTATTGGGGGCCCAAGAGAAATTTTACAGTCACAGAAATCCCAAATAAAGGTTTATTCTTTTCTTGGTCTCAGTGTGGCTGTGTATACATGACAAGGACAGGCTGGCAAAATCAATCGTTGACTTGTGCCATCCAGAGGAGAGACAGCAGAGAGAGACTATGGGAGGGGGCCAATGATAAATTTAACAGACACAGAAATCCCAAATAAGAGTTGATTTTCTTTTCCTGGGCTCAGTGTGGCTGTGTGTACAGGGAAATGGCAGGCTGGCAAAATAAATCTTTGACTTGTGCCATCCAGTCATGATCACAAATTAATATTCATTCACAATTTCATGTATTAAAAAAATTCTGACAAACAATAGACTAGTGCTGCACCTCTGCTGCTGGCTGTGGTGGGCCCATTGGATATTCTGAATTGTGTGATTACACTACAACACAAGTAAAGTACATGCAAGTGTCATCATCATCATCATCACTCATTACATCCATTATTATTCTCCTCCTTATCCTTCTTAGTTTTATTGGATATCATTACGTATAAGCATAATCAACCCTAGTGTGGACGGTGCACGCGGACGTGTACTCAGATGTGTCTGCCTCACCAATTTAATTCTGAGGGCACACTGTTGAGTAACAATTGTTGAATATAGTTGATCACTGAACAGTAGCTGTAGGGAGTCAGTCAGCTAAGCTTAGAAGGAAGTGGTGGTGGACTGCTGTGCTGTCGGTGTTCTGTGTACAGTCACAACAGTAAATTTGTCCCTGGCCTGTGGGTGTGGATGGGAGTCATCAGAGATTGTTAGGTAGAGGGATCTTTTTACAGGTTAGAATTAGAGATGTGCAGAATATAAAATTCCACCCGGAGAATGACCATTCTGATTCTGCAGAAATCTGTTGAATTATCACAGTTCTGCTGAATTTTGCATAATTTTACATTTCAGTTATTTTGTTAATTTTAAATGCTCATGATCAAATAACACCACATTTGGAAAGTAAACAATACCCTATAGCATATTTGAGTGTGCCAATTTACAAGCTGTAAATTAAGAAGGGGCAGAGTTATGGGTGGGCAAACATTTAATCAAAATTTAATTTTAAGTTATTTTGAGATCATTTTAAAATTTCTTATCCAAATTTCTCCACAATATCAGGATTTAGAGATGCACATAGAATGCATATGTGCATCATGTTTTAAGTCTCAAGCTTCAATGGGAGCTGAATTATAGGTAACAAATATTTTGCCAAAATTTTGATCTCTGTAATTTTAGTATCATTTTAACAGTGTTCATGGACAAGGTACACAAATTGGCAGGTATTCAGGTTATCACTACAGTTGTATACGCACATAGTTTCAGATTTCTAGACTTAAATGGGACTGAGGTATACTGTAGCCTGCCAAACATGTTGCCAACATTTACATGTTGGCTGGTTCCCTCTAATTTTAAAACTACATATCCAAATGTAACCAGATTGAAAACATTTAAACTACTATATTACAAGGTCACTTATGAAAAGTTCATATTTTCAGCTTTAAATGGGACTGAATTAAAATTAGTCAAACTGTCATATTTACAAATTTAATTTTGCAAGAATATAAACTACAAATTTATAAACCCCTGAAACTTTATAAGTAGAGAATACAATATCATTAAATCTGTCAGGTTCCTAGACCTTACAAGGAGATTGTGGACCAGATATTCAAAACTTTGCGCTGGGTACAAAACGTTTGTGCAGGGTTAGCCCCAGGTTAGTGCTGGTCCACTATATTCAAAAGGTCAAATAGCATGCACAAACTGCATTAGCACTGGGCAAAATTATAATATATGCAAGTGGCAATCTGAGGGGGCATGTACATGAATACAGGCACAATGCTATATTAAGCAAATAGCACCGCACAAAGTGTTTTTGCGTGACTTAGTACAATGCTTTGCATGGTGCAAATTACCGCTCAGGAAAATATAGTCTTAATTCTGGGCAAACCAGCTTTGCATGACTTTGTGGCTTTGTGTGCTTTGCATGACTTTTGTGAAGCTTTGCGTGACCCTGACCAGAAAGTATGATACATAGAAATAAGCCATGCATAGAGGAAACATGCTGCTCACTGATGGCATCCCTATGATGCCATCATCTGCCACCAGTCCCAGCCATGCCAGGCAGTAAGTGGTGACCTGGTCTCAGTGACACTATGACAGTGTGGCCATACAGCACACACCTGCAGACCACCCTTTGGTGGATACCAACAGATGCCACCACACACATGCAGCACTGTGGGCATGGAGAGTGTTGAGGAGAGGTGTACAGTGGCCAGGCTGCACCACAGATTGGGTGCAGCCACAAAGTTGGGACATGTCATGCAGTGCACATGGGCCAGTTTTGGAATACCTCAACACCAGTGTGCCTCTCTGATGGTATGCGCCTCCAGCCACATTCCACATATCTTTACAGACACCACAGGACACACGGCCATCCATGTATTTGTCACTGTGAGCATCCCATGCCAGTGGTGCAGCATCTGTGGGCCACACAACAACATAACAGTAATGTCCACTGTCAGTAAACACCTGCAAGTTGAGCCTATCACTGTGTACAGTGCAGTGTTCATCACTGCCCTACACAACATAGACATTGCTGTGTCCCTCACACTACTGGCACTCTTGCTACTGTAGTGTCTGCTGTGCACTGTAGTAAGAACTACAGTTTGACAATTGCATGCAGCATCACCATCACCTGTACCTGTGCTGTGTATTCCCCTGGGACACAATAGTCTATGCTGTACTGTACAAACGTAGCCTGCAGCTACCACCATGCACTGCCAGACTGACCTGCAGGTGGAGCTGTGAGCAGACCCAGCCAGCCCTGTAGTTCCAGACTGACCTACACATGGAGCTGTGGGACCCTGCAATAGTGCTGGGCAAACTGTATACAATCAGGTTATAATGACATGCTAATCTGGAAGTTTCCCAAAGACTACCAAAGTAGGCTCATTTGCATGTCACTTTGAATATAGCAAAGTTTTCCCCCTGGCAAATGTGATTGCACCAGGCAAATGGCTTAGTTCTGTGCTAATCCTGTGCAAATGTGTTTGCACCATGCAAATGTTTCCGAAACATTGTACATTTTTTGCACAATGTAATTTCACATGCGCTGCAGCTTACAGCTTTACTTACTCTGCTCCTTTACTAGCACACACATTGGTCACATAGATCACCTCTACCTTCCTTCATGTCTCTGTGAACTGGGATGCTGTTGTGCTGTTGTGGTTTTCACTTGATGGTTGCTGTATTCAGAGCTGTCTTTTTCCCAGGATATTTTTGTACTGCACTCCCAGCCTAGTTTGCCCAGCTTTCTTAGCATGCTATATTCAGCAGATTTAGTACCGAGGCTATCTGTTTTGAATATAGCTGGCTATTGCTTCCAGGCTAATTTAGCACACTGGGTAGTACTAATTTAGCCCCGGGGCAAAGTTTTAAATATTTGGCCCTGTGTGTGCTAATTTTATTAATTGCTTCCTGTGAGAAATTGCAAAATAATGTGTACTTAAAGTCAAACCCCATGAATCTTTGTGAAAATTGTAGAATTTCATGAAAAATTCCATAAAACTGGAATTTTCTAATTTCACTCAGCCTGATCTGGGGGATTCCAATTAAAGGAGAGGGGTATAAGAGGTAAGTAACAGAGGGGGTCACCAGATTCTGGAGTTAGATGCACAGTTTCACAAAGAAATAGACAGCTGAGCTGCATAGCACAATAATGGTAGATCCCCAGGTTGGAGCAAGAAAGCACAGAGTATTAACAATTCCAACCTGAATGCAAGATATCCGATGATCACATCCAATAAATATATGATCTGGTCAGCCTGGTGTACATGCAAGTAAGTCTAGGACTTAGAGGTACTCGAAAAGATGTAGTGGGGGAAGACAATGTCTTCGGTAGCAGGAAGAAAGAATTCTGGCTACTCCAACACTGTAGAGTGATAGGAAAGTGAGTAGGTGACTCATGTATTAATGGAGTTTGTCACTGCAATGAACAAAGATGATATCAGCGGGATCAGTAGTTCTACTGAGACAATCTGTCTATGCCAAAAGGGGGGGGATAGTCACCCAGAGAGGAACAGCAGGACTGCAAAAATCCCATCCCATCTTATCAAATGAAGTAGTGATATGTGCATTGTTAATGTTAAATTCCATACAAAAAAATTCTGGATGCTTCATCTACAGTATATGCTATCATAAATATGTTACAAAATGTCACTAATCATTTTATTTCTTCTGCAAAATTAAAACTGCTAACAAATGTATCCAGTTGTGTTAGACATCAGGATACACTGGCTATGGATATGCATGTCAAATGTTTACTCTATGCAAGAGCAGATAAGTTGCAAATATCCACATTTTTGATAGTTTTCACAAAGTTTTACAAATATTTACATATTAAAGTTTTGAACCCCGTTAACTTAAAAATCTCTTATCTAATTATTTTTTTATTTATTTATTAGGTCGAGGATTACAATACCTTTGAGCCAGGGTTCTTTTACAAAGGTTCCAAATCAGGTTACAATTCAAAACATAAAACATGTAAGTCAGATTACAAATTCAATACATAGGACAAGGTTACAAAAGTGTAAGCTAAACAGAGTTACAAAGCATCTGAGAAACAAAATAAGTTTTGGAGGGTAGGTTACAAGGAGATAGCAGATGAGGTGCAGAGAGGAGGCGACAATAGAGAGAGGAAGAGTAGAGGGTTGGGTAGCTATAGAGGAGGAGCATAGCCAGAACATTGTCATAGACATAACATGGGGAAGTGCATGCTAAGGGTAACCAAGTGCTAATAGGAGAGAGAACTGCATAAGGTTAGGGAAATATTCATGGGGCCAGCTAGTGGAGGCAGTCACAGGAGCTAGAGGCAGTGAGAGAGGCGTAGCCTTGATTTAAATGCAGCAAGGGTAGGAGTGGAGGAGATATAACTGTTTAGAGCATTTAGCTTGCTGGGCGCCCTGTAGGCAAAAGATCTGTGACCTTGTGAGGTACAACAATGTGGAACCCACAGGAGCTGTGATTCAGACCCACTGGTTGAGCGGGAGGTTATTGCTAGGGTGCAGGAGTGCACACACTCCTGGAGGCACAAGGCCCATAGTTATTATGTCCCTTTAAGCAGTACAAGAAGGTTATCCATACTAATTTACACATGCCTAACTCCAAAGGTGCCTGAGTTATATGCAGAAGAAATTTTATTCAAGAAATTTCCTGAAAAAAATAAAATGACATATTTTGAGCACATATAATTTTGAGACAATGAATCATATTGTCATGAAATCTGATACATTGTTAGAACACCTTTCATCAAGAAATAGTGCCAAATTTAAGATCCCTAACCCAATAGATGGTTAAGGTATTTGCAGATAGAAATGTTCATGACATTTCACACAAACAATAAAATGACAACATTTGAGCACCTATAATTTTGAAATGTTGAATCCAAATTTCATGATGTTTGACAAGTTGGTCACCATTGACCCGCAGAGTACACATTCCAAATTGCAGAGCTCTAGCTTGCACAGCGGCTGACTTATAGCCAAATAGCCAAATTTTAAAATTCCACAAAATTTCATGACATTTTGCAAAAGTTCATAAAATTCTAATGGATTTGGAATTTTTCCATTCCACAGAGTCTTAGTTATAATAAAAAATAAGAAAAATGGATAAAAGTGTAGATGAAATGCATTCTCAGGTAGGCAGTGGCACTGCAAAAGACAGCAGTCAGCCTGCAAAGGAAAAAAAATCAAACCCAAAAGTGATTTTCTTTACATCAAAAGTTTTGTCTTCAAGTGAATGCTTAAACCCAAAAGATGCCTCTGTCAGATCAGTCCCAAGTAAAAAAAAAGTTATGTAGTCAAAACCAAACATTGATTGGTACCACCTGCAGAGGCACCCCAAGGTATGGAATAATTGCATACTTTGCTACTGCCAGTCCCTCACACTCATCTAATTCTTCTGCGGTTGAACCCAATGAGGGTAATAATAAAGATGAACAGATTGATCAGGCAGCACAAGGTTTACAGGAGGGACTGAAATTGCAGATGAGGAAGAAACAGACAGAAATGTTTTGGTTGAGGAGGAGAGCAATGGAAATAAACTACAAGAGGAACAGGACAAGAAAAATCTGTGGGGGAGACCTGAAAAGGTGACTGATGTGCAGTGCCTTCCTTGGAAAAAAGACAAAAAATCTTTTGTTTGCTCATAGTTTTCCATTAGTGCTTCTAATATGTTGGTGGCAACATGCGCTATTCATAAATGGCCAATCAGCAGGGGTAAAAACAAAGGAGCATTGGGAACTTCAGCACTGAAAGACACTTAGACAGATGTCATAACATTACTGTGAATTCTGGTTGTGAGTCTTGAAGAGAAAGCCAGTTACAGCTCACTACACTCAGGGTAACTCAGGTAGATGAAAGCAGTGGCAGACCCACAGCACTCCAGAAACACCTCCACCACCACATCCTTCCATTCAAAGTATTTCTATTGTTTCTGAAAGTGACCATGTGTTCAAAAGCCCTTCTTCAAGGAGACAGCTTACCATCTCAGAATCATATGAGAGTAAAACCAAATATGCCTTGACTCACCCTGTTGCTGTTACAATAACCAAGACAATTTCAGAAATGGTAGCTGTTGATTTGTTGCCATATAGTGTAGTTGAACATGTAGGATTCAGGCCACTGCTTGAGTAGCTCAAACCTCGATATAGTATACCATCATGGAAATACTTCTCAGCAACTGGGATTCCAGATCATTATGATGTAATATGTAAAACATTAAGATTAGTTTTGTGCCATGCTGTTGTGAGGGTGGTGCATCTCACAACTGATATCTGGATAAGCTGTCAGCCTGAACCCTTCATGTCTGTCATGGCACATCGGTCATGTTTTGGTAATTCAAGTGGATGGTGAAGTGTTTCAGTTTGCTGTTCTAAGAATGTTTTATATTCCATCTGAATATACCTCATACAACATCAGTGAAGAGCTCCAAAGTCAAATACAGCAATGGGTCACTTCACAAAGAATGCCAGTTGGCTTTATAGCTGCAAATAATGGGTCCAACATAAGGAAGGCTTTGGAGGAGGGCTTTGTTCACCTCTGCTGCTTTAGGCATTGCTTAAATTTAATAGTTCATGGTTTTCTTGATGAGGACAGTGACATTAAAGATCTTGTTAGCACAGCTAAAAGAATATGCACTTATTTCAGTCAGTCTAGCAAAGCCCGTCACTTATTTGAAAAAATACTTCAGGAGCACAGATTGATCCAAGACATTTCTACTCGATGGAATTCAACCTTTTATATGTTCCAATGGCTGTGGGAACAAAAGAAAGCTGTCAGACAATACACCATTGAAATTAAAATTGGTGATGCAGACACTGATATTATTCCACCACAGTGGACCATGCTGGAGTTTTTAATTTTCTGCTCCAGCCATTTGAGGAAATCACCAGATAGGTTAGTGAAAACACAGCAGCTCTGAGCCAGGTGATACCCCTAATAAAAATTTGTAAATTCAGGTTAAATCGGAGTAGGAAAATTTAGAGAACCATGACACTTCCATAATCACACAGGCTGCCAGTGGTGCTGTTGACACATACAGGTAACCCCAGAATACAACAAAATCTAACAAGACGTATGATCAAAAACATTGAAGAAGATGACAAACTATGTAAAGTGCTTCATTCTGAGCATCACATTAAGGCAACAATCTTGCACTCATCATACAAATTGAAACTATTGAGTGATGATGATGAGACTTGTTCCAAGATAAACAAACAAGAAATACTTGATGAGGTGCATGCTGTCATGGAACAGAGTACAACAGCAGCAACACATTAAGAATCTTCTTCATGACACAGCACAGCATCAGGTGGCCCAACCTCTATTGTTGTGGCATTTTTTCACTCTTCGTCCTCAGCCACTGCAGTCGAAATCTTCTTCTTCACCACCAGCCAAACATAACGCTGTTCCACAGTCACTTGGTTCAACTTCATGTCTCTGGAGTCACTTACAAGATGTAATTGTAACATCTTCTTCATCTACCTCTTGTAACACAGCCTCTGCACAGACCATTATTAAAATGTACCTGGCAGAGCCCAATAATATCAGCTGGAGTGCTGATCCTTTGAAATACTGGAAATCCAAGCAAAGTATGTGGCCTGCTTTTGTAAACGTTTCAACAAAGTAGATGAATTGCCCTCTGACTTGGGTCTGTTCAGAACGATTTAGTTCAGCTGGTAATGTCATTGCTGACACACGATCCTGTTTGACACCATAAAATGCTGAGCAACTGACATTTCTGAAAGTCAGCATTCCTCACTTTAATTTCAAATATGATACCTGAATAAAATGAACACTGACTGCTCTGAGCAGGTCTTATCCACAAAACACTTTCAAGAATTCATGCCTGTGATGAAAATCTTTTGTGAACAGGGTCTATTACATGAGGTAGCAATTAATCACAACACCTCAGGTCAGGACAGTCTAGGAAGTCCATTATTTCTTGAATGATCACAGGAGCACAAATACATACATGAAAAAAATATATCATCAGTGGGTTCAGAGTCCAAATACAGGGAACAACTGCATTACATGTCATAAACTTACTTTGTGGTACTAGGTACCACTATATGATCTGGAAGGTAGGGTACTGCTGTCTATTACTACTAATATACTATTACTTTTTGTCCTCATGAGTCACAACTACTACTTGTTACTTTTTTGCCCTCAGCAAGTGATTACAAAAATATTAATTTTACCAGAGACCTGACTGTAATATTACTGTTTTAATTTACATACAATACATAGCTTGGCAGATGCATGAAACCCAGAAACTGAATATTCTTTATATAATATATTTCTCATGTCTCCTATATCTGGCTGCAATGACTTCACAGAGAAAAATCACTAAAGTCACATAATTTCTTTATTGTTTGTGTGTGCGACTGTGCATGGTATGCTAGCCTGGCTGTAAACAGTAATACTATACCTCATATACAATAACTGGGCTAAGATTATTATTATTATATTTTGTTTTTCATACTTAAATTACTTGGCAGTGGCTGGCAGCAATTGTGGAACTAGGAAGAATGTAATTGTGTGTCATCAGGTCTTCAGTTGGCAGTGGCAAACTTTATTTTATGGCTGCACTGCACTGCACTTGACTGATGTGATGTGTGATTAGCTTCATGGGTGGTGATTACTATGTCTTTAATTTCTTCTTTAATAAATTTATTCCGCATGTTGATCAGATTCAGTAGACGTAGTTGTAGTACTAGAAAACATTACCACCTCTTGGACCAGGTAGTCTACCATATACTACAGTACACTGGGACGTGCAATGCAGTTGCATCATTCACATGGGTAGTGTGGGTGGGCTCTTACTGCTGCTCAGTTAATCATTCATATCCATTTCTTTGACCTGTTCTACTCTGACTGTAACATCTATCAAAATAATACCCACACAGCAACATTAATAAAAAAAAAATCTTAGCTGCCTGGCAGTGCCTGCAGTGCTTGGTGGTACTATGATACAGGTATTTGAATCTTTCTGTCGGTCTGTCTGTCTCTCTCTCTCTCTCTCTCTCTTGCTTTCCCAGCACACTCACATTACAAAACTGAGCAGGAAGTGCCACCATTACAGGCTAGCCATGAAGGGACTAGTAGTGAGTAATTGCTTTTTATTTAGTAGTTTTACTTTAATTTTATACAAATAATGCATTAAATTATTTCCTTTGGGCCTCTGTGTTAAATGTGACCGACTTTGGCCACTTGTATGCATTTTTTTGCATTTTGCAAATATTCCTAAATAATCAGAACTAATCAGAACAAATCAGAACTCTATTGAGTTCTGGATCTTGTTTAATAAGGGTCAGAACTTCACCAAGTTCTCCCAGCCCTAATACCTATTTGCCCATTCGATGCATGTTTGAAGCTTCTAACTGTCTTCGTTCCATCACCTCTTCTGGCATGCCATTCCAGGCATCTAACTTCATTTCAGTGAGGAAGTATTTACTCACATCTCTCTTAAATGTCCCACGTCAAGCTTCAAAGTATGTTCCCATGTTCTAGAGCTGCCCCCTTTTGAAAGAGGATCCCCTACTGCACTTTGTTCAATCCTGTGAGATACTTATAGGTCTCAGTCATGTCCCCTCCCACTTTCCTCTCCTCCAGGAAGTATATGTTGTGCTCCTGCAGACTCACCTTTTATGGTTCTTTGTAACCCCCCACCCACCACCACCACCACCACCACCATTTTAGTAGCCTTCTCTAGATCATTTCCACCCTGTTGATGTCCTTGCAGAGGTGCAGCCTCCAGAACTGGATGCAAAACTTCCAGTAGGTCCTCACAAGTGAGTTATACAGAGGCAATACCACCTCCCTTCTCCTGCTAGAGATTCCCTATCTATGTACCCCAGCATCTGAATCATTTTGCCTATTGCCCTGTCACACTGCCTTGCCACCCTGAAATCATCAGATATGATCACTCATAGGTCCCTGTCTTGCTTGTTAACTGTAAGTACTTCCCCACATTTTATATACAGCCCATGGATTACCCTGCCCCAGGTGCATGACTTTGCAACTTTTGACATTGAAACTCAGCTCAGGTCCCTAGACCACTCCTCTAATTTCTCCAGATCCCTTTGCACTTTGACTCTCACCACCACCTCCCTGGTGTCCACCCTGTTGCAGATTTTCATGTCATCTGCAAAGAGACCCATCTTCCCCTCCAATTCCTCAGCAATGTCACTTTTGAAAATATCGAATAGGAGAGGGCCCAGTAGCAATCCCTGTGGCACTCCACAGGTCAGTCTCCCAATAACAATGTATTTAAGTTCTGTCGGAGTGGAAAGCCTCCTCCAGACATCACCCGGGCCTAGATATTGCAGCATTTTTTGCATACACTTTTGGGCTCGGATCATCTTATAGCTACTTAGCCTGAAGGTATCCAGATCAGGGGAGAGGGTTAAATAGAGATCAGCTCCAAGAATTAGGTGTCCTGAGGGTAAACAGAGTAACTTGTTAATAAACTTCTCCAGAACTACTTTGGAGTAATTTGGGATGAAATAAAAACTGGCAAGAGTGACTACAGTCAAGAACAGGTCAACTGTGAGAATAACATAACAACATGAAGGATCACTGTATTCCTTAGGCCAATTAACGGCAGTGGCCACTGGCAGTAGGGTGGCTACTCTTTGCTGCTTACCACATTTATATGTAGAAGCATAAGCTGAATAAGCAGTCCCTATGGCTAATTTAGAATGTTCTGCAGCAGAGAGGTGGGTCTCCTGGAGACAAATAACATCTAAATTTTCTTTGCATAGCAACTAGAGCATCTTATTATGTTAAACATGTATGAATGAAAACAAAGCACCTGTAGCATAAAGAAGATTTATGCAAAAAAATGATATTGCAATAAAAGATGTGTTTTAATATATACTGTGTAATATACCATTCGATTATGCTAGGGATGGAAAATGTCTGGACAAACATACGTGCATTAACACTTAGATGGCCACACAAAACTGATGTTTTCTCAGTGATACCGAGCTTACTCAGAGGAAGCTTAGTATCACTGAGCGAAATGTCAGTTTTGTGCAGCCACCTACCAT